>JAFBJZ010000360.1:0-600000 GCA_016785225.1 Psettodes erumei
CTAAAGTATGACTTTTTTTCATTTTTGGGACATGCTAAAATATGACCTTTTTATGACCTTTTATGCATTTTTAACCACAGTTATGCTATCAGGGGTTTATAAAACACCATTCTGTACTATATTTATGCATTTTTTGGTAATTTTAAATTTTGACATTTTTTACAAAAAAACGACATACTAAAGTATGACTTTTTTTGTCTTGGGACATGCTAAAATATGACCCATTTCTGACAATTTATGCATTTTTAACGGCTTTTATGCTATCAGGGCCCTTTTAAACACCATTCTGTACTATATTTCTGCATTTTTTGGCAATTTTAAATTTTGATATTTTTTGCCAAAAAACGACATACTAAAGTATGACTTTTTTTCATTTTTGGGACATGCTAAAATATGACCTTTTTATGACCTTTTATGCATTTTTAACAGCAGTTATGCTATCAGGGTTTATTAAACAACATTCTGTACTATATTTATGCATTTTTTGGCAATGTTAAGTTTTGCAATTTTTTGCAATTTTTGTGAGAAATGAAAAAAGGGTCATATTTTGGCATGTCATGAAAACTGAAAAAAGGTCATACTCGCGGTCTTCGAAAAAGTCAAAAAATCAAAAAGTTTAATTTGTCTCAAAAATGCAACAAAACATCACAGAATAGTGTTACATGAACAGTCCACAGCATATAATGTATTAGAAATGTTAAAATGGTCATATTTTGGCATGTCATAAAAACTAAAAAAAAAGTCATACCCGCGGTCTTCGAAAAAGTCGAAAAATCAAAAAAATTTATTTCTCTCAAAAACGCATCAGAACATCACAGAATAGTGTTTTATGAACAGTCCATAGCATATTATGTGTTAGAAATGGAAAAAGGGTCATATTTTGGCATGTCATGAAAAAAAAAAAAAAAAAGTCATCATACCAGGGGTCTCAAAAAAAGTCGAAAAATCCTAAAAATTTATTTCTCTCAAAAACGCATCAGAACATCACAGAATAGTGTTTTATGAACAGTCCATAGCATATGATGTGTTAGAAATGGAAAAAGGGTCATATTTTGGCATGTCATGAAAACTAAAAAAAAAGTCATACCCGCGGTCTTCGAAAAAGTCAAAAAAAAATCAAAAAAAGTTTAATTTCTCTCAAAAACGCATCAGAACATCACAGAATAGTGTTTTATGAACACTCCATAGCATATTATGTGTTAGAAATGGAAAAAGGGTCATATTTTGGCATGTCATGAAAACTCAAAAAAGTCATGTGGATATGAATATGGTATGTATAAAACTAAAATGGTGATATTAGATAAAAAATATTACTTCAAAGCTGACTACTGTACAAACCTAATACACGTGATCCCAATGGGCAAGATGAAATTATATATGCAGGCATTTTTGTAAGCTAACAATGGAACAAACTGGGAAGGATGTACTATATCGAAGAATGTTTCCAGGGGGAATGTGTCAGAGCCATATCACAGTTTGAGAACATTTGATTGTATTTTGTATCTAAAAATAAGAGCAAAATTATATAATTCCTCAAATTTTAATATCCCACTCTGAGTGGTTTTATCAATACTGGCCCTGACAGGAAAATTGCTTTGTAAAGTTGACTCTATGAAGAGATAAAAGCACAATTATCTAAAAGAAGATGTACCATTTTTTTTCATTTCCAGGCTATCCTACTCTTTATTTAATGCAAATTACAGTACCAGGGAACTATTCCTCAGAGCACGCAAAGGGAATATTTACAGAGGCGCACATTTAGTATACCTTCACAGAACAAAGGAAAAAACAAACAAAAAACAAATGAAATAAAAATTTCAGTCACAAACAGAGGCATTCAAGTAGTAGTACTGTTATACAGGATGTTTTGTAGTATTTTCTATGATTTATATTTTCTTTAACCCCGGTCAAACCCAGTTAGCATATTAAACTAGTATATATGCTCGTATATTATACAAGCAAATATACACTTTCTTTTCTTTTTTGGTAGCTTTTGTGGTGTTTTTATTGAACTGGAGTTAGGGGGTAGGGTGAAGTGGTCAGACTTACTGGTGGAAGGTAGCAACACGTTCATGGATGCAAAATTACAGCAAGCAGGAGGCAGGAGAAAGGCTACATGACTCGACCCCTTTAGGTGCTACTGAATTCCCCCCTCCCAAAATATGCAGATGGGGAGGAGAAGAAACAAGCAAGAGGACAGAGAAACAACAAAATATCCAGAGAGAAGAAACAGAGAGTTAGAATACATTATTGCCTCTGAGGATGGCTCATCACAACTACGTCATAGTTTGGCTTTGGTAACAGAACCAACACTGTGAGCAATACAGAAACTGTACTGTACTTTTTAGATGTACAGTATATGAGGCCTTTTTTTTTTTTTCTTTAAACCTCTGCCGCTATCCACAATACCCCCTCACCCACTTCATGCCCGGGGAGTCTGTGCCAGGACTGTGGTCTACATGTTTGTGTGTGCATGTGTGTCCAAGATAAAACATCTATTAAAATAAACACTTGCCTACTTTATCTTCAGTTAAGGAAAATATCCTTACAATTCACAATGTCTGTATTTTACATGAAGTATGCAATGAAAAAGGGAAAGAGGTGCAAGTGGAGGGGATTGAAAATCAAGTGGAAGTGTATGTGTGTGTGTGTGTGTGTGTGTGTGTGTGTGTGTGTGTGTGATTACAGGACATTCAACAGCACCAAAAGGAGAGTCACAACATTGGGTGGGTGACTGGGGCGGGTGGGGGTGGCTGGAGCTGGGTGAGGGAGGGGGAAACAAGGCGTAGGTGTATGAAAGCAAAGGCACTCCAAACTATAGTTACACTATACATGACTAGTTCTTGTTACAATAATACAGCTGTCATCTACTGTACTGTACAGGTAAGATTGAACATATGGCTGGATAAAGCTGATCATTATCATCATCTACAATATCCATAAACAACATCAGTTTTGCCCTGATTCTGTTTTTTTCCCCTACCCTTTGTCATCTTTGTTTTTGCTCATACAACAGTACATGGGTCTGCATATATACATACCTTGAACACAACATGGAAAAAATAATCAACATAACATAAAAAACGACATACAAGTCATACAAGTCAGAATTTTGGTGAGGAGCATTTATACTGTATATATAAATTCTGCTTTTTTTTCTTTTCTTTTCTTTTCTTTTTAATGTAGTGAGTATTCTCTGTAAATAAGACGCTTCGACAGACTGTACCGAGTGGCTCTATGTGCGGCAGGTGGAGGAGAGGAAGAGAACGCCAGGCAAGCACTTCAGTCAGTGGTCACAACACATGAGGAGTCAGTGGTGAGCCAAGGAGCACCGCCAAGACTTCTCAAAAGAGTTGAGGAAAGAAATAAAGTGTGAAGAAACATTTTGACTTCTTGACAGAGATGCAGAGAAAGAGGAAGATCTAGACAGGGGGACGGGTTTGTCTAGACGGTGCACTGTCACAGAAATGCTGTTACAGACAGAGTCGGTACAAAGACGGGGAATAGAGCAGTGCCCTAATCCATCTACAGCCTTAATACAGACAACACAGGAGAACAAGGAAGAGACTGACTGCTGGAATCTAACCATATTCCAGCAAGAAACAAAACAAAACAAAAAACACCATATCTAAATCTATTGTCTTTAGGCAGCAGCAAATATTGCCACTGCTCTGCCAGATATGAGCTCACCATAATTGATTTCTGAACCACTGTAGTTAATATACATATATCTATATATACTTTTTATACATAAGGAAAAGTAATATATAAACTGTGTATGTATGCATGTTTGTTTTGTATTGTATGTATATATTTTACAAGCACATGGGACCAGATACATGTCACATCCAATCGCACGTGGCGATCCAAAAAACATCTGCCCAGGAGTAGAAAACTAAAATTAAAAACAAGGTTGAGTAAAACAGCTTGCTAACCATTTAAAAACAACCCCTGGCAAAGAAAAAGAAAAGATACACAACCTGTCCAAACATTACCTCCTGCAAGTGGACTGCTGCTTTCCACATACTTCAGGATCATCATGCATTCATGTGTGTGAGGATGTGTGTGTGTGTGTGTGTGTGTGTGTGTGTGTGTGTGTGTGTGTGTGTGTGTGTGTGTGTGTGTGTGTGTGTGTACGCGTGCGCGAGCCTCATGCCTTGTCTGCAGAAGTGGAGGTGAGACGCAAGAGGGCATGGTGTCCCCCAGGAGATCTTAACCATACTCAGGCCATGCACTACAGAATGAACCAGGTGGGGGGTGGGGGTCTGTCGGCCAGGGGACACAGGGGTCAGAGGTCACAGGATGAGGATGCAGAAAAATGGAACAATGCAGGGGAGGATGACAGGAGTCGGGAGAAGACCAAGGGGAACAGCTTAGGACTTTTTCTACAGATTGTCCTCTTACAAACATTAGCAGGCTAGCATTGTGTATACATGTACAGTGTACTTTTATCAATAGTACAGTCGACAACACCTTTGGCCCTGCACATTGCTTCCCCGTTAAAAGAGCACGGAGAGACAATTTTTGATAAAGGATGGACTGGAGTTCAAACAGCTGGATGAGGGGCCAGTCAGGGGATAAAAGAGGCAGATCAGGGGATGCTTGGCTTGTGGTCATGATCGTGTAGGGCTGTTGTCTAGCTGTTGAACCCGGACTGCGTCAGCATCGCTCCGCTGCCTCAGGGGAGGAGAGCGGGGCAGAGCAGAGCTGAGCAGAGCTCACCCCCTGGCCGGGGCAATGGAGAGGCCACGGGCTGGGGCTGAGACCTGGGCGGGGCGGGTATTGTGTGGGTTCAGGAGGTGGAGTTGGAGGCCGAGGCAGAGGCGGTGGTGGTGCTGGGACCTCGCTCCGTGCTGCTGCCATCTGTGGACCGGATGGGAAGATGATCTTGTTGTTACAGAGAGTGGAGGCATAATGTTCAAGTCTGCATGTTCATTAATAAACAGCCTTTAACAACACGTGGACTGGGGAGTTGCAAAGCAGGGAAAATGAATGAATGACGCTCCGTCCACAGCCGCTGCTGTTTGGTTACAGGGTGCTCTGAGCTCAAAGAATCTTCCTGCTAAAATCTTTCATCGAAGAACTTATTGCTCACAACACACAAGCGCAACCAGTGTGACAACTTAATTAAATATATTGACCATTTGAGGATAAAACACTTTTTTCATATCAGCAGCAACTCCAGCCACTATCAGCCACAGCAGACAAGAGCCCTCTGGAGGAAGCGTTGCTCTAACCTGTGGTGGCAGAGGTGTTGGTTGGGGTGGAGGCGGCTGCCTGGCTGCGGGCGTGGGCAGGGATGAGTATGGAGGCCAAAGAGGGATTACTGGATAACTCTGAAAGAAAAAGAATAAGATAAGTTGTGTCATGTTTTTTTTTCCTTTTACAAAGCAACCTGCGGCTCCACAGACACAGACACCCGCCACCAACAGAAACGCAAAATAAGCTTGAAAGTGAAGAGCGAGAAATGAAGGCAGGAAAAATTATGAGTAACAAGTAGGATATCAAATGGCGGGCTTATAAGTCAGTAACACAAAAGGATGACAACATGTTTTCACAAAAGAAGACAGCAGAAACTCTGCCATTTATGTTCATCTTGGATGAACAGTAAAAGGTGGGTAAATTTCAGGGCAAATCAATCATTATTCAGCCTAAACAGCACTCTCCAGGTCTACACTATCCTCGGCATTTTAATAAATACTTTCAACTGTATTGCCCGTGCAAAAATGACACTATTTGGTACGTTTTCCTCCTCTGGAGACACTGAGTGCGCATACCCTGGGTGGTGAAGTTGAAGAGGGAGGGCTTCTCTCTCCCATTGGGCAGTTTGACGTTGGGGTCGCGCAGCTCGTCAAAGAAGGAGTGCGCGCAGGCCTCTAGAGGGGTGAGCCGGGCCGTGGGCGTGTACTCCAGCAGGCGAGAGCACAGGGCGATGGCCTCCGGGGGTGTACGTGGCCGGAACACCTGAACACAAATTAGACACAAACTCAGAGTTCACACGAAGTCTACCGCGCAGCGCTGTTGAGACGTTGAATTGTTGCTGTCACACATAAAATGATCACGTTTGCTTCCGAAGGGTTGGATAGATGATAGATGATAGATTTAGATGAGGGTGAATGAGTGAAATCGATGAATGCATTTGATCGCTGCAGCAGTGAGCTGTATTAAACTGAGCACAGTTGCAGAGAGTGTCCACAGCAGGGTGCCTGAGAGACCAACAGAGGGCCTGCTACTGGACTGCTACCCAATGGAAGAGCTGTGGGTGGGACCTCTGAGGGGAAACCAGGAAGAGAGGATGACTACTTTCAGCTGGACGCACCTGCATTTTTCAGTTTGACTAATCAGACTTTCTTTAAGTCTCGGACAGAGGACTTTGGAATATTTGAAAAAAGAGCAAGCAGCCATTTGATACAAATACAAAGCTGCCACACTGTGTGGGTAAACACTTCTCATATGATCTTCAACTAAGTGCAGAATGTTTCACATATAATTAAAGAAATACCAAACAGAAGAGTTTTATGAAAACTATTAAAGATTCAGTCTTTATCCAGGGAACTGTATACAGGCCCTAAAAAAAAAACTCAAGGAAAGTGCAGGTCCCTTCAGTCCTTATGCAACTCTGTTGGATGAAGGTGATGGAGTTGGATTGCTGTGGAGCGGCAAACACACATGTTGGCTTAACAAACACAGAAAGATGCGGCAGTGGTGGATCTTAAAGAAGTAAAAGGGCTCCTGTACCTGTTGACTCACCTTAGTCCAAGGATGTGCCTTGATCTGGGGGAATTTGAACTCGGTGTAGTTGGGGTTCATCTCACGGATCTGCTCTCGGGTTGGGGTGCCAAGAACCTGGACAGAGCACGGCAGAGGGGATGCAAATATTACGTCTCGAACAACAATTTGCAATTTGCTTGCGCCGAAAGAAACGGACCTCTTATATTTTTATATTATTTTACACCGTTGGGGTGGCCCCGGTCATTACCTTGATAATTTCAACCAACTGATCCACTCCACTGTCACCAGGGAAGATTGGTTGCCCGAGCAACAGCTCTGCCAGCACACAGCCGGCTGACCACACGTCTAAAAAGGAAAAGGCAGGTCACCAAATGGGAAAAGACACAAGCAAAAGAGGGGCAGACGTGACCGCAACCCGCTGGTGGAACGTTACTAACGCGCAGTCTGGATGAGCAGCAAATAACACGACCCAGTAAACCATGAGTGACATAGCAATAAAATCAGCTGTGTGTGGAGGCTGAGCTTGTTGAGCGGCCGGACGGTGACAGCTGGAGTCGGCCTACCTATGCTGGAGGTGTAGTCAGTGGCACCGAAGATGAGCTCGGGGGCCCGATAGTAGCGAGAGCAGATGTAGGACACATTTGGCTCTCCGCGGACCAGCTGCTTAGCACTGCACAACAAAATCCAAGCACATATTCAGCATCATCGCCGTCGCCATACATGAACACAACTTGAAGTCTTTAAAGGATGGTTCAACATTTTGGGAAATGCGCCTGCGCTCAAAACCATTCTGGTGTCTGTGTGGTAGATCTGAGGCTAGAAGCCAGTTAGCTAAGCTTAGCTTAGCAGAAAGCCTGGAAACAGATGACTTGGCTCCTGAGGCAAAGAAATCTTCCTCAAAAGTTCCCAGATTAAAAGTGGAAAAATGACACGTGGCAGTATGGGGGAGAGGAGCTGCGTTGGGACTATTTCTCAGCCGGGCACCTTGTGGTCGCGTCATATTTACTGTAGAGATAAGCGAGCGATATTGATCTTCTTATCTAACGCGCAGCAAGGAGGCGAATGAGCGCATCATCCAAAATGTCACACTGCTCCTTTAAATACCAGGAAAAATCAGGCCACAGTTGACTACACTTGACGAAACATTGACAAACAACACTGCGCCTCACCTGCCAAAGTCGCAGAGCTTGAGCACAGCGGTCTCCGGATCCAGCAGCAGGTTCTGGGGTTTGATGTCCCGATGGCAGATCCCGAACGAATGGATGTAGGCCAGGCTCCTGAACAGCTGGTACATGTACAACTACACATAGAAACACAGAAAACACACACACACAGCTCAGTTTTCTTTACAGGGCTTAAGTCTGGAAACAACCTCCCAAGAATCGATTTAAAATATATCATGTTTTACCGGCAAATGTTGAGAACACAGTCGCACACTGCTACTTCAAACTCTATCCGGACCTTACGGAAATAGGATGGAACATGTTTCCGTAGCGGCACGGCCCGTTTCCCCGCCTCAGAACCAATCAGAACCTGAGGACTTTGTTGGAGGGGAGATGGGGGATATACGTCTACAAAAACTGATCCTCCCCCTTCTGTGCGGACTACACGCAGAGAGGCAACCCCAATTTGAAAAAAATGCAATCAATTTATTCATTATATTCCTGCGAATACCGCTTATTCATGTTAATGTGGTAAATGACACGTTTCCTTTGCTAATGAATATTTATATGGGTGGCAATGGTGCTGTGTGTACCGCCTGCAAACGCAGACAGTCACAGTTACACTGTATGGAACAGAGGCAGAGATGGGTGATTCTTTACCGTTTGCATATTTTGTGTCCTGTTGATTTGTTGTTTTTTATACAGTTAAGCGAGATGAATGTGTTTATTTTTACAAAGTCAATTCATCTGAAAAATCTTGTCAGCATTAGTGAATAATTTCGTTTAATTAACTCATACTGAGTGGATTAGCCTGGTGTCACAAAGTAAATGGAAATGGAAATGGAATCGTGCGTACACTCATTTGTCAGTGAGACTTTTGCTCACATGAACTTAGGCCGCTCGGCGCTTACTCATTCAGTAGCTGGGGGTGTTGAAAAAGGGATTCGCGCTCGTGCAGATCGTAGCATCTCATCTTTCCAGCAAACCAGCGGACAACAGGTGACGTGGAGCGCCTCGTTCGTTTAAGGATATTTTAGTCTCACTGAGGGCGTGGACAGGCGCCTTGACCTGTTCTGAGTCTGAGAGCGGGTGGTGGTGCTCACAATACGACACAGAGCAAACACTGTTTGGGAGTTTGGTTAAATATCACCTCCTTCTGGTCTTGTTCATGAAGGGAAACGCGCCGCTTCTCCTCGCCACGACGGTTACAGGTGTACACACACACACACACACACACACATTCGTATACCTTGACATAAACCATGGGCAGGGTCTGTTTGGCTCGGCTGTAGTGTCTCGCCACTCTGTAGACAGTCTCGGGAACGTAGTCCAGGACCAGATTCAGATACACTTCGTCCTTCTGTTGGAGCGAGGCACAAAAAAAAAAGAAAACACACACACGTTTAGAGTTTACACACACGCACCAACACATATCAGGAGAGCAGCATGGAAAATGCATGATTCGATCAAAGTCGAGTCACGCAGTTCCCAACTTTATTATCTTATCTTTCTCCTATCCCCTCTTCCCTCTCCCAGTGTGTAGTGTCTCTTGTTCCTCGCTGTCGAGCGTCTTTCCCTGATGAAAGAAGCCGTTTTCAAGCAGACGTGACTGATGTTCTCTTTCATAGCACCCGTGCCAATGTCTCACTATGGGATTCGCCGCCTTCGCGACTTCTTTCCATCGTCTAACTGGGGATCCATTGTGCCGAGCTCTCTCACAAGGGCAGGAAACACACAGAAGCGCGCGTCACAACGGCCTGTACTCCAACAGTGGCCGCAGACAGTGATATCATTTCCCCATTTCCTGGTTGGTCGGGGGGCAGCGGTGGAGGGCGGGGTCGTGCATGCTCCACCCCGGAGCGCGCTGACCCTGAAAGGATGCAGTATCCGAGGCTTCTCCACCCGATTATTCTAGGACTTCCTTTTTCCTTTGATTCTGACCGGAGTTGGCCAGAAGTGAGTCATTGGGTGTTTCTCGAGAAACCATTGTTCAAGACCTACAAGTAACGGCTGCAAATCTTGCTCACAGCTCACACAGAAATGCAACCGTTTGGAAATATTTTTAGATACAATGCCCCTTATGGCAAAGGAAATTCCTCAAATACTCTGGGTTTTTTTTGGGTCGGTAACCACCCTACTGGTCCTTGATAATTTCATTAGGAGGAAGAACCGCAGGGCCGACAGATGACACACTTGGCAGTGGGAGTTTATTAAAATCATCAGAATATTCTACAAGAGGCTTTAGTAAAAAAATTAGTTTAACCGGTGTAAGTGTCCAACACACAGCTACATGACAGAATTCCCCAGGATAATGAATTTCGGACTTGAATGAATTATTTTTCTGCCTTTTTCTTTCTCTCTCTCTTCCCCCCATCTCTTGCGCTTCGTCGCGGAATCAAAGTCCGTATTCCTTTCGCCTCCTCTCCCCCCATCTGCGAGGGGTGTTAACAGTCTTCACGACTCGCAGCTCGGGCGGTGAGCAGACCCGGCACCCTGCAGGTTACGCACCGAGCACAGAGAGCGAGCAGACGGCGTGGGACTCTTCTGTCCCTGCTTTGTGGCAACCCCCCCCCCCGCGCTGAGACAATTAGACGTGCGCGGAGAAAGAGGGAGTCGCACACCCCCGGGGTTGCAGATGCTGGTGACGAAGCGCCGCACTTCCCCTCCTCTCAATGGCGTCACTCTCGCCCCATTACACCCGGTTTCGGCGTCTCTCTCCCTTAGCCGCGCGAGCGTGTATGTGTGTGTGTGTGTGTGTGTGTGAGAGAGAGAGAGAGAGAGAGAGAGAGAGAGAGAGAGAGAGAGCATGTGCGCACATTCCTCCTTCGCCGGCAGGACGCCCATTGATAACATTTGCGACAGCTACAGCGCGCGCTCCGCCTCCTCTGCTAGCACCACCGAAGCTATATTTAGCCTAGCAACAGCGATGACTCACTTCCTGCCTCACTACAAAGCCACTTCCTTGGCCTGTCCCCAGATGGTTAGCCAGGCGGGGATCTGATTGGCTCCCTGCACACTCCCCGGCTAAATAATTCAGCCTCCAATTTGCCGAGACGATCGCTTGCACCTGAAAAACTGGCTCGGCCGTCTATCAGCAGCAATCACCGTGCCAGCGGTGTGTAAAAGAAGAGGGCTGATGGAGTGCATCCTGGTCATGCGCCCCTTGCCGAGTGTGGCAATCACGCTCGACATTTCACACAAGTCCGCACGTGGCATAATCAATATGCAAATCCATATGATTAGATCATTTTGCAGTTGCCCTGAAGGAATTTGTGAAATCAAGGGAGATGACAAAATGAGATGTGAGTTATACTTACTGCGCACCTAAGAATTAAAAAAAAAAAAAAGACCTGGAGTGCCTCTGCAGCCCTTTTCCTCCCACTACACGAGCGCTTTGCCGTGAGTCCCAGAAACCAAACTACTACTACTCTGGATTACTATTTGCTGTGAGAAAACCTGTTCCTGTAAAAAAAAAAAAATGCACCATGCGAGCACAGTGTAATCGAAAATAATTAAGGATTTACATCTAGACATGGACTAGACTCAGGTTGCGAGACGACAGCTTCGAGATTAGGAGAAAATGAAGGGCCCGCCTGTATAATTTCAGTTTATTTTCTGCTTAAATTGTCCACATTATCTTACAAATCACCACAAAGTAAATGCCGCGCAGAGAAAATGGGGCCATGAGGGTATGTGGAAGGTTTGGGTCGGGGGGTGTACATGCCCTGTTTGCCCAGTTTGTAACCCAGTAACTCACAATAATCAAACATGAATATATAAAACTATCAGTTCTCCTCAATGGCTGACGAAGAGGGCTCTTTTTTGTTCATAGAATCATTATTACCGTATAGCTGTGTTCTAGAGAGGCTTGGGGATCCAATATTTCACTATTTTAATAGTGTGTTTTCATGCAGCTGCATTTGATCGAATCACCAGGTAGCTGTTGAAAGCCTGTAACATCAACCTGCTGCCAAGAATGTTGTATGACATAACGTATGCGTGCATATGGGAGGGTCGAGATAGGTTACCGCAAGCAGTCACGCGCGTTTACGTGCACGTAGATGTGATTTCCTGAGGCAGCAGCGGCGGGAGGGCCGCTCTCCGTCACCCGCATCTCACGTGCACCCTCTTTATTCATATTTTGAAGAAGGTAAAAGTCAAGCCGCTATTTGCTGACCTGCCTACGCAGCTTGGACCGGTGGCCTTCTGTTTGAACAGCATTATACAAGTGGTTAAAGGGTAAAAGCAAACGCACGCTGCGTGTGTCGAGCGCACCGCGTGCCAGCCGTTACGTAAGCCTACCTGTGCACATGCTGTCAGCTACAGTTGCGCTGGTCCTGGCCTGTCTCACAGCTGCACCCGGGATGAACCCTCACATCAGGACGCGAAGCGCACCTACACGCGGCCGACCTCGTATCTTCCCTTCTGACGCCGTCGCCTTTTTTCTGTTTCTTTTTTTTTTTTTCCCTACGCGATCCAGCAACTTGTCTGCAAATTGACCTCCGCCCACTAACCTCGCTTTCCAGGTGACATTACCTTTTGCCTACTTCACCCCCCTCCCACCCCCACCTTCTCTGACTGTGTGCTCTATGGGTGGTAAATCCCCATACCAACAACACGGTGCCAGTCGCCATAATTAGCTTGGAGTCATACAGTGAGGGGGAAGAGGAGGGAGAAGAAATGGATACATGAAAGGGAGCATGGGGGGGGGGGTTAAAAGGTGTAAAGGTGAAAGCAATCGGAGAGGAAAGAAAAAAAAAGTTGGGCGTTGGACAAGACGATTGCGACTGTAAAGTCGAGAAGGGGTGGGGTCATCCCTGTGACGAGTCGCCGTTGTCGCTGTGTCATCGTACCAAGAATGAGCTGTGGCCGATGAGTGGGCGGGGCACGGGGCGGGGCTTACAGCGTGGAGGGGAAGGGTGAATCTATAATTAACCGACACCTTCTGGTCAGGCAAGCACCCCCCCCCCGAACGCTCTTCTCTCCCCAGACCCGCCCCCTATCACCATCTTCTCTCCCCCCACAATCCCCACCAGGTTTTTTCCTTTGGGCTCAGGAGGTGTGCAGCAGGGAAGCATTCCTAACTGCGGCGTCATGGGCATAGTCCCCGTTGGCGCGTGTGCCAGGTCCGTGTGCGTCTATATTTGACACACGGACCTCAGCCTGTTTGTCAGTTCGCTGAATGACATAGCCCAGCCTTGTAGTCTCCAGGGGACCTCTGATGGTTGACAGAGACAGACAGAAGGGCAGGGAGGGGGACTTCCCTGTCATAATGTACTGTATGCACTAATGTACACTAACTGGGGGAGGGGCCAGAGGAAGCGCACAGGCACAGGCGGACTGTGGCTGAATGGCAATGGCGAAAATGTCCATGAAGTTTTTCTGTTTGTCTGTACAGTGTACCACGTGGTCTGAAGCTCTTCATCACTAATCCTGATGAAGGCCCTCTACACTGATTTGAACGCTTTACGTGCAGCACTTTTATTTTTTTGTCCTGCCTTTGAGTGCCTGGAGAGCATTTCTGTTTGGTGAACAAAAAAAAAAATCTACATGCTAAAATTGCAGCTCGGGGTTCTACTCAAAATGAAGAACAAGAGGGACGCTGACCTTATCTCCACTGGAGTAGAAGAAGTAGCGCAGGCGGACGATGTTGCAGTGGTCCAACTTCCTCATGATCTGCAGCTCGCGGTTCTGAAAGGAAAAAAAAAAAAAGAACACAAAGGACACGTTACATTTACGCTCGATGCATTTTTCATGGGCATTATTGTTAAAAGTTAGTCCCTGGATATTTTAGGACACCTGATAGAAAGCTTTCTATTGGACCCATAGCACACTGACAGAAGGTTATCTACCTGACAAGTGTCTGGAAGTGTTACGTGTCAGTGTTAGCAGTAATGCTTGCAATGTGGCCAGACCAGTGTTTTTAAAAAAACCCCAAAAACCAAAAAACAACTTTATACTGCATTGCCTTGTGACAGAAACGCATGCAGACACACACATGCTACTAATAATCTCGCCAAACAATCATCTTGTTGTCGACGTCACCGTCACAAGCTCAATGTGTCAGTGTGTCGGGAATCAGGAAATACACGATGTGACAGCAGCAAAGGATGGACATCGATTCCTTCACGGAAAGCCGGGGGGAAGGGGGCCCTGGAAACCAAAAGGAGTTTGCAATAACACTTTGGGAGATCTTCCACAAAAAAAAAAAAAATCATATCCTGATCTTTTTAAACACGCCAAGTGCAAATCACAATCGGGCTTTCCTTCCTCATTTTGAAAAGATCCAGAACTGAACCAGCCTATGGACTCCATCCAGCCCTTCTATTTGCACCATATAAATCACAATATTTCATTAAAGAGGCTGGAAGATCGTTCCCTGCGTCTCAAGTGTCCATCGGAGGCTTAAATCCCACGTCGCCCACGGCTTTCAACGGCACCATATCTTTAGCTCGATAGAATGTGACCGCCTCTTTCCATCTTTTGCTCCTTATATTGTGGGGGGTTTTTCTGCTGCTCTAATGCATCCGTCGGCGTTAGCTGTTCGTGTTTCAGGGCTGCGCGAGATGCAGTTAAGTGGGGATGTACAACCTGCATGAAACCCTCTCCCCGCGTTCCTCCGAATGCTTCCATTTAAGGTGGCTGAACAGATTTGGTGCATTACCTCCGGAGGCGCCGCCCGACTTCGTTTGCGGATAACCACTTTGAAAAAATGTCCAACAGTGCAAAATTTAACCACTGCCACACTACTGAAGTCCTTTTTTGGCGCAGGCTCCTTATCTGACGTGCTGCTTGCTCACATTTCTTTTCGGATTCGCCGCACATGAAAGTGACCCTATGACAAGACACAGGCGATAAAATTTCCCCAGTCAGCAAGACCTTCTAGCAAGCAGCCATTCTGTTCTTTTAGGAAACACAGCTTGGATACACGTCAGTCGGGCAGAACTAGTAGTAGTAATAGGAGGAAATAAAATGTCACAATCTCTACGAATCGCTTGGAAGGCGGACTTGTTCGCGATCACGATATAAAATCTTCAGAACGGCCGGTGCTAGTCTGCAACAGAGATGTAGAGCAGCGACAGTTCTGATGTGAAAACAAATCTGGGGCGCTGAAACTCGGTAGAGCTCTCCATCTATATTCACGCGTGTCCATGTAGAAACCGTTGTGCATATGGACTTTCTCAAGGGTGGGCAGGAATTCAAGCATTACATAAGGGCTGGAACAGCACCATTATAGTTCACATTTTCTCCCCTTCTTCATCCTCCTTCCCTCCCTCCGCCTCTTTATCGCAGTGCCTTGTGTTGACTTGACTTGAAAGCGCTTGTGTAACATTTGGGAGAGTGTCGAGACTGAATGGAATATGGCGAGAACACAGAAAGCCAAAAAGGAAGCACAACGCGGGGACAGAGGGAAAAAAAAATACGTTAGTGAATTTCAATGCGAGAGCAAGGGCCACTCTCTGGCGGGGTCGCAGTAACAGCATGTATTGCTATGCATGTAAATTTATTATGTGAGATTTATTATATAAGATTTATTAAAAGCTACTTAAGTACAGCTGGGACTTAGTCGGTTGGTGAGCTTTACATAAAATTACCACTTGTTTTTCCCCTCAAATTTGCATATGTGGAAATAACTATCAGTACAATATGGAAGCTAACACACTCTGAGGTTCTGAGTTTGTTTTTTTTGGGGGGGGTGGGGGTGGGAGGGTGTGTGTGCTTAGCATTTCTTTGAACAGCACGGCATTTACATGCAGGAACTCGATGAGCAGAATCTGAATAAGGAACAAAAACAGAATGTTATCAGCTGAAATATTGGATTTCTAGGAAGAAGAGGTTTGGGAGTCCCTTGGAGGACGTGCGATTAGCTAGCGGACCACAGAGCGGGCAATGACACGACACATCGTCTGCCCGTTAAGCAAACACAAGCGTCACCTTTTGGCGTGACGGGACAGCACACAGGTCAGCCGGCTGAAATGTGTTCACGTGTTGCATTGACGTACAAGGAGAGCAGTTCATGATCTCCCTCTGCTCCGAAACTGACTGAAAACACATGACTGATTGCAGAGCCAGGCTGGATGACCGACTAACCCCCTGATTCTACAGTTCAGATGTATAAATAGTAAGTAAAAGATCTATAAACTCTGAGGATTGTTGCTACTTGTCATTGTCTCATATAATGGGAAACTCTATAGCTTCAGTTTTATCTACATTAGGTTTCATGTGGCTGGATCGAAAGGAAAAATGTCAGCTTAGGCGTTAGAAAATTGTGATGGGCTATTCTGGGAATAGATGGGAATATAATAGATTTTATAGATACAGAAGGTCTAAAACAGACCCGGACAACTTTACACTCAGATTGCACGCAGTTGCTACTGTATGCGACTGATTGACAAGCTGACAAGTCGACGACCTGACTGTGTGAATGTGGTTGGCGGAACAGCGAGAAACTGTCTGAGGCCAGCCGACTGACTGATTGGATGACTATTAATGAGATCCCCCGTTATGTGGGTCAGGATCACGCAGGCGGACGAGCTGCCGTCCTCCCATAACTTTCCGCCACTTTATGGAGGATTAAAGCCCCCTCTCATTCATTTTTTTAACAGAACAGAGCGAGCTGTCGGTCCACTAACGAAGATCTCATCATCTACAGTACACACACACACACACACACACCTGCCTCATTCACTTAAAGGAGAACACGTGGTTCCCAGAGCACTCCCCCCCACGCCTCTTCACACTACACGCATAACCCCGCATCATAAAGTGACATCATACCGCGGGGGTCACAGACCAGCAATCGCACTGTGGACACTGCAGACAACGCCCTCGTCGTCTTGCAGATTCTCGGTGGGAGCGTTTGAGGTTGTGATTTGCCCTGTGTGTGTGTGTGTGTGTGTGTGTGTGTGTGCTTTGTTATGTGTGACAAAGGTGGTACCATATGGAGGAGGAGCGCACAGGCTGCTCAGTGAAGCCCTGCCCAGCTCCGGTTGTGCTGCAGTCGTTCCTGCTGACCTGTCATCCCCCGGCGTGTCAGCAGACCAGCCAGCGGAGCCAGCGGAAAGAGACGGTCGGAGAGAAAAGGAGAGGGAGCGACCGAGCGCTACACCTGAGCGCTTCACTCTGCTGACGTACACCGCCAGGCAAAACCCACAGCCAGTTTCCAAAAAAGAACCCCCGAGCGCAGAGCGATCGCGCACCGCCCACGCACGCCGAACCGCACAATGCGTTACTGTTCTCCACCGCTAACGGCTTGGAGACGCGCGTAGAGCCTCGCTCGCGCACAGATAGCTGGCGAGCTAACGGCTAACACGCTAGCTTGTCGGAAACATGCTAGCAGTAGTCGGTCACAACAGCTCGCTGAGCATCTTTCGAAATCTAACCTGACCGGAAGGATGCATGCAAATTCATTTCATTTCTCTCGGCGCTTTGACTCCCCCACCCTGCCTGTGGTCGCTATCAAGCCCCTTTGTCTCCACTACAGACGTTAATCATTAAAATAAAAAACCAAAAACGTTTTGGACAAAAGTTTCTTCCTCGAAAAGCCTCGCACTGTGGTTTACAGCGTTTATTAATCAAGTAGTAAATATAGTGAAATGTTCTCAGGCGTCTGCTCACAAACATTTGGGCTTCTAGTGTATTTCTGCAGCAGGACAGTGCCATGAAAATAAACTTTTATCGAAATGAGGGAACATGTCACCCAGCGCAACAGTGTGGTTCGCTGTAGCCTTTGCAGAACATTGGAGGTCTTTGGCACATGAGGTTTTGATGGATGCGTTAGTCAAATAAATGTATTCATGGTTTTGTTACTTTTACAGTATTTGTTGACATTAAGAAAAACAAAAAAAACAGTGTTGCATAAGGAGGACCACCAGCGGACACGTTCTCGCTCTGTGAGAGTCGGTTCTGACGCGAGCATCCATTTTCCAACCGTCTGATATGTGATCCCTCAGACGGGAGAGGAGAAGGCCCCGTCCCATAATGCACCAGGAGCTGACTGTAAGCCCATCGAGACTCTCTCACACATTCATCGGCGAACACAGAGCCTTTTCACATGATTACCATGTTTGACTCGTGTGTGCGTCCGTGTGTGTGTGTGTGTGTGTCAGTGAGAGAAAATAAAGCATTTGACGGTCGTCGCTTCACAGATGAACACCCAATCAGGCAAGAAAAAAAAAATCAGAAGTGTCGAAAAAGGACTTTTGAAGGAGGAGGAATAAGAAGAAAGTAGAACTCGTGTGTTTGCATGTAACGGGGTACACACACACTTGATGGCGCGTGCTAGGCCGTCATGTGAGGAGTCTTAGCTCTCGTTCCCCTCATTGTTTTTTTTGGGTTCGGTAACCAGCCGCTCAAAAGGAAGGACGGGCCGAGCGTGTGGGAGCATTGAGACACAAGAGGAGACAGAGGGAGGAAGCCGGCAGAGGTGGAGGCTCCGCTGACGAGAAAACCGAGGACCACCGAGTTCCTCACAAACGCTGACCTGCTGGTGCGCGTTAGCTACAGGCTAGCCTCGGGCTAACAGGAAGAGCAGGGCATGACTTCACCACAGGGCCAGCATGTGGAGTCGCTAACAGTGTGCGTGTCCCTGACAAACACTGTGTGTTTTGTGACAGGCGGTTGACCCCCCCCCCCCCCCCGTGCTGTAAAGTGACATCATTTATCTTGTCTGGTTTTGGGTGGCGTGGAACAAGCACCTGCTAAGTGAAACTGTGCTGAAACTCGCGAAAAGGTTAAGCCCAGGGCAGTGAGCTGCTGAAGTATTTAAGTGAACCGGTTGGCTCAGCACAGACGTCCCAGGAGAAAAAAAAAATGCTCCGAGCAAACACGTGACTAAACTTCAGTGAGTCTCACAGGAGATCACTCCTCTCGTCATTTCTCGCTAACTCCCTGTGACTCTCCTGGGTAGACGTAAAATAATGCACGAGAGACAATGATGACTCTCATAGCATATTAATAAGTTTATATATCTAGTACACAAAAAAATGTAATAGTTATATTCGTAGGGGTAAGTGCGTATCACGGACCCGTGGTGCTGTTCGCTGGACTTTGTTATGTTTGGACAGGGCAACACTAGTTGTTTCCCAATGTTTGCACTCTTTGCGCTAAGCTAAGTGACGCTAACTGGCCGCCGGCCACCACGTCGTATTCGGCCGCGGAGGCCGCGAGAGCGGTGCGGATCCTGGCGTCTGCCTCTCAGCAAGAAAGTGGGCAATGTCCACGTCCCCAGAAGTCACACATTTGCTCCGCTCTCGTCTTACTATCGTCAGAAGATGAGCTGGAATCCTGCGTAGAACACCGTCATGTTGGGTTGTGTAGGTTTTCTCAGCAAACATGTGGGAAGCATTGCAGTCCACACACTGTATTGCATCATCCCGACTGCGCACGTGTGTGTGTGTGTGTGTGTGTGCCCCCCCCAAAAAAAGCTTGGGCATGTGTGATCTTAACTGAGAACAAACTAATGTGTGGACTGTATAGGAGACTATAGACTGACTCAGCTCTCAGCCCTCGAGGGGTGACTGTTTTTGTCGAGCGTTTTAGGCGCGCACATGGCTAGCACACACTAAAACGAATGCGTTGCTCTCGTACAACAACTTTGCAATGAAGCCTACGTGACGTCTAGCTTTGCAGAAGCTGTGTAACAGATGGGTTGACTCACGCACCTACCGGGAGTCTCTAATGTGCGAGGCTGTTGATTTATATCATAATTTAATAAGATGTGTTACTAATAATTTGTCCGCCCAATTAACAGTATATAAATACAGGGAGGCCACCCTTCCTAATACAACTATGACTGCATTGCTTTAAAAGTAGGTGTGCATGGTGAAAGTAGTTTTTGTCCTAAATAACCAGGCATGATTTTGACACTAGTCCCGCTTTGATAAGACGCACGCATCCAGTCTCGCTGAGGGCCGGTCGTGTCGGTGCATCCACAAACCCCTGTGCCTGGAGAACTTAATGAGAATCTAAGCAGCTGTCCCGCAGGCTTGGCAGTCTCAGCTCTTTTATCTGCGAGCTGTTAAAAAAGCAGCGGGGACGCCGAGGCCCCCGCCGACCGAGGGAGCAGAGACAATGTCGCCCGAGCCGAGGAACAACAAGCCATCAGTCGAACCTAGTCAAAGCACAGGAGGAGGATTGCTGCAGAGATGCGCTTGGAAGGAAATATGACATTTCCTCTGTGGCAACCGAACTAAACGCGACAGACAACCGAGACTGCCAAACGTGCGCAGACACACTTCCTGCATGAAGATACACACACTTAAAGCAGCACGGTGTCGATAGCAAAACACCGAGAAGCTTCTCCTTTGTCTGCTCGTGTTTGGCAGCGTCTCTGATCTCACTGTTCTTGTGAAGGATCACTCCATTCATGTCTCTTTCACAGTTACTCGCAGTCACATTCATTAACGTGACAAATCTCAATTTTAGTTACGCTGTTAGAAAAAAAAAGTGAGAGAATGACAAGAATAAAAGAGAGCACGAGTGCCTGCTTGTGCGCATAGACAACATTGTACTGTTCCTTTCTATTTTTGATAGTTGAGTGAAGACGTTGGGTAAGCTGAAAGATGCGTGTGCTGTGTTTGCCTGCGCGTTTTACCTTGAACCTTTTGTCTTGAAGGACCTTCTTGATGGCCACCAGCTCCCCGGAGTCGCAGAGTTTAGCCTGGTAGACGACACCGAACGAGCCGTTGCCGATGACCTTAGTGTCCGTGTAGCTCACCTCCTGTGGCCGGTCGGGGCCTTGGCCCGGCGTGGCCACGACTGTTGTTACCTTGCTTCCATCCTTGTCCCCTGAAGGTAGAGAGATAAAAAAAAAGGCGATGCTTAGAACAAAGTAGCAATTTAGCTAATTTAACTTGTTATCTAAGGCTGTCATAGCTTGTTAGAGACCCAGTTTTAAATGACTGCTGACAAATTGCTCAGCTGAGGGAAACAGATACAGCCAGTTTGACCACCATTGGTTCTTGCAGTACCTCCACCAGCTGCGGCTGACTGACTGTGAATACACGGCCGAGCTGAAACGCTCGAGAACTGCCCCGATAAATCGCCGTGACTGTTTGAAAACCACAGTGAAATACATCTGCAGTGTTTATGTCGACTCTGAGCGTGGTGGGAAAAAAAATTCATTATCTTGCGAAGACATCGAGGACACCTCCTCTGTCGGCTCATTGCCGAAAAAACAACACTTTTCCGCCCATTCCTTGCTTGTACGTTTTATAGCAAAGCGGAATAAAGGCGCAACATTCCCGCCTTGAACAGGCTGCGTAAAAGGCAGGTGAAGCTAAGCTAATTAGCTGGCAGTCTGATGACCGCGTGCTGTGCAAACGTGCGCGGCCTCAAAATGAATCCCCAAACGACCACGCAAACTGCGCGACAGATCCCCCACGCTGAACTTGCCCCGGCGAGGAGGCTCGCATCACGCAGAGAAAGGCTGCACGCGAGCCAAAAACACCTCGCTGAATTTGTCTAAATTCACGTGAGTCGCTGAGACGGACGCAAACGCATCCGTCGGCAGCTCGCAGCGGCTACAGAGTCGTGCTGATGAGCGGATTAGTGCCGCTTAATAGCCGTGGCACGGTGTTTTTTAACAGAAATGCAGAAATGCTGTGGCAGCAGACCACCTCCACGTTGAGGACAGGCATCCGGGTGAACGTGACCATCTCACGCTTACTTCTGGCGAACTGGTAGCCTGCGAGTTTTAAACCAACGAACCTATTAGGGTTGATTAACCCCGCATTCTAACATTGGGGAGTCGACGTTTCGACTGAGACTGTAACCCAGGCTTATTTTCAAGCAGGATTATTGATTTTGACACCGATAGCGCCACACACATAGGTAAATATGTGTGTCCAAACCAGACGTAAAATAATCATTTTATATATATACATATAATTTTTTAAATTTTTAATTAAAAAAAGAAGAAGAAGCGAGCGGTTTGAGAGGCCAACGGGACTTTGCTCTCCAGGATCGAGTCTGGAAAGAGAAACTGAGGACGGATTCTTTAAAGACAGAAATAGACTTTCCAAGAGAGTGATAGTGAGTGTGTGTGTGTGAGAGAGAGAGGAATGACTCTGCTGCCTACATATTCCAGCAGGGCCATTTCTATGACGCCTCTGCACTTCCTCAAGCCGTGAGAAAAGTCTGTACGCAGATACACACGCAGCTCACAGCGAGATCTCACGCCGGTGCATATAAGGCATGACCCAGCAATCAGAAATGGCTAATTTTTTTTTTTTTTGCGCCGTAAATGACAGATTGAAAGTCTGCGTGGAGGCTGGCCTTTCACACGCTAATCTGTTAAAGCGGACAAAAATTACTTCGATAATCTGTCGATCTCAACGCGCATTTTCGCAATCACCGCTCGACCGTTGAAGGAGCATCTTCACGCCACGCGCGAAAGGAAATTTATAATAAATCCACCCCAAAAATCCTAAAAATCCAACGCGATCTCAAAGCGGGCTAACAAACGTGACGTCGCTAACGCCTCGCACCATGTGCGTGAAGCATCGCCATGGTTACGTGGCCTTCCGCTACAATATGTCAAATCAAAGAGCGTGACATGATTTACATGCGACGTGTTACTCGTTGACAAAGTGAGACAGCAGAGACGGGCCGCCGGGACTTTTTAGCCGGAGGCGTCAATAGTTAATTCAGGTCACCGGGCTAGCTCAGGCCACGACTGAACACGGCTAATGTGGCGCACACAATGAGGCCAAAACAACAGTGTCACTGAGCCGTTACAGGACACATGTGGGGTCAGGCTACACTTCCAAGTTGCCAGTTTCTGCCTCTGATGTGAAATGTGAATTGTGTCGGTTGTTAAAAATCAATAATCAAAAGCACGAGTAAACAAGACTGGAGGCGGCGCCATCAGTCGATAAACTGATCAGTGGATCAACAAAAGACTTCACTGGCTTTTAATTGGATTTTTTTTTTTGTTTTCTCCACTTCATTGCAATGGATATTGAATATTTTAGGGTTCTGGGTTGACGAACATCAATTAATCAGGAAAATGGGTCCGCATATTAATCATTGATGGAAATAATCATGAGTCGCAGCCCTAAACAAGACCAAGAATTTGCTGCCGACAACTGTGATCAAATGCTCTGTTACATTACTGAGGACGATAACACACACCACAAATAAAAGATAAAGTGCTGTGCTTTCATTAAGTCTCTCATGGGCTGGGCTGAGGATAAATAAAACGTTGACCTTTTGAATGACGCCCTGAAATTCTCTATTCTGACCTGTGTTTTTTCTGAAATGTGCATGGGCGTGTCGGACGCCAGCGTGGAACACAATGCAGGAATTCTCTCAGCTTTCTGCTTTTAACCTGTACTCAGTAATCCAGGAAAAAAAGCCTTCCTTTTTTCCCCTCTTTGCGTTTGCAACCTGAGAAATTCCATTCAGACCTCTTTTTTTCTAAACCAACAAATCTTTTCTGCACATTCGCTAACTTGAACTTCATATGCAGCAAATTACCACTAGTTTTCACAAAAGGGTCACACACAATCACGGGCTACCTCCGAGCGTCATTTCACAAGCTCTCACAAGATCTCGCCAACTTTTAATTGAGCCCATAAATCGTTTGTTCTTTTAACTCAAGAAAACGGCCTGTTTCAAGTCTGTCAAACTTTCTGCAATTTGTCGCTCTGCAGTTTTAATTTGTGGCCCAGGAACATTAATACCCTGGATGCATCCCCCCCATTAGGAATTTATGTACAGCGGCGTCCAAAAACAAAGTCGGAGCCCACTCTAATGGGAAAGTGGTCTCAGACTTTTTCTTTTGGACCCCACTGTGTGTGTATTTTGTCTCACATAAACAAAGAAATTCTTTGCTAAAGCCCGGTGATTTAAAACTTGGATAATGTGACGTGACGAGTCATACAATTTAGAGCTAGCGCCGGGGTAGAAAAAAAAGAAGACTCGCAACAGTAAAATACAAGGGACGACCACGATGTAGTGGTAACATTACTCTTGTATCTGCAAGATGAGGGTTATTTTTTTTTTCGCACCATACATGTTGTGTGGCTACGAGCGAATGTCACAATACGAGCA
The DNA here is from genome assembly GCA_016785225.1 of Psettodes erumei. Classification (NCBI taxonomy): domain Eukaryota; kingdom Metazoa; phylum Chordata; class Actinopteri; order Pleuronectiformes; family Psettodidae; genus Psettodes; species Psettodes erumei. The sequence goes on from JAFBJZ010000360.1 coordinate 23,952, forward strand.
CCTGCCAAACCGTCCATATGTTCATTCCTCCCTGACATTTGGCAAATGAATGGATGCAATCGCATGTGGTACGCTGATACTGCAGTTATCACCTTTGTGGCATTTCAGTTATAATATCATACACACGGTGGATTCAACCGCTGAGGCTGATTACCATGACATTACAAAGCCTTTTTAATTGCTTATTATGCCGGATGTTTTAGTGCGTCTCTTAACAGCGCGTGCAGCAAATGAGTGAGTCAGAGTGCGAATGTGTTGCGGCGCACAGACTGCAGGTCAAAGTCACATTTTGAGGATCCATCGCTAAATTCCTCAGCGACAAAACTGACTGCACCACCAGCGAAGGCATGCACGCATCGTGCGAACGCGTACGCTCAGGCTCCACCACCGCCGCGGGGCTGATGAGATGATTCACTACATTGCTGGAACACCTCGTCACAGGAATGCCGCTGCCGACGCCGTGCGAGCTTTTGGCCAAGCAGCGCTCGCGTCGAGACATCAAGGTATCGTGTATTTGTGACCCGACGTGATGTGGGCGTCGTCGGTTTTTAGATACGGGAGCGCCTTGCAGCCTGCAGAGCAGCGGCTGTCCGGACCTGCTGCCACGCTGATTACACCTGGTGGACTGAGCGGTGACTGAGCGTCTCCCAATCTCGCTTACCACCTCCAAATTCAGCTCTCTTTTGAAACCTGAGTGATTCGGATTGCTCTTGTCTGCAAGTCCCGCCGTTTGATTTGGAATCAAAAGAATGCAATTAGTTCATTTTGTTCCCATCATCCCAAAATGAGAGACAGGGACAAAAAGGAAAGGGGGCGAAAGAGGGGAAAGAGAGCGAGCCGCGGCTTTGAAATGCTAAACAAGCCACTTATTGTTCTTGGCCAGCTGCCTCACCCCCCCCCAAAAAAAAACAAAACCTAAGAGTGCTCATGTGGGTGTGTGAATGTATGTATGTCTGTGTGTGTGTGTGTGTGTGTGTGTTTCCGACCGCCTGTGCAGGAGGGGTAGGAGGAGTGGCCTCTCCAGGATCATACACACTGGCTCCAGCTGCTTGAGATCATCAGCCAGATCATTCACACACGTGAGCGTCAAGCGTGTGTGTCAGAGCGTGCGCATTGGGATGGCGGCGGTCAGGTTAACGCTAGGTGACATGCAACAGAAAAAAAAAATCTAGTCTAGATACAGTCCACTATGACTGAGCAGAGGTGAAACAATCAGACAATTAAACGGTTCCGAAGTCATTTCTGATGGTCAATTATCATTTAAACAACAAATGTATTCCACATGCTGTGCACTGCAGTGGAACTCAACATTTAAGATGAGAAAAAAAGGATGGTATTTAATCTTCGGTGCCTCACAACGTTCAAAAAGCCATCGCCCGGTACTTCATTACTGATATTGCGTCAAGGTTTTGCCTCAACCAGTTCTACACTGCAGGTTTCATTTTTAGCCTGCAACTGCAATTGCGTCTATCACGCGCTTCTGTCTTTTCCACAAACCTGAGGGATCTGTGCCAGCCAGTGCGGCAGATAGATATCAAACCATTTCCTGAGCCCGGCTCATCAGCAGGACACTAGATAGAAGGAGAAGCCTCATTATGTGAACAAGTGCCTTTTTGTCCCGATCCTTACCGTGATTACAATGGACTGTGCTGAAAATATGTTACTGAACCACTTCACTCCATGCGTGTATCGAGAGAAATGAAGAACTTGATGGTGCCGGTGTTCAACCCAATGAAAGTTGCTCACCGTGCAAAGTTGCTCTGGTTTGCCTGTTTTTTTGGCCCGTAAAGTATCTAATTAGAGTCCCTCACTGGCTGAACCCGTTGATTTCCTGGCAACTCCGCAGACGCCAATGGCACAAAAATAGTCTCGTTGCATTTTCATTGGGCCTAATGTCTCAAACTATGAAGATCAGATGAGGATGAATGGCAAAGAACAACCAGAGAATATGCCATTGTCAGTATTTTTCTGAACTAAGCCATAGAGGAAAAGACTTTCTCTTTAAGCATTCACATTTTCTGGAATTTAACTATCTCCTTTGCCTGGCACCGCAATATCTCTATGCTTCCTAATAGCTGGAGAGATGCTTGCATGAGATGTTGCACATACTGAAATGTTATCACGGGGGAAAACCGAGTAATCAACGACTTGTATTTTTCTCCGTGGGACTGAACGCCACCTGCTTGCGGAAATCAGATTATTTAACACCCAATTAATTAGGGGATTCCAGCTCCAGCCTTTAATGACTGATAATGATGTGCTGACTTACCAGATGAGTCTCGCGGAGAGAGAGAATATTTTCAGTTTGGGAATGCACAGCCAAACGCTGGTGTAAGCCCCAACAATGTTAAGACCACAGGGACTTGCAGTTCTGCTGCTAATGAAGTAGCTTATGTCTGCACGACCAAAAGGCCAAAGTCTCTCAGACCTAGAGGTCTTACATTTAGTGAGGTGCATTTTCACTATGAACAGCAACATAACCATGAATGAACCATGAACCAAAGCTTCAATCCATATGTGGGGCAAGATAAGTATTGGATTAGAGATGGGAGTGCCTCTGAGTGTGTGTGTGTGTGTGTGTGCCCTAGTCCACTAAGTGGTTTTTGGTGCCAAGGCCCAAAGGAGAGCCTCAGCTTCAGGCCTCACCCCACTAACACACATCATGATCACGTCGCAGCCCCAAAGCACCAACAAGCATTCCTTAGCAGCCTCACTTACACACACACACACACACACACACACACACACACACACACACACAGATGTGTGTCATCATGCAAGATAAGACAATGGTGTAGCTAGGTAGATATCTCCAGCCAGGCAGTCATTAATCATTAATAATGTGGATATCAAATTTGAAAATTACTCAGATATAACAAGCTATTAAGGTCACATTTGTGCCACACAAAGGCGATTCAAAGTTGTAGGTGGTGAAAGCACCAATTAAAGCTGTATAATGTGAGCATTAACTGCAAAATGATATCTAGTATCATATCACCATATCAGAGACATTTCAAGCTCCAACAGTGTCTGCAGTCTGTGACACACATACACACGCTGTGCTTAAAGGCATTAAGATGCCAGTTTGAGAAAGGGCACACGTGAGTGTAACAGGTCTATAGCCGAGACCATATGAAGCAGAAACGTAAGAGCTTCGTCTATGGACCTATATGAGCAGCCTCCCTTGCTCAGCGGGTCGGACCCTGGAGAGTGGCATGGTTTCATTCCTGCAGCCAGTCTATAACCAGCCTCCGCCACTTCGTGAACAGGATATAGTGTGTCACACTCCCTTTCCAGTCGTCGCGACGTCTGATTTCGACACGGCCCCGCAGAACATAGAATCGGTGGAGCCCCAGCCCTCTACAGGATCACGTCAGTTTCGCCCGAGTCAACTATGGGCGCACCTTCCGCTCGACAGTTGCGTAATAAGTCGGCCCTATCGCTTTAACCCTATTACGCATATGGGCTGGCGCTGTGTAGTAACACCGCTATGAGAGCCGATCTACGTCCAAACGCACGAAAATCAGACCGGATCTGCGGTAAAAGGGGAAGGTTCCGTTTATGACCTGGGCCGGTGCCAACACTACCTACTCCTCTGGCCCGGGACTGCCCGGCGCGGCCTGCTAACCCTGACCGGACTGACCGGCCCCGGGGCGGCGCGTCAGAACGCAGCGGTGTGTGCTCAGTCACACCGAGGCGAGCCGCGTGTGTGTGTGTGCGTGTGTGTGTGTGTGTGTGTGTGTGTGTGTGTGTGTGTGAGCACGCGCGCGTGTGTGCGTGCCACTCAGCACAAGCCAATCTCAGTCAGTGACACAGATATATGACAGGGCTAAGCTATCCGAAGCTAACGTCATACTGGCTTGACACATTTTTTAGTGAGGAGACGTTTAGCGAGCATATGTAGCCCACACTGGGCCTGGTGCATGCAGAAGATACCGCTCTAGTGATACAGTGGTGTACTTACTGCTGACTTTCATGCTGCCGAAAGCAGAGGGCTGCGGCACTGGTTTGCAGCTCTCCGCGAAGGATGTGGTTCTGGGCCGACCCGACATGATCCAATCCTTCTGATTCTCTCGACTCGGACACTGTGACTTGCTAAACGGCAGAGCTGATCGATTCGCCGATCCTTCTCATCCAAAAGAGGGTGCCAGTAAATGAATATCAGTGTAATTCACGGGGGGCAGGAAAAAAAGAGATCCCTTTATATCCCTCGATTCCTTCACACGAGTTCGTTATCGCCTAATAAACTACCCTTTCTTGCCCAGTAGCGATCAATCAGAGCATCATTTCCTCCGTATATTCCCGGTTTTCTTTCAGCGGGCCTTTGAAGACACGTCTCCGACTAAAATAGTCATGAATCTGGCCTCTCCCTGTGGCCCCCCGATTAAAACCAACTGCGATTTTTTTCCTGGAAGCGGAATTCAATTTCACAAAGATGAATAAGGGTGAGTTCGGATGTTAAAGGGTGCTGATCCCGGTGCGAATCACAGGCGAATGCGGCGTTTTCTTGACGATTCGGGACACATGCAGTTCCTCTTCATATCCCGATGTGGAGGCTCAGTGATCCGACTGCCATGGCGGCTCCCTCGCTATACCCTAGCCTACAGACCGTCCAACGGAAAATCTGCCAGTTGCCACAGTCTTCTTCAACGAAATCAGCGGCTTCACGCTGGCTCAAAATCCGCCTTCGCCGCCGTCAAAATTTCGGTGTCTTTACCGAGGCAGCGAGGTCTTCCGACAAATGATGGTCTTTGAGTACAGAGCGCGACGATACTGAATTTCTTCTTTTATTCCTTCCCCATAGGTTTCGGGCTCGCTGTCTTTGTCGCTGCGCACATTTGCTACGCCACTTCCGCAAAGAGTTACAGGGATTGCTCCGCTGTCGTGGGAGGAGGTTCACGCTGCTGACGCAACCCTAGACGGAGAATAGGAAAGCTGTGAACGCGCAAACGGTGAATCTGGGGTGGCCGATTGAGCCAATCAGAGAAGGTATCCTTCAGAAATGGGCGTTGACCGTGGCCCTATGGTCCAATGATAACACCGCTCTTGAGCACCACATGGCATAATTTTCTTGGCGCCGCCCACATGACTTCAAAGGCCTTTCCCCATGCCGCGACAGGGACAATGGGCGGAGCCGCTTGCAGGATTGATGACTATGTTGTCCAATGGAGTCCCTGAAAGCAGGCTGTCAGTTCAAATGGACCCAGCTGTCACAGTGCACCGGTGGCCATGCAGCACTGTTGCTATGTTAGTTACAAAAGCCTATCCTCTGTCTCTCCTCGCTTCATCATCATCATCATCACCATCATCATCATATCATAATGTATGTGCGAATATGTGCATGGCTCTATCTAGGTAAATTTTAACTTATTGTCGTTTGTGCAGTAGCCTACTACATATTCAAACAATACAAAAATGTCTTATAAGTTGGAATGTATTTATGTTTTTTAAAATCCATATTATATTTTAAAAAATCATCTAAATAATGTAATTTAATCCCTTTAAACAATCCTTAGTCACACTACTACCCAATTTCTTTGCACAACACTTGACAATGATATTGCACATTTTGCAAATTGGCCTATTGTACAACATTACATGTGGTATAATTATGAAGTGCACTATTAACTGTTCAATTTTTTTTACTATTCTTAAATTATATTGTAAATTAATAACTTAATATCTACAATGGCCTCATGCTTTATGGATCAGTGTAACATCAGCTAATAAGAGATATTTCTGTGTTTTTGTCAAATTGTGAAAAATTGTTTTGGCTTTTGTGTTTTATTTCAATCACAGATGTTGGTATGCCATTCATTAATGACTATTAACTGAGCAACAAGGCATTAGTAGATGATTTATTAGTCATTAATAAAACTATTAGTTACAACCCATTATAAAGGGAATATTTGGAGTCTTTTAAACTTCTCTAATGATATCCAACCATTTGAGGTGAGGTCAAGTGGAACCATCCTCTATCTTCTTTAAAATTCTTTAATAAATATTGAATGGTAGTGGATAACAATGGGCTATTGTGTTATCTGGAGAAAGAAATATACAGCTGATTGACTGACACTATTTTTATTCCCCAATTCCGCAATATGCCAGTTCTCCTCATCTTAACCAGAATGCAGGTCACTTATCAGGGCTTGGCAGGAAAGGCTCTCTTTCCGCAGAATGATGCTGGTAGTCTGTCTTTTGTGTGGTTGTTATGCTCTTTATCAAAAGGAATTTCTCCCAGGCTGCCCTTCAATGGTTCATATACGGAATAGAGAGCAGCAGCGTAGTCTAAAAAAAAAGATAAGCTGAGCAGAAGTAATGCAAGATGCTGTGTTTTCCCTTCATAGTAATATTTCCTCTGGCAAACTCAAATTTTCCCATTAGAGAAGGAGGAAAAAATACAGATAAAAGATAGTGAGAATGAGTGAGAGAGAAGAGCAAGTCAGGAAAGGGAAATTTCACATAGGAGGGGAGAGAGTACACTGTTCTGTTTTTCTCCTGTGTTGCAGAGATATCCTAAAAAACTGAATCTGTCTTGCAGGAACTGTTTTGGTCATGATTAAAACACTAAAGTACAATTAGAAACTGACACAATAAAAGTATTAATGTGGCTTTTCACCCAGACTTGAGGCTCAATCGTATAGAGGAGCCTTGTGTCAAACTCTACTTTTAATACTTCGGATGATATTATGCTTACATACTGCAAATATAAACTTATAACAAACTAAAACACAGCAAACCTGGGGAAATACAGGTTGGTTTGGGGTAAAATGTGTTGGATTGATGTGTGGAAGTGAGTTTTAATAGGGCTGTTTTTTGCCCCCAATGCAGGCTAATCCAGACCTGCATCGTGCCAGATAATCTCTTTGGCTGTTCATGAAGTGGTGTGGAGTTAAAAAAAACCACACAAACAAACATAAAAAACAGGTGATGACATGAAGTTCAAAGGGCAAAGGGCGACAAGGTGCTCTCTCACGCACACACAAGAAATACACTTCAGATAACCGTGACCTTTGCACATTAAATGAACATTAAGTAGGACATTGCCACTGAGAAAATACACTTATACATGTGACAGAAGTGACATGTTTTACCACTTTCTCTGATAGTGATGTGGTCTCATAAACCAGCTATAGATGGAAATCATGGGACAACAGATGTGGAGCATTACATTGACAATGTAGGGTATTTAAAACTTAAAGGCAAACTCAAACATCGAAATTCAGTTTATGCAAAAAAAAAAGGGCATGCCCATATTTTAAGTAATGTGTATGAAAATGTAAAACAATAAAAAGGAGAACTAACTCCAAAATATATAGTAATAAATATCAAAATAAATATAGCATCTGGAAAATAGCTAATGTAGTGCACCTTTTTACTGTCATGTGAAAACCTTTATTTTTGCTTTCTGGGCTTTTTTTATTCGCCACTCTAAATGTCAGACTTGTTTGGGGTTTTCATCTGACAGCAGAAATATACAAATAAGGCCTTAAGTAATATGACAGTAAACAGCATTGTGTGCTTTTGATTGACAGAAGATTTCAAAAATCTAATGGTCTCTGTCCCACAATGCAAGATTCAAGAAAACCAACTCTCTCTTCACACAGAATGCAAAATGCATTCCTGTTGAAAGCTACAGTGAAATTATCTCCCATGATCGTTGCACATTAGCTCCATGCACAATGAATTTGTCTTTCCTCAGAGCTATTGCTAATGTTTTAGGACCTGAATTCAAGTGGCGGAAATGGATGGACCTGTAAAGTGCAGTAAAACTGTGTTCACACAAAGGTGGGCTTGAGGTCTTCTTTGAATACCACAGGATGTGGGGAGCGGTAGAGGCTGACGTAGCCTTCATACTCGCTGTCGGAGGAGTCAGAGGAGCTGTCAGAGGACAGGAGCGAGCCCCGCTGCAGGCAGGAATCACAGTACGGACGGTGATAGTAACAGTAGTCTGTTGAGCTGCTAGAGTCTGAGTCCCAGTAACCACAGGAGTCTCTCATGTGTCTATGATGCTGCTCATTGTCACCACCTGCTCCCACATCAGGTTGAGCTGTAAGACTGTGTTCTGCTTGACGCAAAGCTGAACGTCTGTGAGACCTTGAAACACACCTCCGACTTTTTCTTATCCCTCTGTGCCTCCCTGCTTCCTCCTTCCCTTCCTCCTCCTCCAGTTCAAGGTCACCACTGTGAACCTGGAGGAGGGTACCATCCACAGCAACCCCATCACAGGTCTTGCCTGGACTTTGGCATTCACTACTTTCTCTTATCTTCCCACAACCTGTGTAGAAGCAGGGAGGGGACAAACCTCCTCTAGATGAATTGAAGGGCGGCCGACGTTTCCTCATTGCGTAGGGAGAGATGCTGGGGTAACGGAAGAGAACAGGTGGATGAGGGGAACGTGGTGTCCGCAGGGAGATAGGCGAGAGTGCAGATGCTTCTGCAAATTTTAGCTGAGAGGGCGTTCTGGCTGCCTGACTGGGAGATCGAAGTGCACTTTCCATGACTGCATCCAAGCTCAGCTCTTGGAGGATCTCCTGCAACTGCTCGCTGCTAACAAAACCTGTCGGTCGGGCAGCTGGCCCCAGTTGAGATGCTAGGCCACTGTGACTGCCAACAGTATCAACATGAAAGGGGTTTAACCCCCTACGGCTCTGTAGGGAGGTGACGAAATTAACAGTCTCCTCTGCTGTCCTGAGTAATCCAGAGGATGGGAGGGAAACAGGCTGTATGAGATCCTCCCCTGGTCTGGACTCAGCTGTGCCTTTGTCTGTAGGGCCAGAGATAGAGACACTCTTTTCATTTTCACCTACATTCATATCAGCAGGGAGAGGGGAGGAAGCAGTGATGGGGTTTGAGGAGATTGGAGCAGGGAGATTCTCAGAAGACAGTGTAACAGTTGATGATGAAGCAGCTGCAGCAGTGAGGTGAAGGGGTGAGAGTTGAGCTTTAGTGTCTCTCTGAGGTAGAGAAGAGGAAGAAGAAGGGCCATCAGACTGAATCTCTGTGGTCTGAGTGGAGGAAGAGTTGAGGTTGGTGGCAGAGGAGTCCATGTCCTCGCAGGGTTGGCTGGCAGACATGAGTCTCAGGAGTTTATCCTTGGCGTTGTTCACCTGCTCCTGCAGACTGTCAATCACGGCATTTTTCTGGAAATTATAATGAGAAACAAGAAAAAAGTTTAAAGCTAGTGGAACAACACTGTCAAAAACTGGGAGAAAACTGTCAACAAATGGTAAAGCAGCAGGTGTGTTTAAGATTTATTTATGATTCCATTAAAATAAAATAAAATTTGCAGCCAATTTTCAATACATTCTATTGTTAGAGACCACCACCATTTTCCTGTGGCCTCACTTCAAAAGGCTTGGTGTCTAAATGATTTATCAAGAATGGGCAATTTTACGCCTGAAGATGTGTTGTTTATTGTATGAAAATCAGTGTTTGCAGATGACCTTACTAATTGAAACAACACTAAGAGTCTACAGCCATTGTAACAGCCCTGTGAGGCTGCAAAGTGCTGCTCTAAGTTAAATGCGCAGTATCTTAATTTAGCATGTTAATATATTAAAATTCAGCTAAAATAGAGCTAAACGTAAAGTGAAGTTGAAGAAATAGTGTTTGCCCTTTCCAATTAGCCACCCCACTAACATGACGAGAAACAAGCTCCACTATTTCCAACTATGCTTTCTGTATAGTGCAGACACCACCAGGAATAATATTAGAGAATTGTAGCCTAGATCAGTGACAAATTTAAATAATAAAATTGTATCACAGCATTATGAGATAATTCAGCACCTCAGTTCATAAGACATGCTTCTACAAATTCTTTTTAATATCCCATAAGACCCTGTTATTAAATGGCAGATAGCATTGTGAAAGACTGATGCAGTACCTCATTAAGGAGTCTTTTCATGGAGCTGTTCTCCCCGAGCAGGTAGTAGATCTCATCCTGGCTGTACACAGACGGCTGGCTCTTACTGGGGCTGCTGAAATACTTGGCCATCTGACCCGGGTTGTTCTGATCCTCTTCAAACTGCCGCCACTGGGTCAGCTGCATGGAGATGAATGTGATATTTTGGAAGAGTGAAAAAAAATGTTGATTTTTTTTGTCCAGACCATTACACTAACCCTATGAAATACATACGTACACTAGTCATAAATGTAATCGGGACCTTTTTTGACCAGGTGCGCTGGAGTGTGTTACTCATTGTACAGATATTTCCTTCCTTTGCACTGGAGATGCATTCCTTTATCCTAACATAAACCCACTGCCAGACACTTAGAGAGTCATAAACCTGTTTGCAACAGCCCGCGTAATTCTGACTCATAAACACCTTCTATGTGAGTCACACTACACTGATAGACAAGGTAAACTGACGTGCTTATGGAAAAGGGAGGTGTGGGCATCAAACTCACTCTCAAAATTTACTAGTTTTGGCAAAACCAAAAGAGAAAATCATACACGTATCTGTCATTCATCTGTTTGTCATATGTCTGTCTATCTACAGTTTCTGCCTGTCTGTATTTGCTGCTGGTTTTGCCTGACAGTTCTGTGGTACCCATTCCTCAGCATTTACAGGTATCTGGTCCATGTATCTTGTGACGTTTTTGTTTTTTTTCCTCTGACCTGTGGCACAAACAGCATACAGTTAGTAGCCAATGTGCAGATGAAGATCGCTCCAGCCACAGTGCTGTAGACCAGGTTGGGCCAAGCCTGCAAGAAGGTGGACACAGGGACGACCACGGCTGAGGAGAGGGTGACCAAAGTAACGGCCGTTATGATGGTGGGAGACTGGTTGACCGGAGGGTGGCTGACATTGCTGGTAAGCCCAGCCAGATAAGTGCCATAGAGGAGGAGACAACCCTAATGAGAGATGCAGGGAGAAGGAAAGACAAAGGTCAAACAGCAACATGTAGAAACCTTCCCTTTATTAATGTTGGCTTCTGTTATTTTTTTGTTCGTGCTGGAGATATAAAATATGACGTGAATAGATAATGTCATCATAACTCAGGAGTTTATCATTGCATTTGAATAGAACAGCGATTACTTACCTTCTGAACAGCAATAATTATAGCCCACAGATCGGAGTATGAAGAAGAACAAGAGTCAGACTGAGACAACGAGTAGGAAATGTCCCTCTCCACCACCTACAATGGAGAAAGCCATGGACTATTTAGTGAGTTTATACCAGGTCATATTTGGCAATATCATCAACATTTCTGTCTGTAATTCATTACATCAAGGTCAGAGGTTGTAGACACATAATCAAACCTTCCTGCAACTTCATATAAAGCTAATAATTAGAATATGAGAGCAACAAGCAATCAAAAAAAACTACTATATGCTGTAGCCCCCACACACACACATTGTTCTGTGATCAAACAAAACTAAATCATAACTTGTTTTACAACTTGCTGTGCAGTTTCATCATTGCATAGAATCATTGTTGAATTCTACCTCGACAACAGCTCCGACAGATCGAGAACACCTGATGGGATCTACGAGGCTCCAGGTGGTGAGAACCAGCATGTCCACCAGGATCAACAGAGCCACCATGCCCATCAGCTGGATGTCTCGGATTATCTAAAACAGAAAGCAGATTCACTGATCGCATCAAAAACAAGCTCATTTAGTCGATACAGCGCTTTTGTCCATATGTTGTCACTTTCTGGGAGATGCCTCTATGTTACCCAAGTCTGATAGCACTTAATTACAGGAATGTAAATCTGAAATTCACTGAAAAAAAATGTTGTGAGTGGCTTCAGCTTTTCATCAATTCAAGAGTCAAAAAGAATCTTGGGTATTAATGCAAAGAAATTCTTTAGAGACACCAAAGAATTCAATTTGTATCACCCTGTTCAATGTGTGTCTGCATTACGTCTGTACAGTGTAAAACACCAGCCACATTTTGAAACTGTTCAACTAAAAAAAAGGTTAAAACAATCTCTAAAATTCCAATAAGAATAATATTTTATAATATGATACAATAATTCATCCAAATAATGCATCTTGGAGTGTACGCTGAAAACAGAAAAGGCCACCGAGAGGCCTGAAGAGCACGCCTACCACTCTCTTGTCAGGCACTCGCTGGGTGAACACTCTGTACAGTCTCCACGTCTTCCCCAGAATCGGGCCAAACACAAGGGTGCTGCCAATACAGAGAGTCCACATGCGAGCCTGTGGAAGAAAGCGCTGCGTAATTACCAAACAACGGTTTATCCAACAATAAAATGGAGCAGTGAGGGTGATGCGGGTGCTTACCTGCAGCACAGCTGTAGACAGGCCTCGTCGCGAGTGGGTTTGCTCATCGATGGCAAATAGGAAGCCACTGCTATAAGTGAGGAGACTTCCGACAAGAGTCATGACATTCAGATTTGGGCTGGACATCTTCACTATCCTGAGGATACGACAAGTGCAACAGTTAATCCCTAGATTTAGTGAGAGGCTTTTTTGTGTTTATAACACTGCACTTTTAAGTATTGCACAGTACCTGTTGTTTTTGAAGCGCAGGGTGAAGAGCAGGAAGCAGAAGGACAGCAGGATGCCGCTGGAGAGCAGCGTCCACACCACAGCGCTGATCACTGGGGAGAGGGACCGCCTCGGGAGCTCCACTGCCACCTGTGTGCACACACACACATGCAAAAAAATATCACATCTCAAATATTGCAGCTGTAGCTTTTATAGATCTACATGGTTTGATTACTGAATGTATGTATCGTAATATTTCACAATGGTGTAAAAACAACAGAAACAAAGTACACAGGGTTCATCTGAGTAAACAAAACTTTATTAAATCAAACTGAGCGACAAACACTATGCAGGAGCCATATTATTTTTAATCTAAAAAAGATCAATGATTGAGAAAACATCAAAACAGGATTTAGACATTGGCAGGAGAGATGATCAGAGGTGCAGAGTTGATGCCGCCGTGATTGCGCCGGGGGTTAAAGTAGGGAAAGAGTCTTTCGCCAAATGAGAATCCAGTGAATGAGTAAATGTGAGAAGCTGAGTCCACATTGTAAAAAGAAACCTGCCCCCACTCCAGATCCACATACACCCCAACTCTCTGGGGCTTCTCCACCAGAGGCACACAGACAGGAGTGCTGCTGAGCGCCCAGTAGCTTTTGTCCCCTCTCATCCCCAGGGTCCAGTAGCCTCTTTCAGGGTTTAGCATGCTCCCTCCTTTTCTGTTGACAGATTCAAGCCCAACTCCAATGTCCCACTCTGTCTTCCCTTTCACCTGAACCTCATAGTAAAATCTCCCTGAGGAGAATCCTTCCTTTCCCAAAACACTAACACCAGGGTAAAATCTCTCTGGGTTGTCAGGGAGGCTCAGAGCGACGTCGCCATGATAGACCTGTTTCTTGTTTTCAGACAGCACCAGTTTGGGATGAGCTGTGTCAGGGTCCAGAGTGATGTCCACAGCAAATTGCCGAGCCCTCTGAAATTCACACACACACAGCCTCTTAACTTCAGTCTTTACAGTCTCCTCCAGCTGACACATTACTCTTCTGACTGCTCTCCTCACTGTGCCCACATACACGGCGCTTTCCAGATTGGCGTCAGACTGGTCTTTGGTGACTGGTGGTGTGGAGACATCTGGAAATCTCTGGAGAAGGTAAAAGTTGTCTTCAGTGTGCAAGAGCTTCTCCAGCTCCGCGCTTCTTTGCCTCAGCTCTCCAATCTCCTGCTCCAGCTCCACGATGAGTCTGCTGGCCCTGCTTTCAGCTTGCCTCTGCTTTGCACTGATCAACTCCACCACCTCAGCTTGGCCTCTCTGTATAAAGTGGAGTAGTTTGGTGAAGACTTGCAAACTCTCCTCAGTCTCTCTTTCTGTGTTCCCTCTGCTGAGCTTCACAGTTTGATTGATTTTGCTGATTGTCTGCAGTCGACCGTGGATCATTTTTTCCACCTCATCGTTTATCCTTCCAATCTGAGCCCTCTTGTCTCTGCTCTCATCCTCTATAGCGACAGCACGATGAGCCTTGTGGTCTCTCTTCATGCAGAGCTGGCACACATACGTCTGGTCAGTGTTACAGAACAGGTCCAGGAGCCTCTCGTGTTTCTTACACACTCTGTCTTCCATGTTCATTGCGGGATTAATCAGGTGGTGTTTTTTGAAGGTGCCTAGAACATGATGGGGCTCCAGATGAGTCTCACAGAATGAGGCCAGACAGTCCAGGCAGGATTTAAGAGCCTTGACTTTTTTCCCAGTGCACACGTCACATGAAACTTCTCCATCATGACCTGGATATTTCTCCACAGGACTGGATTCATTTTTGTCTTTATTCTCCAACGAATTCTTGAACTGAGAGGCAACCTCCGAAATGAAGGTGTTAACTTTGAGCTCAGGCCTCCGGTAGAACTTCTGCTTGCACATGGGGCACTGTGACAGATTAGCACTCTGCCAGTATCCCTGTATGCAGTCCCTGCAGAAGTTGTGCCCACAAGGAGTGGAGACTGGCTGGTTGAATAAATCCAGACAGATGGGGCAAAGTAGCTGCTCCTTAGACAGCACACTGCCAGCAGTCGCCATATCTGGGAACACATCCAGAGAAAAAAGCAGGTGGGATTTTAGGGGATAAATTGGCTCCGTTCCCCGTATTTTTTTTTTTTACTTTCCAGTATACCATTAGGGCTAGAAACAGTTGTGCCTGTCTGTGTCCCTGAATAGTAACAAATATAAAAACATAATACGGTGTTACATTTCATCAAAGGATATTTCATTCTAGCTGACAGCTTTCATGTCAGTTAGGTTAAACACAATAATAAAGAGGGATTGTCTGCACAATAAAATAAAATAAAACAGCGCACTAGAATGCTATCGTGTGACATATCCATTTCCATAAACAAAGCAAACAACAGTGCAGCCCAGTGTTCTCTTCCCCTCAAGTGACAATGATATCTGCACGCCGAGACCGATGCGTGCATAAACTTACATCACAAAGCATTTAAAAATCAAAGAGATAACTCACCTTGTTTTTACACGGTGTTGCACGGAGAGAAGAGTGTTTGTGTTCCTTGACACGGTGTCCCCACGACTTTAGTTTCTATTTGGAAAGTCACAGTACACTCTTTCGTGCCACGATCTCATGTCGCTGATCTCTACTCACTCCTCTCTTAAAGGCCCCAGTGACTGAGATGATACTAAACATAGCTTCATGAGTGCGTCCTGTTTACCATAACCGGATCTCTATCACTGAGTTTTGACTTCTTCAGTGGATTAACGCATCACTTACGGTATGTTGTTGTTGTTGGTAGAATTTCAATTGTGTGGGTGTTTTTAGTGAGATAAAGCAGAATTTTTCCAAAATTCACCAAGATCAATAGAACAGGATGATGAATAAATAAAATTAGGTAAAATTAGGTAAAATTAGGTATCAAGTAAACAATTTAATCTTGTTGAATATTTAGAGTGCATCTTCAACTGAGCTATCTATATGTAAACCATATAGGATATCTTTTTGGAAGGCCCAGAAATATTCTCTTGGTCAGCATGGTGGATTTTATTAAGCCATGTCTGCCAACATGTACACATTGATGAGCCTGGACATATGTCAGCACTGTGGAGTACTGCCATACAGTATATACGCACAGACAAATGTGTGTGCATGTGAGTACATGGCCTTTGCATGCCTCAGATATAACATGCACACTATATTTACACACTTGCTATTGTTGAAGTTGAGCATGTGAGAGGTTGCGTGCGGGCACGAGAGAGAGAGCGAGAGTTTACCGTGCTGAGACTGCATAGTCTCTGCAGAATGTCGAGGCCCTCCTGCCTGTTGACTCCAGAGTGGATGGAGCAAAGCGGGGAGTCACAGTTGGAGCTGCAGTTCAGCTCAGGCTCCATGATCGGCCCCAGTCTGCCCACTTTTACACGCACATCCTGAGGAGCAAAAAGACAGTATGATGGGTGTGATGACTTTTAAAAGTTAAACATATGATTCTTTATAAATACAGCTGTTGAGAGGAAACCCATTACCTGTTTAGTAATAACAGTTCCATTGCACACACACATATATATATATATACATATATAATGACAGGACCCATTGAACTGCAAAACAGGTGACACTTGGGACCAGGAAGACACATTTTATATGAAATCCTGTTTCTATTTCAAGGTCCATAATTCACTAAACTATTGTAAGGCTTATAACCACCACTGTGTGGTGCTCTCACAGAAAGAGAGGAGTAACAGTGGGAGCATGTGTGTCATTTTGGATTGCACTGATAACAAGGAAAAACAACACACATGATCAACGATAAACGATAACTGTAATTCAGTGAAACTGAGGATAACTGTGCGTTGTTCTAAGTTTCCACAAGTGCTCCGTCATCACAGAGGTGAACACAGCCAACATAGGACCACACTGTGCTGTCACACACATCTGTGCACAAGACACAGCGAAACTAGGAAAAAACACTGCAGGTGAAGTGGAGCTATCATCTGCAGTTTCTCTGGTGGCCACATAATCTGCAATCAGCGCGGTTATGTAAGGCATCTGAGACGGAGGACATAAACTTTGGAAAGATTCACCAAACAACTGTTTGTCACTCTTGCCACAGGCATTTTTATGAGGCTACCGTGCTGCACTGACATGTTGCACATTTAATGATGTGGCATGGTATCACCTGATACTCTGAGCTGTACAGACCAAGTCTGCTTAGTGTAAACACTCCAATGACTCAGCCACACGTTTTTGAGGCGATGTAAGACCATTTGTGTTGATACAAATTGGCAGACAGGTGAGTGTTTATGTGAGTAGCATGCTATTAGGAATCATGTCTCGTCATTGTCTGTAGAATGACTAAGATAACCTGAAGGGCTCTGTTAAAGTTATATTGTGGGATCCACCAAAAAAGTGTGGGAAATCCAGAATTGAAAAACGAGACTGCATCGGGATATGAGAAGGAAATATACAATCCACATGAAGATATCTAAAACATCTTATAGGTCTAAGTCATTAAGTGTTAAGTCCAAAGTGACCTATTTCCAGAAATTAATGGTGTTAACAGAACAATGAAGCCCTCTGGGCAGCATATCTGGGAAATGTCTGGAGTTCCTGTTCATGTCCTTTCGTCACTTTCCAATTTTAGATCACGATCCTGCTGCTTCCCGCAGGAAAAAGCCGGCAAAGAGAGGCATTTCCGCCAGTTTTTTTCAAAATCCTGCCTCCATACATTTCAGCTTGGGTGAAAAACCCGCCACCCTGCAGAGGTCAACAAAGGTGGGCCAACATCTAGCATTGGGGGGTCACTGTGTAAGCAACAAGCGCAGGGCCCGTCCCCAGGCTGCGTTAGGTTTTATGGACATGTTTTGACAGTTCAGAGTAGTCATGAGGAGTGTCTTTTGAAGTCATGAAGGCCAAACCGCAAGTAATACCTGAGCTACCTGTGGCCTTGCATGTCTTACTTAAACGTAGGCCGTGGGCGGGCCTAACCTGTGCAAGTTTAGCTTTCACTTGTAAAGAGAAAAATTCTATGTCCCATTTTTCTTTAATTTTTTAAAAACTAATATTTCATTCTTTTATGACAGGCATCTGAGCTCAGACAGACCGAAATGAGTTTTACTGACTTTTTAGCTAAAAAAAATTTTTCACAAAAAAATTTTGTTAAACCCATTTCATGTCCTGCCAATCTTCTCTTTCAAGATTATTGCGGGAGAACCATGGGCGCTACTAGATGTAAAGCCCGGTTCAGGGGCCAATATTGAAACATTCCTACTCAGTCAGTAATCCGTTTATAAGTTTATTCTTTAAGCTGAGTTAGAATGCAATTTACTGACACTGAAAGTCTCGCCTCAGGCCCGACGCACGTCCATTTCACAGCTTGGTTCTGTAAAGTGGTCACCAAAGGAAAAAAAAGAAACACGAACAGACATTTGATCTCAAGTGAGGAGCCTTCACCAGAGTTGTATGGAACCATGCGTCCAATTCAAGCCAAAAAACAGGCGAAATGCAGCAGGACATAAGAAATAGTCCACTAATATGATAGAAAATATTATTGCAATACGAAGCCAAAATAGATATTGTTAGGTAGTGTTTAAGTATAGACAAACAAAAGCTCGTATATTTACTTAAAAGGACGCGTAAAAACATGCACGCTGAGCCGTATCCAGGCGCTTGCAATCGAAACACGGTAAAAAAAAAAAAAAATAAATAATAAAAAAAAATTAAATAAATAAATTAAAATATCATAGTGGTCAACACGACTGCTTGAGACGAAATCAACACGGAGACAAACGCAAAGAAATAAAGGAAATAACGCGTAAAAGAGCAAACCTCGGACTCCAGAGCGCACGGTGGATCCGATCGCCTCGTCCCGCTCCAGACTCCATCGCGCAAGACCCAGAAACGTTTTGATACAGTAAGTAGAAAACAGATTACTGGATAATGTGTGAACTAACATAGCTGCAAGGTTCCCATAGCCGCAGTCCTGGAAAGAATCCCACGCACTGATTTGTCCATCAAACAGTCCACTGTCACTCACACAAATGTTCACCACAGACTGCCAGAGTTTTCATCAGAGCGTGGAAGGAGGGCTCTCTCTCTCTCTCTCTCTCTCTCTCTCTCTCTCTCTCAGCTTTCAAACAGCTCGACGAATGGGGTAGAGTGGGATTTGCCTATGTAGGTGCAGTTGTACGGTGAAGTCGGCCATCAGTCGTTTCCCCGTGGTTAAATCAGCCGTTCCTAAATTTTGAATAAATTTCGAGTGCACCCGTATTCTGATATTTTCGGTTGATGCGCTGCCGTGGCCCTAAACTGTATTCACACGACTATCTCTATAATTTCGGGCAGTGACTGATGAATTGGAGTTCAGGACAACTCTGACTACACTCAGTCAAAAAGATAAAAACAACAACAAAATAAACAATTTTTCATTTTCTTATAGCACCTCAAGTTTCATTTCTGAAATTCAATATTTCGACGTTTGTGTAATGAAACGGCTCTAAAATGACACAGTAAAATGAACTTTTTTTTTTTTAAATCTGTGTTTAGTTGTCCTGGAGCAATCAGTTGTGCATTGCATTCATGTGAATATACCTAATTAAATAACTCCATTTTATTGCATCTACCGTAAAGGCCAGGACATAGGTGCACTTATAAATTTGGGCCATCAGATTTGACCACAGAGAAACGAATGACGACTGGCTTCAGTTGCAGGGGCCCCGGGGGACTGGGTGGCATATGGGACAGGGCGGCACACACTGTGTCCACAGTGCTAAAAAACAGCAGTGCAAAACAGCACCTGCTTTCATGGAAAGAGAAACACACATCATCTCCTTTTTGTGTGTGTGTGTGTGTGTGTGTGTGTGTGTGTGAGAGAGAGAGAGAGAGAGAGATTTCTTTTTCCAAAAGCAGACCTCCACGAGGGATGACAGAGAGACTGGCAAAATAGTTCTTCGGGCTAGTAAAACTCATCCAAAAGGTTTCTCTTTGGGTGCAGTAGAGCCAGCGGAGATATATCTGCATTTGTTCCACCAGCCATAAGAAGCATGGAGGTGTTATTAAGACGTCACAGAGATTTACAGTTTGAGCCTACACTCACTCAGGGTCATTCCTGATGAGGGAGTGTCACAGCTACTGACAGCTTTATGTAGGAAAGTGGAGACTTACAAAGAGATTATTAAAGAAGAGGAGAATATGCGGATATTCACTCATGCACTCATCAACCCCTTACTTAGTCACACCCACACGTTTCTGTCTCCTAGATGTGGTAGAGGCTAACCGATATTCCATTTTTATAGCATATTAAAATTTTATATCTATCATTCTGCACTGTCTACAGCGCACTCTTGCCTCAGCTGTGAAAAACTTTGTGCTGCTGCAGGTTGTCTATGTGCTTTAGCACAAAACTGTATAGGCACTAAAACAGGAAGGCTCATGATATAGTAATACTAAGATTGGTTGGATATTGGTGTCAGTTTTATCAATGGTTGCATAAACTCTTAAAATAAATTTTCCACTGGACTAGTGAGTAGCTGTGGCAGAAAGCAAAGAAAAATCTAATTAAAAGTGAAGGCAAGGCAGAATTCATAAGTGACGACGCGATCTCAGTCATCTCTTAGGAAACTCTGACTACAAGGCCAAAGAAACCACCTACAAGCAATTAAACCAATCATCTGTCAGTTTGTCAACAAAAAAGCTCAGAGGCACAGAAATAGTGAACTCTTGCATAATATCAGACAATAGCCTGTAAACTCACTATTTTCAGTTGTGTGCAAATGACACCATGACAGCACACCAATGAAGGACTCATTCACCGGTGGCCAGCTCTGTTACACTTGAAGCGTGGCGATCACTCTCAGGTTTCTCTCGAGATCAGGTTCAAGACAGACTGAGGCAGCAGCAGGTGGACTGCACCGGTTCTCAGATTACTGGGAGCTTGAATATTTTATCTGGCTACACTGGGCTGTTAATGCCAAAAAAGCAGGAGTCAAAGAGGCTATGAGGATGAACTGGGTGAAACGGGACACGGGTCATTCTACCGAGGTAGCCAGGGATCAATTTATAACACTAAGATGGTATAATTACCAAATACAGGTGTCGCTATTGGTCCCTCTTTCTTTCTGGGATACCATATTGTGCACATGCATCAGCTGGAAGTCAACCAATCCAAATAAAAAACAAACTAAGTATTCAACACAATGACACACCATTTCCTGTTGAACCACACCTGACAAGCAACGCCACTGTTTCCTGACATGATGGACATTTGCAGCTGTGACTCAACATCTGACACACAGCGCCAGTGAGTCCCAGCGTTCTGCAGTGTTTGCTCCTGTGTGGGTGGAAATGCGCTGTTCCGTTGTGTGTGAAGCACAGTCCAACCCCTTCAGCGCTATCCTTGCCAGAGGCTGGACCCTTCTCCTGTGACATGCCCAGGTTTGCCCACTGTGCACGGAGACAAATCCCTCCCTGGCACGCTGCAGCCCCTCCTGCAGCGTTGCCACAGACCGGGATTAGCAGCGCTGGATCAAAGCTCCCCAGCAGACTCCAGTCGAGGCAATGATTGTGTTGAATGCAGGGGCAAAGCATCAGCCTCCTCACACTCTTTCCGGTTTAGGTGGCAAAAAGCAGCATAGCAGCACACACACACACACACACACACACACACACACACACATTAGTATTTCCTGGAGCGTTATAAGTACTTTGACAGACTGAAAAAAACTAAATAGGATCAGATCTTTCAACCATATCTTGTGGTCCCCTCCTCAGCCGACTGGAGTTTGTTTTAACTGTCATGGGAGAAGAGATGAGTTTGAAAGCACCGGGAGGGGCTGTCCCAGTGAGAAGACTCAGAAGACCCAGAAACGTGGTTGAAAGCGTATAACGTCCAGACACGTGCCACATAAACTGCAACACCCCTATCTTGATTCCGTCAAACATGGTTCCGCTGCAGCGGATGGTTGTCGGCACACCAATCCTTTCCTTTGCCCCCCCCTCGAACCACCTCACCGTCATCTCCAACCAGACTCCCCCCGTGCGGGATTACCAGGGGGGGAAAGACAAGGTCTGATTGTTGCGCGGGTGTTTGCAGTGCGTGGCTGTCGTGTAAATTTGAAACTACTCATGTGTGAGGTCTGGCATGCGTGTTAACGCACACTGGCTATACTGTGAGCCGATTCAGGCTGGTACGTCTCTGACCGAGGGTGATAAGAGGCTTAGAGTATCAAAAAAAAAACCCTTTATGTCAAAGCACTTTACTCTTTGATCCACTGATCACTCAGGGCACTGTACGTATCTACTGTGAAGGTAGAGTCTGGCACCCCGGTGAAATTCAACACCCGAGATACATTGTGCGTGGTTTTAAAAGTCAGAATGAGACCTGGGAGAAACGTAACACATTTACCTTGCAGAGCTGCACGCGACTATAACAGACCGCGTCTTCGTTTGCTGAGACCGATCTACTTTGCAATCCTGGTTTAAAAGCACAAACTCCAGACTTTTATTACTTCCCATGACTCTTAGGACCGAAGCTGATTTGACTCCTGAGTGATGGTGACAGCTCCTCCCTGCATCCGACACTCACCTCATTTCTTCCTTTTCATCACGGTTGCATCAGAGGTGCGTCTCGGGTTGCATTGCTGACAGCATCCTCGTGTCTAACAAAGCACGCTTGCTCCTGTGCACACGAACCTGAGGTGTAACATAATATACACAAACTACATGTCCACACAATGTGATGCAGTGTTTCCTAGGTGCCGACTGTCGCTAAAAGGCTCCCGAGTGCACGTGGATGAAAGGGGGAAAATGAGGGGAGAAGAGACGCTGCAAGGAAACTCAGGCACCCAGCTGTGGCTTGGTTAAAGACCATTCAAAACAAACAAAATATGCGAAACTCAAAGTGTAATTCCTGTGCCAGCGGGGCTGAAAGAAACAGCGAGGTGAAAAGAAACCTAACGAGGCCGAAAGAGACAGAAAAGAGACGAGAGGAGAGAAACAGGGTTGGTGGTGGCTCTTGGCAGGTGACGTTCAGGGATTAGCAGATTGTGCGAGGCAGAATGCACTTACCCTGGCATCTCTGTGGTTCTGGGTGACACACACAAAAAAGGTCTCTCGGTATTCAGTCTTGAGAATGAAGTCACCTTCATATGCAAATGAAACCTGGACACATTCACATGACAAAGCGGTTGCACTTGCTCACGTAAACACACACTTCAAACTCTCCAATAGTTGTTGTGCGCCCCCCCCCCAAAAAAACAACAACATTGTATTATACATAACTTGCATAATAGCAACTGGTATTAAAACTGCTAATCATGCTATAAAAACAAAACAAACATTTTAAAGATATTACAATCAGTCTTTATTTCAGCTATTTAAACTGTACAGTCTACATACATTATCTGAATGGGGTAAAAGTACATAAAATTAATATATATATATCAATAAATTTTCTTTTTGTAGTGCCGTCTACTCTGCAGGTCTTCTTCTGCAGGTTGAATGTGCTTAACATCTGAAAAAAGGGATTTGTATAAAAGCAGTTCATTTTGTTATAAAATGTTACTTCTTCTCTTTATGATGGTTAAGATCACTGGTGAAGGATTTTATAATCCAGATTGTTAACTTTGTGTAGCATTATGTCACATTGTAGGATACATATACATTTCTTCACACGCTGCTCCACCGTGTTAGAAGTCATCATTAGTAAAGGCACTTAAATGCTTGCGTATAGATGCTACTGTAACATAGGAGGAGCGGTCCTCTGTTTTCTAAAGACTAAAAAGGTCTAACGTGAGGACATTACTCCTCCTGATTAATGGACACAAACTGCCTGGGAGGCTGGACAAAGCTCCCACAGCCTTCCACAGGGGCATGAAAGATGTAACCAGGAGCAGAAACACCATAATCTCTGTTGAGAAACGGAGACACGGTTTCTGCCTCAAAAATAATCTCTGACTGCAGGCTCCGTTCACTCTCGTCTACGTGTTGATGCCCAGGGAAAACCAACAGCCCTGAGCATAAACACGAAGGCTGCCGCTGTGTACTGCTGAATAGCTATTGTTTCTGTGCTAATGCGGTGAATGGTTTTCCCTGGTCCACCCCACATCCACTTCCTGTGAGTGAGCCCTGACAAGCCTTTTTCCGCAGACAGAGAACCCTTATTCTGTGCAAGTCTATAACAACTATGCCATCATTGCAACATTTTTCAAGGCCGGTGCGCAATGATAACTGTGCTGACAACAACGGATAAATCTTGATCCTTTAACATTGTGCGAGATAGCCTAACCACACCACGACAACAGCGCAAGCTCATCTCACCCACTGTACTCATTCAGTTTGGTGCTGCAGTGTAAAACTAGTGCTGCTCTGTCGGGCGACTACCTTTTTTCTTAGGTAGCATAGCACCTTTGATGCTCACTTGATCAAAGAACAAGGTTGCTACGTGTTTCCAACAGTTGGACAAAAAAAACTCTTTGTATCCAAACTTTCATAGAATACAGATAATGTACTGTAGTTACAAAGAAAAGCACCAAATGTACTATTGAAGATAAAGTATGCCTCCCTGGAATGAAAAAAGAACCCCGCTGCTCCTTCAGTGTTCACGGTCCAAACGTGAGCAGTGCTGCCCTCCTCTGCTCCACTGTGAGACCAGCACTTAGATGATGTCGTGAATGAGAGACTGTGGTTGAGGCGGAATACCGGGAAATAGTTCCTTTACACGTTGATTGCGTAGAGTGATAAATTTCTATCCAAAAAAAAAAATTGCATGAAATGGGGTTAACGTGTTTTCAGGGCACACAGTAGTATGGACCACTCTGTCACATTCTGTGCGTTTAAGTAGAACTCCATGCACAGTGCATTCAGTAAGTAATCAGACCGCAGACCCGTTAACTTTTTCACATTTTGTCATGCTGTTGCCTTATGTAACATGAACACTGAATATTCATGTCGATATGATATTGCATTTTTTTCCCCCATTGAGATACAAAAAAAATACTTTTTTAACTTTGTCATTATGGCGTACTGAATGCAGAGTGATAATGCTTTAAGCATAAGTTTGCAACGTAACACAATGTGCAGAAAGCGAAAGGGTCTGAATACTTCCTGAACAGCCTGTACGTGCGTGTAAAATTGTGTGCGAGAGTGTGCGTTTAAGCATAGAAAAGCAGCTAAGTTCATTGTCTGCCAAACACAGTGACAGACTGACAAGGCTGGGCTCAGCTCGAGGGTCAGAGGCTCCTCCGTATCTCACTACCCCAGGAGGACCCTCTGCAGGCGGTCAGCGGGCACGCTGTTCTCGTCTTCCGACTCGGCGTCGCTCTGGGGGTTTGAGCTGCAGGGCGAGGTGCACTCCGGAGAGCACAGGTAGTGCATGAGGGGCAGCCGGTACTTCCCACAGAAGTCCACAAATTTGATCTGGCGCACACATGAATCAAAGTAGACGCCTGGAGGAAGTCGAGAGGGGGAAAAAAAAACAAGCCAGGTTCAAGTGGCAGGTCAGTGACTTGTATTGTCCTGTGTGACAGATGTATACATCAACATTAAATAGCATTATTAATACATTAAATCCCTGTCATAAACTCAGACACTGGCAGACAGTAAAGGGAAAGACAAGCAGAGGATATGTTATCACAAAAGTACTGATCCTGGAGATAGGGACCCCAGGAACTCTCGCCAGATAATTAACCAGAGAAGGGAAATGGAAAAGCACATTTTTGATATACAAAGTCGTGCTCTTGAAATATTTATTTTAAATTAACAGTTTTCTTCCATGCTGTGTCTTTCTCTTGTAAATGACTGAATATATTTACTTGTTCAGGCCTCTTAAAGTCATCACACATTGGTGGAAAATGTCACTGTGACATAAAAGAGATCAAATCATAAAATATATTTCATACAATAAAACCGCTCACCACAAATCAGGATCAGGAAAGACACTTCCTTACCTGCACACTTGGGGTTGGGGCACTTGCTGGCCAGGTCCAGGTAGCGCAGCAAATTTGAGGGCAGTTCACAGGGGAAATAGGGAATATTTCGGCTCTTAATTGTGCGTCCTGCCAACTCTAGCAGCGAGGGGGGGTCGTAGGTCATCTCCTTAACGAAGCGCACCACCAGCGGGTTGCCTCGGAGGCTGAGCTCCTGCAGGTGCACCAGGCAGAGGATCTCCCTCGGCAGGTAAGTGAGCAGGTTGTTGTGGAGACTCAAAGACCGCAGCGAGTGGAGCCTGGGGCGAGACAGAGAGACGCTGCAAGACGCGACCACAGGAGTGCGCAAATGCGGCTTGTGCACAGTCTCTGAGCATATGCTGCAGAAAGGACTGGTAAGATAATGGTGGTGGACTGCAGTTACCTGGTGAGCTGTGGGGGGACACTTTGGATGCGGTTGTCACACAGGACCAGGTAGCTGAGGTAGGGCAGGTTTGCCACTTCGGGAGGAATGGCTGTGATGAGGTTTCCGCCCAGATACAACAGCTCCAGACTAACAGAAAAAGAGACAGAGGAAGGGTTCAGTCAAATCCACATATATTCGTTGCGGCAGATGTGATTCTAGCTCAGGGGTTTAAGATGCTATGAAGAGGAATTGGCTCTGGCTGATGAAGCTGAGTGACCCAAAGTTCAAACATCATTCGTACCACAAGGGGGCGCTAAAGAGGCACAACTTGGTTCTTAAGAGTTAATGTGGTTGAGCTCGTGTCCACACTAACAAATCTCAAAAAGACAAAACACGGGGGTGAAGAGACACCGCAAGAAGTCCAAAATGATCTGACATCAGCGGGAATTTTTTGTACCATCCTTGCATTCACGCATCACCCTATCACAGTAAGTGCACAAAAACACGAGATTAGTTTCGAGATCGCCTTGACTGTTTATGCGATGAACTGCATCAAGTTTCAGGACACGACAAAAGCGATTGCGTTCATATCTGTGGTATTAAGATGACGAAGGACCTTGGTAGGTTAATGGAGGTACGGAGCGCACTGGAGGGTAATGGGGAGAGAACCACAGAGACAGGCAGGGAGCAATGGATGGCTGGTCAGCGAAAGTAAGCTGTCAGGCCATCTGCCTGTTGGAACTGATGACACAGCGGCCGCCAGAGAGGAAGCTATTATGCTGTCCTTGGTGGCCGAGCACAGAGCGAGCCCCTCACCGACACCGTGACACAAATCAGCCACCGGAGATTAAGAACAGTGGCTTATGGGGTGTATCAAGGACATTATACAAATGGACCATTTTCACGAGCAAGCAAAAATAAGAAAGACAAAGTAGGTGGTTACTCCCTACGCACATCAAGACGGGGGCTATGGTATAACTTATTGATGCTATATTTATATAACCTTCTTACATGCCTGGAGATGACGTATGTTTTGGGATTCAAAAACTGGAAAAAGTATGCTTTCAAACACCAACCACAAGTAAAGATAAACTCTTGGAAGTGAAAACAATCTTTGGAAATGTATCAAATTACACATAAATAGGCCTTAATCACAGCGGAAGCACAGGTATGAGTGGTTCTCTACTCTAAAGAAGTTGCTCATAAAACCAGGACAGTGTGACAGGGATTCGCCCATCATTTCCTTATCTACACCCGGACTTTTCCAACGAGGACATGTCAAAGTGAACTTGAACTGTATTGCTGTGAAACAAAGATCGCCTGTGTGTACACTTTGCCAGTTGTTGTACCAAGCACAGACAAGCAGTTTGAGGGATATGTCTACTAAAGCTTCTTATTTGATGTTTAAAAGCTGTAACGCGTCAGGTTGATACGAAGACAGACAAATCACATCACGCATAATGAGCCCGCGACCAAGAAGATCCAGTTACAAGGACATTACAACAACAAAATGAGGAAACGCTCAGCTCAGCAGCACTGAGTTCACCTTTATATGTTTAAGAGGTGGGTTTTTTTAAGCTGGCCTTCCAATCTTGTTATACTTAATCTGTTAACTATCCCTCTGGAGTGTTAAATTTAGAGCCCAGACCTCAACCGATTACACTGATGTGTTTCCATGTGTGATCAAATGAAGAGGGTTGGATGTCTGACCTTTGGCCTGGCACTGGTCACCGTGATTTGCTACTGTCATGCTGAGGAAATGATAAGATAAGACATAACCTCACAGCTGGCCTCCTTTCTCTGTAAATCTCTTCAAACATTGATCTTCTGAAAGCTTTAAACTGATGATTGTGCTGCAGGTATTTACAGCAGTGTGTCTCCGCCTTTAGCTGCTGCAACGTTTTTGTTCGGTCGCTTTGAATTTGTTTTACTATGAAAAAAAACTAAACTCATTTCAAATTGTTTTCCTGTTTTCCATTTCTGCTCTTACTGGGAGCAGTTCAGATACCTCGGAAAAAAACAAAACCCGGGCAGTTACTGGAACCCTCCAAGTAAACAATTATCCTGAACACACTATGAATCATGATGTTTGCAGGAACTGTCTGGAAATGATAAGGACACATAAAGACGGACATAAAAGTAAATGCTATTAACACCCCCCCACACAAACACACACACAAAAAAACCTCAGACATACACTCACACACACATACACACATATAGATAGATAGATATGGAAAGCCTGACAGCATGAAAATTACAAATACAGACTGCCTCTTTCGGGAGGATTATTATAGATGCTATAAGCACATTTAGAAAAGGTTCCGTGACAAATAGGTGGGTCAGCTCTGACTCATGTGAAACAGCCAACAGTATGACCCAAGTGTGCTCACAGTACTTTCTATGACACAACTGATGAGAACGGGTTCAAAGCAGACAGCTTACAGGCTTGCAACAGCTGAGAGCTGATTTCTGGCAAATGCAAACCAAGACAGCGCCAAGAACATTTTACATGTCAGGATGAACTTTGCTGTTGATGTTCGGCCACAGGCCCTCAAGGCTGGGGTGAGAACACTGGGTGCACACAATCAGGCATCTTGCCCCTGACTTAATTGTAGTTAAGGTATCTGATGGCGCTCCCTAACTAAACGCAGGATTATGTTCTCAGTTATTTGATTAATTATTTGGTCAGCGGTCAGATATATGTTCAAGATGCCTGTCACACGATTTTGAAGCACAGGGGTTAACTTTGCTGATGTGGATTGACCGACAGTCCAGAACCAAAGAGCCAATTCAACAGGGCAGCGACTAACAATTTTTCCATCCCTCCATTCCAAGTACTGAAGAAAGCCAGCGAATAGTCACAGCTGGACCGAGGTAACATTGGTTAATTATTGCTTATATCACTTGTATACAAATGATAAAACGATTATAAAAATAAGTACATTATCGTTAAATCATCACAGCTGGTCAAATACCACAACGCTTTAAAAATTGACTTGAAGCGCTTTCATATAATGTAATAAATGTTCATTTAATATCAGGTAACCATAGCAACGACACGTCGTGCCACTTACTGAAACAAACCACGCGATTTTTTAAAATGATTAAATTAGCGTAAACTTGATACTATAAAGGATGTGTGTGGACATGGACAAATAACGGACTCTGGCACACTCAGCTGCTTCGCGTCCGCACAGTCCATTACTGTGAGTTACATCAGTACATGTGGTCGTGAATCCTCGACGATTAAGTCCACTGGCAAACTAGCTAGCTACAAAGTGTAATGCTAGGCTATGCGAGTTACATCAGCTGACACCCCCCCCTCGCTGGACACTTTCGATTTTTAATGGTGGTGTTAAATAAGCGTATGATTACAGGTTGAGGTGTTACCCACCTGGTTAGATTTTCTATCTCTGCCGGTATACTTTTCAGTCTGTTTCCGCCGAGCGAGAGCGACTGCAGACGCAGCAGTTTCGTGCACTGAAGTGGGATCTCCTCAAATCGGTTCCCACTGAAGTTCAGCACCTCCAGCTGCAGGGAGCCGAACTCCTTGGGCAGCGAAAACTCATCCAGGCGGTTGTTCTTGGCTATCAGGGTCTTCAGTCTGGTTAGTCGGGTTATGCCCTCGCAGATGACCGACAGTCCGTTGTTGCTTATGTCCAAAAACTCGAGATTGCAGAAAGCGCTGACCGACGAGGGGAGCGAGGCTAGCCGGTTATAGTTCAGGTAGAGCTGCCTGGTGTCCCTCTTCCTCTCCTCGCTGAGACTGTCGGCGCTGAAAGTGTTTAAACTCAAACGTGAAAAATCGAGGACGCCGTCACCCACCGCCGCTGCTCCTTCGTGGATCTCCATCTTGGCGACAAGTTTTGCGTGAATTTAAACTCTAAACAGAGTCCTTTTAGAAGTTGTGTTGCTGTAGGCTGAAACGCCTCCGCGAGCCGCTAGTTAGCTTCTGGAATTGTCGTCTGTTTCCGACGTGGAGAACGGAGATACTTCTATGCGCCCGTCCGTAACATTTAACCGCATCTCTAGCGGAAATCTAGGTCACCAATTTAATACTGGGGACAAGCCACTGTATCGACATGGAAATACATTGAATGTTGCGCTACTGCCACTCACCGCTGCCGTCCTTTAGAGGGAACGTTTGCTTCCATGTTTAGAGATTGGCTCGTTCTTGCACAAACCCCGCCCACCCAGCCAATGATTGGCCAGTCCCCTAATCTGTCATAGGAAATTTAATTAACGGACTATCAACAGGTTTACGGCACCGTTTATTGACATTTTTATAGCTGCACACGACCACTTTGTTTGATGTTATTGCGGTACGTATTTTTTAAAAATCTTGCAACAATGATAAAGTGGTCGATGATTCTTCATGCCAACTGTCCATACGCCATTGTGCAACACCCTCCCCCTTTCTGTCACATTATGCAATGCTCTGCTGACCAAGATGTGCATAGAATGAAAAAGAGGTACAGGAAAAGTGGGTTCCTCCCACGGTATTCAGACCTATCCATGGCAGTAGACAGCTCTGTTCTGTTCATGTTACTTTGGGAAAAGTAGAGCAAATTGCATAACGCTCTGGGGAGGGCGAGGTTTGTGTACAGGACTTGTTCTGTACAGATTCGAGGAATTTTATGTGTCGTTTTTAGAATCAGAACATGTACTTATAAATCTATTCTGCGCTGTGACTGTGAAAACAACTTAACAGTATATGAAAATAGACTTGTCCCACTTGGACCAACAATAATACTTGAAAACACACATGTCCTTATATAACCTCACAAAGTATTTTAAGTATTTTTTTTTTGGTTCTCAATGGAAAATGTTCTTTCCTTCACTTAATATTTAAAATTGAAATTTGGCAGACATAAGCACACACACAACAAATACAACGTGACAAAGCTGTGTCGTGGTGTATGGGCTTTATTGGCATACATACATATTCCTTACAGTCTCTGCACTTTAAGTGGAATATAAAGGTTTAGCTTGATCCTAGTAATGCAACTTTCACACAGCCATTTATCTGGGATAGAGTCACAAAGCACTAGTTTACTGCTAAACTTCAGCAAGGCGCACGCACTCATTCTTCCTATGCCACGCTGCACCATAGCCTCTGTGCAGGCAAAGGTAGAGACCTATTCGGTTTGCAGGTCTAAGGCACTGATTTTTATTGTCAAACATTAAAATTTAGATACAGGCTTTTAACAAATAAACACATTTAACGAACCAAACTACTCTCAGCACCCCACTTTAACAGCACACACACAATCACACACACACGCACGCACGCACAAGCGCTTTATATGCACCCAGTTATTGATGCGTCTAAGCTACTTTAGTTGACAGTGAGGCTAGTCCTGCTGTTAAGAGTGATTTTGAAAGCACAGGTATAGTGTTGTTGCTGGGTCCAGAGTAATGTTATACCTGGAGAATTTTGTACATCATTCAAACACATCATCAAGACTTTGGTTTTCAGTTCTCATCATGCTATAGTCAGATCAGGTCTCACCTGGGTGCCGTTGTGCTGCTTCACCCTGAAAGCTGGACCACTACGTTCTTGTCTGAGAAATGTAAGACCCAGATAGAAAAATATTCGACCGAAAAGCACCAGGGAGACTTGCTGAGCATAACATGGGAACATGATGAGTTCCAACTCAAGCCAATAATATACTGTACACAGAAGCAAACATTTTTGCAGAAAAAAATGATTACTTTAGCACTAAGATACAAACAAACTTCAGGCTTGCGATAAACTAAAGCCTAGGAAAGCGAGAGAGAAAGGAAGTTAAGTGCATTGGTCAAGTAGTGGCCTACTGTGGCAGTTCTAAATGGCAACAAAATCTAAATCACTAGTTGCTTTACCCTCTCATCCCAGGTTCTTCAGCTAACCTCCTGACCATAAAACCTTTGAGGATGTTGAGAAACATGCTGCACCAGGTGTCAAGTAGTTGGCCTTCTCCGTGCTCCAGCAGCTCCCTTATTTCAACAGGTGGATTCTCCTAGTTCCTAACCTCACTACCTTCTCAAACAGTGACTTCCACATTCCAAACAGTGACAACTTGACAGTTTGTTAAAGAATAACTGTAAAAAATATAAGGATTGTAGTAAAAAGAGCCCCGGGGCTAGTGTTAGGGCACAGTAATACAATCAACCTTGACAGTACTGAACACAAGGGAATCCTATAATACTCTTTGATAGCCCCTGAATCTAACAAACATCAACACAAACACTTAAAACAATGTAAAAAAGTATAATAATTAAGAAAGCAGAGAAACATGAGAAAGTCAGTTTAACAACAGCCACAAGGTAAATCAAGTATGGAAGAAGGGTGATGGCGTTCATCCCTCCTTCATTGCATCCTTGTTTAGGCCTCCTTTGTGCTGGCCTTCATCTTCTCAACTGTTTCCTGTAAATAACAAGTGAGAAGTGACAGAAAAATTGAATAGTGTGTATAAATAATGAGGAGTGTATATTTGTATAAGCATCTATAAGCTCCTCATGACAGACTTCCGTCCACCTGGTCACACATAACATGTACCCACAGATCGTTTACATACGCATCATGAGCTGTCCTTCTGGAGTACAGAGTACGTGACCTTGCTGACTCAGCCATGGGCTCATGCCCGAGCCCTGGTGCTACCTTGTGAACCTCATGCTCTCTCTCAGACAGACCTACTATGTTTAAGCCAATACACACACACGCACACACACACACACACACACATTTCTCACACTCTGTATGTAGACATTCTAGATCTGTTGATTCTTAAAACAAGGCTCCAGAACTTAATTCTTGTGACAGAGTGGGTCTAGAATTCTATTCTTAGTCTACAGAGGTGATAGAATGGTACTGAACATCTAGAGGGGATCAACATCTTTTTTTTTTCTTTGTTCGGGGAGTTTCTGGAACTTCAGACAGGGCCGTAGTAATTGTCCTGTTTGAGCTGTTGGACAAATGCTATTGTTGTCGATGGAGAGACTATGCAGCCTTTGTAATAGCAGAGGCTGCAGTATTGTGCTGACAGTCCGGAGAGGTTGTCATACATTTTTCACCTTCTTATTAACATAATGTCCCATCCATAAACTCCAATAAGAATCCTGTTTTGCTAATAGATGTTTCTCTTTAGAGGTGTTTCAAAAACGAGCATCCAATTCAATTAGTGAAGAGTCTGAGTCATTTTTACACCATGTAAGATCCGCATATCTCCCTCTAGTTTATATTCTTTTATCATAGTTTTTCATACTTTTAAGAGACCATTAAACCAATGGATATGGGGTAATAGCATTTATGTAACTCTGTAGGCTGTTATCAGCTCAGATTGCATGTATGGGAATTGAAAACATTTTCCATTCAATGTTTTTCCATTGCTGTGTTTCCTTTCATGCCAAGAGCCATAAAGCTGCATATACCCTGATGCACTGGGCTGCGTTAGCTTGGTAAACAATTACATGAAAAATACACCTGCCGAATCCTATGTGAACTGTATCGTGTTGGCTGAGCAGGTTGATTCAAATGCTCTTTGTCCAGAAACATATTGCGAGCAATCAAGCAATTCCAAAGGAATCTAAAAGCAGACACGTGGCTTATGTCTGTGGTAACTGATTACCACGTGGAATTCTAAGAGCAGTGGGCAGTGATGGAGCTTTGAAATGCACTTTGTGATTATGGCCAGGGAGAGATTTTGATTTACTTTTATATAAATATGATTTATGACATTACTTAAAAAAACGATTATTTCCAGATTGCAAAAACAGACCTGGTGCTTGTTGAGCTCAGCCACACGGAGGTTCCACTCCTCCTCAGTCATCTCTGTCCCAGCGTCTGCTGACTCATCCACAGCCGCCATCTTGTCTGGACAGATAACAAAAAGTCAAAAAGGGCCCTGGTGGTATTTATCCTGCCGGATGGGCTGATTGAAATGATCGAATGAATAAACAGTACGAAGATCATCTCCGGTATTTTTAAACTTACCAGCGCAGGTCATAGCAGTGCAGACCCAGTTGCCACATGCACAAACACAGCGGTTACACTCAACCTGGGTCTCTGCTCCGTCCTCATATGTCTCGTCCTCCAAGGCGCATTCTGAGGAGAGTCACATGACAAATGATTCATCCAGAATCACAGATGGAGAATAATAACAGAAACAGTGTTACTGCTATCAGTTTCCCTGACCCAGACTTGTCAGCATATCAAAATGCCACATCATTTATCTTGTAACCTCATTTTTAAAGTCACATACCTTGCTTGCTGACAAGTTTTGGCTTACCAGTGAAAAGTCAGCAAATATGCCCTCAGGCTAAGCAGTTGTAAGCAGTAAGTGTGTTAGAGAAACCATAAAAAAATCAGGACCTTTTCAAAACTTTGAATGCCTGTGATTCTCTTAAAATCTCCAGGATTGACAAACATGACAAACACAGCATAGATTCCCATAAGCATATTGAACGCAAGAGTTTGTGTATGCCTGTGTGTCCTTGAGTCAAGTTAAGCGCCAAGGTTCAGTGCTCCCTGGTGAATATTGGTTATCTCTATGTCGGAGCAATGTCTCTCCATCCTCTGACCTTTATCCCTGAAACGTCGGCCTCAGACGACCGAGCGGACTGAAACAACTACCACAAAACTGTGATTGTGTCTCACACTGTTCAGAGAGAGAGAGCAGCAATTTG
The DNA here is from genome assembly GCA_016785225.1 of Psettodes erumei. Taxonomy (NCBI): domain Eukaryota; kingdom Metazoa; phylum Chordata; class Actinopteri; order Pleuronectiformes; family Psettodidae; genus Psettodes; species Psettodes erumei. Next base: position 58,404 of record JAFBJZ010000360.1, read on the forward strand.
AGGCTCATTTCCACTGTTCACTGGATACAAGGAGCGCAAGACTAAGCCCATGTCTGTGCATCAGTATACTACATGTTCTAGTGTGTAATTTTATGCTGTGTTTAGTCTTAGTATAGAAAATATCACTTGAAGCTCACTCTTCTCTGGTGGATTGAAGCCAGGTTTCAGGCAGTTGAGAAACTCATCAAAGCTCAGCTTCCAGTCAGCGTTCTCATCAGAGAGCTCGATGAGGGCATCAACACACAAGCTCCTGGGAAGCACACACAACATACATACATACAAAAACAGAATAAATATCTGCTGCTCCATACATATATAGTTATTCCATGGAACAGAACATTACAGAATCAAATAAGCAGCATCTATAAATGATCATTCATCTCGAGCATTTCAGTCAGATTATGGCATCTGCTCCCACAGGCAGCCTTTGGTAATGTTTGCGCTGACCCAGACAGGGTTCATTGACTTACACCGTGTACCTTAAAATAGCACCGCAGGACACAGATATGGGTTGGTATGTACAAACACGAACAGAAGAAAATGTTCACATAGTTTAAAGAAAGGTAAATTACTCACAGAACAAGACAAAAAAGAATGCAAACAGTAGCCATTTTCCTCCTCCACCCTGCGGCCATACACATTCATGTAAGCCTGCAAACCCACAAAGAAACACACTGACCTGAGCAGCTTGTTGCTCTCCTGGTCTGCATAGGATTCCAACTCCACAACAGAATCATTGTGCTGGATGAATTTGAGGAGCTCTGAGGAGTCCATCTGAGAGTCACCATTGTCATAAGACTGCAGAAACATGGACAGACATAGGTTGACATTTATGTGCGGCAGAGTATGAACAGGATGACTAAAATTTCACAATGAACGTTTCCAGGGCCTAATGCAAATATTACTTGGAAAGTTCCTGCCAACGTTTTTGCATTCACTGCCCCAGAAATGACCAACAATCATACCGTTACCGCTTATGTTAAGTGATAGTAACATTAGTACCTCACCTTTATATTTGTTCAGAAATGTTATAAAGGTACAATGTTTTACACTTTTCCAATGTTTGATATGAAGTTTTCACGATCATAAGAAGATATATTTGTGGTTTTAAGTAAGAAAAACCATCTCAATGTAAAGTAATTTTACATCTCTATAACCCTGTTCTAGTAAGAACAGCATGCTTTAAGTTTGTCTAATGAGCCTCTCCTCTGACTGGCTGACCGTTTAGACCTATGCATGGCCAAGCCAAGCACAGGAAATACATTTTAGCTTACTACGAGTCAGGAGAGCTCCTCTAGTACTCAACAATATCCAGAGACAAGCTTTTGTGCACACACAATCATATATAGGCATACTTACACACACAACAACACACACACAGATACATGTCCAACACATACGCATACACACATGCCCCCCACAAACAGGCACACACTCCAAACATACACACACACACTCCAAACACACTCTAGGTTGCACCTTATCTGATCATACTGTTGATAACATTGCATGTGTTGCTAGCACAGCTGCTATAGTGATCATTATTGTTTTCATTGTTGCTGTCATCGCGGTATTTGTCGTCTGCTCTCTTCCTACTCTCTATGTCTTTTCTGTCCTTTCTGTCCCCCTGTCCGGTCCAGTTCCATCAGTCATTGCAACATCCCATCAAGGTAGATAATAAATATAATACATAATAAAGTTGGAGGTGGGGTTTGGTACACTACACTACACTGCACTTCACACTACTTGTAGAGCAAATATGCCTGGAACTGTGAGGGTGTCATGACCTTTTTCTGGGAACCTAAGCTGCTGGACAGGACAGGTTAAAAAAAAGAGTCCTCTGTAGGACAGAGATCCTCATTAAACTGAATTACAACCACCTGACAAGCTTCATAGGTCTGTCACATGAATAATTAGACACAGTCTGAGGCTGGTTTAAGGATCAGGGCGGTTGGAGGAGGCCCGCATTAACAGAATAAATCGGCGTATTTGTTGAGATGATTGTAGGAGCATTGGTGTGCACTAACTGAAACTGAGTCCATTCTGTTTCCGCACTCCAGCAGAGAAAAGAAGCCACACCTTGAAGTATTTGAGCAGGATGTCAGAGAAGTTGGATCCTTTGACAAACCAGCCATCTGGGATGACCTCAGTCTGCAGCCACTGGATCACACGACTCCTCAGCTCATTGCGGTCAGCAGCATAGCATACCACTGCAGGGGTGGGAACGTTTCCACAGAGCAACAGCATTAATAAATAATCCAAAGGATAAAATCTATTTTGCAGGCCAATTCACTGACCCCTGTCCTTTCTGCACATACATCAGTATTAATGCGCTCACTGAGTCACTACATTCATCACATTCATTACCAAGTTTTCATACTCACGCCTTAACTGTGAACTGTGACCTAAATCCCCAAATAACCTTGAATTTATCTGGTTAGAGCTAAAACAACTGAAGTTAGAGTTTTTTCTTATCTCAGTGGAATTGTAAATGCGTCCTCAGAAGACAATTTCATACATGCAATATATATATAACAAAAACTCACCTGGGCTGGCGGCTGCTTGCTCCGTTTTCTTCTCTAAAAGTGATTTAAGAAAGAGGGAAAGAATACAACATTTAAGGCAAATGAATTCAACAGTCTCTACTTGAATCAGATTAGTGAGCCAAACTTGGCTGTGACTGCGCACTGGGCCAAAGGTCTGTGAAGATGACAGCATGAGATAACTATTTTCCTTGACTACCTTTTCTGCCACAGCTCTGATCAATGTTCAGGCCAGTGGATACACAAAAGAGGGCAACATCGCCAAGTGCAGCCAATGAAAGTTCAGTGAAGATAATACTGTAGTATTAGATGTATGCATAGATAATTCAAGGCCAGGAGAGTCTATGTAATGGTAGATTGATTCACTGCAGTGTCTCAAGAGTGGCCATATATGGCTGACTATCAACCCAGTCACCTCACATATCAGTTCAAAGAATCTGGGCTGGTTCAGAGATCAGTTCAAATAACCTCACTATATGCAGTTATCAGCACTTGCAAGATTTGTCAAGTGCAGTTTTTAGTGTCATGGTACCTTAAATAAAAATGATTAAATTAAATTTCTATGTTGTATTTTAAATTTGAGAAAAAGGGAAAGTGTTGATCAGTTTGATCAGTGCTCCTTATCAGCAGAGACCCTGGGCTGAGGTCTACGAATCAGTATCTGAAGATAAAATGCCCTTGATAAGAACATCTTTTTAATTATTAATGATAAAATTATTGTGGCGTTAACCACACTTGGAGGTGTAATTTACTGTGATTGTAAAAATGACCTTAAAAGCAGCAGCTGATATCATTATCACCTAGCATCACCAAGATTTTAATCTTGGTATAGCTTAATAAAAAGAAAATTTTAACATCTACAATTCCAAGACAATTGGGCAAACTGAATTTGCTGATGAAGGTTTGCCGGTTTTGTCAACAGTTTTATCTTGTGTTTTGTTGTGGTTGTGCTGTGTGCTGATGCTGGTACCCTGGCAGTGTCCATCGTGGGCCACCTGGATCTTCAAGCCAGTCAGGCAAGCATCCCTGTGGAGCTCACAGTGATTCCTGTAGGTCTTACTGTTGCTGCCGCACACTGACCTCTTGTGGGGCTTACAGCTCTGGAAAGAGAAAGAGGATTTTCAGTCATTTCTTATTGTCTCCTGTGTCCTATCCCCTCCTTCTTATTTGGTCAAACAACAAAAAAATTGGATTATCAACCTGGCGAGGAAGAAAAAGTTGTATAGGTGGTTTACGTTTTATGTGTTGGTTGGGGTCCCTACAGTGACACTTTACTTACGTGTTGCATACTTAGGAATTTGTGTTTAAACAAGTTGCTCACCAAATTGTGTTTAGATTACCACACAGCAAACCTGGGGATTGCACCTACTGCTCACCTCTATACACAGACAGCTGGGCTCCCCCTTCTCATTGACGGCACACTCTCTGCCGGCCCCGCAGAACACGTTGGCACACACTTTGCTCTTGCTCTGCAGCTCCTGAAAGAAAAAGAAACACATGGTTCCTGCTTTAGAAATACCATCAGTTTGTCCTGATTTCGCACACAGGGCGGCACTGTTGCACTATTAGCAGCCCCATGGGAAGGCACTGTGATGTTGCCGACCAGATTTTGTGGCACATACCGATTCCACATTTGCATACAGTAGTCCAATTACTCAAAATGCAAATATTTCACTTTCATATTAAACCAGGTGAAAATGTTTCCTCTTTAATGTGATGATGGTATTGATACTTCCTGCTGATGACATAACTTTGTGGTCACGGTTCTGACTCACTTGCAGTTCTGCACATTTTACATTCACAAATGCAGGAGGCTGAATTTAAGTACAATCCAAAAATTATGACTGCATTTTCGTGGTCAGTGTAGTCATCTATCATCATATGTATTTTGCAAATTAACCCCCACCCAAACATTTCTGTGATTTATTGTGTCTTATTTAGAAGATTGTGGCCTCTAAATGCTCCCCATTTATAGCTTTACCCCCGCTCTTCAATACATAGTTCTTGTTTTAGTGCCTGCACTTTCACTGAGGTCTCTGGAAATCCACTCATGTTCACCAGTAGCTTCCATGTCAACGATGGCCATGATGGGTGACCATTGTCCACCAAGAAAAGCGTTGAAATAGTGGAGCCGATGTCTTTAACGTAGATGAAACTAGGCAATGCTGCAGATTTCAAAAACTGGAATGATAAAAACAATATTCTCTCTCTCTGTCTGTGCAGGATAGGACGAGATTGCAGCCAAACCGACTCATTCCATTCATTCAGATGTCTCCAGTGTTTCTCTCTCTTTCTTTTTCAGTTCAATAAGTCAGTCACATTTGCTGTTGTTGACACTTTCATTCCTGTGTTTCTTCATCTCCCATTTGTTTGTAGATCACCAGCGAACTTGCTAAAAAAAAAGTGATTTTGCTGGAGAAACAAATCAACCAATCACAAGTTGCCAAGCGGAGCAGAGCTGTTTTACGGCCCTCATTTACCTCCTCCTTTTCCTATCTTGGAGTCTTTCTATGTGTGGGTTTATTTGTGTGTGCTTGAGTTTGTATGTGTGTACGGGGTTTTTCCACATCTGGAATCTGAGCTGTCTTTTCCTTTAGGCTCATTCCCATGCTCAGTGAAGTCTATTCTCTTCCCTGTTTCACCAAACCCCCACTCCCTAAGTCCCTGTTTCCTATAAGAGCGAGACAGAAAGTTGGCCCTCTGTGTATGACCGCACGTGAGTCGGCTTCCAAGCTTCGGTGTGTGTGTGTGTGTGTGTGTGTATGTGTGCGCACAGGGTCTGGTATGTGGGTTAAAATGAAGGTGGATTCTTGTGACTGAACTCTCACAAGCTCACCAATGATAGAATATAACAAGATGGATGCAGGAAAGGGGAGTTACATGCAAGAATCACTGTATAGTAGCTTTAACTTGAAACGGGTGAGAGGAGAGGGATCCTAGGGTTCATTTCTATGCATGTGTTAAAGACACACACACACACACTCTTGCACTCCAAAGCTGAGGTCATGGAAAATCTTCAAAGCAATCCCTGTGGCCTTGAGCATGTTGGACAACTCAGTGTGTTAGACACAGACGGGCAAGAGGCCTGTTGAAACCTGTAGAAACCTCCAATGAGAGCATGAATAATGGATGGGCTCCTTACATGAATCTGGTATAAACGAAGAGCTCCGTCTGTCCATCTCTCTTTGAGTAAAAACAGCAGAGGATCCCTGACATTTAGCTAATGTATACAGAGGCATGAGGCCCCTTTTTTTCCAGCTGATTCAAGTGGGCAGTTGCTATGGTGAGAACATGTACAGGCTCCTATTGTGTTAAGATCACAGTCGTGTCACTCAAATGAAGCAAACCAAACCGAGTCCCGTAATGAGATCACAGCAGAGTGCGCTGTTCAGACTTTATGGCTGACGCAACCAAACAACGTGTAGAAAACAGTGGACGAAACCGACATGAGACTAAATAATGGAGCTGAAGCCCATCCAACTTATGTCATAAATTACACCCGCGTTCGCTGTTACTGTGAACAGGCAAGGGCAGACAAGCACCATTACACGCATAATTGTTGAGATCATTTACACGGTTTTAAATATAATTCAGGATTTGCACGCAGCAAAAAAAATAATTGGTAATTGCAACAATATCCAGGCTTTCAATGACCCATATGTAACCAACTCTTTTTTTTCCCCACGAGCCTATAAGATGGGAACAAAAAGCAAAAAGATTTTTAAAGAATGTGTTTGACATTTTGGGAGAATGCATCTCTGCTCTCTCTGTGAGAGGCGGATGACAAATTGATGCTATTGGCAGATGCGTTTGCTGAAATAGGCAGCTGAAGCTGAAGTTAGCTTAGCATTAAGAATACAAGCCTAAAATTAATCTACCAACACCCCTGGAGTTCAGTACTTGATAAGTTATTTTTTTATCCATGATATAATGTTAATATGCCGATGACCATGACCGACATAATACGGGGTGCGTGAACAAACTCATTAACCCAATCACCAACAGAGCAGACATTAGGGAAAAAAAAGTACATACTCAGCACAAACAAACACACCCACTGTGGGTGTCCTACTTAACCGCACCACAACAAAAGCTGCCTCCTTTTCATCTTTTAAAACCAATCATAGAAGCCAGGGTTGTGATAAGTGACTGATGAATCATAACCGATTAAAGGCTAGAGGCTTTCACACAAAAAGCTGCCTCGAGGATTTTACGGACTGCATTTATAAATGCATTTCACATCCCCTCTCCTTCCACCCCAGCCCTTTTTTCCCCCATTTTTTTCAAAATCAGGTTCAATCATTTTTCAGGAGGTCATAATTATTTAAGGGTTTGAAGAAGACCAAACACCAAATGCAAAATTTTCATCTTTCTATCTGTGCATAGTGCCTTGTCACTCAAGCCTAGTGTGCTTTAATTTCTGCCATGCTGTAATTCTGCCTGTCTTGTCATCTTATTCCTAGTCCCATGTGATGCCCTTTTACGGCTGCAAGAGATGTGCCAGTGAACCGAGACCAGCCGCACCGAGCTAGGTGGAGGTCGAAGCAGGAAGAAAATAAGATCAGCAGTGAGAGGGAGAGTGAGAGGAGGAAGGGAGGCTGACTATTATAAGTGGAAAGAAAGGTAGTCGAAGCTTCAAGAGGAGAGGAGGGGCTGTGCGCGCTCTGCTGCCACATGTTGAATGGCTTCACGTTGAGGAAGACTGGATTTAAAGGGCAAAAGGATAAATAAAAGGATTCTTTCATTTTCCACTGCCGATGAGCACACAGACAATCTAACAGCAGCAAGGTTAAATCTGCACACACTACAGTAAAATGAAAAACCCATAGAACATCTATCTGAAAACCTTTAAGCACCTATATGTCCTCCTTAACCACACACACACACACACACACACACGAGACTGAGTAATGGAGCCTATCCCCTTATATGCGCACGTTTTGTGTTTTGTGCATTTGTGTGTTTGTGTGTATGTGAGTGCATCTTGGAGATGCTCCATTGATCTAGCAGACCAATCAATGCTCCTCTGCTGTGGGTGTCACTTTATAGCCACCATGGATCAATTCCCACAATGCACTCTGCCCATCATTAGCATAGAAAGCATTGATTTACAGATGGTAAACACCCTTGCCATGGACGCATGCCCACAATAGCAAACAGCATAATGGAGGTTGCTTGAGAAAATAAGTGCATTAAATACTGAAGTTAACCTTTTGTTAAAAATGATATAAACCCTATGAACTTGCATAGCAATCAACATCATTTTAGTCAGTTTGTTTAGTTTATCTGGCATAACAAGCTTCATCGACTGCGATCCAGCAAATCCTTTTCATACTGAACTTTTTTTCAGGCTGTGTCTTACAAGAGGAATTCAGGAATACAGCAAGCATTACAAAAAAGGTGAAAGGTGGTTCAGGCTGAGTTGCATCAACATCTCTCATGATGCAGTTTTGATAATAACCTGAACGTGACAGGCTTCATAAAGTTATTTACAGGTTGCTGTGTTGTGTTTATTAGAAGCACCTAGAAATATTGCACCTCACAGTTTAGAGATACAAGCATTTAAAAAAACATTTTATTCTTTCCCTAAGGTACATTAAGTCTGGTTTGTGTTTTCATGAATAAAACATTGTGGTATTTGACAAACTGACATATTATAATATATCCTAAGAGGGTGGAAGGAGATAGACGAGTAATGATGTTTTAATTCATTCCAGTCGCTAGTATATATTTACAGTTTGTGTCGCCTGAGAACGGGGCTCTGAATTTTATTTTCAAACCTGCTTCTCCCACACATTTCTGACAGAAAAGACTATAAACCTGCATTTAATAAAAAATAGAACAATATGAATGAAAACAGTTAAATGGGTTTTAGTTTTATGTGACTTGAAAAATGCTGCCAAATACTGGCTACCGAACTGAGAAAAACAAAAGGCATAAATGATTATGAGATTTGACTCGCTAACTAACACAGTTATTCATCAAAGAAATTATATTTCACAACTCATTAGGACGTTGTAACAACGACGCTGACATGAACAGATGAGGCAGTCAAGTCAAGGCAGGCATTAAAGTTCCCAGCTGTGGCCTGAAGGCACCAATTTGTCTCCATTTCGAGATTTTTCACTGTTGGCATTTGTGATCAGGCAAAACTTAAACTCTGTGACTTAAAACAGAAAGATAATCTTGTCTTTAAAAGTGTTTGATTACTATGTGCACACTGTAATCTGTAGGGTTTTGTTACCTTTATACAAAGCCAGGCTAACTGTTTCCAGTCTTTATGCTAAGCTAAGTTGCTGGCTATAGCATCATATCTACTTTACAGACACGTCTTAACATACAAATGTAAACATATTTCCAGTTGTGCGAAACATTGTGCTAGCAAAAACAAAAAAAACCCAACAAAACAGGGGTATTATTTGTTTCATGCAGTGACTGCATTCTCTGCATCACGGACTTTTTACTGCCCCAGCAGAGACACTCAGACTGACAGATGGACGGACAAATGCACGCACAGCAAGGCGACGTCAGCCTCACAACCTACTGTTTGACAAGCAGGTCTGTAATGGCACGGAGGCGAAATAATGGAAGCACAACGAGATGCGACGGCAAAGGGATGTAGACAAGAGATGGAATCAGGAGAATGAGAAGGTGGTGGTGGTGGCGGGCGGAGGAGAGGGGAGGTACGCATTCCTGAGCTATGTTGTGGCTCAGCTGGGGTCCGACAGAGTTCGTCTTGAGCCAAATTCTGCTCAGTATCTAGGCCAGAGAGAGAGAGGTGCCCCTGCTCACCCAGCAATTCCCGCTTTCCCCCCCACGTTGTCTCTCCAGCTCGAGGTCGCCCAACGCTCATCAGCATCATGAGACGTGCACTCGGTCCAGAGGCTAAGAGGACGGGGAGCACACCAAGCCACCCAACCCCAACTTTGTCTTTCCCTCTCACTAGGTCTTACCAAAGGAGAAGTGGAGCAGAGCCAAAGAAGAATGAGTACCAGTCTTACTCTCTCACACACAAACAAGTTAACTATGATCTAGTTTCCTCCTTTAAGGAATTAATGTGCGCTTGTGGCTAAATCCATCGCACAGGGGAGAAACATCACAGGCCGTCATCGGCTCGGGTTTTGAGTCATTACAGAAAGCTGTGGCGTTTGCCCTCAATAATTCAAGTCACTCCGTTCTCAAACGCTCTCGCCTTTTTTTATTTCTTCTGAATCTATTCAACTGTATCTTCATACATATCGAATCAGGTTCAGTCTCATTTCTTCTGTACTCGACAGCCCCTTGAGATCAGACATACAGTAAAACACTCCACAGAGAAACAACCCCCCCTCCCCAGAAAAAAATGACACAATCCACTGACATGTTTCCTTTTGAAACGCCTGGTTAGTATTTCATGGATTTATAAGATAGCGAGTTGACAGTGGAACTGGCAGGATGTGTCCTTGGAATAATGAGTAAGACTAATACGAGTGTGTGATAAAGGTAGGGCTGCTTTGTGATAGCTCTACGGGTGGTCTCAAACACTCTCCGGGGGGCCAGGGTCTGAGATTAAACCTGCAGAAACAAAAGGGATGCTGGGTAGCGACCGGTTAACACTGATCTGCCTGTTGTTCTTCTCCCTGTTTCTTATTCAGGGTGAAAGGAATGCGCCAACGGACGGGATGATGTCACCCCAGTCTGCAGCCTCTTACTTTACACCCACCAGCTGAAATGTAGCAACTACACCCTGAAAGAATCAACAAGAAGACCATGAAACAAAAGAAAAAAGAAAGACGGGCAGACGGGCATGGGACAAAAGACAGAAAGAAAGGACGGAAGGAAGGAGAGAGAGGGAGAGAGAGAGGAAAACAGAGAAAGTGAGAGAGAGAAAGGGAGACTAAAGAAAAGCAGGAAATAAGTCATGGTCTGAGCTGGGCCACATCTGCTAGCAGTTAAAACGACACCAGCATGAAATGCAATGAACACGGGACCGCCCCCAGCCTCCCCTGCCCTGTTCACCCTGTTGTCACACTGCTGGGACAAAACTGTCCCCTGTCCCCACCACCTGCCCCACGTCAATCCCATGGAAGATCTATCCAGTCCTCTTGTCTATACTGCTCCCCTGCAATCCTTTCCTGATACAACAACATTGCCATTGCCCCTAAATTTTCCTTTTCCCTTTCCTAGCTCACTCTCTCTAGGCCCACTTTTCTCTCCTCTGTCTCCCACCCCTGCTCAGTTCTGGGCATTTTTCCACTGCCAGAGAGGAAGGGAGGGAGGAAGAGAGGGAAAGGGGGATTGAGGGAGGGTCAATGCTAAGCTCAGGCCAGGGAGACTGAGTAGATTCCTTGCCCTCTTGAGGCCAGTATTGGGGCTAATGGCTGGAGCATGTTTGTAGAAGGGAACGGCCCATTTACAGACTGCAGGACGAGATTAGGATGTGCAGCCATTTGAAATCTGTAGATCCTGCCAAACATGCATGTTTCAACAATCTTTATCGTCTCGGACAGGGCACTGGGACACCCACACAGCTTCACGAGGTCTAATAAGCACGAACCAGACACAGCACTGACTAATTTTCCCTCGCAGTTCATAGAGAAACTGCCTGAAATAAGTTGGGATTCAAATCAGAGCCGGGAGGATTAGTGGATTCATCAATGATCTGATCCACAGAAAATGACTCACCAACTATTTTGATAATCAACTGTCAGTTATTTTCCAAGCAAAAATGGAAATAAGCAACAACTCCTCAAGTGCCAGGAGTTCTTGCTTTTCTTTGTCACATAATAATCAAAGGAAATGTATACAAATATGAATATGTATCTATTTGACATGACAAACGATGATCTTCATCATGCAGTTTCATGGTACTTGAACCAAATAAAGGCGTGAGACACATAACTGCAAACGCTTCGCACAAATGGGTGTGACGCCATTTTATAGGGAATGCACAGGCTCGCCAAAACTGGGCGGCTGAAGACTGGAAAAATGTACGAATCTCAATTTCTGAGGCACACATACAGGAGGGTCACAATTTGGTGTCAACAGCGTGAATCCATGGACCCAACCTGTCAAGTGTCAACAGTCCAGGCTGGGGAATGTTTTCATCATACACTTTGGGCCCCTTAATGCCACATCATTGTTTGAATGCCACAGCCTGTCTGACTTTAGTTGCGTATACATGTGCGGCCCTTCGTGACCACAGTTTACCCATGTTGTCGTGAGCGCTGACAAATCTGCAGAAACGATGTGATGGAATCAGGTCAACACGGAGCAGAGTCGAAAAGGAAACTTGCCAACCTCTTGTGGAATCCAAGCCACAAAGTTGCACAAAACTGAAGCTGGTTTGAGAGCAAAGAGAGGGACTGCCCAGTATCTGTAGGGTGTTCCTATTAAAATGCTCAATGAGTATAGCTCGACTGTAAAAAGAATCTGGTCCCGGTCATTTAAATTGGAAAAACAGAAGAGTTGGACTGCTCCCAGTGGTTATTTACATTATTGATCAAGCTGCGCATTATTTGCTCAGGTAACTTTTTCCATAAATAAAAGGTTAGAAAACAGTGAAAAACATCCATCTGCTATTTTCAACTTCAACAAAAGTAAAGTGACCTATCCTTGGAATTCAGACTATTTTTGCCAACGCGTCAAACTAACGACGTTGATTTATTGCCTCTGACATTTAGCAGAAAAGAGGAAAACAATGGGAAACTGTCGCCCCTTATAACCTGCACCGAGTCCTCTTTGGTTTGCTGAGTGAACGCGTTGAAGCCGGGCCACGTCTGCGTCGTCAACTCCCCAAATTCTAGTGCGCATGTTAGCACTAATTATCTCTTACTCAAACCCTTTGAGCCTGTCTTCTACACAGCTCTTTGTCATTTGTGTGCATGTGCATGTGTTAATTTATGTGTGTAGCGCCTTTGAGTGCAGAGCGCCTATAATGATAAGATACCAGTGCAGCTGGTAAGCTAAATGAGGACTCCTTTTAAGACAAGCCAAGAGTGAAGAAAACACACAGCAGGGACATGAAACACAGTACACCCCCCCCACCCCCTTCTCTCTACCCTCTCACTACACAGCCAAGTCTTACCTAAACCCCAGTCTCCCCTGCTGTAATTGCATGACTGTGGCTCCAGCTCCTCTCTGTTTTACATCACTCTGTCTCACCCACCTCCACAATCCGTGCGCAGGATCCATGACTGGATGTGGAGCCACAGTAATTAGAGCAGGCTGATACAGACAGAGGACACAGCGTCCCCCTCATGCTCATGTTCCCTCCACCTGGGCAGATATTTTTAGCCCACCTTGAATGAGAGGGAACAGGCATCAACATGGCGACATGGAGGGGCTGAGATGCTGAGCGGCTGCGGCTCAATCACAGGCGGCCACGGATCCAAGTTCTCGGCAAGAGAGCCGTCATCCTCACCTTCCTCTTTCCAGCCTGTCCTATTCGCTCTCTCAACACTTGTAAAGAAGACCAGAGCTTTTCTGGTTGCCCTGGTGAGCTCCTCTTGACGTCTGTATTTTTCCAGAGCTGGTGCAGATAACTAAATTAACCACTGTGTCATTCCACTGTGTCAGCGCGGCCGAAGCAGGATACGATAAACACTGCATGCCACAGACACAGAAATAAACACTATCTCTGTTTATATGCAAGTGTGTGCGTGTGCACAATATGTCCCCTGTGGCTGCAAACTCTTATGACTTTCAATGCGCCTGCATCTCGACTTCCTTTGCATATCAAGCTCCCGGTGTGTTTGAGTAAAAAAAAAAAACATCAACATTTTATTCACCAGATGCATATCAGCTCTCCCAACCGGCGCACATGAAAACAAAGGAGTCTACCTCACAGTGTCTCTCGACCCTGGCAGACTACCCCCCCGCCGCACTACATCTCTGAGCTGCTTATCTTCGAACGCAGCGATTTCTCACCTCAGGAGGCACACAGGCACCCTCCTTCATAATAAATCAGGAGTTAGCGTCCAGATTATAATAGCCTCTGGTGAACTCTTACCCAGAAAACAAAAAACAGCCTTGTCAGATCTACGTTTGCAAGGGCTTTGCTCCAACTTGCTGACCTCCTTTAGACAGCGCACTGGTATGCCAGCTCAGGCCCTTCCCACGGCCGGTCAACACACCATATATTATCAGGGTAATTACCTTTGGTGAATAGGTGCCTTTCTAATACATCCCCCATTAACTTCATGGGTTTTCACTCGACAGACTCTTGTGTGTGCTCTGTCTCTTCGCCGTGCCATACCTCGCAGATCACCGCCGCGAATCCAATTAAGATGCACACAATAGCACATTTTTTCTGACCAGCAAAGGTAGGGCCAGCAGCAAACAGGTCAGCTGGGGGGCGGGGGGTGGGGGTGTCAGGCTGTGACTGATGTTGTGACAGTAGAGATACTAATGGCCATCTGCGCAAAGCCATAAATTTCAGACTAGGTTGCTGTAGCAGTTAAGTGCTTGAAAATAAATAAATAAATAAACAATCTATCCTCTAATTAGGGCAGCAGTTAATCTGGAAAAAAATGAAAGGAAGTCAGTTCCCTGTTTATTTCCTCAGCCTGTGGCTGTTGTGCAGGTCAACACAGGAGTCAACACAAAGCCAGGTGTTCAACAGCTGTGTCTGGCGAGGTTGACGCGATCGACCCCCACCTGCCGTGTTTATGTGCGTTTCCATTTCTTCAAGGAATGCTTCTGGGAAACACGCTCTCTAACCAAGGGCTAGATGATAACATTGATGCCACTCCAATGACTGTATTGTGAATGTGAAATCGTGATTTCCCTTTGTTTTTTGCCTTTATGCAAAGCTAATTGACTGCTGCCAACAGTTTTATGTTTACCACATGACCATGGGAGTGATATCCACGTCTCATCCAGGTCAGCTGACAAAGCAAACAAACACATTTCCAGAGACTTTATTTCTTCTTTTTTTTTTTTGTGGGTCCATGAGACCAGCTAATCTAACAGCACATTATCTCTGTGTTTGCTCAGAGGTTGGACTACTTAGCGCCGCAGTGCGAGACCCATGAGGTGGGTGTCCTCCCAACCATTGAGCGCACCCACCACCGCCATCCCTGAGTGCACAGACAAACACGCACGCTCCCCCACTGACAACCCAAACACGGTGTTTGCTTGCCACTAGAGCAGCTGCTGGGTGGTGGAGGATTTTGCACCGGAGCATGCTACAGTTTTGGTGAGGAGGGCCATCAACGCCCCCCCTTGTAAAATATACCTGCACAAACACCAGCCCTCCCATTCTCATCTGTTCACAGCTGTCTGTCACTCTAGTGTCAGTCTTGTCCTCTTGTGGCAGCTTTTTGCTGTGCTGTTAACTTCACAACTCCACCAAACAAACAAACAAAAACTGAGACTAGGAAGATGTGTGTGTGTGTGTGTGTGTGTGTGTGTGTGTGTGTGTGTGTGTGGTCCAGCAGGATGCAACATGATACAAACAATGATTGTGTCAGTTCACAGAGAAAAAAAACCCCACACAGCCCTCATATGCGCAATGATTTTCTTCTTTTTTTCGGGATGAGATTGATATCCCCGTTGAGAGAAAGTCTCCCACTGGCAGTTTGGTTCAACTATGAGCTTGTTCTTCTTCATAGCCAAGCTCATAATTGGACAGGGTGCCAACAAAGATAAATGCCATAACAACAAGCTTTATACTCGGCGCGGTCCCGAAAACCCAGCTGTGAATCGCCCGATAATGGACTGACCGGTTCCAGATGTGTTCCGAGTTCTGCGAACAAAAGCCGCTGCAGTGCGTTGATGTTGCTCCGTTTAGCGGACAAATCTTTTGTGAACATTTGGTGCCAAATCCCAAACGCCGAGAAGGACTTTTTGAGTTAAGAGTGGGAATAAGAACCGTTGGGGGGCAAACTTACCTCGGTGGAACAGAGAGCCACGGACAGCAGAAGGAGCACAGCCACACTTCGCCACATCTGGGGAGAAAGGGGGGAAAAAACGAGAGAAAGTGAGGTTTAGTCTAGAAAGCCAGAACATCTCCATCCGTCTCCACGCCTGTTCCTCAGAAGGTTGAGAAAACTTGTGGAAAATCCTACTTTCAATGTTCTACGTTACCTTTTTTGTTTTGTTAAAATAAAAGCTGCTCCGCTCGGGAAATGGACTCGGAGGGTGGGAGCTGGTCTGGGGGTTTCGTCGGGACGGAGTCGAGCAGGAGGTGCGGGATTTTTTTCAAGAAATTTGAGGAGCGCTGAGGAATTCGTGTCAGACCCTCAGCCTTTCCTCCTCTTCCTCCTCCTCTCTCGCTGTGGCAGAGGAGGAGCCAGTGAGAATGTGTGGAGTCCTCCGAGGTGGTGGTGGGGTGGGGGACCTGGGAAAGAGCGTGCATGCAACGATAACGTCTCCTAAAAATATGTTTACATATTACTCCGTTACTTTTTGCAAAATGCATTTTGCACGAAACGTTACTGCTGCCTGGGTTGTATGTGTGTGTCTTAGATAAACCAATTTAGCCTGCCTCCATAGTCATCTTCTATTTATGAACACAAATTAGTTATCAGCAATATATTATCATTATTACCAACAGCTACTTTTATCAGGTTGTTCACATTTAAAGTCACGCAATGGTCCAACTGGTTAAACCAGGTAATTAAAGCCCTAATGTGTTGATTTTTTGCCACTAGGGGGCAGAAGCTGAGTGACAAACTGACGGGCAAACTCCTAAATACAGTTGTTACGTGTATTCCTGTTTGTGTTCGCACAGCACACACAGTAATGTATGATACAACTTTAAAGGATACGTTCACATTACATTTACAGCTCCTTTTGCAGCATTTAAAAAAATAATTAACAGGTGGTTTGAACATGTTTTAAAATCCTTATCAGCCTTGTAAATCTAAAGTGCCTTTTTTGTGACTATTTATCACACCAGAGTAGACAAGTTCAGTTAAAGTTGAAACTGACTAATACAAGATTTTAAAAAATATTTATTTTATAAAGATTGAATATTTTAAACCAAATATTTCATTTATAATAATTATAAATTATAATTTGTAGTACACTTTGCTGCCTTGCTTCTATGTTTTTGTTATTACAGACAAGACTAAGGTTTTCATGATTTCAGTGTTTTTAGATTACAAACCACCACTGGTGTGCATCACTCAAGCACGGGGTAGTTAAAGTATGATTAAGAAGGACAGTCTATGGCACTGAATGCTGCAGCATGCAGAATTTTGAACAGAATGATGAGGATGAATGAAGTTTTTCCCCACTGTGAGCCATCAATTATACATAAATCCAACCGCTCCATGGAGCTCTACCTGTTTAAATAGATGCTGTGATTATTCGACACCCTGGGGCTCTTTGTTGAGTGTGTGTGTTCTGGTGTTTCTCTTTCTGCCTTCACTGATATTGAATAACTAGCAGTAAAAAAACATGAAGAAATGCAGGTTTTTGTTTGATAAAGTTACATTTTATGCTCTTAAAATCACCTCATATATCTGTTAATGGATATTTTTCCATATTGTCTAACATGACCATTGTTTGCCTCCCTCCCTGTTCTGCAGGAAGCTGTTTGTAAGGAGAGGAAAAGTCTGGGGGCTTTTCTCTGTTTTTGTGTGCTTCCCTTTGGGAGTTACAAAACAAATCTTCCACTGTGAAGTGATGCAACAATGCAACAGAGATGAACTTAATTTAGCATTTTGGTGAGATAACTGTTCTAAACTGTTGCTACTTAACTTTCCAGGACAAATGCTACAGAATTTTGGTAGCCAACCTCAAGTCCAACTACTTACATTTATATACCATGAAACATTTTTAAAGGAAGTATTTGCCACACTGCAAAATGGTAACAATTAATAGGGAACACCGTTGCTTTTACCTGTGTATGCACAGATATAGCTATAGTATGTGTGAAACTCACCTACTCAGAAAAGGACACACATTTACAGAAGATTTGCTTCCCTATTCTGCAGTCAGATGGGAGAATATGAATTCTTAATCAGACAAACTGTTTAATCTTTTCTCTTGCTGCAATACCCAACAAACAATACGTACTCCCACTCCAAGCCATTAGTGTAAAAACAGTGTTCTGCTGCCACTCATTTAGATTCATACACCATCACATGCATACAAGTGAACCATGCAGTGTTCAGGATGGAGAACAGAGGTATTAGCTCCTCTGATGTCTCTCTGTGTTCTGCCAGGGGCTTTTCAAAGAGGCATCTCAAATATTCACAAACATGCATCAGTGCTCGAAAGTGTTGGACCAGCCATGGTCATGCAGAATTGCTCACATTCAATCAGCTTCTATTTGTTTTTCCTTGTGTGTTTTTATCATTTCTTTCTCTGAGGCCTGCTGAAGTGTGATTGAGAGGCAGCCTGTGTGTGTATGCCTAAAGAGGAGCTACTGTCTTGGTAGGAAATGTAGTCTCAGTTCTGTTCATATATGTGATATGAATGTGCGGTTAAAGGGGGGGGGGGCTTCCTGTAGTGGTTGCATTTGTGTTGGGGAGGTACCCTGCTGAATCTGATATGATTGCGACTGTTCATCTCTGTTGTGCACATAATCGCTCCACCCTCATA
The DNA here is from genome assembly GCA_016785225.1 of Psettodes erumei. NCBI lineage: Eukaryota > Metazoa > Chordata > Actinopteri > Pleuronectiformes > Psettodidae > Psettodes > Psettodes erumei. Next base: position 76,481 of record JAFBJZ010000360.1, read on the forward strand.
AACTTCTGATAAAGGTCTGGAGAGGTTTTTCTGTCCTTAGAGTAGTCACTTGTTGGTGAAAAGCAGTCTTCTCTTTTCCGGCCTGTAAGCCCAGCCTCACTCCACCTCTCGTGGACATGGCCAAGGGCCCCTCCTGACTGTCATTACCGAAGACCTCATTCGTTATATTAACCTGGCCTTTGGGATAGAACAAGAAAGAGAGAGGGAGAGTAAGTAATGGAGTATGTAAAAGACAACATGTATGATGCAGCCCACAATTTACAGTGTAATATTCTTGTATGAGCCAGGTATTGCAAAAGTGCTCACTGTTTAAATGCAGGTACAGTGGACTCTCAACTCACAATCACACACACTTTGCACATGCTGACCTGCTGCTTTGCTGTTGCTGGGAGTAAGAAAAAGTTTAATGCAGCAGTCCCTGCTGGCGTACAATACAATTACAGCACATCCTCACCACTCACTGCTTTAAAGCCAGTACAGTTTTTACTCTTTATGCATCTTCACTGCTGCTTCCATCTTCCCATACGTGACATGACCCACCGTTCCGTCCATACATAGCACTTCCTGGCACAGCATAGTGACAGCCACTGTGTCTAAACAAAAGTGGTACTTTGAATAGAAAGCTGATAAAAGCTCAAAAGCACGTTTGTTATATATTTATGATAAGTCCAGAGGCTGTAGAAATCCGATGTGTCTTTAATTATGAGTCACTTGTTCATGTCTGGCACCTTTAAAAGGCGTAAGTTTCCTGTTTCTGTTTTTTTTCACAATTGTGTCTCAGTTCCACAGTGTGTTTGTAGTCAGAAATGAAGGAAATGGTAATGTTTGGTATTGCCTTAAAAACACAATATCTAAAAACTGTTGACTGTTTTTCATGTTATTTCTGTTTTAATACAATGCTTTTTGCATTTTAATTCATACCGTGGGAGTAAATACATTTCATCCTCTTCAATTGCTTTATTAAAAAATATAGCTACTGTACATCAGAATGAATTGGATGTATGACTATGACCAGTGCATAGCATTGTTTTCATTTCAAAACAGGTAATTTATGGAAACATATCTAACATTAACACATGGAAGCATGGACTTTTAGTGGGCTTCAGCTCATCGCCATTGAAGTTACTATGAGCACACATTAAGCATGCAACATGTTGAATAACTCGTAAGTGCAATAAGAGTCTACAATGGGCTCACAAACTTGAGGTAAAGTTGTGCAGAGATTAACATAATATTTTACTTCATGTTCCACTGAAGGTGTGATAGATCTCAACTCTAATTTTGAATCTCACCACTTCCTTTTATCTGCGCTTCCTCCATGAATGCATAGAAAGGGTGGTTTGAAGTTCCTATCTGTTTGTCTTTTTCTCGTGGCCATCATGTTCCATCAAAACCACGCAGCTCTACTCTTCATTCAGCTGTTAATTATGAGTCATGTCCTTGCAGGTACAGTAGAGATTTGCATGATACATGTTTGTCTGCAGATGTAATTACAGATGTCATTTTATACTGATTAATCGTTTCCTTCCATGTTAGAGCATTATCCAGATGACCACAGAAATACACTGGTTTTCAAGGGAGAATCTGTCATCTTGACTTGCAACGTATCGGCGAACAATGCAACGCAAGTCAACTGGAGGAAAGGCAGATTCCTTTTTGCACATCATATTTCAAACAATCAGACTATTTCGAATTTCACCTCTAATAGACTAAAAATACACATTGGCTTTCCTTCAAAGTTGAATATTTATAATGCTCAGCACGATGATGGAGGACTCTATAGATGTGATGTATCCAGCGGACATGGTACAATTCATGTCAAATGGAATTTAACCGTGAAAGAGAAACCTGAAGGTAAGTCGAGCACAGAGCTGGGCTAAATATTTCTACGCCAGTCACAGTATATTTCAAGGCAAAAATGGCATGCTACTTGTATTAATTCACATTAAATTTTATACAGCGATCGCCCCATTGTGGAAATTTGTATACATACTCACACCTTTAACTGGATTTCTATGTGGCATCACTTCAGCAGTGTGCCTCTATAGGTGAGTAACAACTTTTAGCCCCATAGCTTTGTAAGTATTAATAAATTAATCTGCGCCTTCTCTGTTCTGGAGCAAAGCAGCACTGGAAGGCTTGAATTTGAGAATCTGTGGCTTTGGTTTTGCTTGAAAATACATGTATTTGCAAGACTTTTTTAACCTTTACTTTAACTAGTTTTGGTTTATTCACCATTGTTCACTGTGTGAACTTACATTTAAAAATATAACTGCAATGCCTGGAAAGGCACAGGTATCGTTTTGGGTCATGGATCCATCGCAGTAGAAAACCCCAGACCAGGACACCAATTCAGGACCCAGCCCAGGACCAGTTTCATCCTCTGTCAGGAGGAAGGGTTAGGCGAACTTTGTTGTCCCACATTTCCAGGCTTTTCTTTTCTTTCTCTGAGAGAAACTTTACTTTCACTTTTTTCTCTGTAGGTGGTCCTTCCTCAACAGCAGGCTGGTGTAGACTGTGGGACAAACAACGAGCAGAGGTCTCAGTACAGGGAGAGATTCAATTCAATTTATGGTCTGTAATGAGATGGTCAGCCAATTAAATGAAATTTAAGCACGAGAAATGGACATTGTCTGCACATAGTTGCTTTAAAGGAAGACAGCTGGCCAACAGATGCCTCACTGAACATTAAAACAATAAAGTGTGCCTTGGCTTTACTGAATACTGATTCTTATCTTTTAATAGTCCCCTGTGTATATTTTTTTGTACATTATGGTTTTATTATAGTGTGCTCTTTATTTTATGCAATTTCTACAACTTCTGTATATTTGTTTTTGTCTTCTTTCTTTGGAGTTATAATTATATAGTATAGATATAGTTTTTTGTTGTTTTTTACTTTTAGTCTCTACAGGCGATTTGTACTTAACGCTAAAGTTGTACAGAATACACACAACTCACAGATTTGGTTAAGTTTGTGGACGAATCCATCAAATATCAAATGCAATTAAAACTGCAAGCAGTGATAACGGGCCCTCGCATCCCGCCCCCTGACGGGGAGGGGTTTTTGAACACTTCCTCCTGTCGCCAATAGGTGGCGCAACAACAACAATGCAACGACATAGCAATAATCATATTAAAAGAAAGTTGGTGCTGTTGTAAGAGAGATGCAATAAACCATTAAAGCATCAACTACATCTATTTTTTTTATTTCTGACCAGCTGCAGTGGAAATGTGGGACTTAGTCCTTAGTATAAATACTTTACAGAGAGATCTAAAGAATAAAATTTGTGGTATCACATTTAACACAATTTGCCATCCTGATATCTAAATATAGGGCTACAACCTTTGCATACAGATGTCTATCTGATCCCTGATGTACAATTGTACTTAATTATACAAAGATCACATCCTTTTTTCACGGCGATGATATTGAAAATTAGTGCTGAAGTGTGTAAAGTTGTCAGCAGATGGCGTCAAATGAGATACAAACGTCGTGACGTGGAGGCCGGGGGGGGGGACGGCAAGGCAAGGCAAGGCAGACTGCAGTTGAATTTTTACAACAGGAGTATTCAGCTAGGATTGCAAGAGGGGAACAAAGATAGCCACGCCTTCTTATCCTGATGTTTTATCACCGATCCCTGCCGTCTTTCCCCCAATGATGAGCACTGTTGTCTTTCTACAGATATCAGTCTACACCTTGCTCATGTGCACCGGCCAGCGAGGTAGGACGCATTTCTGCCTGTATCCATGTGGAATTTAACGGCCTGCTGTTTTGTTGGGAAAGTCCCTGTGAGGCAGCCACGTTGTTGTACAAGAACAACAGAACATCGACGTTTCGAGCAAACGCGGCGCATTTTTTATTCCATTACGTCACCATCATCGCCAACACGCGACATCGCTCATCATAACAGCTCGAGGCCTTCATTTCATACAGTATGTCGTAAAGTAATGGTCCTTATTCCATAGCTGAGCTCCATCGAATCGGATAGAAAATTGTCAGTTGTGCAAATGAAGATGAAAATGATTCACGTCTCGTATGCTACATGTGTTGTTTACTGATAGAGATACCATATCAGGCGGATACACGCGTGAGGCACAGTAAATAGTTGCTGGATCTGTTAGCTGAGTGAAATATTATTTTCCAGTTTGTTTTTTTTACAGAAATACTGTGAGTCTATGTCGTGATCTTAGAACTGTTCAAATTCACACTGAATGATCAGGCGACATTGTTATGACCTATGAACATGAGCCTCTTGCTTGCACAAACGCATCCATTAGGCTATTCTTCAGAGCAACACAAATAAAATTCCATACAAGCCACAGAAAGTGCTGTTTACCAGTCGACAAACCCCAACACACTCCCACGCCCTTGGGCTGAGCAAAGCAGCAGTTATCTTTTCCACACAAATTTATCTTTCAGCTTATCAGTCGACCAAGTAATGGTTTCAGTTTGATCAAATTTACATTCAAGTTAAGAATTCAGATAAAAATACAAAAACTAGCAGCAAATGCATAAGTAAAACAAAAACGTACTGGCAAAAAATGTACTGGCTGATAAATGAGGTATATTAGAATCAGTATTTCAGTATTTCTTAGTATGACGGGTAAATGTTAAATGGAGCAAATCTTTGTTTCGCTTTATATTGATACCATTAAAGTAACGTCAGCAGTAAACATACATGAGTACATGACACATGAACAGTAGAATTATGTTAACTTCAGGAATGCATGCTCACACATATTTGACAAACTAACACACTAAATAAATAGCATCATTCATTTGAGCTCACCTCCCTTCAGAATGTCTGCTGTGTTCAAACTCACCGGATGAAGTTTTCTTTTAGAGAGGGGTTATTTTTTCAAAACTTAGCCTCAAATAAATGTCCCCAGCATAAAACTGACACAAAAAAGCAAACCAGGTTACCTGCTGTTTTTGGGTTGTTGGGTTGTAGGTTGTAACCCTGCTTTTTAATAGCCTGATCAAATGTTATGCATTTTCCAGCTGTCCTGGTGATAGGAGGAAACAAGACTGTGGTGCAAGGAGACGCCGTGACCTTACCCTGCCATCTCACCGACACCACAGAGCCCCTCAGCCAAATGTCATGGCAGAGAAAGACCAGAAAGAAACCTCAAACCGACAATTTCTTTATTGTTCTGCCCCCAAACAAAGCACAGTTTTTGAACGGACAGGGTGATCGGTTTACATTTATAGGGAACTTCAGTGAGAAGAATGGATCGATTCGGTTATCAAATGCCTCCTTGATGGATGAAGGCATCTACACATGCATCTTCACTCTGTTCCCAAGTGGAAATCACGAGACAGTCGTGCCTTTAAACTTGCTTGGTATGATGAAACATTGTCTTTGTCTCTGGATTTAGTGTGTGTGTTAGAAGTAGAGAGAGTCTTACCTTCTTGCTTGCTTGTGTTTATTCTTTCTGTGTACAATAACTCTTCCAGTGCCTCCAGTCATTAATGTGAAGGATAATCATCCAATTTTTGGGGATGATGAAGTTTCCTTTGCTACCTGCACGGCTGCTGGTTCCAGGCCTCCTGCAGAGGTGAGGTGGCTCACGGACAGTCTGGCAGGAAAAGTAAGGGCCACAGTCAACTCCACCCAACATGCCAACGGTACGACCACCACAGTCAGCTCACTGTTCGGGGTGCCTACCAGAGAAATCAACCAGGCTTTGGTCCACTGTGTCGTCAGCAGTCCGGCCCTGTCCAAAGATGAAATGAAGGCTTTCACCATACAGGTCTACTGTGGGTATACAAATACTTCTCGGAATCGTTACAGATGAAGTTTAACTTCTTTTTTGTTTGTGCACATTGAATCCATCTCTGACCTGGGCACTTTTTCACACCACATGCATGTGAAAAGGTGCACTGAGCGACATATTTTCACTTTCATGAAGTGCGATGCCATGCATACAAATTTCTAGCAGACAGTTATCGGTCTGTATATGTCCACAGAGTCCAGAGAAGAGGTACAATCAAAAAAACTAATGGAAGTCACCTTAAATTTTCAAGTTGTTGCATGTTTAATCACATTTCAGCTGTGACGTGGGTGTACCGACACGCCTGGAGTACACCAAAGTAGAGCTGCTGCACTGTTAGCAAAAACAAGCCATGCAGGGGATCTTAAGTTACTCATTAAGGATCATACAGTTAATATTTAACAAGGGAATAAAAATGGTTTGATCATTTCAGTATCAAATTATTTTATCAAAAGAGTCAGGTCTGCGCATTGATTTTAAACTGCAGATTTATATAAAATCCTTTTAACATGGGATTGTGATATTGTCCCCTGCTTTAATGGCTTTTACACTGGTCTTGTGGTTGTGTTGCCTCATTTTCTCGTTCATAGTAACATATACAGACTACAGGGAGGGCGACATAGCAGAGGATAGTGGGAGTAAACATCCCAAAACAGAGTGTGGAGTAGCACTGGGAACACACCCTCATACTGCAGACAGAAATGTAACTTGGAAAGCACCCGTGTGTGGAGAGGCTGTGGTCTGGACCTGCACTTTAGAGTAAACTGAGGATAGAAACGTTTTTGGGTAACAGAGGGGAAAGAGAAGAAGAGAACAACTGTCTGTCTTAAATGACAGGCAAATGTAGGAGGTTATAGTCTTGTTTAGCACAAAGAGAGCCTTAATTCTTGTGGTACACTCAATGTTGACAGAGATAGCTGCTACTCACATGTCACTGAATGATCTATTGTTCTGCTCAGTTCTTTCATGGACCTGTTATATTGGACTGTTAAGCTAAATAAATAAGAATGTCTCCGGGCCTCACCTCAAAGAATCACAGATACAGTTTCAACTGCTACTACTTACATTTGTGATGTGTAACCTTGACCTTGTTGCATGTGTTGAAAACTAAGACGAGTAAGTTATTTGTTTCATATCATTAGTAATAACACAGCTGACTCTCTCTGATTCTTATAGTTCCTTACACAGAAGTGAGTATTCATGCAGGATCCAAAGACTCCTTTCAGTGTGTGACTCAAGGTAACTCAGCTGCAAAATTTACCTGGAGCAGGTACAGTGATCAGAATAAACCACCTTTAGCGCAAATTTTCTTAACCAAACAAGATTATTTGGTTGCATATTTAATGCTCAGTTTTCTTTGCTCCAGATCTAACCAGTCCTGGCCTCAGGCCGATGTCAGAACAAAGGGTGCATCATTGCAGTTTCTGAGCACGGAGTCCCACCTGAATGGCATCTACCAGTGTGAGGCATCTAACCAGTATGGGAGAGGCCGTGCTTACCTCTATGTGCATATGCAGGCAGGTCAGGTCAAATTTAATCTGGTGGTAGATTTTATTTTCATCAAAATGTTACATTAATGATTTACTCTATTCCTGTTCTGTGGTCTGTGTTTCGGCTCTTGTCATTGTCATCAAATTGAATGTCTGTAGCAAATACAAATACAAATTTATCCAAAGGAAATGATAAGTTCAGACATCCACACTAGGCCTGGAGTAAAAGTACTGTATGTATTTGTTAAGCATTCCTTCCTACTTGGTGACTATAACACTAATATTCACTCTGCTTTTACTCTGTTTTGGTCTCCACCAACTTCTGAGAAAAGCCTTTATTGCTGTTGAATACCCTACTGTATTCACCAGCTAGTCACTCATCCTCTGTTATTGTGCTGAGCAGGTAGTGTACAGTGGATCTTTAGAGCTTTTCTGTGTACAAAGCTACTGCTGCAGTCCCCCCCCCCAAAAAAAATCACACCATCACCACCAGGGTAGTGAGAGTGAACCAAAACAGTGGTTATCTGCTATAGATCCAAATACCTTTTTAATAAGACCTAAATCTAGCTTTAGAGATAAACTAGCCTCTAACTGTATTGTTTTTTCTTGTGTTCTATCCCTCTACAGGATCCTGCAAAATTTGTTGGATCTTATTTGGTCTTTTGCTTTTACTAACTTGTGGAGTTGCTGCAGGGTGGTACATTTATAAATCTGGAGTTTTCTCAAGGTACCAAGTGCAGTAGTCATGCATATTATATGTGTCTTTTGTGGTATATTAATTGATGTTTTTGTAGGGGTACAAGTGACAATCTTCCGAGTGCACGATCAACTTCCAAAAGATCTGAAGTGGCCCTCACTGTAGTAGAACACAATGTAGCAGAAGTCGAAGGAGTACTACTTGCAGAGGTAGACACACGTACAATATTGAATTTGGTGCAATATTTTGGTGCCCTCTAACTTTCCTCAAAGTTACGTGCCTTAAAAAGCTTTTTTTGTATTAATAACTTAATTCAAAGTATCTCTCTTTTTGATACAATTATTAGTGGTATTATGCTGCCGTAGTTTTGTCATATTACAACACACAACATGATTATTTGTTTTTATGTTTTTATTGCAGTGTTGTGAAGAAGATAACTGCAGAAATTATATTAAATGTTGTGTAAATCCATTTTTTTAAATTGTCTTTCTTAGAAAGCTCTTTGACCTCCATGGAAGGAGCAAGATTGTCAACAGCTGGACAACAACCATTGGCAGTTTACAAGCTTACCTGGTTAGTGAACACATTCATTTGGCAGTTTCTTTCTGCGGTATAGGCCAACATTGCATAACTACATGCCTGAAAAGCAGAAGTCTGCAAGACTGAATTCAACTGCCAGTGCTAGCGCTTTTTGGCTGATAACATCAGAGGATCATTTAGTCTGTTAACATGCACACAAGAAGCAAGGCCACTGTTTATATTCACAGTAGTAATGTCTAACTTATTGCATATATGCAGCTCAGTAATCTGATTACCCCCCTCAGATGTCACAATGGTATTTACCTTGTCAAGTAATTGTTATGATTATAAACAACTGCTTCTTTCAACCAGATCAGTTAAAACCAATAAGCGTCAAATTTTAAAATAAAGTTACTTTCCTACCTCATTCATTCATCAAAGGTGGTCATGTTTCTCCAAAAGTTCTGAATCAGACTTTTGCGTTCACTCCGTTTGTTTTCCTTTCCAAGGCAGCCATTCTTAACAGGTGGCAAACTACAGGGTCTCCAAGGCAATTCTGCATGGACACAAACAAAATGTGAATGTCTGCCATGCCTATGGAGAATGTGGGAAGTAGCAGGGTTAAGTTGATCAAGAGAATGACATTTATTGACACAAATTTAAAAAAAACACAAAAAAAACCAATTGGAAAATATGAATATTAAAATATAATGAATATGAACAAATATTACCTGGTTCCTTAGGTGCAAGCACACTTGCTGAATGACTAGAAAATATCGAAAGATTATTCACAAGAAGATAATGATGGCGCAGCTACCTGTCACGGCTCAAATCATTCCTGCTGAGAGGATGCAGTTTTGACTGTATTATATTTTTTTATCCGTTGTTTCTGTGCTACCCAAAAGTGAAGACAGGGTTAAGTCAGTACAACATTTTCTGATACCTTCAAGTTCACTGATTATCAAAATGAAGTTGAGTTACAAGCACTGCAGAAAAGTTTGTTCTGTCATATAAAAATTGTGTGTTCATGTCCGAAATGTAGAGTGTTAATCGTCCATGGGTTTGTTTGTTTTTTTAAAATAACTTTTCTGACTGACCTGAGAAAGAGCTACACATCCACGTCCACAGTGGGCATGTGGATGTTAGCACAACATACCCACTGCATACCCACTAGCCTATACTTAAGCACATCAGTACTTGTAGCGAAACTCTAATATCAGCATGTTAAGTTACATTAAATTTGCAGTTAAGCTAATTGTTGTTTAGACAGTTAAACTCTGAACCAAAAATATGAACCTGCTTATATCACTACAGGAAACATTAGCAGGGCACTAAAGTTATTAGAATATATCACCTGGGGATTATGACTATGTCTAAACCCAAAGTGATGTCATTCCATGGAGCAGAGGTGATCACAACATCAGAGGATCACTAGAGACTCTGGGAGTCATCCTCTGGGGACCACTAATACATTAGCAAAATTTCTTGATCATCCATTTACAACCTAGTTGTAGAAATTTTTTCAACGTCGTCTTTCTTTGATATTAAGATATTAGATGTGCTTAAAAACGCTTCATTGAACTCAGACAATATTGAGGGTTTGGATTTAGCCCAAACCCTGCTACTTATCTCTCACCTCGCCTCTCTGGATAACACACCATAAATTCTGATCTAACTGTCAGCAGTTAGGTTTTATGGCATTATGGGTAATTCAGGTACAGTTTTTTTTTCTTTCTTTTTTGTATTTTAAAGCATTAAATCATTAATGAATAGTGTGTTGTGCATTCGGACATTTATTATCATAGTCATTTAAGATCGTACAATAGAATAGACCTACCTGATGTCAAATGTTCACACCGATGGGATTTTTCTGTGTGCCTTTTCAATTACACTTTTCAATGCTTATACTTGTTACATCTGTTAAGTTGTGCATTGTTATTGTTACCATTGCACTATATTCTAATTAAAGCAAGCTAAACTTACTAAATGCCTCAAGCCCCCTGCACTTGTGTATGTATGTATTTACAGTGTATACCGTACACATGCAATCCTTGATAAATAATCTGCAGTTGTGGTTTGGTTAAACATTGCTAGAATTTTGCCGATACACATTTCAGGGTTTCAGGACTGTGTCTTTACTGGATGCATTTTACTGACTTAAGAAAAATGTAGCCTCAGCAAAGACAAAATATCAAAACTGACCAAAGTTTGATGGCTTAACTTTGATCATGTGGATGGAAAAGCAACTGTCACATGGGCAGTCTCGTGGAAACAATAATATCCTCCGTTAAACAGGAAGTAATCGCTTTACTTGGTTGAGTTATTTTAAATAAAGTACGGCTCTCTCAGCTTCTGCTTTGACCCATCTTTTTTTTAATCATCTGTCTTCTGTGAGTCACTTTCGCTTTATGGCAGTGTATTAGTTTCTAATACTGAAATACCCCACCATTTTTTAATTCATAAAGAACCTGAGCTCTACTGAATTCATTGTAACCTGTGCATCTCAGCTGTTTGTATTTACTTAATGAACTTATGGACAGAATTGGTACTTGCAGCAGCAGTAGCATGGTCTTTACTGTTCAAACATTGATGATTTCGATCACAAAAAAGATTTCATCTTACATTATAAACCAATGTAAAACTCTAAGATGGCAGAAGAATTTCCACTGTAACCCACATCACTGGCACCCGCATCAGTACAATTTATAAAGGGGCAACATACTAAATGACAAATGCTGTGGTTTTCTTGAGTAGTGGTTGAGTCTCTGCATTTTGTTTTCCCACAGTAACTCTTTGGTGACAACACTGTTCTTTGTCAACACATTCCTTCACAAATTTCAACTTACAGTGATCAGTATTTTCATGTTAAGAACAGATCCACTGACTGTGTGATCGGAAAGGTGTCACATACAGTATATTTCTTTGGAAAGCATTTTTAAAATTGTACTTGATACGGGGGGTGGTTGTTGTATTCGTATTCCAAGAAATGGCACTTTTGGTTTTTGTTTCCCCCACATTTGCCATGTTCCTCCAATGCTCCTTTCCTCTTTACAGTCTCCTCCCGATTTCAGTTTCTGGACTGCACTAAATAGCAGTGCGCTTTGGGCTTGTAATGGTGAGGCAGAGAATTGCTAGGTTGCTGATGAACATTTACTTCAAGGCAATTCTCATAAATATGCCCTGTTTGCTCCTCCCTCTGAAAGAAATAAACAGGAGAGTGGAAAAATTAAACACTGAAGATCACATCCTACAGTTACTGCAATCAGCTCGGTTTGAGCTCAGTCTCTTTGCAAAACAAATTCTAATAGACACACTGATTTGACTTCACTTTATTTCTAATTAAATCCAAGATGAAAAATCTCCTTATTAATCTACAGAAGTTCTAGCTTCTTATATGACAACATGATCATTTTGCTACTTACCATTTCTGCAGTGGGAGGCTGATTGCTATTTCTGGGGGAAAAAAGAGTGGCATTTTGTTTATATTCTAGAAGTATAATATATACATGCTTCCTTAGGAGCATAGAGTTGTGTTGATGCGTGGACGCAAAGCAACCTACTGTCGATGCTCACTGTAGATTCTTCGCAGAATTATCAAAGTAACTATAAAGAGCAGGCAACACACACAAGGAACGAGTACTGCCACCACAATCAAAAGCTTAGGCAGGTTTCCAGCTGCCTCGTGCCCTGGGGAGAAAAACAGTTTTTGGAACTTGTTTCACAACAGGTGGAATTCACAGTTTAAAAAAAGCTCACATATTTCATCATATCACATATATCATTTCCTGTGGTATCTAAAAATAGAGCATGTTCCATTGAGGTCTGTTGTATGAGTGCCTGTGATGTATCCCGTCGTTTATGTCTATCTAGACCTAGATAATCCAGAAAGAATTTTAAAGGGGGGGGTGAGAAGAACAGAGCGAATGTGGGTTTATTAAAAATAACAGAGCCCACGATTACGATGCTACACTGTATTTGCACATGCACCGCACACACTTAAACCCACATTCGCTCTGTTCTTTTCCTCCTTTTTTTTTTTTTTAAACATCCACATACTGCTTATGTTTCGTCCTATCAATAAATTAATGTCGATCAGCACACCTGTTATTATCAGCTCCCACTCTTGCATCCACACTCCTGTGTCCGTGACGGTGTGACAGGTGTAGTTTCCTGCGTGAGACTTCCGGACTCGCTCTATGACCAGTGCGTACAGTTGACCCTCCGACAGCGATACGCTTATGTTCAGACCGTCAGCTTCTTTGCTGATGTGTGGGTCATCATGTGGCCTGACGGTGATCAGCGCAACCTGTCCGTTCATTTTCCACATCAGCTGCGTGAGCGTGCCGTTTGTTTTGTTGCAGGGCAGGATCGCCGTTTGGCCGGTCACCGCTGAGATGGTGTTTCCTCCTGACAAGGGAACAACGTGCAAACGACGGATTCAGTTTTCACCATAGCCACGCTGTCACCATTATCGCGCTACGATTAAAGGAAGAGTTGGGCGTTTTTCTTGTAAATTTATCTCTTTGCTTTATGCCGAGAGTCAGATGAGAGGATCGATACAGGCCCTTGCTAACAGCTAAATAGCTTAGCCCGGCATTAAGGCTGGAAATGGGAGAAACTTCTTGGGCCTCGGTTCAAAGGGAATTAAATCCAGCTGCAAGCAATTAAGCTCACTGAGTTTAAAAATAACAGTTTGTAGTTTGCAGCCTGAGAAAAGCAAGAGCATATTCCCAACATATTGAACTATTCATGTGACTCATAGTTTTTTCAGGTGTAATGGGGTTGTAACTTATTTTTACCTGCTTGTGAAAAAATCCAAAACATGCAGCACGTCAGAGACAGTGTCCTGTGGATGCCCAAATATGTTGAAAAATCTTCCATTTCACCTTGAAACAAAGATAATTTTACTATAAACTGAAAGTCCCTCTGAGATTATCATGTCACAAGATCAGATTTTTTTTTTTTAAAAAAAGCATGTGATAGTAGATTCATTAAAAAAACGTCAGTAGGAATCTTGTGATCAAGTGATCACATCCTTCCTATGCAATATACCATAAATATTAGTAACCGCTGACTTACCCAGTAGTGAGTATCTGTTTGGTCTTGTTGTTGCGTCCTAAATTCCTTAACTGTAAACTACAGCTTTAATTTATTGCTACAAGGGTGACATAAAGGTAAAAATGATATTCATATGTATAATAGTAAATATTAAATACAATATCTCTTAGTATGACAGTGTAGCTGAAGATTAAACCTGACCAGTCCTGCCTATACAAAAGAAATTGTTTCCATACAGGAAATGCATGTTGAGATTACTGATGTTTTTTACTTTCCGTTGGTGGTTCGTGTCATGGGGGTTATGACGGGCATTTTCAAAAACCATTTGAAAAAAATGCACAAAACCTGCTGATCTAGTATAATCGAGTACAATCCTGAAAGTGAAAATAGAATGGCCATTTACTTCATCATTTAATCGAAAGTGAAAATGCAAATGGAACCTTTTACATTTGAAATTGAGATGTACTATGATTGTGACCCATGTCAAATGAAAATGAAATGTAAATGTCACTGTCTGTTTAGACAGTGGAAACATTCTCATAGACTTGTCCTCTAATGGCATTCACCAGACCTGGTGGGTAGATTGTAACTGCTGTTCCATTGTCTATAAAGGTTAGCGTGTCCAAGCAACATCCCCACATGCACATGAAAACAATTCAATTCATAACATGCAAAGGACAACTCATAATTTCCTTGGGTTTGACATTAGTTGACCGTAACACTGACTCTCTTTTGGATATTCTGCTTCATCTGCCACAAAGAGGGATTTCAAATAGTCCCACCTGCACCCCAGCAATGTCGAACCAGGATGTTTTCATGTGCTGAAAAAATTTGGGGGTTTTTTAAGATAATGTTGGGTCTTACAAACATTCATACTGGCTCCATGGTACCTGGTACCAGTATCTGTCTTCTTTCAAGTTTAAAGAAGTATTCACCATCATGTGATATTACTTGAGGGTATATTTATAAAAACCAAGATGTTTCAACATGTGGAAAATTCAGAGTCACACATGCACAGCGAATTTCCTCTTTTTCTCACGAAATGGAACACCTGAGATGGATGTTGATTGTTGTCCGAGCATTCCTATACAATAAAGACAGTAAAGCTGTATGGGTTCATGAATTTAAAAAAAAACCCATTGACAATACTGCCCCTTAGTGGTGATTCAATTGTATTCCTCGAGGGCTTTTGTCATCCTTCAAGAATCAGTCATCATACTTACTAAGCCTCTTTTTTCTGACATATTCTGTTGTAACTTAACGTGTTTCATTAGGGACAACTGAGTAAAAAATGTATGCATGGAATATTCTTGAGATTCTAAGTGTTAACATCATACATAATTTCTCTTCAGGGATGAATAAAGTAATCTATCTATCATCTCCCATTGTCAAAAGACATGCAACAAAAATCCTGGTAGCATATAAATTTAACCCCCACATGCGTGAATTTGATTTCTTGTCTTTGTGTGTTAGGCCTTTGGCAGTCTTGTATATCACCATCTGCATCCTGCAGCTTCTCCAGTGTGGGCTTACACAGGTTTCAGCCCCTCCTGCATGAGCAAATAAAGAAACGGTTATTAGAGAAGCAAACTGTGCTAACTTTACCAGCAGTAGCATTAAAGTGATCATCATTATGTAATGCAATAATAATAAACAAATATATCATTCTGAAGTGGGCCACTCTACATACTGATTACTTTAGTTGTGGTACTTCACATAGATTTTGATGCTTTTGCATACAAGACTTATTTTTTTACTATATTCACTAGAGTATTCCTACCTGTTGTAGTTCTTCCATCTCTGGTACAAGTGTGCATGTGTGAATGTAGGTGTGACTGTTTTGCAGAGAAACACTGACACAACACTTCTAGACCACGTGTGACTGTTTATTGCGTTGGTTCACATTCCAAAAGAAGATACTGCCACACATCTATCAGCAAAGAAGACTACAAGTTAGTAAAAAGGATTTTCTTTCTCTTTCAAAGATTAATCTTGTCGTCTTACAAACATACAGGCAATGCAATATTCTTAAAATACAAAAAATCATACATTACCAGTCATATCGGTGTACATAAGGACCAGCATCATGCTTCGTTTTTGAAATGCTTTAATGTATTTGACAATTTGGTAAAGTTTCGATGAAAGGTGTGCTTCAATTCAGATTCCACAGCATTGGATGATAGTAGGCAAAGGGATGGCTGGGGGTCACAAAGGGGTCAAAGCTGCCTTCTCTCTCAGAGTTTCTCTGGAGCCATTTGATCATACCCCCAAAATCAACACAACCGGTGTGCGTGTCTGTGCACACAAAGGCACTTGTATGAGTGTAACACGCACTGTGTGATCATGTTCATGCCTGAAAAAATACAACTTTATGCAATTGTATATTTTAACAACATCTAGTTATCATCTTAATTCTTGTTATTGAAATATTTGAGATGCATAATAGAGACATGTTTATCTGTGTGTGTGTGTGTGTGTGTGTGTGTACTGAGGGCATACAGAAATGATACTCAGGTTTGAAAATGAGCAAATACAAATCATGTTCACATAGGTCCCAGAGCGATATAAGCACTTGCTACAATCTCACAACATTTGAGAACTTACATTTACAGATAAGGCACAGGAAATACAGTGGCAGCTGTTTGAATCAAAAAAGCCAGAGAATGTGAGAGATAGATTTGTGATAAAACCTAAGGCATACTTTAACGCTTAATGCACTTTATATTAAAATATTTGTGAATGATTTGCAAAGAAATTAGTCTTCTTTACTCAGATGCACAGTGCCGCAGCCTGGGCTTTTTTAAATGTCATTACTGAGTTTGTGAGATTTAATCAATCTTGTGATCACAATTATAAATTTTGTGATTCCTCTAGACAGAGAAATAACTAAAAACAGCTGTTCTGCACATTATGTACATTATTAGACATGAGCTATAGAGCATTATGTACAAGGGGAGGTGCCCCTAGTTGTTTGTTTCTTTCTGAATTTGAAAGTATGTCACAATGTTCGTGTTTTCTTGCGGGGGTTAAGGACCTAACTTTGGTCACATAAAATCAAGTCGAAAGATTTTTTTTTTCACAGCCAGGTCAAGGATGCTTGTTTTCATTGATGAGCGTGGTTTCTTTTATTGTCTCGCCTCCAACAATACTTTGTGCTGATGGTGCATGATCTTTATCACCCGGACGCCTGTTTGTACAGCACGAAAAGAGAGGATTTGGCCTGAGGTCGCTACTATAGTTCATTCTCTGATTGGGCAAAATGAGCCCGGCTCTCTGATATCACAGTACACAGTTCTACTTAAAAGCTACAAAACACAAGCAAATCTAAAATGAAGAGATGCAGATTCACATTGAAAAAAGACATTCAACATGTGGTCTTTTTTTTTCCTCACTAACTCAGCTGTGGCTGTGCTACCTGGTATATAAACATGAAAAGGAGAGATTCATGCACGTCTCTCTTCACTTGAAAGAATCCTGCGTAAATGGATGCACAGATGAGGTGTTATGAGGGTTAAAGGCCTTGCACAGAGTCTAAACCTCTGATTGTGCAAAAAAAAAAAAAAAGTACGTTCTTCTCAACCTGAAAAATCAACTTTTCTTCTTCTTTCAAAAGAGCTGTATACCTGTAACTGTACCAGCACTTAATTCTGTGTTTTGCCTATGAGAGAGCCCTCTCACCCCCGCAATGTTCGCGGCCACATGCTGCATTTGCAGTACAGTGTGTTCGCTGTCTGAGTGGGAATGAAAGTCAGTGCCTAACTACAGTGAAATTACTGAGGTTCAGACACACAATTATATCATAACTCTCTCTTCCCTATCTACTCAAACCCCATGTAAAAATGTCTAATCCTCCATCATATGATTAAAACTCAATAGAAAAAGATGTTTCTAAAAATTGAACATGGATTTTCATCAAGTAAAAACATTTCCCACCTGCATGTGTCCTTTCCACATTTTTAAATATAAGAACATGCTTAATAAAAAACCTACTCCTCCCCTCTTTGACTTCTACTTTTTATGATATTTATTTTTTATCACAAACACTCAGATTTTTTTTTTTTGTCGCTTGGTAGAATTGCCTGTCTTTTTAAAGATTTTAATCTATCCCTGTTGACTTTTGTTTTTCATTCATTTAGTTTTGGACCTGCCTGTTCAGGAGTGTGCGTTTTTGTTGAGTTAGGTGTGTGTGTGCGCTCCCTCTCTTATGTTGAACATTTTGTGTGTGCAGGTGCTCATGCGCTCTCTTTCTCTCTCACAGATTCATACGGTGAGATCGTCTGACCTGGCCCTGCTGCTGGCTTTGCTCAGTCGGCTCAGTGGTCTGGTGTCTTCTATCGTATCCGTGGCCTCCATCTCTGCCTCCGCTGGAATTACCCCCTCCCTGTTCACTGCCTCTTCTACCTCCACATCCTCATCTATGGCCTCCTCCACCTTCTCTGCCTCTGCCTCTGCCTCTGCCGGTCGTACCTCCTCCACCTCCTCCTCATGTAATGTCACCCCCCCTGTCTCGGTGGTCTGGGCGTAAGAGGGCAGAGTCTCATCATACACCTTAGAGATGTCCTCCATGGGCAGCACCTCCTCCACCTTCTCCTCCAGCCCCTGGAAGGGTGGGGCCCCTCTGCCAGCCTCCATGCCCACCTCTGCCAGTGGGTAGAGGTGAGATACGGGGGGAGCTTTCTCCTCCTCCAGCAGCCTGTAACCTTTCACTCTCTGCAGTGAGGGCACAGCCAAGGGGGGCAGACTCTTTCCTTGTGGTGGCAGGCTAGGTGACACCTCACCTTGGGCTGGGGCCGGAGCTGGTTTACGAAAGACAAAGCGAATCTTCTTCAGGCCCAGGTGACTGATCTCCACAAAGTTGAGGAAGAGGGAGACACAGGCCACAGCCAACATGAAGATAATGAAGACGGTCTTCTCTGTGGGGCGGGACACAAAGCAGTCCACTGTGTTGGGGCAGGGCCAGCGGCTGCATTTGTACAGCGGCAGGATGCGGAAGCCATACAGGAAGTACTGGCCCACAACGAAGCCCACCTCAAACAGTGTCTTGAAGATGATGTGGCAGATGTAGGTCCTCAGCAGGGTGCCCTCCAGCCGGAACTTCTTGCTCCCTTTTGTGCTGGTCTCCTTTGTGGTGCGGACGCTTCCCTGGTCGGGTGCCAGAGGGAGACGCTCCTCACTCAGCTCCTGCTGCCGGCTAAGTTCTGCCTCCTCGCGCTCTTTACGTTTCTCCTCCATGTGGACATGGTGCACAGCATGACCCACGTACACCAGGGAAGGTGTGGACACAAAGATGATCTGCAGCACCCACAGGCGGATGTGGGAAATGGGGAAGGCCTCATCATAGCACACGTTCTCGCATCCGGGCTGCTGTGTGTTGCAGACGTAGTCGGACTGCTCGTCACCCCATACAAACTCCGCTGCCGTGCCAAGGATGAGGATGCGGAAAATGAAGAGCACCGTGAGCCACACCCGGCCGATCACCGTAGAGTGCTCGTTAACTTCCTCTAAAATATTACCCAGAAAGCTCCAGTCACCCATGATCGGTCCGTAGCACTGCGGAATGAAGGGTGGGGTAGGGAGGGACATGAAGGGTGCAGGCGGACAGGGAGGGTGGGGTAGGCAGGACAGACAGGGAGGGGAATAGACAGTGCCAAAAGTAAGAAATGAAGGCGAGGAAACCTCGAAAAAAGTAAAAAAAAATAATAATCAAACTTTAGCCCCAATATCATGCAACTGCCCATGTTTCTGTAAAAAAAACCTAAAGCAATGAAACTTTTGAAGAGCCAAAATCCAGACTATAGATTCCGTTTCCACTGCAAGAAAATAAAAAACAACCTCTCTAACATTAAATTTAAACTTTTAACAAGATATTGATTTAGCTGTACTGAAGGCTGCTTGTTCGCAATGTAAACATGATGAACTATGTCAATAACATTAACAAAAGGTGTTAACCCCAAAAATATCTTGCTCAAACTCAAAAAAAAATCCACACAACAGCTCACAAATAAAGACCACTAAAGAGAGATCATAAGTAACATATAGTCCGCTCTTCTGTAAAGTATGCTATAGGTTAAATGTAATCAAATGGGCAACTTGCCACAGCTGCGGCTCCGGCGAAGTTGAGTCCTGTCCCGTTCTCTTGGCACCCGGCAGGGAAAAGTGAACTTTTTTCTGCCCTCTTTCCCACCTAAAGCCCTGTCCTTGTCGCCCCACTGAGCAGATGTGAATGAATCGGCTCTGATGGTTGGTTTTTAGTTTGCTGCAATATTTAAGCTTGGAGCCAGACGGCCTTTATTTGCCGGGCGACGCGTGGTGACGCAGGAGACAATAGGATCAACAGAGCCAGAGCAGGGATGTATGGGAGCAGGCCTCAGGCTCCCACACCAACACGGACACTGTACGGCCGGGGCACCGGGTCCATGGCAGTAGAAGTCCGACTCCATGCGTGCAGCTTCCTCACGAATATATACTGTATGTGCAGAAGCAGAGATACAGTCGATGAAACAACAACAACAACAGAAGCTGATGTGCCTCCAGCCGTACTGCAATGTTAGAGCAGAGAGGCAGGTCAACGACACTATCGGCTCAGGCAAGGATGAAGGAGAGCTTATGTCCTTGTTTATGTAACTATTCAGTTGAGGCAGTAGTAAGTTACTTTCAACAGTTACTAAAGATTTTGATAAATAAATGCTGTCACGTTAAACTTTGGATTTTCAATTTTGTCTGGAGGAAATGCTAGGCAATTATTTCATGAAGGAATGAATAATTTAAAAAAATGTTTTTGCACCTATAGCCAGTTTATATGGACCCAGAATGCCATGTATGCATCTTCAAACAAAGTCTTATCTAATTTAAACTTTTAAAAATCTTAAATCACGAACAAAGATATTACTGTAGAAATCAGAGTTAATGCTAAATGAAATGTCCATCCTGCCTTCTTTTTCCAGATATAATTTTTGGGGGGGAACTTAGAGATTGCGAAAAATGTAAAAACTCCCACATTATAATTTCTGATCATTTCTACACCTGAATATTCAGGGTTTTGTTGAGCTATTTAATGGCAATGTTATATTTTTCCATTTTTCATAATACGTGCAGTGAAAAAGACAATTCTCAAAAAAGGCCAAAAGAAGTGTTCTTAACTGTGTAACTAAATATTAAATGTAATATATGATTTACGGCTAAACTGTTGTTCAATATGCTTATGTTGTATGTCTTAAATTTATTTTTTCTGTATGGAAATGTTTTAGCTCTTATCTTTGTATTTTGTTATTTATACTGATGGATAAAAACATCGTGCAACAGTGCAAACTCATCAGTAAAGCTTCAACTGAAAAGCTATCAAATGTGACTTTTCAACTGTGTGCCCTTCTGTGTGTGTACCATCATATCTGTGTCACTTAGCTGGAATGTAAAGAATGTGAGCCACTGAGTGAAAGGACATACTGAAATGTCTCTATTATAGGCGTTAGTTCAACTTGTCCTGGCTCAGGGAAAAAAAACATTCAAGCAGCAATCTTTGATCAATGAATCGTTCCACTGATGTTTGAAGAGAGGAAAAGCTACTGCAGTGACCAGAGAGGCTCTTCTCCACCGTCTAAATCTCTTGAATTGTCATTATGAAATAAGCTCCAGGTTTGCACAACAGCATTCCTTGTCTTTATAAGAAGCCCCGTTCAACTGAAAACAGAAATCAGACATGACGTGAGCCTGGATCCTGCCTCTGTGGCTCTGATTTAGGAACTTGACTGGAAGAACAAAGCTACATCACCTGATGAATGTATTTAAATATATATGTATAGATTTTTTTATATGTGTGAAGATACGCACAAGCACAGCAATGTTATTCTCATACCCTCAATGATTTTAATGATTTTAAAATAACATAATTTTGTAATGAGGGTTACGAGCCATATGGCTTATTATAATCATCTTAGTTTAATCAATAACTATGTTTATGTCTTGAACGGATAACTTTCTTCTAAACTATTTACTGTTCAGCAGTTGGCTCTCATAATGGCTGATTGATAATATACTGATCTGATATTTATAATATAGATTGCCCCCAAATGTGACCAACAACTTACAGCTACAGCCCTGCTATGTATCAGCAATGAGATTTTCTCTTTGTTCGTATGGTATCTTAACAGTTGAAAACTTATTCTACCATTATACCACTGATGCACCAAGTTAAATCCCCCAAGCACTCACCATGCTAAACACACATTTACTCCACACTGCCTCTCTGCCCTCCACATCGATCACACACACACACACACTAACCACACATATTCATTCATTAACATAGAGATAACTGCATTACACTACTCAACTGGAAATGCTGTGTACTTGCACCTTTGTAGTTTATTGTTATTTATTGTATATTTTAAATATCTTTGATATTTTTTAATATATTTTAACGTCTTTCAAAATTATTTTTTTCTTTTGTAACATCACTCTTTGCTGCTACAATCTCGTTGTATACCTTGTACAATGCTAACAATAAGTGCTATCTATCTATCTTAATTTAATATTTTAATAGAAATTTAAAATATGTATTAATGCACATTTTCTTTCCAGTGACACCAGTGAAAATATAAAAGGTGACTTGCACACTGCATCTATTCAAGTTTGCAAAAAATAGTAACCATTTTTGATTTATAAATATTTACAATTCATGTGACCTCATTGTGCAAGGCCATATGTTACAGATATAAAATAGTCAAATGTAATGATCATTTATGTACAGAAGTCATCACACCTTTTATGGCTCTATCTCCACTCTGCCCATCTCATTACGACACTCCCTTACTGTCTCAACCAATGGCATTCACAGTCCTGGGTGACATCACAGTACTAGTAAACTAGAAAGTCCACTTTGTGGCGTTTGCTCGCTAGCCTGTTTGGCCTTACTGAGCAACACTGATCTTTTAGATCTGTAGATGTTATAGTATTGTATATGACATAATCTTGGAACAAAGGCCAAAGTGAGGCACTATCTTTCCATGTTGAATGTCCCTAAATCACTTGCCACAGCTTCCCTCTGAATGACATTGCATTCCAGGACCATCAGTGTGTTTTTATCTGAATGAATAGCAAGGATATCTTCTCATCTGTCCCACCACAAAAAAACCAACAAATACTCGTTTTCCTCTGGGTCCTGGATGGCACATGGGCTCCACCCGTTGTGTCAGAGGACAGAAGCAATGTTCATAGTTGTGTGGAGGTATTGGGTGTAGCCACTGGGCTAGGGGACCAGGGGACTCCCTTTAAAGAGCAATGTGTTGGTATAGTGGACGCTTGCATGTTAAGCCCCACGGTGGGCCTGTGAATGGCACCGGGATTTCACACAAAGACATGATGTCATGATGCAGGGTGCGGACTCTATTGAGCACGTGCAGTGAGGCGTGAGGCCAGATTAGAACTCCGAAGCAGGGCACCAACTGGCCGTTAATCAGAATGCTAACACGCTAACAAACATATCGTACGG
Source organism: Psettodes erumei (assembly GCA_016785225.1). Taxonomy (NCBI): domain Eukaryota; kingdom Metazoa; phylum Chordata; class Actinopteri; order Pleuronectiformes; family Psettodidae; genus Psettodes; species Psettodes erumei. Next base: position 99,507 of record JAFBJZ010000360.1, read on the forward strand.
CGATCTGCCTACGGCGCGATGGTGCCACACGCTTCCTGCTCGCAGGGCCTTTGAAAGACAGGAAGTAACCGAAATCTTACTTTTGTAACAACCTTATCAATGTGATTGCAATTTCAGACATGTATTTCATCTAACAATATGCATTACGTGATTCCAACGTGTGCAGGGGGTTGTTTTGATTTAGCCTCAAAGTAACTTCTAGCACAATGAACATCTCCAACCACTCCCTGTGGAAAAAAAGTTCTTCTACTCAACACAACCTTTTGTCTTACACATGTACCATAATGGAGGCATAATTGGTGCTATTTGAACTTAAGGCGTATCTTTTAATCTTTTCCATCAGGTAGTTTAGCGGTTGGTTTGCCACATGGCTTGGTCTGCTTACACCGTCTCATCTCAGGACAACGGTGAACGTTACCAGCAACAAGGACTTCTGCAACAGGGCCTGACCACTCCAAACAGCAAGCCATCATGCCAATGCTATTTCTACAGCAGGATTTGAAGCAGAAGCACTGAAGTGAAGAAAAAGAGGGAAATAAAAAAGAGACAGAAGATAAAATATTAAAAAAAAAAAAAAACAGACCTGACCGCACTGCCAATACAATGCAAGGTCTAAAATTATCATTAAAATGATAAAAGCAGCCGCTAAAGACAACAAAAGTTTTAAGAGACTTTAGTGTAAAATCTGGTTTCTCTGAGACTTTCTTTGGGGTTTTTTCCAGAGAAGGAGCAACAACACCAAAAGTATGATACCGTTAATTTTCAGGTAAGCAAAAGGACAGAAAGCAGAACAAAAAAAAGGAAAATTTGCCCACTGATTTTCTCAATACATTTAGAAAATAACTTTTAAGCATAGTGGAGTAAATAGCAGCTAAAGAGCCGGATATTACCCTCAGGATTTGTTTCAGTGCAAAGTAGAGATAATGCTAATGCTGCTTTATATCTGCTGGAAAACTACAATTTTCAGTTGTTTTAGGAAATGACATAAGCCCTTTAAAAAAAAAAAAAAAAGAATGCTTGGAAAGTATTGAGAGCCAGACTGAGTATTGTTAGTTCTGATCTCTCTTGTTTTCATTTGCTACAAGGAAAATAGAACATAATGGCATTCTGCTGTTGAATTATTTTTTTGGGGAGGGTATTCTGTGCTGTCAGCTAAAAATACTGAGGACATAACAAACAGGCATCTTCATGTTATCTACTATACTTTAAACTATATTTAATAGTCTACTGAGGGTGATAGGGGGCATCCTTTACCCAGCAGTGGAAGCATAAGCAGCAGATTTCAGCCTGTCTACAAATGCAAAGGGGGTTCAGACACGTCAAGCAATAATTCTGGGCCTTTCCAAAATGAGTGGTTTTAAATATCACATGAATAGACTGAGATTAGTGAAGTCAGAGAGATTCCTCGCTCTTCATTTAAGTTTGCATTCACTTTAATCCTCTGAGCAGACGGCAGACCTGCCAGCACAGTAGTGATACACCAGACATGTGATCCAACAAATATCATCATCACTTTTTATGTCCTTATTTTCCAACTAACTTTGCAAAATGACTGTTTTGCATTTTTTGCAGCAATTAGATCATAAAATATTTGTAATAATCTTATTTTTAAATGTATTTGTACACAAATATTCAACACCTGTTTTATTCCCACTAATCTACTGTTATAAATCTTATAATGGCCAATTTTATTTTTAACTTTCCGAGGGTCAAATATATACTTATTGAGGTTAGAGTTAGTGGTGGTATTGTATTGAACAGAATGGTGGTAGTAATAGTAAATTATCTCAATATAATGCAGTCAGTTTCAGCAAAAACGTAAACTACAACTTCAATTGATATATCAACCTGAATATCAACACTGATTATTATTATCATTAAGGTAGAAATTAATGGCTGAGCTGTTGTATTTTCTAGATATTTAATAGATGAAAATGATCTTTTATCTGTATCATCTACTGTATTATAAAATATAGAGAGCAAAGTCATTACTCAAGCTCTGTACTTAAGTGCTGAACTTTGAATTTCATGACACGTTAAGGTGTGTGGTATACAGTCATACTGTATCCGCAGAAGCTGGCATGCTAACAAACTAGCCCTGATCCATCAAGGGGCAAAAGTCAGTCACTGTGGTGTCCAGTCTGCCCTCAGTCCAGCATGATAGGATGACGAAGTAGAGAAAGAAAGCCATCCTCAACTGAACTAAACTCACAGTCCAACAATTTGTAATGTAATGAATGCATTCACCTCCATCGACACGCCAGCAAAGTTAAGTGATTTTTTCAGCACTTAATATTTAATACTACACTTTGGACATTTCAATATTTTCAAATGCAAGACTTTAAATTGCAAAGCAGTGCATTATATATCATTAAATTACATCATACTTATTATTAAAACTCTGTAATAATTTGCCATGGATTTGTAATTCTTCAAAGTGAATTGACCTTCTGGCACAAGGAAGAACCTCACAGAAGCTCATGATGTTTGTGTATCTTTTTCTCACTCACTCTTTTTTTTAATCACATGAACGTCACATGAATCGCCTGTGTTGTACATAGTTTCACATACACAGAAAGAAGGCTTTCACAGTGGGTTTAAAGAGATGGTATCAGCGATGCCCTTCGCTGATACAACATGACCTGGGGGCAGTGCTGAGTCCCATGACATAGCACACCACTAAGGCCTCAATGGCACAAGGCTTATGCTTAAAGACAGAGATACACTTGTTTCTACACACTTGTTTATTTAGAGTGCAAACAGAAATCCATCCATGTTTGTGCCAATATGCGTGAGTTTCATTATTTTTCTTTGTGGAACAGGGACCTACTACCTCAGGCACAAAGCCTTAGTTTTTCTTTTATTTTTTTTCATGAGTCATCAGTCAGGGCCACTTCTTCTGTTTTGTATGGAGGCATTAGACATCAAGACACAGGCAATTTACTGGCAGCTTTCTTTGTTTGCAGCCATTTTTACACAGGCCTTCCTCTCTGCACTTTCACAAGTGTGAACATTCTTCTTCGTTTCTCATTTCCTCTGAGAACCAAACCAGTCATTTCTTTTCCTGCGATGGTGAGAAAGTTTGACACCATTCACAAAGGCATCAAAATTCCACTGAGTAAACAACAGTTACAATGCAGCCATTCGCTTCAGCACTGGCCAGTGGAAACTGGTGAACGATAAACTGATAAAAGCTGCAGTCTAGAAGCTTGAGGTGTGAACTTCAAAACAAGCTTGTATGAAGACACACATACAGTATACTATAGTGTGAGCTACATGAATGTCCACACGCAGGCCCGACAATGTGTCACATCTGGTCCCGGGCCATAACATTGTGCTTTTGAGTTCTTGTCGTCTGGCTAGTCTTGGGTTCGACCATTGTGTTTGAGAGGTCAGATGTCTGTCCATGTCCTCACATATTCACACCGACAATAGTCTCAGTGGGACATAGTAATTTAAAAACCTGGAAGTGCATAACCAGGACTATAAAACAACACTTAAATACAGGAATTGGCACTCAAAAACACTCACATACGTAAAAAATTTGAGTGCAAAGACCGTTAAATGCGTCAGTGCGAAGGAAAAGTAATGCTTAAAATTTATAGTTTGTTCCTCCGTAAATATTTTTCGCCGGCTATTGTGTGACAGTTTGTTAGAGAGTTAAATACAGATTGGTCGGTAAGATTACAAAAGAGAGCAGTGTGTTTAAATGGTGAGAAGACTGGACTGTTTGGACTCACTACCTGAATTTGTGCTTAAGGTTTCCCTTTCCATGTCCTGTTGGTGTGACCAACGCACACCACCCTCCTCTGTCTGTGAGGGGGCCTGGCTGATAAAGGAGCCATTATTGTCTCGTGCATGTTTGGTGGGATGACTCTTGTATTCAGATCAAAAATGCTTGTTATGTTCCATCAAGGAAATTTAGTAAAAAAAAACCATAAATTGGTAGAACAACTTGAGCACCTATTTAGTAATCTGTTCTTTGTTATTAAAGTACATGCAAAAAACCCCACCTGATTTAGTGAGTGCAGCCCACACATGCCAAAATGTACAGCATCACACAGTTTAGTTAGTTTAGTTAATTTCCGCTTATATTTTATGAGGTTCCAGTCATTTGCTATAATATAATGTATTTCTGTATATTTGTATGTCTTTACCAGATGTGCACAGCCTGATATTCATCATTAGGTGTGCTGGAGAAGCACTCATGGTGTGTGGCCTTTTGAGCTGCCTTGCCTGTGTTTGTTGTGAGGCTCCAGCATTCATGCACCACACTCAAAAACAATGGAGAAAAGAGGTCAGCACGTTTGATATGTTATGTTTTAATGATGTAAAGTAACTTAATTTAATTAATTACCCGTCAGGTTTATAGGACCAGGCCCTGCATCAGGAAACCAGTGAACCCGGCAGCTTAATGTAGTCTGGGCCTGTGAGAGACAGAGAGCGAGACGGGGGTGAGAGACGAGGCATGAATTGTTCTCAGTGGTGAAGGAGGAAGTGGAAGGGCAGCTTCCTCTCTGTATAATGCCGGGCACCATGGGAGGGAGAGCAGAATCAACGTGCACACAATGGAGAAGGAGTGGGTGGAGGGCAGACAGGAGCCGTTAATGGAGAGAGGATGTAAGGGCTGTGTGACTGGATGTCAGAGGCTGGATGAAAGAGACTGAAGTTGTGTTTGAGTGTTGCAGAGCTATGATGACGTTGGAGAAATAAAAAAAAATCAAGTTCTTAGACTCCTGTGTATAGTTTGTGTTGTTTGTCTTGTTTGATACACCAACTTTCTCACAATCTGACCATGACCTTCATGATATTGGATAATTCCTTTCTTTAAAATGATTGGAAATGAATATAAAATTACAATTAAGAAAGAAATACTTGATGCTACGTAACTGACACCATATTTATAACTCTGCTAGAAAGAGTGTTCATTTTCAGAGTTAAGTACTTACAGAATGTTAAATTCTCAATCATCTCAGTTAGTTTTTCAACATGAGTTAGTCCTTAATAAAAAACACAATTATAGACATTTCCACAAAGCAACAAGAAATCAATAGCTTAAGGATGATGATCAGAATTTATGACAGTAATTTCAAAGAGGAAAAACTACTCAAGTGGATGATTATAAACAAAAACTGAACAGAGGGGTGATACATTATAAAAATAACGCAAACGCGTGTCTGCACACTTACCCTCTTCAGGGTATTTTGACAAAAACTGAAACCAAACCAGTTAAGTATGTCCAATGCTGCGTTCAGGTCAACTTGTTTAAAGCATATTTACAAGAAGGTGCACGCAGAAAGCATGCGCTTCAATTTCTGACTTGTAATTGAGAGTAACGCTGATTCTGATTTGGGTGTTTTGTGATGCTTCTGCTTGCTTTTCTGATGTTTCCCGCTTAGTAAAAAGCTACAAACATGTCAGCATACTGTTAACAAAATGGCTGCAAATGCACCACAGCTGGCAGTTACACAGATATAAAATCCATCATTAACACTATTACAATCGATTGAGCATATTTTATAGACTAAACATTGTTAGTATCTGACATGGTCAGGTCCAACCACTTTGAATAATTAACACTCTAAAGTAGGAATAAAGCTAATTTTCCCTGTTTGTCCCATTCTGCAAACATTGCCCGAATGCAGAAAACTGGAACACGCCTGTTTTAATGTGAACGTGTAGAAATAGTTCCAGTTGGAGCCAGTTAGTCAAAATAAAAAGAAAGCCTGGAGAAATTCCACACAGTCAACAGTTGTGAAGGGACCTCAAAGTAAACCTTGCTTGCTGTCCATTACTGAATTACTCGGGTTAGTTTCAGCAAAGAACAGTTTGGGGGCTATTTTCTTATTTTCCCCTGATTAGCAATAAGCAGTAACTGAGCAGCAACTGCAATTAAAATCAGAGCAATGTCACGTCTTGAAAGAGTTCTGAGCCCATTGCAGACCCAATGCACGTAGGTGAAAGTAAGGAATTTAGTAAAAAGCAGACCCCTACTGAAGACATTTCTCCAAAGTTTTACCCCATATGTATCCCATAATATTTGTGGAATCATATGCTCCTAACACGAAAACAATATTATATTTTATTAGTGATATCTTTATATTTATTAATATCAGTATTTCCTTGAGAGCATAAGATAGCACCCCCCCAAATCTCTATGCATTTATGGAGATATAACTCAAAATGTGAAATTTTGGCCAGTCGCACAATGATGAAAAATCCTTTAAAAAATCCCACCATTATTTTTCATGTGATCATGCAAACAAACAAATGAGTGAACCAAATGCGCGAAGACGCTACATGTAGTAAGAAACTTACCGAACTCAGAAAATGAGGGAAATCCAAAGCATCTCAATGACAGCAGGTAACCTGACAACCAACCAGAACTACAAAATAAAACAAGAACATAACAGCATACAGAAAATCAGCAAGAAGTCCATAGAACGTAAAGAGCACACAACGAAAGTGGGGGGCAGAACACAACATTCAAGTCACATTTACAGAACACAAATAAAACATCTGAGAGCAAGTTTTCAGGTGCTTTAATATTTATATCTTTTATTTCGTAAAGGTGCTCAGTGCACTAGCCCTGGGACTCTGCCAGATGCTGTTAATATAAACATCTGAGGCAACAAAACAAAAGGATGATGAAAAAACATTTTGATTTCTGATAAGAGTTCTGATAAAAGTGCAATAAAGGTTGACTAAGGTCCTGAGAAATGCAGTGTAAGTTCAAGCATGCCAGTGTACGTATAGCTCGGGGCAGGAAGAGCTGCCTTGAGGGCTGGAGGTAGATTTCAGAGGAGGGTAACACCCTCTGCGTCTCTATCAGTGGAACACATGGCCCGACACAGGATGATTTCATGCCCCCAGGTCTCCTCAGTTCGCCAGCTGCCCAATACAATGTTATCTACGGATAGGAGTGCCGGCACACACGGCCAGCCGTCCACTGCCAAACACCCACAAGAGTTTCTCACACACAGTGAGCGGCTAAGAGAAATGATTTATAATTTAATGGTCCCCAGTGTTTCCTCGAAAGAAGCTGACTTGCCTCAACAATGACCAGGACAAACAGGAAGTCATAAAATGTTGCTGGGGTCAAGTGTATGCGACAGAAAACAATATAAAACAACCATTCACGGTTTTATTTAATTTGATAAATCGGCTGTAAAATTGCCCGTAGCTTTTTTATTTATTTGATTTAAAATAATTCCAGCCAAGGGTTCAGCAGAGAGGAAGAGGCTGAGTTGAAAGCCTGAACGCCTCTTTCGTTGCCCTTGGCCGGTGACTGCACATCATACGTCTACTGGACCTGATGAACAATGCCGTCCTTTCATTCACTGTTTGTTTTCAGGGATGTATGGTGTGCATATAAACCCACATACACCCCTTGTCTGTCTTCGGTCAACATACACGCACATAAAAAATATGCACTGGATAAAGTCAATCTGTTCACACACACACAGCACCCATCTGTCCTCATGTCTGAGTTAGGTGGTCGTCTTGGGTGAGGGGTCTTAAAGATATGCTTCTTCCGGCGTTTGTTGGGCCGCTGTTTCTCCACGGCTTCATGCTGGGATGCTTTAACTGCACAGTGGTGACAGGGGGAAAATATGGCATTAAGAGTCCATGTTTCCTCCAACTCTGTCCACATCTTGATAACCTTGTTCTTAGTTGGGCGGAGGAGGAACTAACAAAGTCCACTGCATAAGTTTTTGTTTGCTTACGTTTTGTTAAACCGTCAGTTACTGACTCTGCACAAAGAAAAATGCAGTTATCTTATGAAAACTTTCATAATCAAAACACTGATAGAGGGTTTTAACAACAATTCCACCGATACTGGATATTTGAGGCTAATAGGCCTTTTTCACAGCAGACTTTTTTGACTTGGCACCCAAATCAGCCAAGTGGGCTTCAACCAACATTGATGTCATCATTCATGTAAAGTAAAGAAAACATACCTCTCCTGGACACATGCTTGTTGTTTGCCTGGTCCTTCCACTCACGCTCACTCAGGTTGTCTTTAAAGTTACTGAAATGACAGAATCTTGGAAAATGAAGACAAATGAAATTCATCATTATCTCACAACTGCCCTTTGCATCTTAAAATAAGTTACATTCATCCAATGTCCTGCTTCAAAGAAATTTCCTTCATCAGACACATGCATAAGACTGACAGAGCTGAACAAGGACACACATGATCACACGTGTGACCCACATAGCGTACGCATCCGTAACCTAGTCAATCGTCAGTGCCACCATTCTGGGACAGGATTTCAGTCAGGATTAGAGTTCAGCTGGTAAGAATAGCGTCTGGCTAAATATGTAGACACAAACAATGTTGGAAACAAATGGAGACGTGAGTGACAGACATCTGACTTGCCTGTCTGCCACGTCGGCTTGACGCAGACCCTCACCTGTTGGCTGGAAGCCTCGACGCCCCATAATGAGCAAACGTCGCGGCTAATCACTTACCCCCTGTGACCATGTGCATTCTTCTCTGGGTCGGCCAGTCAGCAGAGCTGCGCTGGTTTAATAATAACCTATAGCTAGAGAAGTGACAATGTGGATGAGATGAGAGTGCAGATTGATGATGTTGTTGTATGTTGAGTTAGACGAAGATGAAAACAGTAGAAACATGTTTGTCACTTGCCTGGAAACATCTTCAGCTACGACATTAAACTAATGCCTTTATCAATGCTAACTCAATCATTAATATAATAAATATTAACAATAAGGTAGGTGATACCTCTACTTTTCTTATTTTTGATTAAAATATTAAAAGACCAAAACCAACAGCAAATGAATGCAAGTATTGTCTATGTAGCCAAAGTCTTACGTAGTTCTCTGCAACAAAGACCTTTGTGGTGCACAGGATTTTGTTTTTCCAACAGAAAATAGAAAATAAATCATAAAAAAAACTGTGGGAAAAAGGGAAATAAATTATAATTCTAAACAAAGGTCTGAGGAAAGAACAAGGATAATTTTACAGGATGCCCACATGTCACCAGTCAGTGCAAAGTGTGGTAAATGCATCTGAGTGACAGGAAGCCAGTGACAAAAACAACATGCCAGTGCAATGGGTCATTTTTGTAAGTAGCTCAGACGAGGCTCATACTGGACTGACATATATTACAAATCAGTAACAGTTTGTTCATGTACTCCATGTAGTCACCTCAACTGAAACAACCTTTAGTTTCTCTTTTCAACCTCTTCCACTCTGAAGTTTCATTGTCATATTCTCTGACCGTGGTTCAAGCAGCCGCCAGTGATTTACAGCGATGGAGGGTGTACAGGAGGTTGCGTTGGCTCATTTCAGGAGCACGTGTCCATCAAGCCTGGTTTCCCTCAGACTCGGGTGAGGCAGGGCTGCAATGGGTTTGTGTCACGAGCGGGCAAGGGTCAGGCTGGTGGGTTTGATGGAGAGAGTTACACTAATGTGTCTTGGCAGTGTGGGCTTTTTCCGTCAAACACTCAAGTGCACATACATTCACATACAGAGGCACACATACACACAGGCAGTTGTCGTTTCCTCCGTCTCTTGCTCTTGATCTCTCTGGAACACACATTCAGACCTCATCCTGGCACCACTGAGAAGCTGTAAGTGATGAGATTAAGTGAAGTCGTGGAGCATCAGTTTTTTGTAACAAGTCACTTAATTCTGTTATTCTCTGGGTGAATGTTGTTCCACTTCTAAATCCATCCTGATGAGCAGCACAATGGAAACATCACAGTAGCCTTTAAACTAAGTAAGGCTACGTAATAAGGAATTTGGAACAGCTTTTCCATCCCTTCAAAACAACTGACTGAGGCCCAAGGGGATGGTAGATGCTCCATGGGCTTTTGTGTAAGTAACTCAGCAAATCACAGTGAACTCCTGACCAGCAGTCTTTTCAAGATGCATAGGGGGAAAAAAAGACATTTTAGACTTAGCGTTAGTCTGACTTGAGGTAACAGAAAGTGTGCTGACACTCTTTGCAAAGAGGCCTTGCTTTAGAAGAAGGTCTTGTTTTGTGTTGGAAGAGCAAGAATGGAAAGAGCACGTTCAGAACATAAAAAAGATTAAATATTTCGGGGGGGTTACAGCAGAGATGAAGTTTCAAGGTCATTGCTCCTAGCCAGACATCTAGCCTGGGTTTGTCATGAGATCTTTATTACTTGGTTTTCCCTGCTATTTATACATGCAAAGACATTTTCTTTGCTTCACGATCAAAGGTCCAGTTGTTGAGGGGAGAATTTAGCCATTTAGTTCACCGATTAGGCCATGACATTTGGAAGGACGAAGAAAATTGAGTCAATTAACAACAGCAAAAATATTGGGTATCTTTGATTGCACTAAACTAAGAATTCATCATTTATGAAAGGACGACTAGAAATGACTCTTTAATGGAGTGCGGTTTACATTTTGAGCTATACGCTTCGCTTTTTTATCTCGGCTGCTAGCTTAGCACTAACGTGGAGAAAAGGCTAACTGGGTTTTTCCAAAGATAACAAAATCCAAAATGCGATAACACCTCCACATGTTCACTGAGTGACACTTTGTATGACATTTGTGGTTAGTCCATACAAACATCAAAGTGTAAAAACAACACATTGAGGTTTTCCGGGGGTTACACTGTGGACTATTTATTGGCCGGTTGTAGCTACTTGCTGCGGCTAAGATGAGTATCTAACGGAGGTTGCTTAATTTTATATTGTAATAAAGATATGAGAGTGGTATCTTTCTTTTTAAGTCACATCAAGGACAAGAGAAATATGAATTAGTCAAGTCAAAGAATGACAAGAATAAAGGAGTAAAGTCACATTTGCTGGTGAAAATGTATCTATGTCTGTGCCCTCACCATGTAGTTTAATGGCGAAGAATGCATGTTGACCCTTTAGTGAGGAGTCAATCCTAAAAGATTCCCATTGTATAATGCAGGCCGACGGACTGCAGAACTGAGACAATCCTCACAACATATACATGAGGAGAGCAAAGGAAGAGGAAGGAAGGAAAAGAGAAGGATTAGACCTTTTAGTTTTGTTAGAAGGCTCTTTGTTCGCATCCTGAACTTCAGCAAATGGTCTCAGACAAGCACGAGCTCTGAAAGGAGGAGTGGAGCCATGGAGAAGAAATCATGAACAAAGTAGGTATATTATTTTCACCAAAGCCTTCAAGGTAGCATCTGACTTCATCACTATTTCTTCTGTCTCTTTTGGTCTTTTTAAAAATTTCTTCTAGAAACCCAGATTTGGGCTAATTAATAACAGTTATGGGTCTTCAAAGTAATGTTAAAACCACATTTTAACAGATGTTGTCTGTTCCCCCATCAGCTTGACTTTGCTTTAACTTACTTCAGAGTTAATGGATCAAAATTTGGGTTAACACAGCCCTAACTCAAAGAAAGTCAACCAGGCTACTGAGTTGAATAAGTGAACTTAGTAGTAAACTTTCTTTAAACCTTGCTTTATAGGAAATTCCCTGTGCCTTGCACCAAACACAGCAGAAACAACAGAGCTGTTAGTGTGAAGGAGCACTTGGTAAATAAGGGCTCTTTTATATACTCTAAGTGGAATTGCCATTGATCCCAGAAAACAATTCCACTTCCTCTCCTGTTGACGGAGAATGCTTCCCAGCAAAAAATAGAGCACCAGGGATGTAAGAAGAAAGGGGAGGTGGGGGGAGGAAGAGGAGGAGGAGATGGAGGAGGAGAAAAAGAAGGGAGGGCTGTACGAGGGTGGGGGCGACTCTTGTGATGCCCCAGCTTTTCTTCTGGTGCCCCCTGAGTGGACTAACAGTTTGGTGTTGGGACAACAGTAAGCTCATCGTTTTGTTTTTGTTTTAGCTCCTGTTGATGCTCAAAAGAAGGAGGCAGCCCTACCTTCACATCTGTGCCCATCTGTGCATCGTCACGTGGCTATTTGTCCAAAGGAAGACTCGTCTCACCGGGGCTCATCCGAAAGAACCTCTACTTCTCCAGAAGCAGCCTCCCAGACAACTCTCCTCAAGCAGAGCAGCAGGTAAGCCAAAATGAACATCAGATGTTAACAGGTCATATCACAAAACAGCTCTTACTGAAAGGATGCAGACCTGTGGGTAAATGCCCCGCACATCCTACTTTAAAACTACATTAGTTGGACTTAGCGATGCCGTTTCTAAGGAAGAGATATCTCAAAGAGCTGGGACAATGGTGCGAGAGGCCTGGCGTGCGTTAGTATTGTCCCTGTCACCCCAGACCGGTACAGTTGTCACCCTACTCGCTCTCACTACTTTCACCTCGCTCAGTCTGTCTTTCTCTCCCTCTGTCTCTTCTCTCCCCAGGATTCAAACACTAGGTGTATCAAATGTTAAAGTGGGTTTTTTGGCTCTTACAAAAGGCAGAACAAAGGTCTGTTTTTCAGTAGTCTGAATCAACATAATGCATTGTTAAAAATCCAATAATATTTCAACCAATAATAAAATAAATGCTAAAATATAAACTGAAGAAAAACACACTTTTGTTTTCGAGGTAGGTTTGCTCACTGTTAAACATACATCAAAGCAGGTGAAAGTCACATGAAAAAATGATTATTTTAATTTCTTTATAGCGGAAATATTCAGATTCTTTTTTTAAGTAAAAATATCAAATTCACAGTGTAAAAATACCTCACTAAACATCAGATTTTGCAATCATAATGCTGCTTCACTTAAAGTAAAGATGAAAAAGATAGATAAAGCTATGCTAAGATTATGATATAATCTATATAACAATGGATTTTTTGCATTGCGTCTATGCATTAACACAAAAACATTTATAGCTGGCTGTGGTGGAAGTGATTCGACCTACCTTGTATCCATCTATCTATTGAGGGTTTTAATTTACTAAATAGCAACTAAATATAGTTATCATATATATGTGGTGGAACAGAAAGCACCAAATGACTCTCTGAAAATCAAATGAAGGATATGAAGAAAGTAGAAAAAATAAATACCCAAGTAAAGTCCAAATACCCCAGATACATACAAATTTAATGCCCATTCACAAAAAAGACAATATTTTCTGAGGAACAAAATATATAACAATAGCACAGCAGATAAGATCACAGACTCACTAATCCAATGACACCATAGCCATTGCCAAGAATCATGATCATTAACATAATCAAGTAGAAAGATACACTTCAAAAGATAAAAACAAAACAAATAAAGATAAACACATCTGATCTGTCACCATCCAGAAATAGCAGCGATCCGGGATTTCAACTGGGAGTGTGTTAGTCAGAATTTTCCTCCATGAAACACCTTGCAGCTGTCTGGCCTGACAGTTTCCCTGCAATGCCATATGCAGCTAAACAATAGATCATAACAGGGCTCTGGGTCTGTGTACAGTAGTGGGCAGACGAACAGCCAGGCAGCCATGTAAGGTAGCAGGCAGCACATCGGCCCGCTGGCTTCTGCTGGTGTGACTGATATATGGCAGCCTGGATCCATGCTGGCCTGCAAGTGGTGACAACAGGTGACTCACATGATTGGGAAGTGTTTCGCCCCTCCATCCCGCATCAGATCCACTTTTTAGACCACACTATCCGTAACTCGTCCCACAACCAAGCCGATGCGGCTAAACTTAAACGCACTCATCCTTGATGGTAATCCCGGCACACTCGTGGGAGGGACCGGGCACGCGACCCCTGCAGATAAACAGCTGCTGCAGTGAATACTGGGACCCAGGCTCCACGCATGTTAAAGTTCAAGTTCATGCTTCAAATATAACACTTGGGCTCTGACACGTGTGCAAGGGGTTAATGTAATAAAATACGTGAGATTGATTTCTTACCATTAATCTCTCCATTATCCTTCAGTCACTTCATAAAAGCAGCATCAGTCCCTCAGAGAGTAAACATCACCATCACTGGGCTGATAGAACTGCAGCCTGGGTATGTGCAGGACTGATTTCAACCGAGACTGACAAAACTTGTGTATAAATGTGCACGCGCCGAGCAGTTGTGCGGTTTGGTCTGACATTTGCCTCGTGCTCCGCTGTGGCTGTTCCACTGCAATGTTGCTGAGCTGTCACAGCATTGCGACTGCTAAGATTTTCTTTTTTTGTTGTTACAGAGGCATAGGCATAGACTCCTCGTTTAGGAACACTGAATACAAGCTGTAAAATTTTTATACTTCAGTAACTCTTCAAACGACACTCTGGAAAAAAAGATATCTGTCACACAGAACCAAACAACCTGCATTTAACCAAAAAATGCATAGATTCAAACAACCATCAAGCAACAAATAGAATTAATGAAAAACAACTACAATATTCATGAAAACATTTAATATCTTGAAGGGGAATGAAACAATCCATCATCGAGACATAAATTTTAGTCAATACAGATGATTTAAAAATGTGTCAGGCATTACATTACAGCCATAAATAATGAACTACAGCCATAATAATCTTGAGGTTTTAAAGGTCTACACTAGTGAGGTCGGCAGGCCAAATTTGGCTCTCCAAAATATTTTTAGAATCCATCTTTGGGCCCCTCCAGTGTGAGTTTGTGTGGCCAAATATCTCCCTCTAGAATATGTCAAATACAGTAGAGCTTTTTCAAGGAAAGAACTAAGTTCCCTTACTGTGTATTCCTTTCTAAAGAAGACAATACATTAGTTTGTCAGGTAATGTGTTTTTGAGCTGACATGTTGAGATCCTGCATGAGATTGCTGAAAAATCTACTTCATCTTCAGCAAATCCACTCGACACATGTAATAACACAATTGCACTTAATGCACAATGCCATGTACATACTTTTTCCTCCACTGATGTTAGTCTAAACATGTCCCATTAAAAGGAAGAAGGCCAAGAAAATGTATACCCCGTTGTCTAATTGCTTGTGTGTTTATGAGGACAGCGTGGACCAGGCAGTGTATCCCGGTCCTCTATGAGGATCCGGAGTCTGTCAAACATGGCTTAGTGCTGAAAGGTGCAGATCGCTGAAGGAATGTTTAAATCAACCCTGCCCCCTGTTGTTCCCGGTCTGTGGATACACTGCAGGCTGAGAGGAGCCAGCTCGTGTCAGGACATGATGGAAAAAAGCTCTGCAGCTTTTCATTTTCTTCTGAAAGTCAGTTTTTCTGTTCTGAGAGTCAGAAACTATACTCGCTTATGTTATGGCACAACCGAAAATTACATTCAGCGATTCTGTGATAGACATGAATCTGAAACTATTGCTCCAAGTTCCATCGTGCAGTAATAAAAACATAGCTTGACAGTTCTATAAAACTTCAGAACCGGGGGCTTCTCCAGCCTGGGGTGCTGCCTGACTCCAAACTGATTCTTGGACTTGAGTCACTTGCCCTCTAAGGCAAAACTGGGGCTGGTCCAACAAGCTAGAGGATTTATTGTGGTGTTACAGGGTAGCGAAAACACAGCCTCTATCCCTGTTGCTCAGCAGCGAGTCGCAGCAGCGGCCATCACTTCACACTGATGCAGTGTAGTAGCTGCTTTCTCTCTCTTTACCTCTCTGAGCTGCCTGGCTGCCACCCAGACCAGCTCAGTTTGAGTTGGACCCCAAAGTGATTGTTCTTGCCTGCTTTCTCATTTAGTTTATTACATCTCCACAACACCTATCCTAGACTTTGTTTCCATGGAGTTATTAACTCACCAACACTTTTGGTGCAAGACACACACACACACACGGACGTGCACGAGCACAAAGACACTAATGAGATCATCCCTGTAGCTTCAGTCAACGTCAAAAGACATAACTCAGGAGGTGCATAATACTCCATTTGCGCAGTTCAGTATTCTGAATACCTTATAACCAGATTGTCCATTACTTTTCCTTTACTCTGCCACAGAGATTATAAACAAATATGACAGCCATGATGGTCTACAGGCGAACCAGACCGTTCAGCAAAGGGCACAATGCAGTTCAGTAAATCCCTGGTTATTACCAGACTTCCAGAAAGCCAATAGGAGTAAAGGTATCATAGAGAGCCAGTGGTGGTAAAAGATGCTTTTAGGGCTGAGAAGTTCGCTGGACTAGCTCAGCTGCAGCCCCTCACCCTCCCATTCCTTTTAATACCTTGTTTCTTTTGTCCTTCGGAAATCATATTGTTTAAGATTGCTTCCTCTGAGAACAGGAAGAAGTAGCCAAGGCAAGGGAAGGAGACCTTTCCCTGGAAGATCTGAATTCCAGTTTGTCTGTGTTACTCGGATAAGGAAAGCATCCGTCCCCACCACCGTGGGAAGACTGTCAGAGGTTATGACCACTACGGTACTACACCAGTGGGATCTGCATAAACCTCACCTCTTCTCACAACACTAAACATGTTTTATTATACCAGGCACAGATGACACAAATGTCAGCTGTTTTGTCTCCCATCTAGATCACTATGATGTTAATGGCTGGATTTTGTACTCAGTTGACATTTATGAGCATGCCATGATGCTACAGATAATACAAAACTATTATAAATGCTAGTCGGGGGGAAGATATATTGTTCCCAGGGTCTGCACAGGTGAGGAAAATCTTTTGTCAGTGTTATCTGATAAAAACATGGCCATTTATTGTGAACCTCCTGCTATTGTGCTGGCTGGACCCCCCCCCAAGTCCCAGTCTGTTTGTGATTTACTTCCAGTTAAGATCATCAACTTCATCTAGTCAAGATTTGGGCCAGTTCCCCTGGTGGGAAGGGGACCCGCTTCACTGTTCTCCAGCTGTGACCAGTCTGACGTTAGTGGGTATTAAGCGCATGCTGGAAAACACGTGTCAGACAACAGGCTTTCCTATGCTACACATTGGCATATCAGCCTTGGGCGTGGATGGAGTGTGGACATATCCTTTCTCATATTTTCTTGTGGGTGGTGTTTTGTTTCCCGCCCTCTCCATGCTTTACAGATAATGAGCGTGACGCTCTGATTTTCCATCTTATTGCCATATATATACTTCATAGAGACACTGGGAGGGGGGGGAGGGGGGCAGACAGTGGGACAGACGTTCACGGTCATTTAGACCATCTCTCTCTCTCACACACACGCATAACCACTGTCAGTGTCAGCCAGACAATTCACAACCTTATACAATGGACTGAGCAGTAGAAGTAACTTATCTCTGTGGGGAAATGGAAGCACCGCTTATGGACTACACTTGGAAGGAGATGAGGGGTGGTAAGAGATTACATCAACTCCCTCTTTGCCTTTTTTTTTCCAGTGTCTGTGATTGTAGTGATTATACTGTATATCCTTTCTTACCTGGCACACCATTAAAGTAACAGTTTGTCTTAACACACAGCTGTTGAGGAACATATATGTTTTCAAGGACCTTGCCAAGTAGGGCAGTAACTTCAGACAAGTGACATGTTGGGGAAAAAACCAAAACTGTCAAACTGCCTTGTGTTGTAACATGTCTTTGATCTGTGATTGCATAGTAAAAGCTGGAAGTAGGCACGCCTACATAGTGCTTATAGATGTCGTAGGTCACCCCTCAATGGAGTCGGGGGGCTTTCTTAACCCCTCAATGATGGGGGGCACCCATAAAGCTGTCTGTTGAACTGCCTTATAGGGTCATTCTCAGCTGAGACTCACCAGTATGTCACTGCCATGTTTGGGTCTTACCTAAACTCTCACTAATGTCCAAGTCAAAAAGGTACACGCGCACACACACACACACACACACACACACACACACACACACACACACACACACACACACACACACACACACACACACACACACACACACACACACACAGACACCCGTACTGTACAGTGGCTAGATAGACAAACCTGATTGATATTTTGAGACAGTTTGCAGATAGATTGCAGGATGTAGGAGGATTTCATCACTTCAGTGAGTGGCAGTGGACATCAAGGTTGCTGCTCTGTCGTTGTGAGTGATGTCTGCTGGTTATGTGCCACAGGCAAGACGGAGACAGCACAGCTCAGGCCGGGTCACAGCATCAGAAGGACAAAGTCTCCCAGCTTTGACTTGCCCATGTGGTGGCCAGTTACCCTTTGTCTGCGTGTCATACCTAATATGAAACAGGATAAGAAGGAATGTAAACACACATAACATAATATTGAATCATTATTCCTTAAAACAACATCGTTATTTACTTTTACATGACTCCTGAACTTCTCTCTCTCTCTCTCTCATGGGAAAACGGTTGTTCTCATGCCATGGTGTGCAGTCCTCAAGCAATCCAGAGGCAGAGAAGCTATTTTTATGCATGCAATGCCACAGACACAAACACAACGAGGTCATTGGCAGGAGGACCTACAGCCTCCATGACTGATTATCTGTTTTTTTCCACCCCCCTCCCCTTCTTTTTCTTTATTCTCTCTACCTCAGGAACTTTGCCATTTCAATTCTACTACACCCTCTTTTCTCCCTTTCTTTCCTCGCTCTTCAGTCTTTGTGTCTCAGGTGTGTGTTCTGCTTGTGAGCAGTGATGGGGGACTGGAGTCTCCTGGGGAATTTCCTAGAGGAGGTCCAGGAACACTCCACCTCAGTCGGGAAGGTCTGGCTCACCATCCTCTTCATCTTCCGCATCCTGGTGCTGGGCACAGCGGCCGAGTCCTCCTGGGGTGACGAACAGAGTGATTTCTTGTGTGACACTCAGCAGCCCGGATGCACCAACGTGTGTTATGACAGCGCCTTCCCCATCGCCCACATCCGTTACTGGGTGCTGCAGATCGTTTTCGTCTCCACACCGTCCCTCATCTATATGGGACATGCCATGCACACAGTGCGCAAAGAGGAGAAGCGGCGGAGGAGGGAGCAGGAAGAGAGGGAGGCCAGAGGTGAGGGCGGAGGAGATCTGGAAGGGGAGAAGGAGTACCTCCAGCAGAAGGAGAGTGGGAAGGAGATAGGACTTGGATCTGACGGGACAGGCCGGATTCGATTGAAAGGGGCCCTGCTGCAGACTTACATCCTGAGCATCTTGATCCGTACAGTGATGGAGGTGACGTTCATTGTAGTGCAGTACCTCATCTATGGGGTGTTCCTCAAAGCGCTGTACCTGTGCACAACATGGCCTTGCCCCAACCCAGTCAACTGCTACATGTCCCGGCCCACAGAGAAGAATGTCTTCATCATCTTCATGCTGGTGGTGGCCGGTGTGTCTCTACTTCTCTCTGTGTTGGAGCTCTACCATCTCGGATGGAAGAGTGTCAGAAAGTGTGTGAGCAACAGAATGATGCAGAGGAACAAGCACAGGGCTGTGACGGTGGCCGTGTCTACAGCCTTGGAACCCAACAGCCCGCCACGCCCCTCAGCCACCTGTACCCCACCTCCTGACTTCAACCAGTGCCTGGCAGCCCCGAGCGCCATGAACCCCATGACCTCCATGGCCTCTCATCCTTTCAATACCAGGATGGCGCTGCAGCAGAACTCGGTAAACTTGGCCACCGAACGGCATCACAGCTGTGACAACCTGGAGGACGAGGAAGACTTCCTGAGGATGAGATACGATCAGGCGCCCATGGAGATGCCCAACAGTTGCTCCCCATCGCCTCTGCTGCACTCCAACTACATGAAGGACAAACGCCGCCTGAGCAAGACCAGTGGGACCAGCAGCCGGGCTCGCCAAGATGACCTGTCAGTGTAGGCACGCAGCGTGGATGACCAGGGGAGGAGGAGGGAGGGTTGGACCTTCAGAACCAAAGAGAAAAGACAGAAAGAACAATTTGTTAAGACACAAATATGAGACGACTATTTCTAAATGAAGATTTCAGAACATGAGCGCAGGCAAACTAAGCAAAACTCTGGCATTAAGGCCTGGCACTTAGAAATCAAGTCTTTACACTACAGAAGACTCTAGAAGATGGACTTAATATCCACATTAGAAAAAAACCTGTGAGTGGACCATGCAATCTTGATTTGTGCAAGCTCTGTGAGCCATATTGTCTGTCCCAGAGTTTGAAGAGCTGACAACCAAACTGCAAAAGGAAAGCCATTTAAAAATGACAACAGGGTAACAGGTGGAACACCTGACAATTGCACATTTTATTTTTAACTTAAACAGTTAAAGCCAAAAACTAACTGAGTGAATGAGACAAGAATGACATGATGCATGGTGCTTTGTTTGAGCAGGCTTGGGGAATCATTTGTTAATAAAGGAAAATATTACATACACATCTCAGTTATTCAATTAATTCTGGATTAGCCTCTGACTTTCAATAGCACAACCACTGCAAGAAAATAAGAGATGCAATAATAGAAAAGAGAAACTTGACACACAATAAACTGTGAAGCTTTCTGCACATTTGCAGTGAATCAAGGTAAAGTGCCTTATCATGTGTAACAAAGCCCCATCTATTTCTACATAACACACACACACACACACACACACACAATACAGCTGTAACTTTAAATTAAGGCACTTGTTGACGTGCTAACCCGATTGCACTATACAGTACCTGCAAGTTAACAAAACAAAAATTTAACTCAAGAATAATAACTTAATGACCTTAAAAAGGAAGTTTGACTAAACCTTTGTTTGTTATTCATATATTTGACAGGAGCATTGGTCTGGAAAAACGGTGAGCGAATGTAGCCTGTTTGAGGATTTTCTTACTGAAAGGGAAGAGAAAAGGTCAAGGTCATGTTTGGATGGTGGTTATGAGGAGATCCAGCCACTTGGTGGCATCGTTGCACTAATGTTTTTTAGTTTTTTCTCCCAGAGCCATTGTGTAGATATTAAATTTGTCCCTATGCAATGTATGTTTTAGCTGATGTCTTCGAATGCATTTCAATTAATTTCTGTGGTCTGTCCTTACTGTATGCGGAAAGATTTCAATGTTTAAATATTTGTGGATGAAGAACTTGACTCAACGAGGTTTGAAGCTTTATCCCACATTACTGTACAGAAAACATTCTTTGAAGGAAAAACAATCCTGTACAGCCTACTATTCACTGCAGTTGTTGGTTCTTTCACAGACCTTTATTCAATAAATGTCATTACTAATCCATCACAAATAAATAAATCATCCACTGTACAGTCTGCTCTTATTTCAAGGTGTGTGATTAATTCACATATTTCAAATAATTTGTCATTGTTCTTAGGATTCACTGTTGTTTTTGACAAATTTATTCCATGTAGATTAACACATACTAAATATGATCATGGAGCTGTCAAAAGTCTGAGATAATTTAAATTTAAACCAATATGTACCATATGGGCGCTATAAATGAAGAATAGGCAGAACTCAAGACGGCTGTTGTCACCAGAAAGGAGCTGCAGGAGACAGACTGGGGAAGAAATGATGAGTATTTACACAAACAGAAGCTCTGCCAGGAAGCTGAGCACTGATATCCAATTTGATCGTTCGCAAGCTGAGCCTGAATTAGGAGCTCCAGTAGGGGCTGACATTTTGTTCTTTTTAAAAATGTGTTTCCAGTGTTGTTTTTAGATCGGTTTCTCCTCTGCAAAGCTACTCTCATTTCATCATTGTGTTTTCTCTGTAAATGACCCATTGACAAAGCTATCTTGGCTTGTAGAGCACTGAATAAAATTTGTAATAATACATGTATAATAGTATATTTATAAAATCCAGTGACAACCGGGGTTAGTAAATTAGAAGCATTCAAATGGTATGGTGAGCATTATTCCTCATGAGATGGAACATGTATTTTGTTTGTATTTCATTTTTATTTATTACTAACTGATAAACCAGCTCGAACTTTTTTCAGTTTTGACGTGCAAACACACTCTTGTCCTGTAGGGGTCAGCAGCACATTCTGATACATCGCCAATGCCGCAAATTTTCTAAACGAAGAAAAAGGAGGTTGCTGTCGGGATTTGTAGTTTTATCTCGGTAGCATCACATTTACTTTTAAGGCAAAGCTGCATCCGCTGCACTACATTACTCGTACCAGTGGAAGGTAACGGTTGGAGTGACACGTGAATTCATCATTAACTAAACGCGTTTTCCCAACGAGAAAGGAAAAGGGAAGTACATTTTCTCCCCCGTTAAAAGAAAACTGAGTGAGTACACCCGCCACGAAAGCTAGCTCCTCTGTCACGGTGCCGTTAGCGCTTTAGCCGGGTCATCGACGCGGGGGGAGAACTTCATGCTATCCTGCTCTCACGCAGCTAGCCGCTTTTGTAAGAGTGAGCCGAGTGGTGTTTACTCTACGTGCTGCTGTTGCCAAACGATCTTTTAAAACGAGTTAAGCAATGTTTTCCCCCCGCTGACTTTATCAGAGAGGTGTGAATGGTCCTAATCTCACAGAGAATTCCGTTGTCTTTTAGGAGAATTATTAAATGTCACGCCTGAGGAGCCCCGCCGCCAGCTAACATCTCGTTCAACCCTTATCTTCTCCTGTCGACAGATATTTTCACCGCACGTTTGAGGCTCTTCTTACCCTGTGCACCTACTAACTCTAGCTAACTTCGCAGTTAGTGTATGACACTGCGCCATCATCACCGGCATCACTGGACTTTGCCAGGGATTTTAATTTGATCGTATAACGCAGGTTAGTACACTACACCCATTATATGTTAAAGTGGGGCTGGTTTGTGGATCAACGCGGAAAAAAGGTGGGCTATCAACAGCTGTAACAGTTTGTGAAAGGAACGATTAGTCGATCGACTGGAATTTAATCTGCGGCTCATAAATGCTCAACTGTCATTTTAAGCAAAAATGGCCAACATTTTAAGATTCAAGTTTCTCAAATATTACAATTTGTTCTATTTCTGGCTACAATATTATTTATAATATTTTGGTGTTTTGGGCAGATTTCAGTTAAACAAAAGACACTACCCTGGGAGAAGGTGTGATCATTATTTCGACATTTCTTAGATCAAGTGATTAATCAATCCATTGAGAAAGTGGAGGTCAGACAAAACAATCAATGTGAATCAGTCATTGTATTTGATACCTAATTAATAATGGCATTAATAAAACAGGAGACTGTACTGACTCTGAACACTTTTAACACCACCTGTAAAAGATATTATTTCTGTTCATGTATCTGCCATTGACACACTATGATAATCTGCTTCTTCTGTTCCCAGCACAGCCATGAGGAATCTTTGGACCAAGGCAGGTGTTTTCAGTTCACTGCCCATTGCATTTGGATCGGTGCTGTGGTTACAAAAAAACACAGACGCACACCAGGTCGCCTCCAGTTGCACCCCGAGTAACACAAACCCCAGTTCACCCTACGAATTAAAACTGGTCCAAGTGCTGTTCCGACATGGTGCTCGAACCCCGCTAAAGTCCATACCTGATGTGATTGAGGTAAAACTCTTTTCCTGTTGCATCACCTCGCTTACTGCTTGTGTCATTTAAAAGATGTGGCCTCACCGCCTTTGTGTCATCGAAGGCCCAGTGGGTGCCGACGCTCTTGGAGCCTCCGGCACACACCCACATCAACTATGTAGTGACGGATCTTCACGGCGGCCCCCAGCCCGCAGCTCCTGTGGAAGACAGCTATCGGAGAAACATTCTGACGGTGAGTAGGTGTGTTGTGTGGGGCTGAACGCAGACAGCAAGACCAACAAAAGCAACAAATTCTGGTGTAGAAACTTGGCGAGCGGCTTCGTGGCGTGGTAAGAGTGTCATTCCATTCAGGTGCACCTATGCCTGAGCCCTGATATTGTGCAATCTGGCATAGTTGTTTGGACAGTCACCGTCTGTAATGTTTGTAACATCTGTGCTCGTCTTTCTGTCAAAAGATAACATGCACTGTGGGAAAGGCCAGTCCCAAGTGATTCTAACTTAATAGATTCAAAAGATGTGATGCACCCTGTGGGTTTTTCTCCCCTATTAATCCAATGATTCAGTTTGCGCGCCCCCCTCCCCCTCTGGTGGCCACTGAGAGTCATTACACCCAACACTTCATCCATTCAGTTCCCTCTTTAATACTTCTGAACTGTGTGTGGAGAGACGATGTCCGAGGAAACGCGAGTCTCCCGCGCTGGGTTAGCTGCTTTGCTTAAGAGGTTTAACCACGCCGGATTCAGCTTTGCAAACTAATTCCCGCAGCATGGACTCGTGCCGCGCCTTCGCCGCATTCGCTTGAGATTCCTGTGAGCAAAAAAAACTTGTGAGCTGTTTGTCACGTTTGGCAGGGTGGCACTTTTCCTGGTCAGCTGACCACGGTGGGCATGCAGCAGCTGTATGAGCTGGGCAAGAGGCTGAGGCGGCGATACATTGAAGACACTCCCTTTCTCAGCTCCACTTTTAACCCGGCTGAGGTCTAGTAAGTGTTGCAAATTGCGATGGGTAGCAAGGGCGTAAACACGTCTCCGAACTCTGCAGTTTTGATACATTGGGTTCACGAGTGTACAGGGCGAAGGGTATCAGCGTAAATGCTTTCCTATTTTGAAGTTGGCTGCTTTCCATGACCTCTTTTTTTTTCCATTTTTAGTGTTCGCTCCACTAACATTGTGAGGACCATTGAATCTGCCAAGTGCCTGGTAGCAGGGCTTTTCCAGCAACAGCAAAAAGGTAGGGTAGACCCCCATTCTGCATGGTGTTAATTACTCTTCTCTAGATCTCATCTCACCCGCATAATTTTCTGCTCTACTTCAAGAACCCGTGCGCATATTAACGACGGAGGCAGAATCTGAAATCCTGTATCCCAACTATCACGGATGCAAGCTGCTCAAAATCCTTGGCAGGTGCGTCGGGCCACTTTTCATACAAGGCACACAGTCGGGCCTACACCTCTGCCGCACGAAGCCGGAATCTTGAATAATGTGTTGTGCAAAATTACAAGCAGAGTTGAGGCGCATGTGACAGGTTGTCACGGTGCATCCGTGTTTTGCGGCTGACGCTGTGCGTGCTCTGTGCAGCCACCGCTGGGCTGAGTCGTCCACTCTGCCAGACATTGCAGCGGACCTGCAGAGCATCCAGGACGCGCTGGGCATCGCCGCTCACCAGCGCGTCGACTTCATCCTCATTAGGGACGACATGGTCGCCAGAGAGGTGACACCGCCGCATCCCGATTCGCATGAAGCCTCACCCGGGGCTGCAACCTAGCAAGCTGCTCGCTGCGTAGGAGGGAAGGCTGTGACGGAGTTAATCGAAAATGAGGAAAATGAGTAGGATAATGTCAGACTGAGGCACCACATAAATGTGCACAGCTGTATGTTCTAAAACAAGACAGGAGGGGCATCTTTATTGAGTCCTGAATTTACTGACTTTTTCCCTTTATATACTTTTTATTCACCAACCTCCCAGCCAAATACTGTAAGACCTGCAACTTTCTTGCTTGTTATGTTCAGATTCACCCAATATCACAAAACCCAGATCAAAGCTGTCATCATCCGTTCTCCTTAAACAGAAAATAATAATGGGGGGGGGGGCAAATATCTCATAATGTGAAGACACCTCTGGAAACCAGAATTGCCGAAGGTCACAACACTACTGACTCGTGTCTTGTTTGTGCACGTGAACAGACGCACGGCCTGCCCTGCCCACCAGCGCTGGACACCTGGAGGCATAAAGTGGAACAGAGGGCTGTGGACATGATCTGCCACGTCTATGAACCCAGCAAGAGGTTAGCCCAAACAAAGTCAGCGGAGGGCAGAGCCGAGGATCAACAATAACCCTTCCATCAGCGTGGATAAGGAGAACGGCTTCCCGTCGAGTTCGGCGGGCCACCTTTAATTCCTTTGCTGTGGGTTTGACAGGGAGAACCTGCAGCTGTGTGTGGGACCGCTCCTGCACATACTGTTGGCCAACCTGGAGGAGAAACTACAGGGCGCGTCAGCAGACACAAACAGGTCAGTGCGGAAACACCCATTCTTACACACACACACACACACACACACCGCTCGACCGGGTTGAAGCGAGCCACTGTCAAAAATCCTCTCTCAAACAGGAAGTTGTATTTGTACTCTGCCCACGACACCACTTTGATTCCCTGTCTGATGGCTCTGGGGATTTTCGACATGAGGTGGCCACCGTACGCTGCCGACATCACTGTGGAGCTGCACCAGCACCGACAAACCAACGAAGCCTTCGTCAAATTGTCATACATAGGCCAGGTAGGGTGTCTATGTTTTTTCATAAGCTATTTTTTTCCCTTTGTGATTTACTGAAGTTTCTCATCCTTCTTGCAGGATCAACTTATTCCAGGTTGCAGTGGAGTTTACTGCCCCCTGCAGGAGTTCAAACGGGCCGTCTCCGCGTACACACTAAGCTCTGAACTCTACCAGTCACTTTGCAACAGCACAGAGAGCTCGACTGAGCCCTGAACAACAGACCTTCACATGGTGCTACCCTCGACTTCACACTCACAAACTCGTGCTTTTTTCTTTTTTTAAACGTAAAATCATTCCATCCAGCCGCCGGCGTCATTATGCCTCCCTGACAGACTGCACTGGGGGTCTTGGATTACAGCTCTTATAAGTTCAGACCTGATTTCATGATACCTCATCCACACGTCATCATGCCAGTCCAATGTTCCGTATAGGTAAATTCATTTAATATTCATGGCACATGAACAAGTGTATGCGATTTTGCTATGCAGTGTACGCCTGATAACAGATGCTTAGTGAATAGGGTGGCATCATTTCACGTTTTTCTTACCATCACAAATACACAATTCATTACACAATTCAGTCATTTTTAAAAAAACAATTTTCTACAACCACTGCACTAGTTTTAGCAAATGATACTTGAACGCAGAGTGGAGTACGCTGACCGTCACCCTTTTTAAGTGGTGCGATTCCATTTCTAAGCTTTTAGATGACAACAGAGGAATAAACTAAATCGTGCTTTGATACTCGTTAGTAGGATAAACGTTGCTCAGCTCCGCCTCTTTCTTAAGCAATCAAACCGCTCCTGCAGTTTAATCCTGCACGGAAGTATGGACATGTGAAAGATTGGACAACGCAGCATTGCGACAGCCTGTATCTAATTGCTGACGCAATTATTCTGCCAGGTCGGTTGTGTTCACAACTAACTAACTTTAGTATTCAGTCACTCCATTCCTCAGGGGGTAACTCAGCTCTTCATGTGCTGTATCTGCTGTTTATTAACAAAAGGGGTGCAGAAAGTGGACTGTACGTCGGTGTGGACCGTAGATGGCCGTCTGAATAAACACGCAGAATTTGCAGTGAGGGGAATTCTGCAACTGTATGTGGGGGGATTTGCTGGTTGTATCCAACAATGGTATAAAGTATACATGAATACATTTCCATTACACTGACCCTAGCATTACTGTCTTGATATAACACATACCTCAGTGTGAGTTTCTCATGAGCTGCTGCTTGAAATGTAAAGTTTGGTTTGGATTGATGATGGATAAATAAAGAATTTGATCAAAGTTAAGTCTTGTATGTCTTGTTAAGTCTAAAACTCATCTTGTAAGGGGCTCTATAATATTCACAGCGGGTATGTCAACAGCTGGTTTAGTAGTGTTCTACCACGTCAGCACACTCGCATCTATTTCAAAGTGTGGTGTCCTGTAAAAAGCTCTCACTAACTGGTTAAGAAAAAAAACAAAAAAAAGCCCCGTCAAACTGGTTGGTGAGCCGGTTTGATTTGTCGAGCAAGGAAAAAAAAAAAAAAAAAAAAAAAAAGTGGCCACGCCACGCGAGACACATGCACATGCACACACACTACATGGACAACATGTATACCAAAACAATATCTTTTATTTGTAGTCCATCACCACAGCCCTGGTAGGCTATTCTGCACCAAAGCCAATGGAGAAACACATGACAAGCTTATACAATAGAGAAAAAGAGAGGAAGTCAACTGGATGGTAAGCAGTACGTGTTTACATTTCCGTGTGTCTCACTCCGGACACCACACCTGCCCGACTAAATTTTTTTTTACCAGATCTACCTAGCTCTAATTCTATAATACCTGGCATACCTGCTGTGGCATTCAACCACTCCTGTCCCATTCTGCTGACCATTGGGGGGGAGGGGAGGGGGAGGGGAGGGGTTTATTGCTGTGGGAATGATTATTACCCAGAGTCAACAAGAGAGTCAAAACAAAAACAGGAACACAACAGGAACAAGAAGAACACACGTAGCACATCTGGGTATTAGCAATATTTTTCACACTGGCGAAAGTTGAGTCCTGAGAGCTTTGGAGCGCACGAGGTCGGAGGTCGCCCGCGATCCCGGGCGGACTCGACCCGCCGCGCTGCAAAGCTGCCGGGGTCCTCACACTTAATGTGTTGCTCTCAATGATAAAAAATAGAGAAAGAAGACGCTTTCTGCAGACGGTCCATGTTTGTGCTTTTTTAATAATACTATTATCTTAATGAGGTCATAGTTTGGTTTGTTATACACTGGAGTTACAAAGGAAATTAAAATAGACTAAAATTCGAATAGCCCACCAATGGTAAACAGTACAGTATTTTTAGGGGGCATTCCTCCCCCAATGAAAGTTGGGTAAGAGGAGTTGAGAGGTCACTGATAGAATGCCTATACATACAGACACATACATACATACCACACAAACATACAGTCTGTCAAGCACGCATACGCACTCTCACACGTATATACTGTACAGAAACAGTCAAAACAATGGAGCGAGAGACAAGATGGAGTTCCACTGAAGTCTTCACAAAGCACAAATTCTTCTTATTCCTTTCTCTTCTTCCACACCACGTTCGTGACAAATTTGTTTTTTTAAATTTGAAAAAAGTAGACATATACTGTAGCATCTCCACGCTGACTTTTAGTTAGGTTGATTCCTCTTTGACGGTGAAGTCATCTTTTTAGTCAGATAATCAAAAAACACAAGAACAGTTTTTGCGAAACTGATGCACGACAATCCCATACATTCTGAAGTTCATGAGTCAAAATTCAATGTTCTTGTGGCAAAAGTACTCCAATCTGGGCCTGTCCGAGTCTCCATTGGAATAGTTCCCACAGGACATTACTGTTTCGTGTTATACTTGCTTTGAGTCCGTCGGAGTTTTCTGAACACCCTCTCTCAATGCCGTGACCTTTACTCCATCCTTGCATTTTGTCCGAGAACATTCTAGATACAAGGTTTCCGTTGGATTAGAACATTCCAGGGCCCGGACTGAATCCCATGTCCATGTCACGTGGCCTCATCTGACCCCCCATCATCATTGTCTGCTGTGGGGGGCCGCCCATGCCCTGAAGTGACATCATCATGTTAGGTGAGCCGCCAGGGCCTGGGTGGGCCATTTGTCTCCCCTGCATCATCCCTCCCGGACCCCCAGGGGACATCATCCGGTGCTGGGGGCCCATCATGCCTTGGCCCATGAAACCCGGTGGCCGCATCGAGTTGTGACCAGGGTTGCCCATTGGCATGTCTTGGGGGCCCATCCCCCCGCCAGGCCCCCCTGGCATCCCCCCCATCCCCTGCATGGACATTCCCATCCTTGGCGGGCCGTCACCCATCATGCCCTGCATGGGGAAGCCAGAGGGGTGTGGTGGTTTCCCCCCAGGGTTGTCTCCTCCGCCTCGGGGGAAGTAAGACAGAGTCTGGCTGGGCTTTTCTGATGGGATTATCCTGGACAGGTCAAACTCAGGAATGCCAGATGCTCCTGGCCGCATCACCTCATGAAGGTCTGCATCGCTGAATCCACCTTGCATGTTGTTGAACTCCGGCCCTCCAGGGGTATTGGGCTTGCACATACCTCCGTCACCCCCTCCCCCGTGAGGCATGTTCCCCATCCGTCCTCCCATAGGTCCTCCTTCTCCCTGGAACCCCATGGGATGGCCAGGGAAACCTTGAGGACCAGGACCGTTGTGTGGGGAGAAGGGGCCTTGCTGAGAGGGAGACTGGGTAAGGGGGTATCCCTGGCTTCGGTGAGGGTAACCCATGCGCCCCTGGGGCATCATTTGAGGGTTTGCCATACCAGGGTCCTGGGGATTTGGTGGTATCATCATGCCGTGAGGCATCATGCCTGGGCCCATATTGGGGGCATTCGGTGAGGGCATCTGTGGAGGCATGCCATGGGAGAGGGGTTGGGATCCCATTGGATTCATACCCAGAGGGCTGAGGGCAGGCATCGGTCCAGCGTTTCCAGGACCCATCATACGTGGATTGCCTTGATGGTTCATTGCCATACCTGTATGTGCAGGAGAAAAAAAGAAATAAATCAGACGATATATTCACTGTAAACTGCTATAAAAACATCAGAGGAAGTTCTGAAACAAACAAAAACACGTCAACATTTTCACCATTATTGTTCACTGAAGGCAGGTTCGGGGAGCGAGCCGGAGGCGAGTCGTCGTCCGAACTGGCAACGGTCTTTATGGCATCATGGTAAAGTGGGGTGGAGCTGGGCATTGCAAACTTGGACATGCGTGACATCATGATGGAGAGCGGGTTCTGGGATAGTGTTGGCTCAGGGGGTATGGTGTACGGGCTGCCAGACGGGACGTTGCCTGGGAGAGACATGGAGCCAGATGGAGCCCCTGATGAAGGAGGGGCTGAGGGAGGTCCGTTACCACCTAGAGGAGGACATGATGAGGGAGAGATGATATTATAAGGAGATGATAAATCTGACAGGACTTTTTTATTCTCCGACAGGCTTTTTTTTAAAAGTTCGATGATATTAGCAGCAGTGGCAGCCCTTGCAATACGTGCTACTTATCCCACTGGGTTATGGCTCAAGTGGCCACAAGAGGGAGCCACTGGACCATAACCCACTCAACCCCACCCCTTGTACAGATGTGTTAACATGAGTGATTCACCTGGTAGACAGCCTCCA
This sequence comes from Psettodes erumei, assembly GCA_016785225.1. Taxonomy (NCBI): domain Eukaryota; kingdom Metazoa; phylum Chordata; class Actinopteri; order Pleuronectiformes; family Psettodidae; genus Psettodes; species Psettodes erumei. The sequence continues at coordinate 130,131 of JAFBJZ010000360.1, forward strand.
CATCCATTTTATTTTCATTTTTATTTCACAAATTATTTTTCAGGTTTTTTTTCCCCATTTTCAAATTAGTAAAAGTCTGATAGTTTGAGTCCAATATCAACAATCACTGAGGCCAATACCAACGACAACTAAAAATTCAACACCAAATCATTTTCAAAATAATTCCCTATCTTAACTGAAGGAAATTGAATTTAAAAATTGCAATAAATTATCTTTTCAAAGAAGAAGCAGTGACCCCAAAAAGGGGAAGAAAGCCAGTTGTACCTTGCTCCATGTTCCCCATCATGTTTGGTGAGGTGATACTGAGGGGAGGCTTGCCACCCTGAGGTGGTACTCCAGGACTCTGCATGGGTGGTTTTGGCGAGGAGGCCCATCCCGGGGAGGGGTTTGGAAGAGAAGGAGACCTCATATGAACAGGTGATGCGCCTGCTGATCCCATCATGGAGTGGGGGGACTTCATTGGTGCTGAAGCTGGAGGAGCTGGAGGTGCATTCGGGCCTGTAGGACCAGTGAGCATGCCAGCCAGCTGGGACGGTGTCTGGGGGGATTTAAGGTTTCCCGAGGGAGAGCCCATCATGGGGGACTGCACTTGCCTCAGAGGTGGGGACTTAAGCGGGTTGACACTGGGTGAGTTCCCCCCTCCTGCTTGGACATTCAGATCTGCTGGCTTGCGGCCCCTCTGACCTTGTGAAGGGCCACCAGAGGAGGGGAGGTGGTTAATGCGGCCATTACCTCCCGTTGGTGTAGCTCTGTGCTCTGGACCAAAGGCCTGGTCTGCATGTGGACCCCTCATTCCTCCAGGACCCCCTGGGAAGGGCCGCCCAGGCCCCATAGGAAAATCTCCTGGTTGTGTCTGCTCGGGGAAGACAGGACCCTGCATGGGTCTCCCTTGTGGACCCATATTCTCCATTGGTGGTCCCCCACCTGCTCTCATTCTCATCATCTCGTCTGGACTCATATTCATGGGAGGATCTCGTAGTTTGGAAGGGTGCATATGAGGTCCCGGCCCAGGGCCAGGGCCCATGCCAAACTCAGGCCCCATTTCCCTGCCCCCCATTCCCTGGAGCCTAGATGATGGACTCATGGGACCGTCACCGGGCATTCTGGGGAACATACCCATGCCGTTACCAGGTTCCATTCCACCTCTTTGATGCCCCATCATCCTTTGCATGTCCATCATCATCCCAGGAGGGAGGCCCTTTTCTCCACCCATTCCTTGGTGGAACATTGCCTCTTGGACTGACTGAGGATTTGGGAAACGCTCGCCACGACCTCCTGGACCAGCAAACATTCCCCCTGGCCCTCCAGGGAAGCCTCGTGCATCTCCCATTCGGGGAGGCATGTCGTCAGGCCAGCCCATGCCAGGCCTCGGGGGTCCCTCCATCTCCGGATTCATCATACCAGAGAAGCCAGGCATCCTCTGCATATGTGGGGGCATACCTCTAGGGCCAGGGCCCATGCCCATGCGTTCTTGGTAATGCTCTGGTGGACCACCGGGTCCTCCCCACATCTCTCCTGGCCCCATCTGGTAGGGAGGCGGGGGCCCTCTCATCATCCCACGTGGACCATGGGGGTGCATCATCATGTCTGGAGGAAGTGGCCTGTGTTGCATTTCTTGTTTCTTCCTCTTCTCTTCGTAAAATTCCTGCTGCAACTTCAACCAAGCCACCTGTTCTGGGGTCATCTGATCTCCCTCTCCACAGCCCCCTGGACCCCCCATATGTGGACCCATTTCATCTTGTGGAAATGGGGGCATGTCCCTGGGACCATGGGGTGGGCCAAAGGGTGGACCCTGTGGACGAGGCCCTCCTGGCCCACCTGGCGGTCCTAGGCTCTGTGATTGTGCCATCATAGCCTGTAGGGGGCCCTGCTCGGACCTCCGGGGTGCACCATCCGGGCCTCCATCATGGGGTCCGCCATGGGACTGCGGGGGCCCAGCTGGTGGAGCATCACGGTCATCAGGGAAAAGCATGCGCTGGATGTCTCTCAAGGTCTGTAGGGAGCGCTGCCGATGCTCCAATTGTTCTTGGGACAGACCCTCTGTATTGGCCTCCATGTTCAACAGCTCCTGGGCCAGCTGCTGCTGCTGCTGCTGCTGCTGGGGTGTCAGACCCGCGCCACCAGAGCCTCCACCCTGCCCTCCTTCACCTGCTGTCGGAGGGTTGAGGCCTGCCTCGGGTTGGGTGACAGGGGCCTGGTCAACTGGAGCCGTTGTGTTAACGGGGCTACTGCCGGGAAGATTTTTAGATTCCATGCCTGCAGCGGACGACCCTTCCTGCGGAAGAACACCAGATTGGCTTCCTTGGTTTGAAGGCTGGGGTGGGGCTGGCTCTGCCATGCCAGGTAAGGACGGCTTCGATCCAGGCTGGTGGCTCTGATCTTGGGCATGGGATGGGGGCTGCTGCTGAGGCTTGGAGTCATTTCGGAGGGCGCTTGCTGCATTGTTCTTTAACAGACAGGAACAGAAACAAGATTACGTTAGGACGGTCACGTGACGTCGGTGCGGGTAAGTTTTATGGGTGCAATAAAAAAGCCCCCGTGCATCTTTACCAGGAGAAGGTGAGCTTTGTCCTTGCTGTTGGAGATGTTTTTCATGTGGAAGGCAATGATGTTTTCTGTATGGCCAGTTAGAACTGCGTCAGCTGCCCTGAGGACAAGAAGGCAGACAGTCAGAAATCAGTCATCAGACACAATAAGTATACACTGTATGTGTGTCCGTGTGTGTGTGTGTGTGTGTGTGTGTGTGTGTACTAGATGTGACTTATAAAAAGGTAATCCCAAGGTCAATGGACAACAGGCAAACTGTTGCATACACACACACACACCTTCCCCGAGCATCCACATCTTTGATCTGTAACTCCCAAAAGAGAGTATTAATCTGAACCAAGTGTGTGCCCCCACTGAGAAAACACAAACGTTCCGTGCAGATGCATAAAACACATTTAAGCTATAACACATTTAAGTACTCATATGAGCTACAACAGTTGGAAGCCACAAAATATACAACTTGTGACTCGCAGCTTTTCTTACTTGTTGGCCATCTCTGTGGTGAAGACATAAACAAGTTTTGAGCCCGGTTTCTGGCCACTTGCGGGTTCTGTTGTGGAGCCCTGGCCTCCCAGTGTATTGTGGGAGGGTGTGGAGGAGCGACTGAGTCCGGCATTGGAGGTAGAATGTGTCACTGAGTCCTGGGGCTTCACATCGCTGGAGTTGCAGTCTACAGGAAGACAACAGGAGAGACCACCCTGGTGTTTTAGGGAACAGCAGGGGCTTATGGGCAATTCCGCGAGGCGAGGTGATCGGCGGCGGAACTTCTGCGCATGCTTGGGCGGATGCATCAACACACTTACTGAAGAATCCTTTGTCATCTTCATCGCTTTCTCCGCCAGAGCACCAGTCAGCTCCACTGTACGGCTGCCTCCTCTCTGCCACACACATCCTCTTCACCCTGCTACTGTCTGTGTACACACACACACACACACACAGCCATCAGTCAGCTCGGGTTTATCAGCGTGAGTGACATCGTGGGACTGCAAAGTATATTTTTCAATACGTAAAACTGTTCTCTGGGCAGCTCGAGAAAAAAATAACTAGCTCTGTGCACAGCGCTTTGCTAAGTTATGCAGTGGCACGCAATAAGAGGAACGCAACAAACCGACCGGGGGTCCACGCTTCGTCATCCATTAATCAGCACCGAGCTATGTCTGATGAACCTCCTCTACAGGAAACGATATGCGTGTAACTACCAGATGCATAGGAACAGTTCCAACAAAAGGCGCTACCGACATCACATTGTGAAAGCACCGGAGCTGTTCTCTCTACACAGAGCAGTTCAGAGGATTTCATTACCAATAGATAAACCCTTCAGTAAGAGAGCTTGAAAGCACAGCGACTAATTACCCACCTAAAAACGTCATAAAAGAAACTCATGCACCTTGTCCACCTACCTTAGATCAACTATTCTATCATTCTGGCAGGAATTACAAAAAAAAAAAAAAAAAGACCAGCATTTTAAAATCGTCTCAGATGTAAATTCATACCGTCAGACTTCAAGACGGACTTTGCCACTCGACAAGGACTGTGACATTTTCTGAACGCCAGTCGCAACCCGGGTGCTAAGAGAGTCAGACGCTAACGAGCGCAGTTCACGTCGGCGCTTACCTTTTTCCTCGCTGGTGGGCGTGCCGCTCTCCGGCTGCTCGAACGACTCCACTGAGGTGCTTCGCTCCCTTTTGACTTTAACCTTGGAGCTCGGGCCGGAGGTCAGACCCTGGCCGTTCTTCAGCCCCATGCCCCCTGCCACGTTCTGAGCCCCTTTGGCGCCCAGGGTCTTGGGATCACAGGGCGAGGGCTGTGATTGGCTGCCAGTGCTCCCTGGTTTCCCCTGATTGGGCATTTTAGAGTCCATCTGGGCGGCGGTGGAGGGGGACATGACGGGAGGTGATCGTACCATGGCCTCCGTCTTAGGTTTAGGGCTGACGGAGAAAAGGACGACAAGCCAGCTTAATACATTTAAACTGTGCTTTAAGAACAAAAAGCATTTCCTGGTTTGTTTAAACGTCGCTTCGTCGCTGAAACTGTCCATTACAGCCATTTAAGCCTTACACCGCGTCATCAGATTCCACACACTTCCTCCATATGTTTGTGACCTCGTTTCCACTTGTGAAACCCATGCGACAAGGGGGAAATGGGGCATATCAAGCAAAAAGCCCAGGGCTTTAGGTTAGGGTTACCCGATAATCGTTCTCCGGAACTGCGCACAAGCCGGACGAGGGGAGGGGTTCGTACTACGGCAGCCGGTTACCCGAGAAGTCTGACATCCCCCGGCTCCCCGGCGTAACATGTGTACCCTGTTACCCAAACGTGGTGGGGAGGAGACCAAAGAGGGAAAATGCTCGTGTTCTATCCTCCCCCGCTTTTTTTTTTTTTTTTTTGTTGCCTCTATCTGCAACCCGTACACACGACGTCATCGCGGCAGTTGGGACACGCGTCTGCGAGCGCGGGGTTACCGGCGGCGGGAATGCGACGCACGCAGTTCAACCTGAAGGCGCGGCGTACTGCACAGACGCAGGGCCATCCACGAATGACTGCTGCTCGCTCGTTACGAGAGCAGTTCAGTTCAGGCAAGCAGGACACATCCAACTGGCAGAACTCCCTCACCACACCCTAATCTCTTTCTCTGTCTGTCTCTCTCTCTCACTCACTCACTCACTCATCATGCGCGCACACACACACACACACTTGTACAAGTAGCATGAAACAAATGCCAACATGTCCAAAAAGCTCAGCCGCAGCCCAGCACACTGGATGTATGTACACGCAGACGCACAACTCGCAGAAAAAGAAGGGAAAGCCAGTATTTTGGCAGTCCAGACAGCCGTTTCCCCGAGGCTCCAGAACCATGAGTCAGCAGGGAAAACTTCCAAGCACAGTGTACTCCCTGACCCTGGAACAGCTCCGGATCGCGCGTCGAGACCTTTCAGGTGAAATAATGGAGCGGGGGAAGCTGCTCTTGGATCAGCCTCGCACCCGACCTGCGCTCGCTTACGAAAACACTTGGGCAGGGCCAAAAACCGGCGCGCTCAGGTTTGTTTCCCGTTTGATCGCGCGCCAACGCTCGGCCGCCCCGCTGATCGCAAACCATGTACACACACTTGTTAACGATTTGCCGTGGCTGCGCGGCGAGCTGTGCAGTTGACGCAGACGCCCCGAAACGAACGGGCCTCGCCCGAGGCCCTTTGTGTGCGGAGACTCCATGTTCTTCTCGAATTTACCTGGGCGTCCTCCAGGTCCCCCGAAACCCACCCCACCCCACCCCCCACCGCCCAAACCACTGGCTGCTGCTGACGGTATTTAAATAGTTTGGATGGGTAAATTTTCCCCACAGGGATTAATAAAACATGACCAGAAAAAACATGCTGTATAAGGGCGGCGGTCGGAGTTTTCTGTAAACTCACTGCTGATCAGCTTTTTTTTTTTTTTTGCAAAACTCAGCACATGAAGGAACTTTGCAACCGGTAAGATATGAAGAGTTCTCACAACATTCCAAACACCGGAATGAGGGATTCACCGATCACCGCTGAAGAGCGCTTAAGCTGGCGTTTGCTCAAGCTGCACGAGAGCTTTTACTTTTGCAGAAAATGAGCGCATGCTGTTTTTCCTTCTTCTTCTTTTTTTTTTTTAAATAGCCTCAGTGTTCCTGATTCCGCTTAGTCCTGTTTTGAACAAGGGGCTGAGTGTTTTTTTGTTTTCTTCCCGACCGTTAACATAATTTTTGATAGTATGCTGTGATTTTTTTTTTCTTTTTAATTACTCGATAAGTTTATGTACTGGACAGAGGCGTCGGTGGTACATGACAACAATGAAGGATAGACAGGATAGAAAAAAATTATGTGCAGCTGTGGGAACGATCTGTTTAACACAATGCTGTAGAAATTTGACTTCTGCTTGGTGTGCTGCTGCTAAAAGACAGTCTGGTTTAAATGCACTTTCAAATGCAATTTCAATCTACCTTCGGATCAATGTTTGGCTGATTAGGCTGTTACTTACACACACACACACACACACACACACACACACACACTCTCACAATTACCACCGCGGCACAGCGCAACTGTACGACAGCTCTACGCCCGCGCGTTCATCGCCTCACCTTTGTGTGTTGGTGGACGGGGAGTTCTTTAGCCTATTGGAGTGCATTGATGGGGCTCCCAGGACTACAGAACAGGGTGGAGTGATGAGCTGGTGGGGGCTGCCGGTGTGCGCGAGCGGCGCTTTGGCGCGCACGTTCCTCGAGCCGGGAACAGGATTGCCGATGCTGGAGAGGTTTCCCCGGCCGTCCTTGGCGTCCTCGCGCTCCTTCTTCCCTCGCTCCTTCTTGCTGAAATGTGTCGTCGCTGTACCTGCCGCCGCTGGCCTCTCCTCTTGGACCTCCAACATTCTCTCTATGTCCTTGTCTGTGTGTGCGTGTGTTTGTGTGTGCGTGTGTGTGTGTGTGCGTGTGTGTGTGTGTGCGTGTGTGTGTGTGTGTGTGTGTGTGTGTGTGTGGGTGAGAAAGTGTGTAAAAATAATAACAATAGTCCAGGAGTCTTTTCTTGTCGGCGTGTATTTATGAAACTCCCCCAAGGGGGCTTTCAACGGCCCTCGGGCACACTGTTGAGAGAAAAGAGAGGAAAAAGGACAGTTAACAAAACTGACATGGGGGGGGGGGTTTAGTCTGAACAAACTTAAAGCAACACTCCACCCAAAATCATTTTAGTATTAATATACAGGTGTAGGGTGGAAAGGTGGCACATTTGTTAACTGGAAAGCACTCTGCGAGCGCAGAGCTCTGCCAAAGCTGATGATTTTCCAAAAATAAAAAAAAAACCCCGGAAGAGGATCCGGATCGAAATGTGGTCCGGCCGGCCAGGGGGGGATCCAGATACTGATCCGCATCCCTCCCGAAACGCAATGCTTTCTAAATTAGACCAAGAGCTATCTCTGGTTAAAAAAAAAAAATCATGAATGAACGTGCTAGCAAACCAAAACCAAAAACACAACCTCCATGGTTGAGTCGATAATAAAAAATTTTTTTTTTTAAAAACTGACACTTCAGTAGAGCTCAGCTGTTTCCATAATTCGCGACACATACTTTTCCTGAAGCGCGCTGAGAGAAACTTTTTCTCCAAACTCTCCTGCAGCTTAACGGCCCGGCGACCAACAGCTGCCAATAAGCAGCAAGAAACTGCAGCGCGATGCGTCGAGTTTAACTAGAAACAGGGGTCGGCGTCACATTTTCGGGCGGGGTACCCTGGCCCCGAACCAACCGTCGGCCGCTGCGCGTTTGTGTGTGCGAGCGCGAGAACTGCACGAGGATCCCGTTTTGGGTTGGTTTTTTTTTTTGCGAGAGCGCGGGCCCAGTCAGTCAGATTACACTGTCATCCTGAAAATATTTCGGAACGCTTCCAAAGCACTCGACGTTGTAACTGGCTCCAGAGTTCCCCCGGGAAGGGGAAGGGGGAGGTGGAGGGTTTGTAGGGGGGTGGGGGCTCGGAGAGCCGGGGTCGTCACTGGGATCCAGACAAATACGCCGACTCCTGCTACGGCAGCAACGCGCTCGTCTCCCTCGCCGGCCCTACGGGGGAGGTGATTTACAACTCTCCGGGCCACAGATCGCTGGCGCTCAGGAGGAGAGAGGCTGGCTTTCCCGCACGACAATAGACGGGGCCGAAAGAACAAGAGGAGCCTTGTGTGCCCGAATTACGCCGACCGGACTAACCTTTCTGCTGCAAAAGCACACTGCGTGACACGAGCGCGACCGAACGCCAGGCGAGGCACGACGTTCACAGCGGAGCGGCCCCGGGGACGGCGCTCAGAGCGAAATGACATGTTGCTATTTCGCGACACGACGCGCACGGCTGCGGGAGAGGAGAACCGCGAGAGCGCAGTCGCGCGGGAGTAGTTCTGCCGTCCCGCGACGCACAGCGCGTGGAAAGTTTCGCAGAAGACGGGTCTGACAGTCAGACCGGAACGATTACTACCTTTATACTAAACCTTCGGTCGTTTGTGGAGTCAGGGGGGGTTTCCTTAGTGCGGAGATGCATGAGCGGACGGTCGTCACTGAGGGAAGTAGTAGATTTTCTTGCTTTTCGTCAATTTTCAAAAATACAACTCCAATTTTTACTGACAGGAAGACGGTATTCCTATACGGATGAACAAAAAAAGTGCACTTTAACTATATACTTAACTTGTTTACCTAAAGTAAAAAGCTCTTTTGCTTTAATCTTAACACGAGGAGTTGTGTCTTCTTCAACTCTTCTTTCTGCAGCAACATTTATAAAAATGACATCGCAACATATCGCGATACACAGAAGCGCAGACCCTGTATCGTGATACGCATCGAATCGTCGGATTCTTGCCAACACAACAGCATGGTGACGCCGCTAACGTTGGGGAGATGATTCCTCCACTGCAAGGCGAGGACAGGAGGGCCTGTCCAGAATCCCCGGGAAAAATCAGAAATTTCTTCTGCTCTCGTGTCAAAGAACCAGCCTCCTCCCTCGTTCAGCCCTGAGTAGCGCGAATGCACTCACGGGTTTTTCAAATCCAGAACCGCGACCGTACGCACAGAAACTTAAACAGCGGGGGCCCGTCAATCACCTGCTCCCTCCAATCGCGCGCTAACGAGACACTAATTGGGTACCTTGCTGACACGATCGTCGTGAGGAAAGCGCCGGGACGCGCGCGCAGGCATCAGGCGTGTGCGTGCGGCTCAAAGCAACGCCGAGGCGCACGCAGACACCCCTCTTCCTCCAGCGCCGGCGGAGACGGCGGACTGTCTATCACGGCACACGCGAGGAGCCGCCGCGCACGCAAGTTAATGGGAAAACAGTATAATGAGGCTCTGAAATCGAGCTCTTTGCCTCTGATATGAATGCGAGGTTCCACGCGGGAAGAAGGCGGAAAATAGTTCAATTCAATTAGATTTGGGGGTGGGGGGTTGGTTTTTTTTTCCTCCCCCCCCCCGATGCGGGCGGCACTAAAAGGGAGCGCTTCGTTTCATACTTATGTAACATTCGTCGTACGCCGACTGAGTGCGCCGTACAGTAGACATCCTTCCCGGGCGACATCACCCGAATTCCTCCGAGGGGGGAGATGGGGGTGGTGGGGGGGGGGATTTGTACCATCGTAGTGTTCCACTGGTACACCCCTGGTAAGGAGTGAGAGCAACAAGAGAGAGGAACCATGACCTTGCTGCCAACCTAGTCCGCCAGATTAAATTTGTAACAAAACAATAATACAAAGACATAAAAAGGGGGTGGAGGTGGCGGGTGGGGGCACAAGTGCAAACACACACACACACACACCCCTTCCCTCATCTCAGCCCTGCTGCCGGGTGTAAAAAGGGGCCTGCTGATGTTTCGGTCTTATTTATGCAAATCCCATTTTGCAGTTCAGTCACAATGGAGTCCTGCTCTCGCGCCCTGCCCGCTCTCCGTCTGCTCGGCCTCCATCTCGAGAAATCTTTCGACCGGCCCGTTATTTGTTCAGGGCGATATCACTAAAACGCTACCGCCACCTCCCCGCCGCAGCTTTCTGCAACAGCGCGAAGAAAAAGGCCCGCCGCTATCAAGGAGCCACGGCCGGCTGCTTCGCACAGGAACGCCTTCCAAATCACCTTAAGGGGGGGGGTTATGATCTGATGGGTACGAGGTAGGCTTGGAGCATGCTTCACATTCTGTTGTGAGACCGCAAAGGTCATTTTTAACACTGAGACCCTGTTGCCTTACAAAGGCCGAGTTGAACCATTTCAAAAATTTTAAAAAAATCCTACTAAGATCGGAATAAATACAAGTCCTGGGCTAAGCCCAGAAAACGTTTGTTGAAAAGAAGCCACAGGTGATAATTACGGCACATTGAAATTCCATACTCTTCAAAAAAAAAAAAGAAAAAAGAAAATCCTCCCGAGCGGGGGCTTTGATGCCGTGGGCGGCGTCGGCGAGAGCACGCCGTGGGAACGAGACCCAAAACCAGGAAGCGGTACCTCGCTACTGTGCATACGCACTTCTCATTTTTACCCACCGCGGGCCTGACGACCGGGGCGTCGGACACGGCGTGTCCGAACGAGCGGCGGAGACTTTGATCTGATGCACCTGCGCCGTGAGACTTTTCTGTTCTGCGTCCAGGGAATTTCTGAAGGACTTTTTTCCACCGCTGCGTGTCACATCTCCATAAAACGCTTAAAGACATGAAATAAGAAAAACTGCGTGTAACATGTAATGAAAATCAATTTCCTACTTACTGTTATATATATAGTCTTCCAGTTTAGTTTCTTTCATTCTAAATGGACCTGTGCATATTCAGTTTATTCAGACACTTAACTGTTCAAACAGCCGTCGATTCCTCCTCCGATTGATTGATTGATTGATTATTCACCTAATCTTTGCCGGTCTAACTCTCATAATCACTGAGCGGCTGAAAACGACCCGGCGTTAATTCTACGGAGCGATAAATCAGGTTTAAAAAAAAAAAAAAAAGGCGGCGTACTTCCTTGTACATAACAGGTTTTCCTGATGCAGCCTGTTCCCGCGACGCCCGGCCAAGCTACCTGCGTGAAGACGACGCGAGCTGTCGCCGAAAAGGGGTGTCCCCCGGAGACACCCGGGGACTCACCTGCGGAGGTGACTCCCTGAGAGCGCGCCGGCCCCCGACCGGCCGCGCCCCGCCGACGCAGAATGCGAGGAATGCCGCGCGTCCCTGAAGGTTGAGCCCGCGACGCCACCGACGCAATGACACGACGCTGTGACGGGAAGGGCACGCGCTCACTCATGTTTCCACTGAAACTGAGAACTGAGATACTTGGAACGGAACATTTCAACTTTTTTTTTTTATCTGCATTCTCCGAAATCTCAGCTGCTCCCAAAGGTCGCTGACGGCGTATCTCCATCCTCCTCCTCCCGGGTTCCCTCCCACCTCTCCCTCGGCTGTCTCAGCCGCCGGTTCGCCCTGTTTTTCGACGGCAACCCCATCCTTTCCTCTGGTTGACAGACGATGCCCCCCCGCCCCCAGGGGGAGGCGACATGTGTGCGACGTCGCATCATATCGCATCACGGCGCGGCGACAGAAGCCTCGCCGCGTCCGTCACGGCAAAGGAAGGGGGCGACGAAAACAGGAGGATGGTGAGAGGGGTGTGAGATACAGATATGTTACCGCGGGGGGGGTTCGTTGCATCAGTTGATCTCTTCACAGAGAGTACGGGTGGGCGTCTCTCACACACACACACACACACACAGCTGACTCGCGAGTGACACATCTGCTGGCGTAGCGCGGGCACGGTGCCACGTGCGGCGGCCAGCTCCGGCAGCAGGACTGGCACTCGGCGCTCCGGCCCGCTCTGATCTCCCGTCTCGCGCACTTCACCCCGCGCGCTTCCATCTCCGTCCATCTGCCCCTGTCTCCGCATAAGTGGGTGTGTCTTGTTTACACACGCGCGCACACGCACGCACACACACAGACTTCCACTCGATAACAGACAAAGAGCCTGCGCGCCCGGTAACAATGTGCCATTATTTCTCTGACTCAAAAAGCGTGGGTTGCAAATTAGGGGTGTGCCCGAATCAAATGATTGTTATGACTAAAAATACCAGCATAAGGGATCGTTTCGTGACATCTCGCCTTTTCCTGAAATATTGCTACCCTCGCTAAATAAAGCGCAATTATTTCACACCCCACTTTACCTTGGATTGCATCCGATGTGACACTAAAACACAGAGTATTGCCACTTCTGGATCTCTGTTTTGCGGGGATGCCCCCCCCCCCCGCGCGTTCACATTCGAGTGTGCGCTAAATTCTTTTCAGCGTCAACAGTTCAAACCAGTTTTGAAAAGGAGCATCGGTAAACACGCGCACGGCCCGCGCCTCTGACGCGAGGGAGCGCGGAACAAGTAGATCACCGCCGCCGGCAGAGGTGGAGCCAGCGATCAGGACCAACACCGACTGTACGAGGGCGAGACGGGCCCGCGTCGGGCCGGGTCCAAATTGCACTCACTCCCCCCCCATAAGGTCGGGTCTTGGTACAGTCCTTGAAAGAACGCATCTAACGTACGCGCAAATGGATGCCGGCAAAATTTTGCTGTCAGCCCTGATTGCGGGGTGCGTGTCACGCTGCAGAGGAAAATGGCGTTTTTTTGAGGTGAGAGAAAACACAAGGATTATGGAGCGCTACCGTTTTGGTCAACAGCCGCATGTTGATTGGTGGCACATCGCGCCACCAATTAAATACCAGCGTCTTCTTGTTTGGTTCTTTTCGGATGAACGGCTCCTCGGGAAAAAAGCGGCCCTAATTATCCTCAGGTGTATTTCAGGCCAGATCTGAATTGTTTCAGCACCTTTTTGAAATTCGGGTCACTTTTCATATCTACGCATATGGGTTTAGGGTGTGTGTGTGTGTGTGTGGGTCGCCAAGGGAAACAAAACTAAATAAAAACGATTAACTAACTAACTAAATAAAGCAGGAAGGCCGGTCACGTAAAACACCGCCAGCGCAAACGCATGTACGCAACGTTTTCAGACAGGTTCCGCTCGTGCGCGGGTCCAGTGACGAGCTTAACAGGAACGCCATCAGCTTAAGGGAAAACTTGGCCGCCTGCCCTGCAGACCCCCTTCTTTCCTCCCTTCCCCTCGACCTCGCTCTCCGGTCTGCGACTCCCTCCTTCCACGTCCAGACGGTCGCTCCCACACTCAGTCCACATTCCTCCCTCGCTCACGCTGGGAGGACGTCTCCCCGCGGCCCGAAAAGCATTGTGTGAAATCCCCCGAACGGCCGGGCCCCTTCGGAGGCCACGCAGAACCGGGAAAGGAGGGCGGCGTTGCCGGTTGAAAAAGCCCCCCCCCCCACCCCGCAGAACCAACCAAGAAGCAGCGATGCACCACCCGACTCACCACGAGCAAAATAAATAAATAAAAAAAGACGACGCGGGAGTCGTTAATGTCTTGATACTGAACCGCACAACACACAGCGGCGGTCGATACAACCCACGCCGTGCAAAACCTCAATTTAGAGCGGTCAGAACATCGAGGAGAAAAGGAACCAAATGTTAAGATGCTTTCGTACGTTTAAAAAAAAAAAAAAAAAAAATCGCTAAGCAACAGAACCGGCCTCTCGACCTGTCGGGCCACGTGACGCAGTTCGGGCATCTCTACTGACCTGGCATAACAACAGGCGCGAAAAAAATACATTCGACTCGGAGCAGCGCGCTCCGAGCGGAGTACAGAGCACGTGAGACTCCCCTCTGCTATCAAACGGCAAAATTAGCACTCTGGAGAGAATACGAGCCAGATTGTGTCCCTGAATTACCCCAGTTTGCACTGGTGTGTCATTTCCATGGAATTTTAAACACACTGGCTAAGACCTGCCCAATTAAACATACCGGCGCACACACACACGCGCGCACAAACGCACCCGCACGCAGAAAGACGCAAACGTGGCAACGCTTAGCTGCTCTAATAGCGTCCGAGGCGCGTTTCAAACCGCGCTCCCCGACGGCATCCGCTGCTCCCACGAGGCCGAGCGTGCGTGCGTTTGTGTCCGCTTCGAGTTCCACCCGAACCGCGAAGCGCTTTAGAAACGCCATCTGACGCTGCCGTTACCCCCCCCACCGGGGTAGCAGTCGAGAGCACGTCGCCCCGTGTAACACAGGTACGATGCAACATGCCAATTAATCCCGCCGTTAGAGACACAGTAACACCACCACCTCCACTCTTAACACCTTATCTTTTCAGGAAAGAGGAGCCGATAATGTTGTTACACACCCTGTTGTCACACCTCACCACGGTCGTGTAACACTGGTACCTGTTCTCGAATGACTGCCGAATTTCCATTTATTTACACTGTACATTCGAGGCGCATAAGTATTGTTTTTCGTTACGGTCAAGGTGAGGGCAAAAGTGCGGAAAAGGGAAATTCGTCTATAGACGGGGGGGGGGGGCAGGATGAGTTGAAATCCAAATTATGGCACTATTTTTAAAAAAAAAAGAAGAAGAAGACAGGAATCCAGATAAGACCACAGCTGTTCGGAGATAAAAGCAACGAAAGCGAAAAAACAACCGCCACGCGGGCGCGTCTGCCTCGCCAACACCCGATGAGCCCCGCCCCCTTTGGTGACTGCGGGAGCGGAAAGGAAGCGGCCTGCCGACGTGCCTTCGCGACATCCGTCTGCTGTGTCGCGTTTTAAATTCAGCTCTTCCGCTTGAACCAAAATTGAAAAAAAAAAAACCCAGAAAAACACAAAGAAGATTAAAATTTCTGTCATCAAATTAAGAAAATATTTTATTGGGTTGTCCCCGATGAGTTGTGACGCATTCCTGTGATGTTGATCAGGGGCAAGAAAAGAGTTTCACCCCAGGCTTCCTGGAAACTTTGTAGTTCTCTTAGTGAGTAGAACTACAGAAGCATCAACAGCGTGGCTGCAAAGCGGCAACATTTCGATTTAATCTGACGTTAACCAAACTTTATTATATTCAGCTAACGTTTGCGTCCGGCTTCACTTGTCGGCAAACCCCTACGAAGATGTTAAAATAAAATGTGGTCCTAACGATTCATTTTATTACCGATTCATTTTTCTGTTAATTTTCAAAATTTATCAATAAACCCTTTGGTCGATGCAGGGTCACAATTTTTTTTTAATCTAAATGCCTATTACACTTTTCTAAAGAGCGCCAGTCATCTCAGCTCTACAAACAATGCTGAGCTCTGCACAGCTTCTCCAGCTTCCTCGTGGAGGCGAGAGATGACAGGAGACGCTCAACAAAGCGGCGTCGCTCATACCCACCGCCGCTTATCAGGGGCTCACGCGCAGAACAGAGAGGGTTGAACAAAACCCGAAGCTTCCTCCCGCTCGCGAAAGAGCGCTCGCTAATGACGATTTGAAACCGCCGATTGGTGCTTATCGCCGGCAGATTTCAAATTACTGCCGGGCCCTTCGAATCCCGTCGCATGCACCGAGTTTGATGGTCAGCTGCAGGATGTCGGGTATCCCGTCGTATTGCGAAGAAAAAAAAAACACATGGACGGATATAAAGAGGTTTTTTTCTCTTCCTGCAGGAAGTGGGAAGGCCAAGATGCTTTGGACGGATGAGGACAACTCTTGGGTGCCGCCACGGTCCGGGCGGCCCTGTGAAAACCCTTCAAACTTTAAAATGCCTATTGCTGGTCGCCAGGGCGCTGGGTTAAACTAAGCTCCGGGGTAACGGCCGAAACAGATCTCGCCCCTCCTCCCCAGGTTCCACCTGCGAGCGGCTCCGTTTCCGGAGGACCCCTCCCCCGTGCCGCAACTGTCAGTCACTGCAGGGGGGGAACATGAAAGCAGACTGACGGGTACGCTGTGACTCAGCCAGACGCGTCTCCGCAAGGGCAGCGATCCCACCACGGATCAACACGGCAGACCCACCGCGCTAAAAAGAGATACGAGACGCGGCGATCAGAAAACACGCTCGCATCTGAAGCCGGAACTGGAAAGTCTCGCTCCTTGGAGCTCGGCCCTTAAGAGTCCCGAAGGATCGGTTTTTCAGACGACGTCCTCATTTCCTCCTCGTCGCGTCTCTAAATCAACCAAGCGCATCCGCCGCACTTGATCTCGATCCCGATTACTTAAAAAGTGAGCATTAGGTAACTGCGACGGCAACGGATTACTTCTGTCTTTTGATCTGCAAAGCTCTTAACGCTAGTTTCGGTTTTGTAATAACTGGTACCGTGCTCCAGACAACAGCAGAGCGTTATTTACAGAACATTCCCTCCAACGTGCTTTTTTCATATTATTTTAATATCGTTGCACAATACCATCCGTCCATCCATGCCCTAACCACGGTGGCATCACCCATTTGTTACTGGGCCAAACCGGCGCAGATAGCATTCAACGGGGGAAAATGTTCACGGTGAAGCCAAACACTTCCTCCAACCCTCACCTGCCGTCAACTTCCGCCGCTCTCATTTCGTCAAACGGTCGAAATCTGGCAGAGTTTCGTCTACGAGCTGAAGAATGAAGAAGCGGGTCCTATCAAACCATCTTGGAACTCAAATTATTGATTTATTTATTTTTAAATGGGAGAGAAAACATTAACGCCGAAAGCTCATTTTTTAAAAAGGACCTTTTTGAAAGGTATCAAGCCAACGCGCTTTCAATGTCCGACGAGACCGTACATAATCGTGCATCGCCATTTTAACGCAAGGCGATGTTTAAGCGTTTCAATTCCCCGGAAGGCCCGAGTAGTGGTACATCAAGCGCCTTATATCAAGCACTTTTATGGCTTTACTGCACCACGGCAATAATTCAACATCACTTAAAACTTCCAAACAAGTCGCAGACCTTTCGATAGCAGATCACGGCGAAAAAAAAATTGCAGAAACGCACATGTTGAGAACCGAGGAGTATTTTTTTCCCCCGCTCTCTGGGGAACGCTACGTAATTACTGTAATTTGGAAGCCTGACTATTTTAGGAGTCATTCTGGGGACAAACTAAAAATCTTAATTAATTGTGATTGGCTATCTTAATCAGCACGCCAGGTATATGGGAAATTGTTGTTTCCTTAATGCGAGCACTTCCGAGTTCGTGAGCAAACCATCGCAAAGAAAAAAAAGTCTGAAAAAAATTAGCCGACAGGGTGAAATTAATCATTTCAAGCAACAGAAAAAAAAAAATACTCGGGTCCAATCTACTGCATGAACGGGGGGAAAGCCCCCTGCCACCCAGTACACAGGCGACGAGACAAACCGCCCCTCCGACACACACCCCCCATGTCACACACACACACACACACACAAAACACAAGCCTTGAAGGTTTTAATTAGAAAACCCACGAAGCAAACAAATGCACGGAAACATGCGAGGCCAATACACAGAGGAGAAAATAAATCCTTTGCCGCTTTGCATCAATATCCACTTCCCTGCATCCTTCACCTCACTGTGGTTTCTGGTTAACACGCTTCGGATTAGATAGCGGATAAATAAACAGTGTGCACAGCGTTCTCAGGAAGAGCACCCTGACCGTGTTTTGTCCTCAGCCTGCGCAGATCGCGAATAAGACCAAACATTGCACTGATTGTCCGGAGCCGTCCCCTCGAGCCGCTCCCCGGCGCACCGAGAGCTGTTGTGCAAGGGTAACCGCTCCGCAATCCAAGGCCTCAATCCAAAATGCAGCCATCGGCGCGGGCGACTCCGTAGATAAATGTCAGAGAGATAGCGACCAATGCTAGGAAGAGCTTCGCGACCACCGCATCACAGCAACGTCGAGATATCGAGTCGTGGCACCGGCTTGTCTTCGAAGTGAAAGAAAGAGGTGTCGTGGTGCCGGGCTTGATATCGTAATAAAAGTTGATAACGCATGAAATGTTTCATGAGGAAAAGCTGGAAAACACACGTGTCTCATTCTGCCTTTTTTTTTTTTCATTCACAAGCAGGGCGAAAATAAGCACGCCACCGCTACACCACGGCGTGTGTCCGAACGACTCCCTTATTCGCTCATTCGCCACTTTGCAGAAAGTAGAAGCCAAGTAGTTTACCATACAGCATCACAGTAAAAAAAAAAAAAAAAAAAAAAATGGAGATTTCAGACATTCATGAGACATTATCATTTTCTGTCAACTCGGACATGTGTAGTGTCAGGTGACCAATCCTGTTTACGTGCGCAAAAAGTGTGATGCATTGTGGGAATTTTCAGATCAACAAATACCCTCAAAAAATAAATAAATAAAAGTAAAGTGCACTATGGAGCAAGTGGTGGGGGATTGCGCGCATGGCTCGTAACTTCCTGCCGTGTTCTTGACGTGTGCGTGAAACAAACCATGTGACAAAGTGTGGAAAGAAAAAAAAAAAAGGACAGAGAGCCAGAATTGAGCTGGGTTTACCTCAGAAGCCCCCCTGCCCTTTCAGCAGGGCCTCATATGGAGAACCAGGCCTCAGGTCCCCTGGGCGCTGATGTCTGCTCTCCGCTCGACCCCTCCGAGTCAGCCGCGGAGGCTGTGCAGGAACCTTGGCCCACTCACGACACCCTACAGCCACAAGTCATTCACACCTGGAAGAGAGGGAGAGAACTTCATCGGGTGACACGCCAACAAGCGAGCGGGCGGGCGGGCGAAGGGGAAGCACTTAGTCGTTCGTGTTGACAAGAGCAACATGTAGCAAACACATAAACGGTGCAGAGCTTAAGTCATTAGGGAGATACAGTGTCAGTGTATAGTTGTCTTTTTAACCCAGACACTCATTCATACTTCAAATATTGACCAATGTGCACATAAGGTACTACAAAACAGCGCCTGACACTCAAGAGATTCCTTGTCGCTTTGCATCCTTCTTTTTTTTTTTTTAGACGTCACCAACCAAAACAAAATAAGGTGGATGTGGCGAGCATGGAAAAGGTAAATATGAAACAGCCTGAAGACATATGCAACAGATGCGCGTTCGTGGCAGACGGCAGCGTTGCCTAGCAATCGAGGGGACCAGAGTCCTGTAACAGGAAGGTTTTTGCAGTTTAATCTCGGCGACTGGCGCTGGCGTGCCTTCCAAACCGTGTCCGGGGCGAGACGGTAGAAGCCCCCTGCCCCAACCAACTCCGAAAGTCGCTTCTGACAACAAACAGCATCAGCCAAAGGGCCGAGAGGGCAAACTGCAACAAAAGCACAAAAAAAGCTGCTGAGATTTCCTTCTTTACAGCGACGAGGGAGACGGCGTAGCATCAGGCCAGCATAATGCCGGGTGCACATTTGAAGTGAGGCAAATTACTTGGGGGCACTTACTAAATAAAGTCACCGAAAAGGCAAAACAATGCGTTATTCATTAGGGCAGTGCATGTCTGAGACTCCCAGGTATCAGATATCTCTTACTAAACATTTTCACATTCAAGGACCTGTGGATTTTTTTTTTTTGTGTGGGGGATTTTTTTTTCACTCGAAAGTCAAAGTTATACAAGATGGCTAAAACTAAAAGGCTGAACACATTCTTTGCCATGTTTAGTCCTCTGGTCTTGCCAAGGCAACACAGCACAATGCCACACAAGTTTCTTCGCAAACGGGCCTACTCGAGGAAGTCGTCCTAAAATATACACAGACGTCTACAAAGCGCAAGAAAAAAAAAACCTCTGCAAATAAACGTAAAGCACTCGACTACTACAGAGACTCGACTTCCCCTCTAAAATCTCAGCGCCTCACTGGACAACTCTTGGCGGACAAAGTAATTCCATGGCGCTTGAAAACTCCAGGAACTTTTTTTTTTCTTTTTCCTAAAAGAAGTTGTTCCTGTTTCGCCAGCGAACTGGGGGGAAGGGAGGACTTCAGCACTCGCATTCATGGAGCCTCGGCCAGCGCAAACAAAGTCTTCCCCGAAGAGGGAGGCACTGGACGGCGGCTGAGAGCGAGAACAACGACGTCGGTCACAAGCACGCACACACACACACACACACACACACACATACACACGCACGCGTGCGCGAGCGCGCACGCACACACACGGAGAGACACAAAAAAAACACGTAGAAAACGAGATTCGTTTTGAGGCTTTGTCTCGCAATAAAACAATCCGGGCCCCTCCGTGGGCAAACGTTCATTTTCAAGTTCTGCTCGCTCCGTTAACAATGTAACAATTAAATCGCTCAGCAGATGATAGGGCTGGCCGAAACAATCAGCAGCCGAGGCCTATAATCTCGCTACGCGCATATAAATCATACCAAGCACATTTTTAATAAAGGAAATACAATACCGACGGTGTGGCAGTCCCGAAGAATGCAGAACATGCATGCTGCATTGTATCCTTTTTTCATTTTCACGAAGCACGGGCGGTCCTCCAGTATAATGGGGTAAAAGCCAATATTTCTCCGCGGGTTTTACACCATGCCGAAAACATCGTGAATAATCCGCTTTTGTTGCGCTGGAAAAATCGGCATTTACGGTCGAAAGGGTGCTCACTGTCTGCCAGGCCAGACGCGACGTGGGTTTGCTAGCCAGCCTTCGGGGACAGAGGCAGAGAAGAACGGATACCGGAGTGAGATGTCCCCGGGAGGAGGACCCGCGTGTGCCCGTTGCCAGGAGGCGAGCAGTGGTACCGACACTTTCCACCTGGATTCGAAAAAAGAGGAGCACTCACCTGGAATGTTAGCTTAATCTCCGTTTGCCTCGAACGACGGATATATACCGCGCGCCTATCAAATCACAACATTATCACGGTAACATTATAAAATAGAAATGTGTCTCCCCCCTTTCGCCCGAGCTTTCCAGTGGTCCTACTCCATTACATCCCAGTTAAGATTTCCTGTCGTCTCTCCCCCCTCCATTTCAACGCGATGGTTTCGCCCGAATTCTAAGTAGCAATTCTAGGTCAGGTCTGTGTGCCAGTGAGAGCGTTACTGTCGGACAGCCGAGAGACAGCAGTGTCCTCCTCTGTGTGACATGGTAAACACAGTATATTGTGGAAAGAAAACACACGCTTCAACCGTGGTTTAAAATTCACCTACTTTTATTCGACATTGAACTTCCCCACGTGAACGTACTACGGGAGTAGAGGGGAATTAAACTTGTGAAAGTTTTCGCAGGTCGTTCTCAGTCATGGTCGGATCACCGAAGCGGCCTACGAGGCCCAGGCCCAGGGATCCGAGAAGTCAGGGGGCCCCTGGGCCATGGCATCTATATGAGGTGGCTTAATATTTCTTGTCTGAAAGTCATACAACTAGAACACAAAATGACCCAGAAAAGATTCAAAAATGATCACGGAGAGAGGTGAGACAACCACAAATAGACATGGAATTACTACAGTGAAACATAGGAACTACAAGGATTAACAAATCGACTGCAAAGAGACAATGGGCACAGGGGACACAAAAAGTACAGACACTCAAAACGACCACGAAGGGACAGAAAACATATCCTACATAGAGATTCAAAGTGCCGAAAAAACAGACACCACCACAAAACACTCAAGTCAACCACAAAGAGACACACCAACCAAAAAAAACTCACACAAGATAACTACAAACAAATGTAAAACAATCATAAGGGATGCAAAGTAACCACAGAGGTGCAAAACAATCTCAAAGAGACTTGAAATGACCACAAAGAAGCAAAATGTTTTTCAGTTCCACTCCTCTGAAGATGTAGATTAAACTATTAATGAATTCATCAAGAAAATCATTGGTTGATTAATCTATAATGATAATCGTTAGTTGCAGCTTGGTGTTGCAGTCACAGCTGATACATAGTCATTTGTAGAATTAACATCCCGGTCCTCTCTCCATGAAGCTGTCAGTTTAGCCGCAGCTGTATTAACGTGTCTGGTCTTTTTAAAAAGAAGCACTTAGGTACACTTGATGGGTTTGAGAAGATACAAGAGCAATTTTGTATTGCACTTCTGTAAAGTTAGGGTAAGTTATAACAGTAATACTTTGTAAAATAAAACAACAAAAAATGAAAGCAGCAAAGCATATGATATTCTGTTTTTTGGTTCACGTTATTTGTCCAGTTCCAGAACGACTGGATCCTATATATCCCTATATATATGTATGTTTCATTAGATCTTATGTGCCTTGCTGTCCCTGTTTGATAAAATCTGTTTCCAGTTTATAACCAATTTTCTGTTGTAAATCTGTAGTCTTTAAGTGCAACCCAAGATATCCCCCATGACATCATCAGTATCAGTAGTTATTTTCTTAGACTTGACAAAGTCCCTTTCAGAGCCTCAGAAGACATCATACAACTGTTTTCACTGTTGCAGAGGGTGAGTGGTACGTCGAAGAAATAGTTCACTGGGGTCAGTGTATGCATACATTTCATTGGCAGGCATTCATAGTAGAGCATTCTGATGCTCACACAAAAAGTGACAAATGAAAACAGAGTTCTAACCTACCATACTCACCTCTTCACAGCTTGCCAGACATGGTGAGATGTTGATACGAATGTTGGATTGTCGGTTTCGGAAAGTTATAACTGTTGTTTTACAGTTACTCCAAATCATCTACAATATTAAAACAGGTAAATGGTTTTAATTTCATGGCTGATCAGTGTCTATCCTCTATCAGGAGGCTGTAGTTTGCAGTGCTGCTGAATGGTATTGCATTATACGGAGCACTATTTAAAAATATTTTATTAATTTGTGTCATTGGGGGTTGGTAATCATTGATGTTGCACTATTTAATACTACAAGAGCAAAACCATAATTAAAAAGACAAACGTCATCATAGAGGATTCCTCAACTTTATCACTACATTGCCCTTCACTTTTTTCTTTAAACCGAGGTCATTCAGTGCAATCTATTTTAAACAGCGTTCATAATGCGCAAAGCAGCTAACGACGTTAAAAAATTGTGATGCTACTGTAAATAACATTACGTCTGGCTACAGCAGGCACGCACACACACACACACACACACTCTTCTCAGAGAGTGACTATCACAAGCCTCAGAGGAAGAGTGAAACATTAAGGGCATGCAATGTGAGAGTGGTCCTTCTCAATATTTAATCAAGATACATTTCAAATCTAACCCAAATGTATAATCAGGACAACTGGGGATTGAATGAATTGGTGTTTAACTGCAAACATTATTAGTTGGCCTGATTGCATATGTGTGTATGTGTATGTGTTTCTCAATGCATCTCTTCACTCTTCAACTCTCAAAGTAAAGATGTTTTCTGCAAACTGAGAACATTCTTGAGGGTGAGAACCGTTTTATGTGTACACAACAATTTAAATATGCAAGGACGGAATTGTGGGTGTGTTTTATTGATTGAGCTTCTATTAGAAGAGTTTTCGTCACCACATTTAAGTTAGCAACAGGGCATCCTTTGCTCACAATCTTGCCAAAATGCCAAAAATAGCTGGGAATAGGTCCACTGCAACAGCAGATTTGGAACAGAACACCAACAAAATATGGATGGCATGCTCAAAAGTAATTGTAATTGCATGTTTTGTACTTAGTACTTGTATTACGTAGGTCTGCAAGTAACTATTATTCAGTATTTTCAGTATTTATTGAACATGCCAATCTTTTTCTCTTAATTAATTGTTTGGTATTATAGAAAATTTCACAAAATAGTTTAAAACAGTGTAAAATAATGACTGCAATTTCCCAGAGTCCATTTTGACACATTTAAATTGCTTGTTTTGTCAGACCAGTGGTCCAAAACCCAAGGATATCCACTTTGCACTCACAGAGGACTAAGAAAAACAGAAAATACTGATATTTTAGAAGTTAGAACCAGTGAATTTGGGGCATTTTTGCTTTAAAAGATGATTAATCAGATAGAGTTTTGTCAATTTGTTTTATGTTGATCAACCGATTGATTACTCAACTAATGGGAAGGAATCTATCTTTAAGCTCATATGAACCTAGTTAGCTATATTTAGTTCATCTGAGACTCTTTGTTTCTTACTCATCATGCGTGTTACATACCATATGCCTCTATGCATTTATTCTACATGGCTGTAGAGGCTTGGCTACAGTCAAGCCTTTTACGGCAATGAGCCCTGTAGGATGACATACTGTGCACAGGACGCAAAATCATGGGATGATAGCTGCATATTTGTGACTTTTGACAAGTAGGCCATGGCTACGTTGGACATGTTTGTGCATGCTAGCAGAGATCAGTGACACACCACAAAGCTCTGTATCTCTTTCTCTCTCTCTCTCTCTCTCTCTCTCTCTCTCTCACACACACACACACACACACACACACACACAAACTCCCTCTGTAGATCTGTGTGTGTGTAAGTGTGTGGGTGTGTGCATGTGTGTATGATAAACCCCACTGGTGGAGTAACAGTAGACTGGCAGTATTCCCAGACTGGGTTGCATTAGACATGCACACTAGCAAAGCTCTTCAGGTCGATGTTCTGGCACTCCAGCGCTGCAACTCTCTGGCATGACTAACGTGGAATACTTTGGAAAATGGGAAACCAATTCCAGATTCTTGCAGATGTTAGATTATAACAAGTAGAATTAAAAAAACGGAATCATATTTAATGAACTGTGTACACTTTGCCCGTCTGCCTCCTACATGCGTGGGTGTGCGTGTGTCGTCTGCGTGAGTGTGTGTGTTTAAGCAGGACACCAACATTGACTGTTCACTTATCATATTACCATCTGCATTATTTAAAGCTTCGATAAACAGTCTTATGCAGGGGAGACACACTGTAGACGCAGAGAGGAGGGATGAGGTGATGGGCTGGAGGAGCAATACGTTTTATGAACAGAGACAATTACTCCGGCAAATTTACATGTTGAATATTAACAAAATAGTATAAAACACACAGCTGGTCTCTGACCAGTGGTTTTCGGGGCTCCTGTGTTGGTGTGCAGCAGTAGGTGGTGGTCGTGTTAGGGCTTTGTTCATTAACGGGTACGTTGGCGATGCTGAGGAGAACACCGGGACTGGCTGGGTTATCAAAATACTGAGACAGTGAGCTCACTCACACAGCAGTGAGGTCACTTACCAGAGTGTGGCAGCCTGACCAATCATCAGTCAGCCTATTATCATGGTATGCAGTGTTGCTATGAGTTACAGTGACAAGCACTGCCTCGTGGATCCCTAATGATGGCTGATGCACCGAGATGCTGCCACTCGGCCCGCTCTATTCTAATTCTGTTCTGTGCTCTTGTCCACACTTTCTCCAGCAGTCCTGCTCTCACACTTCTTTCTGCATTAGGTTTCAAACACAAAGACTGCCATGAATTCAATTATAAGTTTCAACAGTTCACCCCCGCCCCTTTATTTTCTTTTGCCGAACCGTCTCTTTCCCTCCTCCTCTTGTTTACTGTCCCCCGCAACAGTGTTTTCTGACTCTTCCCCGTGGCAGGTGAGTGTAAACAAGCTGGAGGACTGAAACAATGTTAATTAACCGATCATTAACGAGTCGAGGCAGACCCCGGAGATCTAAGCAGTTGCCCACCCACCTGCGTATCACCATTTCACTAACTGGTCTGTTAATGACTAATCAGAGGCAAGAGCAATTAGATCGCCTCCTAACGAGAAGGATTTATGATTGCAAGAGTCCATCATGCTTATATGCCTGAGGCTTTTTCACAATGACACATACGAAGCTCTAGTCCAGTAGTGCAACTTAAGCAAAAATTACCACTATAAGAATGTAAATATACTCCGTTACAAGTAAAAGGCCCTCAATTTTGAATGAGTAAAAGCCTTCCACCTTCAGTGTGGCTCACATATAGTGCTCCATTCACTCACACAACACAAAAGGTATCCTTGTGAGCATGGAGGCAGTGATTACATTTGTCGGGACAACTTCAGCAGGAACATATTTCATATCAGATAAAGGTAAATTCTAAGAAAAATTGTTGGAAACCATTTGGGCCCTATGTAAACACTGCTTGTTCTTTGTAAGAGGTCATAAAGGTTAAGAACCATGGTTTAATGTATAAAGACGCATTGCATTTTATAATCTTATCATATGCTTCTCAACACCTAAATTTGAAAGGTGACGTGTATCTCAAGCCACTGAATATATGTGGCGTCATAAAAGAGATAGCATATTTCAATCATAAGGTCAAACTTGTACCAAAGCACAGTACTACGGTAAATATACAGAGTTTCCTTGCACCAGTGCTCGGGCCTCACAGGGGGAGGGCAGACGTAGACAACAATAGTAGTGAATGTGTACTTTCAAACGCCTCCCAAACAGAAGAACGCCCTGACTCAGTGAACGTATTCTCGTCCCCTCTCCTATCTTTGTGTATGAATGCTTACCGAGAGGAAACGATAGATGCAGACATTCCACAACCCATATTCACCCTCACTCTATCTTGTTGCCATGGGAACCAAAGCAGACGGGAGACAGGTTCATATCGGCCTCCCTCAGGTCTCGCAGTCACAGTCTCCCTCTTCCTCTCTCTCCCTCTCTCTCTCTCTCTCTCTCCCTCTCTCTCTGTGTGTGCTGTCAGAGCTGGCTGCTCCTGTGTGGGCCACTGATACTCGCTGATTAAAGGAAGTTATAATTTGATTTTCTCAGCAGGCGCCGTTTAATAGAGCAGTTTAACTAAAGCTGTGCCATCCCCAAGGCTTATAGAAGGAGAGGGAGAGAGAAAGAAAAGAGGGCGATATATGGAGAGAGAGGGAGAGGGAGAGAGAGAGAGAGAGAGAGAGAGAGAGAGAGGGTGAGAGAGAGACAGAGTCATGCTAATCCCAAACACTGAGCAATCACCCCACCGCGAAAACTCTCCCACTCACTCTCCTGTTCTAATTCTGTTTGCCTATTTTACTGTCTCTCTCTCTCTCCCTCCATCTCTCTGTTTCTCCTCTTCTTCCTCTGCCTATTAATCTGTGCTTCCCTCTCCTCCCCCTCCTCCCTCATTCCTTTCCTCCCTCCTTTTAGTGAGGCAAACATGGGAGGGCTGGCTCCTCTACGTACAAGCTGGCTGTATTACTGGCCCATTGTGATAATAGCGTTTAATTATCCTCTCAGCTAAAATCAGCCCCATCACTCCGCTTCTCTTACCCGGCTTACCTCCCACCCCCCACCCCCAACCCCCTTCTCCTCCTCTCCCACCACCCGTCTGTGGTGTGTCTAATACTTCCCCCTACCGCCCTCTCCCCCTTCACGCATCTCTCTCTTCTTCTCTACCCATGCCGCCACCACCGCTCCCCCGCCCTGTTCTCCAGCTATTTCAGACCCATTTAGCGGGATAAGCATCTTGAGACAGACAGAGGGGTTTTTGCTCTCTTTCAGAGAGAAGCGAGGAGAGGATATGGAGACTGGCATCCTGGTGCCCGCCTCAGAATACCAAACAGGGGCCCGGGCATCTTAATATGCAGTGTGGGACAGAGGCTGAGATCAAAGACAGGCACAGACAGACAGGGAGATGGGAGGGTGCATGGGGGGGGTTACAGAGACAGAGAGAGGAGGAGAGAGGCAGAGATGGAGAGAGAGAGGTGAGAAAGGGAGGGAGTGAGTCCTCTCATTTCTCCTCATCTGAGCATCCTTTCCTTCACATCATCATTTCTTCTCTGCTCTCCTGCGTCACTCCCTTGACCCTAAGAAAAATCGACAGCTTAATTACCACAGTGTGCAAATCTGCATGGCTTGCCACTGATGGGTTTTCGCTCAAATGTGAGGATGCTAGAGAGGGCATCTTTGTGTGTGTCTTTCTCTGTTTCTCACCCTGACACATATACATTTGTTTGTGTACGCTGGTGTGTGTGTGTGTGTGTGTGTGTAAGGGGGGGCAGGTTGGATGGTGGCTCTTCCTCTGCCACCTACCCAGCCCGTCTATCTCCTCAGTCAATTAAGATCGTGAGTAGCTGTCCCTGAAGCAGTGTAGACAGGCTAAATGAAAAGGCGCTGGATGTGAAATATGAATCATTAGAATACTGCAAGGACGGGCTGGGGGGGGGGGAGAGGGAGGGAGGGTCTGGTCGGGAGATAAGGAGAAAAAGGAATGGAGGAGAAAAGGGAGAGGAAGAATGAGAGAGCAGATAATAAAAGATTAACGTCACGCCTCTCAGAGTGGTGGAATTTCAAAACCCTCCAGATCAAATTATTTATCCCTGTCTATAAAGGCAGAGGGAGAGAGGGGAAGAGAGGAAGATCAGGGGGAAAACAGGGGGTTGGTGGAGAGGAACAGAAGCGGGGGGGAGAGAAAACAAAACGAGTGAGGAGAGGGAAATGGAGTAGAATGGAAGAATGGCGCGAAGACCTCTCTCGCTCTCTTTGATGACGGTGCTGACAGCAAAACAAATGCTCCGAGCTTGTGTGTGTTGGTTCGGAGACAGAGAAGAGGTAGAGACACAGAGACGGAGAGAGAGAGAGAGAGAGAGAGAGAGAGAGAAAGTGCAGGCAGATGTCTGCATTCACTCTGTGGGAGGCTCAAGGCTGTTTGCCGAGGACACAGAGACAAGAGAGGGAGAGGAGTAAAAGAAGGATAGACGGAGGGAGTAGAGGGTAGGATTAAATGAAACCTGTTTCCCTTTGATTCTTCGCTAATTTGCGGCAAGATGAAGAGCACAGAAAACAAGCCACCTACGCGGCACAGAGCCACACCGAGCCACACACGCACAACACTTGCCTCAAGTCTCAGTGGAGTTCACTTGGGCCGCACACACACACACACTTATATTCATCTGGAGTTCACTGCCACACCAATGACACTGACATTTCTCTGTATGGACTGCATAACACCCCCTTGACTTCAGCTCTCCTCTATTTTTAATTCCCCGTTCATTCTTTCGCTCTCAGCTCTATTCTCCACTATCATCCTTTCCTTTTTTTTCTATTTTGCTGAAGTGAAAGCCATTATAGCGCCAATTCTCAAGAATACCAGTAGACCGTGTTGCTCAGATACACATTGACTAAACACTCGCGCACACGCACACATGCAGGCACAAAGTCCTTCCTCATTAGCCCTGATTCCCCCTGAGTGACATCTTTAACAAAAGGATGCAGCCTCTGCCGCCATGGCAACAGCCTCCTCCATCTCTATGCGGCGCTTCAGACTGTTTACATGATGGGATCTCACTCTTCTTTCCTCTCCCTCCATCTCTCTCTCTCTATCAGCTTTCTGCACTCTATCACTCCTCTCCTCTTTTTTTCTCCCTTTTCCTTGTTTCTCACTCTACTTATCTCTCTCGGCACAATTTCTCTGCTTTCTCCGGTTCCCGTTCTCTTTTCCCTGGCTCCTCTCGCCAGCTGCTTTGCTGTTGGTGTTATCAATACCAGGCAAAGTTGTAGTTTTTTTTTTTCTTCTTTCCCCAAACCCTTAAGAACATTCAGTAGAGACCACCTGCTTGCCAATCGGAAAAAGAGATATGTGGGTTTTTCTAGAAAGAGAGGGGCAAAGAGAGAAGGAAAGAAAAGAGGGTGCCACAGTGTGTGTGTGTGTGTGTGTGTGTGTGTGAAACAGAGTGTGAGGGGCTTCCAGGAGACTCTGATATCTAGGCCACAGGAGTCCATAGCAGCCAGTGTGTCTGGTGTCACAGCAAATCAACTGTCAGCTGTACACCACCTGCCCGCCCACACACACACACACACAAACACACACACACACACGTATACCCAAAGTCTGAGGAGAGACTAAGAATAGAACACCCGGAGAGTGTTGCCGCTTCTCCCTCCACCTCCTCTGCCCCCTCTCTCTCTCTTTCTCTCTCTCTCTCTCCTCCCGCCACCATTGGCGGTGTTGTGCAAGTGGCCTCCAACACGATAGGAATCTTTTCTGTCTTCCGCCCTCTCCCCTGAGCTCAGCCCAGCCCTTCTCTCCCACAGCGAAATGAGTCACCTGCACTCCACCGCTCCTCTCTGCGTCTGCAGGTATACAGTGGCCGCTGAGTTTTTTTTTTTTTTTTTTTTTTTTTTTTAAAGAGGGAGAAGCTAAGCAGGCAGACATCATCTGCAGCCCGCCAGTGTGTTCTTCTTTTATTGACGGAGAGGGAGGGAGGGGAGAGGGATGCGAGGCGGCGAAAAACACAGGAGAGACACTTCTGAAGCGGGATTCGATCTGAGGCCAGCAGGGGTGCATGCGGTTTCGGAGGCCTCAACCACTAAAACATCTCCTGGGAGGATATTCAGGGCCTGTGCGCACATTAATGTGTGTAACCTCGAGATATTAGACCAAGATGTCGAATTGTCTCCGCTGTGTGCGTACGTGTACCTGCGCCAGGAGTGGTCAGGCCCTCTGTGGCATCAAAATCCACCAAATCCTCAAGCGATGTGTGTTGGGCATGTATGCAGAGATGTGTGAGGACTTGCTTACATGCAGTGTGTGTGTGTGTGTGTGTGTGTGTGTGTGTGTGTGTGTGTGGTGTGTGCTGCTCTCAGTCTGGTCCCTCTGTTTCCCTGCTGTCTGTGGCCTCCTCTTCCCCATGAATACTAATGTGCTTCAAACCCCAGAGATCAACCCTCCTCCCTCTCCCTTCACTCCCTCCCCTCCGCTTCCTCCCTCCCTCCCTCCCTCCCTCCCTCCCTTCGTCCCTCCTCCATCCGCCTCCCTCCCTCTCTCCATCCCTGCCTCGGTTCACCACAGTTTTCATTCATTTCTCCGCCCCCTTTACCTTTCAACTTTCCGTCTCTTTCATCTACCCTTTTACACTCCATCTTCTTCTCCTCCCAAAACGCCCTCCCTCGCTTCCTCTTTCCCTGCCTTATTTCCCCATCCTTCCCTCCCTCTTCCTTTAGCCTTTTCCTCCCCTTCATTTTCACCTCTTCATCTTTTCATCATCTCTTCTTCTCTCCTAACTTCTCCTCTCCCTGCCTTATTCCCTCATCGTTCCCTCCCTCTTCCTTTAGCCTCTCCTCGCCTTCATTTTTGCCTCATTACATTGTGCACCTCTTTGCTAAACATTCACCCTCTTCTTTCCACTCCTCCCTTTTCCCTCCTCTCACCTCCCATCTCTTCTCCTTTCTTCTTCTCCTCTCCTTCATCTCTTCTCCCTCCTCTTTCTTTGCCCCCTTGTTCTCCTCCTCTATCTCTTCCTCTCCTCTCCTTCTTCTTTTCTCCTCTCTCCTTCCTTTCCCTCACTCCCTCTCCTCTGCACACCACCTCAGGAGAACATGTAAATGAGGTCAGCACAGGCGAGTACATCAACCACATCACTCAGGTGTTGGCATAAGCGTGCACACGTACGTGCACAAAACAAACAGGCAAGTCCATGAATTTGTGAGCGTGTGCACGTACATGTTCATTATGGCTTGCGTGCGTGCGGCGCATTCCAGACCTAATAACGAACTTCCTCTCTTAAGCTGTATACCAGTGAACCAAGTGCTCCAATTACATAAACGCCTTCACCCCCAACACATTTTGACATCCTGGAAATTATTCACGGCCTAATTCATTTTAAAATTGCATCCCATTTCTTGGCCTTGCCTTCTTTCTTTTTTTTTTTTTGCCCACCACAAGCCCCGGAAACAGATGATGAGTAGGGTGTGAAGGAGGACTTTTCAGTTCCTTGGTTAACGTAAAGGCTGCTGCTCTTCTGCTGCTGACTGGACGTTCCCAAACTTTACAACGTTCACACACACACACACACACACACAGATATACACAATGAGGAAATAAAACCCTGTGACTGCCAGCAGCAGTGTGTGCATTCGTGAGAGAGATAGGGGAGTGAGTGTGAGGGGGAGAAAATGGGAGGAGATAAAGGAGAGAGCTGTGTTTCAGTTACTTAGGAGTAGAAAGTTGCTCGAGTTTTGGGAGAGAGAAGGAGTAAACTGCCCGTCGTGTGTTTGTCATTAAGATCTGGGGTTACGTTTAAGTTGTAGGATCTTCTGCTTTGTGTCAGCAAACCAGCCAAAATGTGTCGGTGTGTGTGTGTGTTTTTGTGTGTTTGTTCACTGTCGGCAGTGGGAAATAATGAAGCCAGAGAGGAGGAATCCTGCAGGAATCCATTTCAGTCTGCATTCCTCCTGATGTGGAGCGGAGAGCAGTCAGAGGCAGAAAGCAACAGGCTACTGGAGAGTGACCTGTGCACGCATGCACGCACACCCACACACAGACACAGGCACGCACACACAAACACACACATTCTTAAGACAATAACAGCCCCTACTGGGGAGAAAACACATAACATGACCACAGTGATACACACAGGGACCGTTGCATGCAGACACCCACCCACAGACGGGGCTGGAAACACGCACACATAAATAGCACAAAACAAGATACACACTGACTGTTTGTAAACACATTCAAATTGGAGAAGCTATTCGCACTGGCATGCATGTAGAGACACACAGACAAATATGCAGATGCACATATGAGCATCTGTGTGTGTGTGCGTGCGTGTTGTGTGTGTGTGTGTGCGAGCACGTACACACACACACACACACAATTCACACCGCAGGACCACTTCAGGTTTCATCATCTTCTTTTCCTTTTTTTTTTTTAGTTGCTTTCTTTCTCTTGAGAGCCAGGGGAGGGGGGAGGGGAGGAGGGGGTCTCATTCCCTCTCTTTTGTTGCTGCTGGGGAGAGAGAGAGACAGAGAGAGAGAGAGAGAGAGAGAGAGAGAGAGAGAGAGAAGAGAGAGAGAGAGGAGAGCACATATCCATACAGAATGCTCTCTCTAGCTCCATTCACACCCACACACACTGCTCCCTCCCTCTCTCTCTCTCTCTCTCTCTCTCTCTCACACACACACACACACACACACACACAAAGATACAACATCAAAGAGCCGACACCGACGAAGGATTACTTCAGCCACACACTGCCCCCCTCAATCCGGGTCTGTTCCTCTCGTGGAACCCCCCTCTCCCTTGGCCGCACTTGGTACGGCCCAAGCATTCCTGCCAAGTAGCTTTCACACATGGAGGGGAAGCTTGTCTCAAGCAATTGCTGACAAGCTACAAACAAGACAGCCTCCCGTTCCCTCTCTCCTACCCCCTTTTCCCCTCTCCCTCTCTCTTCCTCTTATCCCCTTCAGCCCAGGTCTGCTCGGCTCCTCTGCCCGTCCTCACTCCTTACCCTTTTCCACCACCCCCCTTCTTTTCTCTCCTTCTCCCCCAATGCCCCCCCCCCCCCCCATCTTCTCTCTCCCCTGCTCTCTGAGAATGTGGGGGCCCCACTAGCATAAATTGTCAGCTGTTCCTGGGCGTACTCTCCATGGCTCCCTAAACTCACATAAGCCCACATATGCAGCCGCTGGTGGGACAAGGGTAACCCAAGTAAGCCCTGTTGGTTGGCGAGTCTGAAAAAGTATACCGAGGCCCCCCCTCCCGAATAATGCTGCAGTGTGAAGGCACGGAGAGTTTAACTCTATAATAAGCTGCAACAGATACGGGGGCTAATGGTATTCCGAGGTTAACGCAGACATATTTTCCTTTTTCTTTTAAATGCATTAAAGGAAACGCCAACACTATTATTATTATTATTATTATTATTATTATTATTATTATTATTATTATTATTATTATTATTATTATTATTATTATTGCATATATTAGTCCGAGCCTTCTTAAAGCACAATCAGTGCGCGTAACATGGCCGTTATGCACTGCTCACTCCTTTCCCTGCAGTCAAGGACAGTTTTATCCAAAGCCACAACTCACAACAGGGGTCACTCAGCGTTAACCTTCTGAGACTTAAGAGTTTAAACCAATCATTAACCTTTTTTGCAGTTTCCCCCCTTAATTATAAGCTTGTAGGGATAATGTAAGAACATGATGGTAAATAGTAATCAATATTTTTATATCTAGGTAGACGTCGTGGAGAGGTCTCCACTCACAGGATAATCACATGGTTTTGGTTTTTGCTCCCCAGTCTCAGATCCTCCGCATCGGGGGTGTCTGGAGGTTTCCAGGGGCAGGGGTTTGATACGGCTGGAACCATTTTGCATTAGTCTTATTGTTGCTGGGCCGCCATTGTTATCCACTAGTGCAGGCTGCCATCTAGCGTCGAGTTTAGGTACTGTTGGTTTAATGAAGCAACACATGGGTAGTTTCTTTTCAATGGGGTCTTCATAGAAATGCATCCCTGCACAGCGTTGTTTCTTCGTTTGAAACACCAGCAAAAAGAGAAATAAACAACCAAAAACCTGACAATGAATTTCAGAGCAAATCCCAGCCCGTGAGATCCAAGGGACTGTCTGCAGAGTTTAGAGACAGGGTTGCAGCGAGGTACAATCTGGGCACAATCTGGGACAGAAGGTTTCCAAGATTTCTTCCACAGTGGACAAAATGGAAGATGTCTGGAACAACCAGGCCTCTTCCTCCAGCAGGTCGCCAGGCCACACTGAGCAGCTGGGTGAGAGGGGCCGTGGTAAGAGAGGGCATCAAGTGCGGCACTCCACTGATCTGGGCTTTATAAGAGAGTGGGCAAACGGAAGATTCTCTTCAATGAGAGCCTCTCTCTCATCAAGCTGCTTGGAGTTTGCAAAAAAAATAAAACAACCAAAAAAAACCTAAGAGATTCAAGACTGTGAGAAACAAGACTGAACCATTTAGCCTCAATTGGGCGCAGGATGTTTGGAAGAAACCAGGCACCGCTCTTGGCCTGTCCATTACCATCCCAGCTGTGAAGCATGATAGTTGCCGCATCATGCTGTTTTTTTTTTTTTTTTAGGAGCAGCAGGGACAGGGACACTGGTGAGGGTTGAGGCAGAGCCGACCAAAGCAAAGGTACAGAAACATCCTGAATGAAAACCTGATTCAGAGTGCTCAGGACCCCTGAGGGAGCCGAAGGTTTACCTTCCAACGGGACAGGGACTCCAAGCATACAGCCATAACAAGGGAGGAATGGCTTAGACATGACTCAGTGAATGTCCCTGAAGGGCCCAGCCTGAGCCCTGGCTTGACCCCAATCAAACGGTCTTTGGAGAGACCAGAAATGGGCTCCACCTACGGCCCCCATCCGACTTTGACAGAGCTCGAGAGGCTCTGCGGAGAAGAACGCCAGAGAATCCCCAAATCCAGGTGACCGAAGCTCATACCCAAGAAGAGTTAAGGCTGTGATTGCTGCCAAAAGGTGCTTTTACTAACTACTGAGGGAAGGGTCTGAACACTTAGCGCTAATGTAATGTTTCAGTTTTTCCTTTTTAATCAATCATTTCTGAAATTATGTTTTGGCTTCTTCATTATGAAGCGTGGAGTATAGATCGATGAGGGACAAAAGCGATTTATGCAATTTTAATATAAGGCTGCAGCAATTTGCATTTTACTTCCATATTAAGCATTTGCCTGGATGGCCTCTCCGAACTTGTGTTATCGCTACGTTTGACACATTGCCCGATTTAATTGTGCCAATTTGTAAATGGTTTTGCTCTTCTGTCTCAATGCACGATAAAAACACAAAGACGTTCATTTTTGTTGCCAATGAGTCAGTCAGGAAGGATGCAAAAAAAACAACCCAAAAAGCCCCAACAACCCAAGAACAAAACATGACTCATGTAAAATATCCTCCGGACAGAACTCCTCACCCTCCTCCTGGCTGAATAAATGGCAGCGCTGAACCCACACCGGTCAATTTAATACAGCATAAAGCTTGATTATATCAACTACACAAACATGCCTGTCTTTGGAAAATGTCATGTGTTGGCAAAAAATTACGAGTATATTTTTAAAAAAAAATTAAGAGTTGCATAATTTCTTCAGGTAACAAAACGAATCCTCATCAGAGCAGATCCTCTTTAAATGGTTGGTTGGCTCTCTTTGTGTCCCGACCGCACAACCCCCCCCCCAAACTCAATGTAACTCCATATATTGGAGTCACTGGCTATAATACGCATTGATTCTTTCAGTTACATATTACATATGTAATTAAAAAAAGGAAGAATAACAGGATGTAAAAGGCAAAAAACAATTTATTCAGTCTTTCAGCAGATAGCGAGAAACAACTCATTTCTAAACTTAATTCGTGAAAGAAACATCTCTTTATGTGCACACATTGCATTTACTCAGTAGGGGGGGGGGGGTTGAAGGAGACCGAGAGCATCTCGGACCGAAGTGGAAGAAAAGATCGATAAAACCAGCGATGACACAGTTCATGTTATTATTCAGAAATTCACATTAAAAACGAGATGCGTTTCCCTTTTTTTTTTTTTTCTTTTAAAAAGTGGCAGCCTTAGAAAAGACAGTGGACAACTAGCGGCCCGCAAATGCACATGCAGCGACGTCGCCGCGCCCACCCCGAGTCGAAACCCCCGGCTCCCGGGCCGCGCGAGACGAGCAGGTCAATGCGAGGAGGAGGAGGAGGAGACGAGTCAAATCATTTAAAAGTTTGCACACCAAAAGCACAAAAGACCCACTGTAACACCCGAAGGACCTTCTCACGCCTGCCACCCCCTCTGACTTCAAGTATTCCCTCTGTCGCTAGCAACACTTCAAGTATTCCTGCCGTGGACTCCGCAACCTTCAATTTTTATGACCACTTCTTAGGTTTACAACATAAGCTATAAGTGCACTCAAGATTCATCTATACATAGAAAAATAATGATAACAATGAGTAGCGGTAATAGTTATAACAATCACTTTACATTTCATTTTATACATGACCGTGACGTTTGTATCACTTTATACCGTGGCATCACATTCCCCCACCCCCTGAGTGTAATGTTCAAGTTTAAACCTTCCGTAGCTATGGAAACGCAAACAGCAACCTCGGTTCGGTTATTTTAAATAACATTAACAATCGGCGACGACGGCAATGA
Source organism: Psettodes erumei (assembly GCA_016785225.1). NCBI lineage: Eukaryota > Metazoa > Chordata > Actinopteri > Pleuronectiformes > Psettodidae > Psettodes > Psettodes erumei. The sequence goes on from JAFBJZ010000360.1 coordinate 166,736, forward strand.
TTAGAATCAGAGTATTTATGCCTTTCTACAAACCGTTGTGCTTGCGTGTGTGTGTGTGTGAGACGGACACCTTGTGCACAAGCTGCTCGTCGATCACGTGCCCCTGGTTTTCGCTCCTGTTCGCCCGGCGTCGAGACGCCGACGGCCTTCGTCCTGGGGGGGGAAAAAAAAGCAAACATTGGCGTCAGGAACGAGAAAATCAATGCAGACGTTTGAGGGCTCTTTCTGCAAGGACGTGCACGGGGGCGAATACCCGAGACAGACTTCAGACAGCACCACAGGAGGTCAGGACCGACGGGCGGACCAAGCATGGGGGCGCATTGGCTATTCAAGTTAAGCAGCGGCGCTCCCGCCTACCTCCAGTTTGGCTGCGCGAGCGGACCCCTCTGGCCTCCTCAAGTACCAGCAGCAATGCAGCTCCGGCATTTGTACAACTTGGGGTCGTGGGTGCGGATGTGGTTCCGTACATTCCTCAGTCGAAAGAACGTCTTACTGCAGAGCTGGTGGGACAGAGGGACGGCAGCACGGAAAACGGCCGGATTATGATTACGAGTCCGCAACGTGAATGGACGCCGATGGTTCGGCTGCGATGCCATCGTGTAGGAGAGCCGGTGCTTACCGGGCAGGGCCAGTGCTTGCCCTCCACGTGCCTGATGCGGTGCATGATCAGGGCGTCGCAGTCCCTGTAGGAGGCCGGGCACTCCAGGCAGGCGTGCGCCGCCTTCAGGACCTTCGGGGCCTGGCTGCGCGGCCCTCGGAGCCGTTTTAGCCGCGCCCGCTGCACGGCGTCCAGTGCGACGCAGCTCCTGGCGCCGAGGGCGAGGAGCTTGCCCTGTTGCTGGGGATGGGTGGGGATGAAGGAATGTGAGATTTACAGCGCTGTGTCTTCATTACCCATCACATACGTCACCACACGCTGTTACCTACCTTTGGCATGGTCTGTGTGGCCATGGACCCAGCAGATCTGGTGATGCTTTGGGAGCTTCCCCTGGCTCTCGGGGCCCGGGGCCGACTCACTCTCCTCTCCTCCCTCTCCCTCTTCACCGCGGGCAGGCTGGGCGGCCCCCTGGCCCTCAGCGCCCTGCAGGGGGGCTCCTCGGCGCCGAACTTCTCGCCGACTTGCGACACGGAACGCATCAAGCAGATGTCCACGCTCTCCTCCTCCTTCTTCAGTCCCGCCATGGGCCCCCCCGCTGGCCGACAGAAGCTGAACAGAAAGCCCGAGTCCAGTAGCTTGATGGGGGGCTTGCTCTGACGTTTGCCCAGGTCTGGTGAGGGAGGGTCGGGGAAAGGACCGGCAACTGGCACCGGTTCTGCTGGCTCCTCTTTAATGACTTTATACAGAGGGTGGCTGTAGATGGACGGTGGTGGTCCATGCTCTGATAACTGGAGCCCACCTGGTTCATTATCCTTCATGACTGCCCTCAGCCCCTGGCTCCCAGCTTTCCTCCCTTCCTCCCTGGGCTTACACTTGGACTTCTCAGCCTCTCTTGCGGAACCCCTCTTGGGCTTGGCCTTTGTTGCCGGCCTGCTCCTGTTGTAGCGCAGCGTCCTGACCGTTTCCACGGTGATCTTATTTCTGGGCTGCGCCCTCTGCGGAGGTGGGGAGTGGCGAGTGGCGACGCCCCGATGACCGCTTGCTGAGAGAGGGAGACCTGAGATGGAGTATTCAGCTGGTTCGGATTTGATCCTGACTGCATTCCTCACATGAGGTTTGTTGGTGCTGCATCGCGGAGGCTGCGGGGCCGGAAGGTGGACGCCGTCGCCCCTCCTCACCGACCGCCTGAGCTCTCGCCCCCCGAAGGGAGGCCGGGATGCGGGCTGGAACATGTCAGCCAACGCGCCTTTACTTCGCATGCTCCTGTCGCTCGGGGGGACGTGTTGCAGGGTGGTCTTCGGCCTCCTTGCTGTAATGTGCTCCGCGCCGGCTGGGCCCACAGGCCTGGCCTTCGCTGACTTGTTGAGGAGGCAGGTGTTAACAGGGTTACAGAGGGGTAGCGACAGTGTCACGTCCCCATATGGTAGCCCCGGGGAGGCGGAGCGGGGTTTCCGACGCTTTGTCAGGGAGTAGTTGTTGGCTTTCAGCTTCCTCAGTCGCTTCTTCTGTCTCCAACCAATTAGATCCTCTGGTCTGGGGAGGAGAGCGGTCCTCTGTAGCCCCAGAACATTCATCAACTTGTACTTCTCCTGTGCCCTTGCATAATCCTCTTCGTCCTCTCCGACCTCCTCGACCTCCTGCTTCACCCTCACGGGGCTGCACGCCGCGCCGGGCCTCGATTTGGAGGTGCCCGCGAGCCGGGGGATCGTGTGAGGTTTTCGGTTTCGTCGCGGGCTCTCCGGAGCGGGCAGCAGCCTCTGAACCTCCTTGGCGGCCCCGGGGGTGGAGCGGAGAAGACGGGTGCTGGATGGAGGTATGGGTGAGTAATTCTGCGACTGTAGGTCAGCTATGGTGTGTCGAGGTATAGCAGCTTTCTTGGAAGAGGGAGATTTGAAGTCCATGAGCTTCATCCTGTGCGACGGACTCAGAGGGAGGCCGTTATGACCCTGGGGTTTTGCCATTCTGGGCAAGTTGCGCCTTGGACTCTTGTCTATGGACTGACCCGATGCATCCAGGAACAGGCCATAGCCATCATTCACGCTTTCCCCTAGTCCCAAAACTTTTTTCCTTTTGCTTTCCCGCTGCTGGTGATGACGCCCGTGGCACGCACCGGCGCAGGCGGAGGTAAATCCCCTGCCCGGGTGGTGCCGCTGTTCCTGCTCCTTCATGAGAGCGGAGCAGGCTTCCACCGCAGGCCACATGCCCAGATGGCGGGCCATGGCGATGACCTCCGGCAGGTCCTCCTGGCGAACGCACAGAGTGGAGGAGTAGGAGAAATCCAGCAGCGACAGGAGGCTGTCTTCACTGAAACCTGGGGGGAGTGGGGAGCCTCTCATTAGATGTGCTGAAACCTGGTCAATCAGTGAGCGAGATGATGTGTGTGCGCACACCTCAGTGGTGTTTCGTATTGTCAGTTTGGCCTCTGGGTCTTACCAGTGAGATCTAGGTCCGCTTTGATGCCCGAGTCCATCTCCGTGAAGACTTCCTGGAAGTGATCGCTGACGGCCGCCAGGACGGCCCTGTGGGCCGAGTAGGACCGGCTGCTGGTCCGCAGGGTGATGTCGCAGAACAGCCCCGCCTCCCGCTGACTTCTCAGCCTGCTCAGCATGTCGACGCTGTGCGACGCCATCGTCTTTGTCACGCATCCCCTGCCGCCAAGTTCCTGACGGGAGCGGAGGGACGCATCGTCATTATGGGAGCGAAACGTGTGAAAAAAGCAGTTGTGAAAGAGAGCGAGAAAGCGTGAACCCATTATGTGTGAGATCCAGAATAAAATATCAGATCGGACTCTGGACTGCCCTCACCTCTGTTTTCTTGGTGCGCTGGCTGTGACACTCTGGACAGGCCAGGACAAAATCTCTGATCTGGAAGTACATCCCTGTAAACAATTACGCAAAGACAAGGATATGAGACAAAGAGAGACAGCTGGGGGTTTCTCATGTAACTTGACAGTAATCTTAAACGCTCAAAACTCCAACTGCAACAACCCATACAAAATGGCCTTTGATTTTGATGAAAGACGCAGAATGGAATGTAGTTTTCCCACGAATAACAAAAGCCAGGGGCCATCAATCGTGTCTGAGCGAGTTCATCTCAGATTGAGTAAATCAGTAATGAGACTGAGCTTCCTAACGATAATAAATGATTCGATTAGGCTGACAGCTAGTAAGAGGCTGGGTCTACTGAGTTTGGAACCTCATGCTGCCCCCCCACCCAACCGATGTCGGACGTTAAGGTGCACGGTGACGATCGTACCCTCCCACCAGTAGTTCTCAGCCACGCATTTGTAGGTCTCCTCCAGGGAGAGGTGACGCTGGCCCGGCCGCCGCCGGTGAAAGGTGGCGATGGCTTCGTGCCTCCGGTCTTCGTCCAGGACCTCCCGGTAGTTGATGAAGCCCTTCTCCAGCTTCTTGCGGTACAGAAGGCCGTCGATCACCTCGAAGTTGGGCGACCAGTGCGACGCGGGGGTCCGCGCCCTCGCGAGCTCCCGATCGACTCCGCGCCCCCGGGTCCGTCGCCGTCCGACCAGGGTTTGGACGGGCCAAACGTTTCGGCGTTCGCGTAGTGACTGCTGGCGTGGGTGCAATCGCCGGCCATTTTAACCGGTATTAATACTCCGATGTAGAAAGAAAAGGCGACTTTATCCAAGTCCGGACGGCCTCCTCTTCTTCTGTGAAGTGGTTAAAAGAACCCCGTCTTGTGCGTCACAGCGGGAAAGGGGGGGGGGGCAAACTTTACCCACCGTCCCGAGACAAAGTCCACGTGCGAGTGGTGACAGCAGACAACAGAACCCCCGGACCTAACAATGAGCCCCGAAACGAAACAGACTCCGTTCAGAATAGCCTGGCTCCGTCCGCCGACCACGCCGTTGTACGAGTTAGCTAATCTCAACCGCAACGTCTCTCATTATGGATCACAAAAATCTTGTTTTGCCCCAAAGTCCCCCTCGGATGGGGGTCAGCAGCAGCGGGGCTGGAGGGTCCTGCGTTGTGTCCTAGCTGTCAATGGGAGCATCACGTCTCACTATCCGAACACTTGTGACTAACATCCTTAGAGGCATTTTTAAATCATAGGTGCACTTTCTGGTTGGGAGATGTTAGATCACATTTCTGTACGTTTTTTGAGAAGGGGAGCGGGGCTCTCAAATTTTACGCAACACCTACAGAAATGTTTGTCCATCTGAGTTTAGATAATAAATTCAGGCGAGGAGAGCAACGCGCCAACAACGCCGAACCAAGTGATGTAAAGTCCCCACTTTCGCAGCGACTGCGCGCACACGGGCTTCACCGCCGACCTCTCCGCCGCCGGTCCGTCTTTCCATCCGCTTCAGGGGTCGGGAGTGGCCGCCGCGGCTGGATGACGGTGGGCAGCCTCACCTCCGGCGTTAACTTGAGATTTCTTTTCGCCAACTCGGGTCGGAAGCAACATGATGACGCAGCTATCGGCTCAGCATCGCCACTTCCAACGACCTGGGAAAAAAAGCGAGGTTGTCTCCGCGGTCAGCCCGAAATTGTGCAAATCACCGCTGGTTCCTCTCAAAAGCCAGCCAAGAAGCTCCGATTAGAAGCCGGATATAGTTCATAACGCTCCTGTTACCGTAAAAGCCGTCCGCTGGTCAAATAGTCCGGTTTTTCAAACTCGTAACCTTCTGTTTGTTGCTAATCGGCAGCCTAACGATCCACATCCTCCCCGCCTTCAGACAAAAGCCATTAGCAGAAGCTTTAAAGACCTTCGGCCAGACGAAATGTGATTGGCTTGACGGAGCTGCCACTCACGTAGTTTTCGTCCCCTCGTAGTCAAGGTAGGTTGCTCGGTCACGATGCCTGTGTGCAAGTGTTTGCTTCTTGCCCAGTCAAGTTAAATATGATACACCCAGTGGACTGTCCCTACATTGACCCTGAGGATGCACTTTTAGAAAAGATGGTCCCGTTTTTTATTTATTTATTTATTTATTTTTTATTTTCTGAAAATAAGATATTTCACGTTTTAAAATGTAAGTTGTCACTGTTGGCGGAAGCGGCAAATATATAAATACAGTGATAATTGTTTTGGTAAAATTTTCAAAACTGTCAATGTTATGCAACCAGAATTTTCATAATATAAAAACATCTGCATCAAACAAATACATCATCCAACACTGTATGTTCATTGCTGAATTTTAATCATTGTTGCATTTTGAAATACAATATTCATCAAACACAGTGGCAATTTCCTCAGGTTTGTACAGTACAAATACTAATAATGGGAAAATAGAAACCGGGAGGAGTTAAAGCCATTTTCATTCACAGTCTCTCTGACAAACTGACATCATTTTAAGGCTTACTTTCACTACCTGGATAAAAATCCTTTGCATGACTGCATCAAGTCAGAACCAATGAACATTGCCAAATGCAGAGTTTCCTCCCCAGACATGCTTTTCAAGGCCTTTGCTGCAGCCAACCTTATTTTCTGCTTGTTAGTGGGTATTCAGTGAAAAGCATGAAAAACATGGGTGAGCGACTTGGCCAATGAAGAACATTTACTTTCTTTGCCTTGAGAAGTGCTCGGGTTGCTCTTGTAGTGTGTTTTTGACCATTATCCTCCCCTACCATAAGGCATCTTCCTATCACTTCTGCAGCCTTTGGCTGAATCTCAACAGTTGCTAACAGTAGTCACATTAACACAAACCACTTTAACGTCTTCTGTATGTGAAATGTCATTTATTAGACGATAAGAAAATGACTCTTAAATGCTTGCAATAATGAGCTTTTCACTTAAGCTGCTTGTCCGCAGCCTAAAAACAAATAAACACTCACTAAACGCAGGGACTGAACCTTGAAGTGCATGTTTTTCTCTTCTTCAGGTTTGGAGTGCAGTTTTCACCACGTTATTGATAAGAAGTGAGACAATTTTCCTTTTTACAAGAGCACTTCAGCATCTCAATGTCATACAAATCAAATATAATACAGTTAACTCATCTGTTTACAAAACACACACGGCTAAAGGAAGAATTAACTCAAGGACAGCCACTGCAACGCACTTTGTTTTATAGCCGAGTACATCATGCGAGGAGAAAGTCTTGTCAGATCAAGTACAGACGTATCAGAACCAAACACAACGCTGTCGCACCGCGTGATAAGATCCACTGGCACCTCAGCGGTTCGCTCAATGGAAGCTTCTTTAACTTGAACTCTCTGTTGTGTGCACTCTTTTCAGATGTAACACTACACCGCTTCCCGGTGAACACTAGGCCTGGGTGACGCTGGTTTTCGTCTTTGTGGAGGGGTCTCCGGTCTTGGGCCGTTTGGACTCTGGCGGCTGGCACACTGGATCGGTGGGCGGAGAAGGGCGCTCTGGGGAAATAAAAGTAAAGACCTCAGTAACAAAAACAGTCGACGTGCATGTTTTTTAAAAAAAATCCAAACTGTCCACCCATTCTAATTTACCAAACCACTTCCTAGTTCCAACTTTATTTTGCAATGAGGAATTACTACCGACATTTTGTGTGCCGTTACAACCCGTGTGCCCGCTCGTGTTTATTGCTCCATCGGTCTGCATTGTTGCACTATGGCTGTGTTCCCAGATCTCAGCAATTACTTTGAGTACGAGTTTATTATAGTGGGGAAAAAAAAAAGATGGTAAAAACTCCCAGAATAACACCTCAAATGTAAATAGCCATATTGTGTAAGTCTCTTCTGCTAAGCTATAAAAAAGTACATTTACATCAGTGGTCATTTCAGTTGTTTAATAATCTTATATCAAAGCACAGCAGCATCCGTACTGAACCAACACGACCCGATCAAATGGACCAGGACGTGTCGCGACTGATCCACAGTCAATACTTCCTTCTTCAATGTCATTCAAAAGTTTAATGGTTTTCTGCATTGAGTTCCATTCATTCCTTATGGGTCAGATACCCAGTGCTGCTGTATCTGACTCAATACCGGGAGAGATAAAGTTGGATCAGCCCATCCCTAATCCTGACAGAAAGTCGACTGGCTGTATATGTACGTGACCGCGTTTGTCACGTGTCTTTAAATCATCGAAACTTCTCTTGTGATGTTTACAACACAAAACGACAACAGCCATAGAAGTTGCCCTCACGAACCATGTTTGGCCTTCTCTGTGCAGGAACCAACAGCCGGAGATTTGGGTGCGACGGGAATCAAAGATACTCTCCTGGAAACAAAGCAGAGAAAGCGCACTGACATTAACGGAGAGCCGTCGCCGAGCGCAAAATACTGAAATTAAATGTACGGTGAACGAAAGTTAATCACTGTTCCACTGCATTTATCCTGTTATTTTGTTCTATGGATTCAGTAACTAGTTAAACTAGTCAAAGCCAACATTTCAAGTTACAGATACAAAGCACATATAAAAGCATGTGCAGACCTGCCATTGTCCTGAGAAGTCTGGCAGGGTGATTATTATTTTATCATCAGTGGGGGGTCCAACGAATCACTCATGCCAGACAGGGCTTTGTTCTCACTGCCAGTGCTGAGCACATGTGAAACAACAAACACATCACAAGCCCGTAGCAGCTACCTGTAACCCTTCTGGGTTTTTTGGAAGAATATTTTCGGGACCATTTATTAAAAAAAGGATTTTCTACAAATTTTAAAGAGCACAAAGCTTTTCAACCGATCTTTAGAGATAATCAGCTTAGTTACTTTAATCAATTGGGGGGTACATGCCTTGAAGAGTTACTTCCTCAGTCTGACCGCTGTCAAAACACGTTGGTGTAGTTAAGGTATTTCCAGAAATTATAACGCATACGCCTGCAGCACCTGCAGTCCTCCTGCCATCTAGAGTACATCCTAAAAGAACTTTCAACATCCTCGGTGAATTATAAAGTTTAGAATAATCCCCCGCTACGGAAATCAAATTAAATTAGATTAACTCCGCTGTATGGTTACAGAGTCAAACTTCTCGGTGTTCCCGCGCCGCCTCTGTCTTCACTATATGGGCCTCCTGTCAAATTTGGGACTGAAGTTAAAATGACTTTAACTTTAATTATTTCTAAGATGTATAATTTGACTCCACCATCGTTTTTTTTCTGACACTTTAATGAAAGAGTCTCCCCTGGGGCCAGAAACTATATATCCTATAAAAAAAAAGAAATGAATATATATATATATATATATGCATGCAGACAATGAAAGTGTGCCTGTGCTCAACCAGACAGAATCAAACATGACAGCTGCTCTTATATTTACCTTGGTGTGGGCCCCTTTGGGGTGGTTTTACTCTTAGGAGTAATGGACCCAACGGTATTAGCACTGTTGAGGACTTTGGGGGTGGAGGGAGTGAGGGGGCCGACGTTTCGTTGCGGAGTTGATGGAGCGCTCGTGCTGCCAGACGTCGGCGTCTGAGGTGCCGAAGGAGCTTTGGTTTTAGGAGTAGTGGGCTTCCCCCAACCCTCCAGGGTGTTGAGGGTGATCCTCCGCGGCTGAGGTTTCGACTTTGTACTGGGGGTGCTCTTCTTTTCCTCTGGGGGGGTGACGGAGGGGACATCTTTGCCGAGGCCTGCTTGGGATGTGGGAGTCGGGGCTGAGCTTTCCGGCTGGGACACGGGAGACGACGTCCGGCCCGCCGATGACTTCTTGCCCTTTTTCTCGACGCCGCTGTTTGGGACAAAGACCTCCAACGTGGGTGGCTCCTTCAGCGGAGTGCCCAGCTCCCCAGGAGAGAAGGACAGGAAGGAGCAGTAGCCGTCTGTGGAGGACACCGCCAGGAAGGAACCATCGCCAGACCTAAACAGGATAAAACAGACACAAGCCAGAGACACGGTGAAACTCAAATGAGGCGCAAAACCCTTTGCCATTTGTAAGAATCTCATGTTACAGGTCAGGGTTGTGTATTGTTACACTACCTTAGGAAAAAAAATGTAAACACATTTTTCAATGTTGTGGTTGATCTAAATTTCAAACCCTCTGAATGCACATGTGACTTTTTCCAAAAAATTGGATAAATGCAAGGAAGATTGTTTTTACTGCACATAAGCTACGGCCCTCGACTAGTTCAGGAGGTCAACCCAAACATCTTAAATGTTCAGCCATTCAGATATGTCTGGAGCTGTGGTAGAGCTCAGTCAGTGAGATTAAATGTTTGGAAAAAAAATAGCAACAAGTCTGGAGGAGACTGACACGATGGTAAACGTTGTTGTGACTCCTACATCATGTTTCATATATCGAGTTAACGGATCCCTGGAGCATGTCACGCGCTACCGGCTGGTCGGGGTAGAACAAAATTACCTGCCTGCCTCGCAACAAGAAGTCAGCTCACGTGAGCGACATGTCAGAACGACTGAGCGCAATGAAAGGAAACAGCGGTTAGGTCCAGGACATGCACCACGTTTCATCCCTGCTAAAGAGGAGACAATAGAGGAAAGCGATAGCTTACCACGTAAGATCACTGAGTGTGTGGTAGTGGATGTTGGACACCAGGGCAAAAGGAAGGGTCTGCTGGGTGTCATACAAGAAGATGGAGTCCTCCGATGCCACTGCAAAGACCATGCGGTACGGCAGCTGGAATACATTAGGGAGAGCCTGGACAGAACCATCTGTGTGGCAAGAATGGAGAGAAATGGAGAAAATATACATGGGACATTCAAAGAGTTAGACTTTTTTAGTTTTGTCTGCCAAACAATGGGATGTATGTCCTTGCCTTCTCCCTTCTTGGTTCTCAGTTCAAAGTAGACAGGGCAGCAGCGCACAGCCAGCGTAGCTTTAGTTGGACAGGGCAAGTGGGCAATAGGCCTGAAAGACACAGATGTCATTTGTAAATGAATTACCAGGGCGAATTTTTCCTCGACACTGACTCCGAATGGCACAGAAAAGTTACCTCTTGAGGCTCTTCCTGGAAAAGATGTAGGTGGTATTGATGACGTTTTCTCCAATCTCCACGCATCCGGCTGGTTTAAATAAAAAAAGTGACAACAGAGGGAACTTGGTTTATATAAATTATTTTTATTGGACGTCACAACACTAAGTCTCACCAGGTAAAAAGTGTAAAAGTGCGCTCTTTACGTACCCGGGGCAAGCAGGAAAGACCCGTCTGGTGTGAACGACAGTCGCCGAAAGAACGACCTCATACTGTCGTCGTGGAAGATCCTGTACTGCTTGACCTGCAAAGATACAGGAGGGTGCAGGACTGAGAGCGAGTACATTATGTGTTTTATTTAGCAGCAGTACAGAGCATCTCTGAAGATATTAGGGGGTTCAATGCCATACTTATAAATAGAAAGAGCCGAAATACACATATATAGATAGATCAGATACAGTACAAGTTTTTGTCAACATCTGATGGAGACAGGAGAAAATTCTGCAAAAGGTAAATCGCAAAGAGAAAGAATATGTAAATATTAGATTCACTGGCTGAAGGATTTACAGGCGGACAGCCTCCCAATTTCTGATTTTACTGCAGAGAAACACTGGTTCTTTCTGACACTGTGACAATTAAGATCATAATCACACGTAAGATAATAATGTGACTCATAAGAGTAACATCAAACGCAAAAATATATACCAACCTCTCCCTCTGCAAGTGGCCCAGAGCTCATTTTACTGATACAGAAAGCCTTCTTCTTGGTGTGAGTGCTGTATACACGCATCACCCTGAAGGAAAAAAAAAAAAATCATCTCAAGCATCAAACCTCACTGTTAGTGACTACATGAGCAACAGAAAATATCATGACTAATTGAATTTGGGGTCCATATACAGGCTAAGATTAGTTTGAAACAGGAAGTCTGAAGAGAGTGTTGACGTACCTGTCACAGCTGAGAGTAGCAACATACTGCCCCAAAGGATCCCAGGTCACCCCCTGCACGTAGCTTTTATGGTCATTCAAGATACACAGCTTCTGTCCTACAGCACAAAAACAGGTACAAAACGAACGGATATATCGTCACGTGTCACAGAATGCAACGCAGTGTGATTTGCATCACTGAAGTACTTCAAAACACATGAAACCAAACAGAAAGCGCAGCACACGCACACACATATTTTGGATCTCTGGCAGCGGGCAAACCTTTGTTGATGTCCCACATAATGGCAGTGTTGTCAACAGACCCGGACACCATGAAGTTTCCATCCCGTGTCCAGCAGATGTCATACACGTCCTCGATGTGTCCCCTGAAAACAGATGATGCATCTCTTTGTATAACTGCGCTATTGCTACCAATGCAGATCAAGCAAAACAATGGCTGCACTTCAACTCTTTGTCACAGGTTAGGAATTTGGCACTGAGCTTGCAATTACAGTATAAAACTATTTTTTTTAAATTGTCAACCATGACATTAACTATTATGATAAACCAAAGGCAGGAGTAGAAATACACCAGATTAGAAATTGCAAGACTCACACAACAGTACATTTCCATATCTTGATTAATACAAAGTAGAATAATTAGTGTGGGTTCTTGACCTTGACCTTTCCTGACACACATCTTTTTTCTATTTTCTGGTGTGCCTGTTCAGGTTAAGTGCCTAAACCTTGGTGATTTTAAGACATTCTCTGTCTCGGGGGATTAAAACCGCCTACCTTAAGGTCTTGACCACAGACCAGCTCTCCTTGTTGAGCTGAGCATCTTCATCCTCCTGAAACACAGGCGCTTGCTCAGGCTCTTTAGAGTCATTGAGCTTCCACAGCAGAATCGCTGCATCTGTATTTAAAAAAACAACACAACAACAATACCATGACTAAAGACCATTGTTCTATTTTGGGTTTAACATCACCAGTGCCTTTTAAAATAATAACTCTTCAAATTTTGGATAGCATCTGCATATTATGTGAAACATACCATCTCCTCCTGAGGCAAGCAGATCTCCATTAGGGCTAAAGCGCACTACATTCACAGCCTTGGTATGTCTCGCCAGATTAGACAGGAACTCTACTACTGCCTTCCCATCTGGGCCCATGTCGACCCGCCACAGCTGCATCAACAACAGGACAAAAGGTCATTAAAAACTCTTCTTAAACAGGTCAAACAACATATACTGCTGTTGCAAGTTATTATAAAAAAAGAACATAAAAGCATTAACTATGCAACCATTTTTACTCACTCTGACAGTGGTGTCCACTCCAGCTGTGGCCAGTCGATGAATGCGTCCATCAGAACTGTGCTGGAAGTCCAGGCTGTAGACCGGCTCCTTGTTGTGCCATGCAATCTCACACGTTACCACCTTCATTTTTTTTATATCCAACACCGACCTCAACAGAGAGAGAGAGAAAAAACACGTAAAGTACTTCTTGTGCTTTTAAGCGCAGCGGTGCTTAACCTGTGGCCACAACAGTCGTTTATTTCTACACACCGCCGCATGTGGATGCTGCATTTAGGACCATAGATGATAAAAGCTTGATATAAAGCGATTACCTGGTCACACAAGTCCCTGCAAACGAAAGCTACAAAGAGCTAACACAGTTAGCAACACACCGAGCGCGTCTGAATGGGTCTGTTGGGCGATTTGCGACTGACGTGGTGCACAAACAGATACATGTGTACACACATTACTGCTGGCTGAAGTTTATATTTGTTAAAGACACACACGCGTTCTGCATATTTATGCTGCAGACTAAAGTTATCCCAAAATAAATCTCGTAGCTACTTACCTCCTCCGTTGCCCAGCTGAAGATTTCACTAATTTCCCGCTTACTATTCGTTCAAAACTTCCGGTTTCCGGGCTGTAGTGATTGGACGGACATGCGGAAAAGGCGGTGCCTAACGGCAAAGTGTGATTTTATTCAGCCCGGGTCCAAGTATGGTTTTTGGGGGGGGCATTTATAAGTCCCCTAATGACACTGCTCGGCACATGTAGCTCACTTATTAATATAGTTAATTTGCCTAGCTGTTGAGAGCTGTAAATATCTATATATCTCTATCTATCTTTATATATATGATGTGGTAATTGTCATATTGATGTACAGTGTCAGATTTGTGTCTATTCAATAGGTAAATAGGGGGAATCTGGGAACGATGATGGTACTAGTACCTCAAGTATATATTTCACTCTGAAATGTAGTGGAGCAGAAAAGAGTACCTCTGTCACTGAAACTTACCTTTGAAATGATTACAGCACCAATGAAATCCTTCAATTGTTTTAGTTTTATGTACATACACAAACACACAGTATTTGTATACTTGTTACAGACTGACATTTTAAAGAAAAGTATAATCATCCCATCATCATGGACATCTCATGGCAAGGACATAAGAGGAAGGGCTGTGTATCTGCCTGCAGGCTGCCTATTAGACAAGTAAGTACAACCTTTCTTGTCCAAGGAGTTCGTGGTAACTTATGACTCTTTCAGGTAAGTACACTTTGCAAAACTCAAACAGTGAAAGCCTCGTTTCCAAGCTCATGAACTCAGAAATGTTCAAGTGGGTATAAATATATATACAAAATATGATTTAATATAAATCAGTGAAGAGATGAACAACATCTCTTTGTCTCTTTCGTTTGCTTTCATGATTCTCCCTGACAACGTTAAATAAAAGTGCGGCCTATAACATTCATATAAGTATGATGTGAATCTACTGTGAGTATTGCATTTCATTTAAAGAAGGATCACACAAAGCAGCTCAAGGCAATATTGCATTCACTGCACATCATTATAAAATCTGTAAATATGTACATGCCTTCAATTAATATCTACATTTCCTACACTCACAGGGACTCGTATTAAATATTTACAGGTGTAGTACTGCACTTTTTTCCAGGATTTGATGATTTATTATTACTTTTTGTGTGGTGTCCCTGCCTCGGCAGGCTCAGAGAGAACCTGTTCTAGGATCTCATCAATTACATTGCACTCAAAATTCACTTGGCCCAGGTCCAGAGCAGGCACGAAGGTGATGAGAAGGCGCCCGATGTTCTGCCGAAGCTCAAGCAGACTGAAAGAAAGGGGGCAAAAGCAGAGAAACTCAGACTGGCAACATGGTTCAGCTATATTGCTGCTGTGCTTTCATGAATGGCTTTGTAAGAGTTACATCCAGCCATAATTCACACAACATGGAAGAAGAGCGATTTTCCTGCAATCCAACCTTCTGAATGTATCCGAGTTTGAATGTGCGCTCGAGGTCGCTGTCCCTTCCGCCTCCTTTGGTTGTGCAGAGGAATCGGTGGCTCTTTGATGAGCTCCCCCTTGGGCATTTTGCAGGCTCAATCTGAGGTCTTCACATTGGGCTGCCAGGTTTGCCCTCTCCTCCTCCACACTGTCCAACTGATGGCGTAGAAAGAAAGTCATACGCAATGATTTGTATGAATGATACATGATGAATTATACTGGGAAGAGTTTAGGTCTATCTTAGAACAATTTTCAAATGCCCATATGTACTTTGGAAGCTATTGGTTGTTGCAACTGTTCTTTTCGTTAAGTTCAAGCCACGGCTGGAACACTGACCTGTGAGCGCAGTTCATCCTTCTCCTTGTTTCTTTGGTCCAATTCCTGCATCAGATAGTCAACCTGCAGTGCGATCTCATCTGTGTCCTTTACCTTAACTTGACCAATACTCGTCTTGGGGTCAGTCCCCCTGTCCATAGTCAACTCATCGACTTTCTGCCTGGACTCCTCAAACAGACCTCTGTCACCATTCCTCCCCTCCATTTCCTCTGTCTCCCCTGTCTGGGTGGCCTGGTGAGAGCACTCCTTCTTGATACCGATCCAAGACAGCTCCTGCAGTTCGCGTTGCATGTCATGCAGCTGGCACTTAAGTCTATAGACCTCGTCTTTCAGGGAGTCTCTCTCCTCAGCTGTCGTCTGCATGAGCTCCAGGAGCTGGTCTTGTTGTTCCTGTACCTTGATAATATTCAGCTGGTGAGGATTAGAAAGCATTTCATCACCGGCACCTGCACAGGAAGGTCCCACAGCGCCATCGTCTTCCAGGCGATCGGTCGCTCCGCTCTGCAAGGTGTTCTCCACTCGACTGTCACTAGGAGCGTCTTTCCCGCTCTCTTGCTTGATCACTCTTTGATCAGTGCCGCAGACATTGATGTTCACATGTGAATTTTCTGTATTAGATGTACACGGCCCTGTTCCTCCTTCCTCTTCCTTCTTCACGCTGCGTGCTTCCGTCTGGGTGGTGACACTGGTGAGTCCTGGAGGAGCTGTTGGGATGGGACTGGTTCTCACAGGAGAGCTCGTTCCCGCAGCATTCGTCTCTGAGGAAACATCTGCAGCGTCGTCGCCGCTACACTCCAACAGTACAACGTTCTCATCGCTTAGCTCCTGCTTTGCGTCCCCTTTAGCGGGGTCAACGCACAGCTGTTTTGGCTTGGGCGTACTGGCATTCTCCAAGATGAAGATGTCATCATCAGTATCATCCTCATCATCAGCAGGCACTGGTGTGGAGCAGCGTGAGCTCACCTCCACTGACGAGGGTGCATCGGAGCTGCTCCTATCGGAACCATTTACTCGAGGTCTTTTGAGCGTTCTCTTTGGAGTATCAGTCTGTGGTCTTTTTAAGCCGCTGCAAACACAACACGCAGTTAATATCCTCCTTAAAAAGTGCAACTGATAGATTTCAGCTCACAACAACACTGAATCATACCTCAGGGTGTCTGCTGACAGAGAGCATACGTTAGTAATGACTGGAAGACCATCGTTACTGGAGGGGCTGCAAGCTACAGAGAAAGAACAGGCATATTTCAGCGTTTCTAACTTTTCTACCCGACACTCATGCACCAATTTTATTTTCTTACCAGCTTGTGAAATGGTGGAGGACGTTTCCGACGTTGGAGTCAATTCAGCCCTCGCAGCACCCCCTTGTTGTGACTCAGCATTAAACCTACTCCTTGTGGTAGTGGGAGTGGGGGGTGTGCAGACGGTCTATCGGCAAAGAAAAAAAAAAAAAAAAAAAAACAGATTTTTTTTTTTTTTGTAATTATTCATATTGCTAAACCATAGCCACCTTTTGTATTTCTTTAGATGCTTAAACCGTAAACACAACCGTTATCTTAAATCCAAATGATTCACCTTCAGCCACAACCCCCGAGCTCTCTTAGTGTCTGTCAAATGGAAAGCTCACCTTTGAATGCAGTTGCCGTTTCAGGTCTTCCTGCTGCTTTCTAAGAGCCTTGTTTTGCTTGGTGAGATTAGCCAGGCGCTTAACTTCCTTGCGCTGTCGGAGCTCCTCATCCTTGACCATCAAATTCCCAAAAGCACATTTAATGATGTCTTATGTGTTAACTTCTACAGAATCACAAATCAATACTAACAGTGTAAAAACCCATTTGTTCCAAACTGTGCTGAGGTGTTACAGATACCACGTCGGGGAACAAAAAAAGAAGTGAATGGCAGGTGATTTATGACATCAGTGTGTCCTTACTTTTTGTCTTTTCTGCTCTTGTTGCTTTCGTTCCTCCTTTTCTCTAGAAAAAAAAAAAATCACAGAGGTAATGACCCACAAAAGGGAGCCAGTTAATGTGTTAGTTCAAATTCTGGCAGCTTAAAAAACAATATACAATTCTTACTGAACCTCAGCACTAAATTGCAATGTTTGGGCAAAAGGTGTGGCAGGATTCATGTTCATTCATGACTCACTGTTGTTTATACGTCTTGCAGTATGAAGGTTGGTCATCATCAGAGTCCTCTGGCTCCTCATCCACCTGGCAGCTCCTGAGAGAGTGAATTTGGATTGAGATTGAAAACCTCAATAAACATCCAATGATGCCTATCATTAGACCCTGCAGTGGATATCACGCTAGGCCATTCTCTACCTCTGACCGACAGTACCTTTAAGCTAAAAAAAAACATGTTTGGACATTAAACATTTGTGAAAACTTTAAAAGCTTACAGATAAAAGGCGTTGTGCTCTTCGAAATTATGCTATATTTTATATATGATAATTACAAAAGTTTAGACGAAATGACCCTTGATGTTTTTACAATCCAATTGTTTATTGTTTTGCAACAGGTTTACTGATGATGTTCTGGTTACCTGAACTGGGGATCGGGGTTCATCCAGCAGTACCATTTATCCGGCAGCTTGCTGTAGTCAATCCCATCGGGTAGTTTGCGCCAGCGCAAACAGTCATCACACTGAACCCAAATTTGATCTGGTCGCTTCCTGAAGAAGCACACAAAGTGTCTGAGCATGTAGGAAGTCAGCATGGTTAAGACAAATGTGCATGTAGAGTACTGACTGAATACTGTCAGTCACTGCAAATATACTAACATGGCATCCTCCAGTGGCGTGGTGCTGTTTGGGTTGACTTTGCTCCACCTGTAGCGGATTTCTTTTGAGTACTCATCCAGTTTGATCCCCAAATTGTTCATAGTTTTCCTATTCCAAGATATGGGAAAACTTTAGACCACTGCATTTGTCTGTGGTAGAAACCCTGTAAGCTGGAGGAATTAGTTCTCAGGAAACAAAAATAAAACCAGCATGATCAGGGTGAATGACTTGATGCTACTACCTGTATTTATCGGTCTCGTTAAAGCTCTGTTTGTTGTGGGTAGGATCCAGAAAGTTGCACTCTATTACCCCGATGACTCCAACGCCCTGTGTGTTGGCCTGTAGAAGGCAAAAATTAGATTAGAGACGAACAACGGGATGATAGCATTTGGAAACCTCTGAAAAATGTGTAATCAAGAGACACACCTCAACGGCAGAAACTCACCTTAAGCTGGCAGCCCACACGTTCATATGCTTTGATGAGCCGATTCTTGTGATACATCATAATGCCATACTGGTCTTTACTTTTGGTGTTATACCCAAAAATGATTGGAACGCGTCTGGTCTACAATAAGGGTTAAGAAAAAACCCAAGAGCAGAGATATAAACACTTAAAGTGCAGATCCATTTTTGCAGATACACATTTGTTTAGTATATTCTCAATTCATGACAAGTCAGAGACAAAAAAGGAAAAGATACCAGGAAAGTGGGCTTGTAGTGGTCCTTTCTGATGCAGGCTAGGCTCTTAGCGATGAGCTGAGTTTTCACCTTTTGACCACGTATGATAACCTGCATCCGAGGCTTCAGGTACAGAATACTGCAATATGCCTGCAGCCATCAAAACACTATTATTAACTTACTTACAAAAGAAAATCTGTGTTCTCGTTCGCATGAAAATAATGCCTTACATAGGCCTAACAGAGTTGTGAGTTTGAGGACATTACTGCTCCCTACCCGCAGTGAGTAAACACTCTCTGGGACGTAGGAGGTGACCTTGTCTGAATGCTGAGGATTGCTCACTGTCTCGTAGACATCAGACGGAATTTGGATATCGTAACGATCCTTCTCAAAATCAAATTCTCCCATTCCAGTAGTTGTCCTGTTAATAAAAACAATCCATAAACAAGGTGGTTATTAGGTGGAAAGTACCTCTGTCACTGACAAATCGTATCCTCTATGCCTTACCAATTAGCTTCTGAAATAAAACAGGCATCTAAAAATCTGCAGGCATATGTGCCGACTTCACACACACCTGCGGAGGTTCCAGATGATGATGCGCGTGCCAGTTTTTCCCAAGCACCAGAGGGGGCTGATGGCATTGAGCTCAGTGAGAAGCTCCCCCTGTGTTGTGAATGGGGAATAGCGCAGGATGGCCTGCAGGCTGGCTTTGTGCCCCTCTTGTACAGAGAGTAAGGCTGAAGTTAAGGACAACTTGAAGTGAAACACTCAAACAGAAAGATGACAATTAATCAGGAAGGTATTTAAAATCTGCTAACACGTGATGTGAATCAATGCATTCAAAAAAAAGGATATAGCTGTTTTTTTCTTTCTTTTTTATGCTGATAATTGGTACAACTATTTGCTTGGCCTCTATCTCCTTCAGGTAGGTCTGAGAGAGCATCCCAACACATGAACTGTTCTTTGATCTGGAAAAGACGATGGCATCACTGCCAAGACGCATGGATCCTGACTTGAAGCCGTTGCCATAGGTCCCTATTGGCACTATGCCATTTACTGCAGTCTTGTCACTGTAACCAAAGCTTCGGGGGAGAAAAATGCAAACATTAGGAATGTGACTGTAAAATAGGCAATGGCACTAAATAGTCAACAGTTTCTGAACAAAATACCAAAAGTTAAAATGAAGGCAGCAGCAAAAATGTTAAAAGTGCGTGAACATCAAAGCTATTTTCAATCATTTTCCAAGTTTCTGTACCTGAGCATCTTATGCATAGTTTCAAAATCCAGTCCATTTCCATTATCTATGAAGGTGAGGCATTGGTGTCCTTTGACCACTGTCCTATCAATCCAGAATTGGTTTGCACTGACATCTGGATCGTAGGCATTGTCTGCAAGAAGATATCACACAAAACAAGTTGTCTTGTTGATTACATGCAGGTCAACAAGAGACATCAACGGCATGTAGTGGAAGAGAAACGAAAGTGAGACATGCAGTTCTTAAATAACGAAACCTGGCTATGATGACTCACCGATGAGCTCCGCTATGGCACTGAAGGGCCATGTGTGGCTGGTGGAGTTGGTGTGAAGAAACTTGGGAGAAAGCTGGAAGTGGGGCAAATTATTTTCAGTCTGTTCACATCAGTCAATTTGTCGTTAACCTTGCCGACAGTGCGATTAACTAGCGAACTGGGAGTCAACTTTAACCTCGACTTGGTGCCACACTTCGTTGATGCGACTAATTAGTGGTTTTCAAGCAGACCCTCACCTACAAACAGTGATAGTTTTTGGTTGTGTTTTTTTTATTTTATTTTAAAGCGAACGTTAGTTATCGTCAGTTAGAGCTTAGCTGTTTGTAAACAGAGTGAATGCGACCACGCAGCTTCCTGGACTGGAAGCATAGCAAACTCTATACGTGCGTCATGTCCAATCCTACAGCTCATATTAGCATCATTTATTAATTGTTAGCAGTTCAAATCAGCTAATACCACTGTAAAATTACCAAAACTGTTTTTTAAAAAAAGAAGAGCAAGTTCTACTCACTGTACTCAGTGGTACACCGCGGGCTGTTTGCGCCGCCATGTTTTCCGTGTAGAGTTGTGACGTTCGCAAACGAACCGATTCTTTTGAACGGCTCATAAACATGAACGATGGGAGCCGAGTCGCGGCAAGGGAGGAGCCGTTCTTTCTGTCGTTCTTTTTTTTTTTTTCCTATGCGTGTTTCACACAGACGCACACAAATTAACTCCTCCTCCCGGCTTTGTTTTTAATATTTATTTATGAGTAGGTATTGTATGAATAACATAAGTCAGCATAGCTTTACACATACACACACTTTGTACTAAAGGTAAATCCAAAATAGTGATGTCACTGTCTAAGCAGAGGGATGTTGTGCCACCCTATGGAATATAGTCCACACATGACAAATGAGGTAATAATCAATATTTCAGAATAACTCAAACTCAGATATCGGTGTGTGATATCTGAGTTTTAATTATTTGACTACAAATCTCACCTCATCATTCCTCCCAGTGATTATTTCCAGGATAAACTGAGATGCCCCCAAGCTGGCTTCTTAAAACTGACTAAATATTTAAAAAGAGCCAAAAGAGCCATTCTTTTGAAAGTCTCTTTTGAAAGGAACGGCTCGCCAAGATCCGGATCCCCTCAAAGAGCCATAAATCCCATCACTAGTTCCGTGAGTACGGATGCTGGCGAGGTCAAACGTTGAAATCATCACTGACGGAAACATTAAAGTGTCAATAATATCTGCTTGAATTATTCACGCTCAACGGTACGGGGAAAACAGTATTATTCAGATATCTGTTAAAATATAATTTTCTGTCTGCTGCTACAAACCATCTGTCTGAATATTTCGTCAATTCGCTTCACAATGTGAGCTCAGCTTTAAATATTATTTACATTCTTTTTGGCCATACTAATACTAAACATTGTTGCTTACCATTGTTAATAAGGTAAATGTATTACAACACATCTTATATTAAATCATTCATCCATACCGCTTATCCGTGCAGGGTCGCTGTAGCCATTCCCAGCCGGCAGACAAGGCAGATCTTCAGTATCACATGGGTGATACAGAACCACACAGAACCAGGGTTCGAACCGAGAATCCCATTGCTGTGAGACGACAGTGCTAACCAGCATGGTATAATTCCCCATAACGTCAATGTAAAGACCCCAAGCATTGTTTCCGGTTTGACACTTTCCACAATAAAAGCACTTCATATACAAATTACAGTACTTGGAGAACTTACCAAGAAGGTAATGAAGCAGTATGAGAGATTAATTATTTGTTCACCCTCAGATGCAAATGAAGGAAAAAAAGCAACTACAGCTGCATAGAAAAAAAACACAGTATTTAAGCTTAATATTTTATTTAATGAATCTTCTTTTGGTTAATTTTGAAACTTGAACTGGTCCTTTAAACATCCAAAATAAATTACTTAAACATTCAGAACTGTGGAAAAAAGACAACAGGTAGTTGTAAAAACTATCCATGAACAGCTACAAAGAAAGGCTGATTTCCCTTGAACACCAAAAATGGCAAACATGTATAATTACAGATTTTCCTGGTGGACGGAAAACATTCAGTAACTCACTCACACAATTCTTAAACAGGCAAAGTCCCATGATGACTACAGTAACAATCAAAGACTAAGTACTTCCACAGCAAGGTCCTGCAGACATACAGTCTTTACATTCTCAGAGTCAGACATTGTATGACTGTATGTATTGTATGTTGACACAGTATGACTGTACTAGAGAGCATAGTTAACCAGAGTTATGAAAAAGTCAAAACAACAAAAACAATACTTAATAAGGTTATTCACAGTGAATCTGATAAATGGCATCAAACAAAAATTGTTTTTGGAACGATTATTATAAAAGGTGCATGCCTTATAATAATAATGATAGGAGTAATTTGAGGTTGACGTACTAATTATTTTTAGTGGTAAATTTTTTTAGTCTAAAATCACATAAAGGAAAGCGAGTAGACACTATGACACAGTCTCAATATGTTAATATTTTGCAGCTGAGATGATAAGCATCCTTGAGTGAAAAAGGAACATTCCTTAGCAGTTTGTCATTCATACTATATATATATTTTTAAGATGTCTAAAAAGCCTATTGAATTTACTATAACAAAGTCCCTTGGCTTTCCCACTACAGATTTAGCGTGAGTGCACCTCAGAGGTACATGTATGTATGTATGTGGAAATAAGACAAGTTAAAACATTAAAAAAAAAAAATTCCTTTTTTCTACTTCACAAAACAACGTTATCACCGGATGTGCCTGTTTTAGGTATTCCACTCTTTTGGCTGCCAGTCAAAAAGCTTAAGAAGAGGACCTTGTTCATGAAAGCATCATGGTTGAGTTTTTAAACTCTCCATGGAGTCAAGGAACTCCTCTTCAGTGATGTGCTCCAGCTTCTTTAGGACTGCGTCCAAACTGGCTGCTGGGTAGTCTGCTACTGGGCAGTTGGGCATAGAGTGGCTGTAAGGGGGAGGGCCCTGGAAGGAACAGCAAAGGGTGCGAAGGAAAGGCAGAAGCTGGGTGATGGAGCGCAGGGAGCGTTGGGTGAGGAGGGGAAACTCCAAACGCTCTGTGGACGATTCCTCATTCGGCAGTTGCGGTGTCTGGAATAACAAGTCAGGACGTCATAATCAGAGTGAGATGTGGACATATAATGGAACAAATCTTGAGTGAATAACTGCTGAGAAGGTGATCGGCTGCAATCTCCCTCTCTCTGTAGGACCTGTACGCCTCCAGGACTCTGAGGCGTGCAGAGAAGATTGTGGCTGACCCTTCCTACCCTGGACACAAACTCTCCTCCTATGGCAGGAAGCTGCAGTCCATCAGGACCAAAACCTAACGCCACAAGAACACTTTCTTCCCTGTTGCTGCTGGAATCATCAACGCTTTGGCCCACTCACCTCAAATCGCTGCTGGATCCCTTCCAGTACTCTGACGGCATGGGGTACGCATTCCTGCTCATTCTCTATCAGCGCAGTCTCTGGGCCACTGTAGCGGTTCACATCCACCTCAGGGACAAATGCCCAGCGATACCTATACATGGAACAGACAGAAAAAAGTAAGATAGAAAATAATACCCAGATAAATAATTCACATAACACTGTAACTTAAAAAAATTTTAAGTTACATTTTTTTTGTTCTAAACTGGACTTACATCTGAAAGAGTGGCATCTTTTCCGGGGGAAAAGCCAGGGAAGTGTCGAGAAACTTGCAGGCAGACAGGTACATGTCCAACTCTGCTTGAGAGAAATTCCCTGGTCCATGTCTTTCCAGGGCTCCACGCACCACTTTAGTCAGCCTAAGTGGTGCATAAAGAAAAAGTGTTTTGGGTGAGCGCATCAACAGGGTATCCCTGAAACAAGTTGTGAACAAGAGAATCAACTCACTTTGAGACATCTTTATCCATCTGCAGAGCTTTCTCGAGACGTGCAAATGTGCGAATCTGAAAAACAATTTTAAAAAAACAACAACATTAAATCAGACATGTTTTGGCCCTGTGTATAAACCAGCTTCTCCAAGGATGGGATCTTACCAGCTCTGTGACCATGATAGGCCAAAGAGATGTCAGGTGCTGGGATGAAATCCGCAACAGGAGAACACGAAACATTAAGAACATTTGGGCTGAAACAGCAGGGCTGGGATTCATGCGCAAAGCCTCCGTAAGACGCTCTGAAAGGAAGAGGGTTGACGTTTTAGATTTGTCACAGGCCACGGCCAATTATGATGTCTGTTTCTCACCACTAAATTACACACATTTGAGAAGTTATTCAGTAACAGTACCACACCTTGGATGAGGGGCAGATAGAGGTGATACTGGTCGACTTCTCCACTGAACATGGCGAACGCCTGGCGCTTCAGCAGCATGGGTTTCTGATCTGCACTAGCAAACAGTTTCAGGGAGCTGCTCTGCATGCCTGCATCACGGATAATAATGGTTTGTAGCAGCAAATCATCACAAAAGGTTTCTGCAATTTGGACTTGACACAACACTGTGAAAACACTGGTTTGAAACCCTTTTGTTTGAATGGACTACTGTAACAACCTTCAAGAGTGCTCTCCATCACTGTATATCCATTTTCTAACATGATGCATTCTACTAAATTACCACATTACATTTCTGTGACACAGATTTGCTGGTACTCACTCATGAGGTCTTTAAACATGGTTTTCTCATGAGTCAGCAGATGGTCAATAATGGATTTCCAACTGTGAAGAAAAAAAATTAAATTACATTAAAGGTGTTGATCAGACACCTTTAATGTAACGCTTCTAATTTTCTAATGTCAATATTTTATAAACATCTGCTTGTCACAAGAATCCTCTATGGGTGCATGTCTTCCAATATTCCCGAAGGTCCTGGTTGCAGAAGAGTGGTGAATGATTTGAAAGAAATTCCCATCCTAACCTGGGTGCACAGGAGGCATCCATGGTGAAGAAGACGGGGTCCATGAACAGCTCAAAGACTTCTTTCTTCCAGGCCCTTTTGGTGTAGGCGTACCCACTCAGACTGCTCAGCAGCTGAGCCCCTGCTTCAAAGCTGGGCATGTTGTAGGCACTGGAGGAGAGAAAGTCACAGTTAGAGGAACTGTATTAAAGAACCGGTGTGGAGGATTTAGTGGCACCTGGCAGTGAGGTTGCCAAATGCAACCAATGGAAGTTCCAACCAGTGTTCTAAGATAACAAAAAAAAAACAATTCTTAGGTTTGGATGATTATAGAGTAATGTAAACATAACTGTGAATATTATATTTCAATGCTGCCAATAGATCCCCCCTAAATCCTACACACTGGTTAATTAAGACCAAAGGACCCAGAGGTGTTAACATGAAGAAAACCCAGACACCTGCAACAGTAGTTACCTGTGGTTCTTCAGGTATGGGAAAACATAGTACATGAGCCGAGAAATGAGGGGAACAGCCTTCTCCTTCTCATCACTGCGGTACACCATGTCCAGAAGTGGTGCCAAGATCTACACAGTGTGAAAGTGTGTTAAACACCACACACACACACACATTCAGCAGAAAATGAAATCACAAGAACCTACCTCAGCCAGAAGCACAAGAGCTTGCACGCTGTAAACTGAAGGGGCTGAGGAGGAAACCATGGTGCTAGCTTGAGCTAATGACTCTGACAAGGAGATAAGGAGTAAAAGAATAGTGAATTCATCTGTGTCACCAAGGTTTTAATAATTCTATTTTTTTTTTCCTTTATGCTAGGAGCACCTTGAGTCTGTGGCAAATGTGCATAATAAAGGAAACAACATGTGTGTTTGTAGATCACGTCATGTTTCAATATAGGATCCTGCATGCATGTTTTTGTTAGAGCTATCTGAAGTTACCACAGTTTTCACCGTCCATGTCTGCTTCATCAGGCTCCACTGCTTCAGGGCACACCTGGGGCTGAACTTTGACCTCAAGACTGCGGCTGAGCCAACTGGTCTGCTCCAGGGATGACCCTGCGATCCCGCCCACTGCCTCGAGGATCCGCTGAGTCACCTCCTGCACGAGAAGGTCACCGCCAGCGATTGCATTTACACGTACTCATGAATGAGAAACAGGGTTTCCATAACTGGCGTAGGGGTTTAGAGAAACCCAATTTCCCCTGTCGATTTGTCTTGGAGAAAACCGATTTCTCTGCTGTGTATGCAGATAACCCTTCTAATCAGCTTTCATCTAATGAGCCATTCTTCCAAGATAAGTTGGGTTTGAGGAGTAACCTGATTTCTTGAGTATGCACTGAATATCAATACTGTGGCTCACGCGCACTCTGGCTTGTTATCTCAATCCTAGCAGCAGCAATTCAACATGAATCGTACCTGCAGGTCTCGAGTGTCCCTCTTATTGTCCAGGTTAGGAAGCCTATTGACAAAGTCATTGAGGATTCTGCAAGATAGGAACCGTTACTGGATATTAGATTTTCAAATTGGAAAAGAAATTAACAAAAAGAAAAACAGTCTTTTAAAGACAACCTACTGGCATTGAATAGTTCTGTAATATAGAGGAATTACTATTAACTATAATATAAGTACTGAATGCATAAAAAACTGACCCAAGCAGCAGGAAGTGCCCGGGTGGGGCCAATTTGAGCTGAGCAGACTCCCGCAATAGACTGAGAAGAGCAGCAACGTTCTCCTGCAGAGCCTGATCTGAAATGCTACAAACAGACACAGAGATTTTTTATAGACGTGAACATATAAGAAGAATGGCTGTATTAACCCTGGCTTAGGACTTTTGGTAATATAATTTCCCCATTTACCTCTGGATATAGGCGAAGCTGAACTGTAACATGGGGATATCTACCAAGGTTGACTTCAGCTGGAGGAAAAAAAAAAAAGGTAGAAAATATATTTTGAAAATGGGTGAAAATTTACAGGATACAAGTTGGGTCTGGGTGTGCGTTTGTGTACCTGCTCTCCTTTGATCTGGTGTGGGTTTTTCACCACCTCTTTGACTAAATGTAGGATGGTATCTGCTTGGAAGGTGTGCAGTGATTTCACCAGATCCACAATGGTTAGACGAGCCTCACTGGTCACAGGTAAAACCTGGAGGAGGACATGAGGGTAAAAGGTGCCAAAAAGTCCTCTCAAGCCAAACAAACGAAAGTCTTTCTGTGTTTCTAGACGCGCTGCAGTTCTTACTTTGTTTTTATGTCTCCTTTTACTCTTCCTGCTGCTCCATACTACTCCCAGCGAAGCCATCAGCTGAACCCCACACTGCCCAGTCAGAGGGATCAGGAAGTCCAGTATTCGCTGCCGTAGTATCTAAACACACACACACACACACACACACACGTGAATGCATAAAACCTTCTGTAATAATACATGCACATGGCTGAAGAGAACAAGCATGCATGTTTTTGCTGGCAAAAAGGAATGCTTTGAGAACTTTGTACACACACCTTGGTGCTTTTAAAATAGACAGAGGTAGAAGTGTGTTTGCTGCTGTGGCCAGAGTCAGATGCCCGCCTCTGAAACTCTTCCCTTATGACCACGCCCCATAACAAAGCCATGCTGCTGAGCATGTGCGGTAGAGCCTCAATCACAGCGTTGCGTGCATTACGGACATCCACGGGATCACAGGCGACCAGGGACTGATGGAGAGAGTGGATGAGAGAAGAAAATGAGCTTTAACGGTAATCTATTATGGACGTAAGAGGTACAAATGTGTGGCTGCTCACTGCCCACCCTCTTGTTGTCCCGTAGACAGTAGTGTGTTATGGTGGTCAGGCCTTCAAGCAGAGTCAGAGGGTAGTCAGGGGCGATGTTCTCCCTCCTCCCACTCAAGCTAAACAGAGGACACAAGCATCACTCAATCACCCATTTGATTTAAACAAATACTAGACACAACACATTTTCCGGATGAAAACCTAGTTGCACATTATTATCCTCGCTGTAAAATTTTGATTCTCTCAAAAAAAAGTAGCTAAATTGTGCAGTTTAAAATCATCACAGTGTAAAAATGTATGTAAGCAAGCATTTCTAGAGGTGCACAATCTACCTCTGACTTGTCTTTCCCCCGTCGTGTTCGTACAGCTTGACCAGCTCGTCCAGGTTCCTGCAGATCTGACTGATGAGAGGGGACACGATGATTCCTAATGAGCGTCCCAGGTAGGGCAGAGAGGAGCACAGCAGAGACACCCAGTGGGGGTGCATGGCATAGCCGTACTGTGGCTGCAGAGCCCTGGCTGCGGCAGACACAAACATTCCTTGGGCGGTGATGGGGTGGTTTTGGACGTACTGGGCTGCTTTGATGGACTGCTGGAAAAGGACTGCAGTTTGCCACTCGCGAGCAAGAGCGGTGCCGGCAGCAGAGGATTCACGGGGCTCCGCAGGGCTGGCCAGGTGCTCCACCCGAAGCGGCTGGTGAGGCAGCCCCGCCGAGCCACACGTGGTGCTCCAGCACTATGAGAGCCTGAAGAAGTTTCAGTAATTCCATCTGCAGTGGGTATTGTTCCTGCCCGCCTCCTGATCCAAGATTCACCAGGCTCTCTTCTGATAGGCCGCCCTGCTCATCCAGCACCTCCACGTTTCTGGGCGGCCCCTTGTCTGTTCCCCGCTGGCTGACATACATGGATGCGGATAGTGTGAGCAGAGCATATTGCTGCACTTTACATCCTGAGAGGAGTCTGCGGATGGGCTCCAGCCTGGCCCCATTGCCCTCTTGTCCTCGTGCCAGGCAGCCCAGCTGCTTCACCAGCCGGGTCAGCACCTCCACACTCTTCACCTGGACTTCCCTGTTCCCCTGCAGGTCGAGAGGGCCGAGGCTCAGGTAGGACGGGTAATGAGAGCGCAGGAATCGCAGACACAAGGACACCAGCAGTTCCATGAGGAGAGATGGAGGTACAGAGGGGGAGGAGGAGGGAGAGAGCAGGCAACCATAGAAGCCTTTGCCGTCCTGGGCCTGTTGGTGTCGCTGTAAAAGGTTAGAGACCAGGTTTAAATGTGCAGCGGAGCTTGTGTCAAGAGAGGTAGAGGAGAGAGCATCCACTAGGGGGCACTCCGCACTGCTCCTCAGCAGGCTGTCGAGCAGCGCCAGGCCCTGGAGCAGATGGCGCCAGCCTCCCGCCACAGGATACAGCAGGACATGACGGAACAGAGAGTCGATGGCCTCCCTCTTCTCACGCTCCTGTTTTAACAGGCGAGACCTGGCCATGGCCTCTAGCTCCAAATCCTCCTCATCCTCACTTGACAGCGAATCGGACGCCTGCGTGTGCTCAGACTCTGCCCTCCGCAGGCCATTGACCATGGCGCCTTCCTCAGTGCTGCGATATGGGCCGGAGAAAGAGCTGGAGTTTTCCGTGGAAGCCTGGGCACCGCTGGTGTCAGCTGACTCTGTGTGTTCACTCTCAGGCTCCGCCTCTGCCTCCTCCGTATTATCCTTCTCCTCCTCTTCCGTCTCTTCGCTCTCACTTCGTGATAACGCTAAAGAGTCCTGTGGCTTGGCCAGCTCTGGACCACTGTCTAACTCTGTCCACAGGGATTCCCTGTCCACCATGGTGGTGAGATTTAAGGTGGTGACCTCTGTCGTCATGGCATCCGCAGATGTCCCAGACGATTTGGTGGAGCTTCGACTCCTGCTGCTTAGAACCTTCAGGTTCCCTTTAAAGCAAAGAGCATAGCTTGACAAACCCGCGCAACAAAGAGATCACACGGCCGATTCCTCAAGTCAAATATAGTTTGCGTTACATCATACACGTGCACTTACCAGCAGTGATATTTTGTTTGACGCTGTGAATGGAGCAGCACTGAGCGGAGGGGTGAAGCAGCAGCAGCAGAATAGGCTCCAAGATTCGAATCACGTCACTGAGGGACAGAGCCCTGACCAGCCAGCACTGAGCTGCAGCACGTATTGAGCCATCAGAGCAGCTCAGACTGTCCACCACAACACACAGGGACCTGAGGGAGACGCAGAGTTCAAAAAGAAACTCAAACAAATTTGCCATATTCCAATTGCGTGTGTTACTTGACCCGGGCACATTCAAGTCAGCAGTGTGGGAACGCTCCTCAAAAGGTAGGACAAGTTTTCTTAACTAACTGGCCCGGTACATACATTAAAAGACGCTATGTACTAACTGGTCAAAAGAGCGATTGAGAGACATGGTCCTGTTGGTCTGGATCTCGCGGGTCAGGTGCCACAGAACCGTGAAGCGGTGCAGTGCTTCCAGCCTAACAGCCTGGGGAAGACAAACACAACGCAAATCATTGGCTTATTTGCTCAAGTCATTACCCGTCTGTTTGCGTCCCAGTTAAACTGACACATCTACAAGGTCCTGGGAGAAAATTAAAATGCGAGAACAAATTGTGGTTCGGTGCGCGTGGAGCCATACGCACCTTGTCTTTGTGCATCAACGCCTGGCAGATGATGTCCTCACAGATCGACGCCGACGGAGCCAAACAGTGAAGCCTGTAAAAGAGCTCCACGCAGGAAATGTGCTGCTCTCTCCGCTCCATGTCCAGCTGGCTCCACAGTACTTGGGAGACCCTCTGATTCACAGCACAAAATCGCAAAAAGTTTAAAATACATTCATTCAGAGTCATTCAGGCATTTTCACTTGATTATCTCACTTGATAGAAGTCTGTGCCCTCCTCTATGGCTCGTAGCACAGCAGGGTAGACGGGTGGCACAGTGACCATCTGTAGTCGCCCACTCAGAGGGTTGGAGTCAGAGTTCTGGTAGCGTCTGTGCTTGTCCTGGATGACAAGTGCTAAGGACTGGGAATGGTTGATGAGTTCCAACAGGGAGGCCACTGCTGTGTGTTGGATGTTGTAGTCCCTGGACAGGCAGCACAGCGTCATCAAGGACCTCAGCCACACTGGCAGGCTGTCCACTTCACTATCTAAGGAATACAAAAAAACCCTGTTTTAATTACTTCTCTTTGGGTTAAAGTATGCTGATGACAGTCTTATTAACTCGGCAGGCAGCAGATTGCAGACGCAATCTGCCTGCGGGCTGACCTGCGTGGCCGAACATGTCTGTGTGGAGAGCCAGAGTCTCCTCTTCACTTAGGTAGACAGGGAAGGTGGTGCACTCCAGCAGCAGGTGGCAGGTCGCGGTGAAGGCCTGTCGACAGGCCTCGGAGATCTCTGCCCTGCCCCGTGGCATGTATCCCGCGGCCCAATCCAGACATCCTGAATGTCCACGGTCCTTTTTCTTCTCCACGGGGCCTGCTGAGGGCTGGGCATCAGATGCAGGGCGTAGTTTAAGTTTGTTTGGACTGAAGAGTACAGTCAGTTTATCTTTAATTTCACGTCCCCCCATCGCCGTCAACCGAATCTTGTGATCCAGAGAGGGAGCAGTTATTTCAGCCTGGACAGCTTCCTCAGGTCCCTTGACCTCCTCCACCTGCACAAGCAGGTATCTGAAACATGACAGGGGTGAAAATAGAGAGATCACAGTTAAAAAATATGGCCTAAGAATTCCTTTTACAGCACACTGCAACTAATTTGACGATTTACCTGGTGGTTATGAAGGACAGTATATCCTGCAGACACTGGGTCATTGTGTCCACACTGCCTCCCCTCCTCCATACTCCCTCTCCTTCTCCTTCTTTGCTAATTCCATTTCCCTCAGCCCCCATCCCCGGTGGAAGATGCTGCTCTGATGGTGAGGCACTGATCCCCAGTCCGCTGTCTTCAGACCTGAGTGCTGGGTAAACACCATTTGCAGGCTGTGCCTCATCTCCTCCGTCTCCGTTCAGCTCTTCATCTCCACGGTGACCATTAACCTGTCCATCACCACCTTGTTTCTCCTCGTCCTCCACATCCTAGACAAAGTATCATTTTTAGGCCGACACACATTACAACATTAAAAATATTTAAAAAGAAACCCCACTGGCATGTTATTGCAAAATGTCAAACCTGTGATTCTTCGCCTTCCTCCTTTGGCGTGGGTATCTCCTCTGTGTGAGCCCCCGCTTCAACGTCTATATAAGCCACAGGCATTTGGATCTTACTTAGGACCTTGAAGCAGGCACGCAGGCCGTGCGTGACATCTTCCAGGCTCACAGTGTCCAGCTGGCTGTGCAAGGTCCGCAGCATGATGCCCAGCATCTCGGGGAGGAACTGTGACTGGATGTCCGCATGGAGCTCCTGTGGATGAAAACAAACGTGTAAAACATACTGTTTGTGTATAGAAATCCCTTCAGGTGTGTGTGTGCGTATGAGTCAGACTTGGGTCAAACAGTGATGAATAATTGTTAATATTTGTTTAAACCTAACTGTGACTGATTGCCAGAGGGATGCAGTTTTCGGGTAATATGAGAAAACCAAAAAAAGTAACCAACATCTGCATCAATACCCAGTTATTGCCTGTTGGTCTGGGTCTAAAATGCAAACCCCTCTGCCTTTTTCTGATATCAGTTTCACTGCAATAGATATTTTTTCCACGTTGAAAGTAGCTGCTGATGTGCAGGTTTGCGTGTGATGTTTACCAGAGGAAGAACATCAAGCAGGAAGATGATGAGAGTGGACATTTCTGTGACGGAGGGAGCAGGGTGACTGCGGTCCGGCTGAGGAGGGGTTGGTGGGTCATCTTTGTCACTACAGAGAAGGACGGAGAATAAAATGATTCTTTCTTCTGACTTGTGGGTCGAGATTTGATGACAACCAAGGAAAGTCGGGACACGCAGTGGGTTCCCATTCATTTGAATGGGTGAGTAGTCTCATACTTTTGCACCCCACTGTAAGTTGAATAAATTCTTAACAGTCACACAAGCGACTAACTTTTTTTTTCAGCCTTTGGCCTTCTTTAGTGCTCTATTTAACTTTGCAAATGCAGACCTTTTCTTATAGTCTTGCATTTCCAGTCTCACGACTATGTACATACACTGCAACACCTGACAGGTTTAAGTTTTACAAATCAACACGTACATTTTTCCATCATCATCATCAAAGGTTCTGTTGCAGTCAACACCCTACCTGAGAGAAGCGCAGAAGCGTCGTGTCATGTACTCCCACAGGTATTCACTGTTCATGGAGCTCACAAGCATATTCATCGTCTTTATGATCTCTGATGCATTCTTGTTCTCTTTTATCTTGCTGTTTAATAAAAACACAACAAAGTCACCTTCTGCTTTCAGAGTTATGCGTCCATGCATCTGTGCTATCATCTGTGACTCTCACCTGGCTAGCTGGTTGCCCGAGAGCCCCGAGCTGGTGATGGTTTCCTCCCCCAGCATCTGCCGACAGTAGGAGTAGAAGGCTCGGACCACCTCCAACAACACACTGCTCAAGACGGCGGGACCTGAGCAGAAACATCATCATTATCGCAGTAAAAAAAGTTGGTTTTATCAGTTTACTCGTGTTCAGTGCTGCCTACCAATCTCTGGTTTATCAAGCAGGCTGGTGATGATACGGAAGGGCCTGAGGTATCCAATTACATGCTCTGGGTCGCTCTCCACATCCTTCTGCTGAAGGATGTTGATCAGAGCCTGAAGTCACAGAAATGAACAGATGAGTGTGAGAGAAACACACATACATCATCACTTTGTGAATTCCCATCATTTTCTGTAAAACATGAAATGTACTGTTTGAATTGGGGATTTTCTAATTTAAAATCTTTAAACCTTTAAAATGAGGTCAAAATAAAAAACATGTTTTTTTCAGGGTTTGGCATGTGCTTGTCTGCCAACATTTGAATGAGCTACCTGTACAAGGAAATAGCCAGAGTAGGTGTTGAAGTAGAATGATAGATGATCCTCTATGGTGGTGGAGAGGGTGGGGTGTGGTGCCACCATTTCTCCTTTTGTGTCTGTGCCTGAAAAACATGTACGCGCGAAGACAAAACATTAGCGAGTGAAGAGAGAGAAGCAGCAGTCGACCAAACTCTGCCAAAACGGCGGTCGCGTGGACAAACACGCGATTCATCGCTGAGGCGAGCACCTAGGAGCCAGCCGTAGAGGCGTCTGTTCAGGGACATGTCTCTGCGGAGCAGTGTGAGCGAAGCCGCAGACACTATTGCGACCATGTCCTCAACGCTCAGAGTAATGCAAGTCTCCGCTGGGTCCTAAGGCAACAACACACACAGGGACAATACGTAAAAGGAACAGGAAAGCGTGGCAGAGTAATGATAAGACACACAGAAAAGAAGATCCACTGTATTATAGACTCCTAGCAGCTACACACAGCATATTCAGTAAATGTTTTACTATTGTCTATGTATGATATACATTAAACACAATTTAACTGAGATGAAAGAAAAACAGGAGATGAGTGTCTGAATGTGCACCTACCAGGCATGTGGCAAAGGGGAAAAAGTAGAGCAGGATTTCAAGTGTGTTCCTCTGTACCAGGACGTTTGAATCTTGCAGAGAAAGACACACCGACTTCACCTGGAGACAGACGGAAGCCGAGCCGTTCAGACAAATGGGAAAAAAGATGGTGACGGAGCAGAATGCAGAGCAAAACTGAAACACTCACCACTTGGCGGTGGTCGTAGCCGAGCATGTGCGCTTGCTGGTGCAGGGACGACGTGCGATCGAAATGCGTGACTATGAAAACTGAGGCGGGCAGCCGCACAGAGGGGCTGACCACCATGCTGCCCCACAGGGCACCGTAGAAGACCTGCTGACCCACCAGCAGTGACAGCTTGAGCAGCAAAGCATCGGTCCTGAATGGGGGGGGAGAAGGAGAGAGAGGACAAAACTGGAAGTCAACTTACATGCACCACTGCACAAAGTAGTGCAAAATAAACACTGAAACTTCTCATACAGATACACTTGAATGCAATAGTTTCGGCACCCCTGGGCAAATTAAATATTGTGCTGATACTTGAAATGCAAAGAAGAAGCCTCAACTCCAGACAACCCCTGCGGCAAACACACATTTAAAGTGTGCCTTTCTTCAGATGTTAATACACCATTACTTTTTGATCACCCAGCATCTCATGAACAGCGGTTCATGTACTGTTGGTGAAGGATTATATTGGTTTAGGTCTTTTAAGAGATTTGATTACAAAAAGAAAAACACAGAATATTGTCTGACAAAACCGCTTCGTACCTGTCGTAGACCTCCAGTCCCTCCTCCAGGCCTGGCAGGAGTCCTGTTATGAAGCCCTGAAGACTCGGCAGCAAAGCCCTCTGCAGTGGAAGATAGTAACGCTCATACAGTGTCAGCAGCACAGGCTTCACTGCCATCGCTGCGTGGCCCAACAGTGGAAACAATCCTGAACTGAATAAAAAACAGACACACAAAATGGGACAATGTCACAAAAAAAACTGCACTCGTGATCAGGGCAGCACTCTTCTTGAAGCAGCGAGAGATTTCGGCTAGTCTCATCACCTGTAAATGAAGAGATCCTTGGCCAGCCATTTCGTTCCAATGATTTTGAAGATGACCTCGTAGGACTCCAAAGCCTTGAGGTGTACTCCGCTGGGCAGAGCCGGGTGCAGGCACTGGGCAAGACGCTTCCCTATGATCAGCCTCCTGGGTAGGAGTGAGTAGCGGAGGTTACTCTGCAGGGCCTGCGAGAGAGAGAGAGAAAAATAAAGACACTCCAAAGTAAATAGCTGCTCTGTAAGTCAAATGGAAAAGTGGCACATTTATTGCCCCAAAAGAATGGCCAGAAGACCTGAGCAACAAGGTTGTATAACACAACGTGTGACAACGAGAAACATACATCGGAGCTGTTAGGCTAATAACCGCACAATATCCCCCCACCCTCCACCCAAAAAAACCCCACACGCCAGCACACAGGTCATTCATATTTTCATAATGCGGTATCCAGAGTAAGCCATTAACAGCTCCAGTGTTTCTATGGCATGGGGTCATGTTTGTACTGTACCTTATTGAGTTTCCCCAGGGAGGAGATGAGATCTGCCCACTCGCTCGAAGACTCAAAGTTTCGCAGCGCTTTCTCGATGACTGCTGCATAGCTGCGGTAACGGTAGTCATTCTGCAGCTCCAACTCCTCAGGATCCATGATATACGGGTCTGATCCCAGAGTGTTCAGGACAACGTGTCTGAAAAATGAGGGGAGTTTGTAAAACTCAGGAGAAGAATCGGCTCCATGATAGTATGTGTCTGCCTGCAACCTGTTGGATATCCCTCTGCCTGTGAGGCTGGTTTGTGGCAAATAAAATTAGCCAATTAACTCGGTTCACTGACATGCATAAGCTCTGAGGCAAATAGGACAGTTGTCCTCATTCATGGCTGGTCAGTGTTTGTCAGAATGACCTGTCCCTCAGCCTGAGGAGGAGGAAAACAAGTTACGAAGTGGGCGCAAACATACAGAGGGATACAGTTTGTTTCGTCAGCACGGTGAGTGGGGCAAAACTGACTTAACGCTGATAAATTATCACCTTATCAAGCTCTTAAGATGTCATGGGAAGGATCTTACTTTAGGTTACAATGTCAAAAAACACCAAAATTACCAAAATGTTAAATTGTATTATATACAAAGAGTAGCTTTTGTACACATGGCACAGGTGGTCGTGTGCATGTGTGTTTGCATGTTGTGTATTTGAATATGGTGAAACAGAGAGATGGATGGGGATAGGGGGTAGGATGGGAAGGATTAGAGGAGCACAGACATCTGGATTCCCCGTGGCTGAGCCGAAAGGGGCTTTACCATCGCGGACAACAACACGTGCTTGGGGATGACAACAGTCCATCTCATATCTTTACAAACTAAAATACTGAGGCCCCTTTATACTTGATCAAAATGTGCTATTTAAAGACAAGTCTAGGCTGTAATAACTTGTGATGGACATTTTATATGACATAAAAAAACAGTGTTTGATAAGGATCCCTTAAATTTGTTTATTAACTACACAAGATATTTCTCAGTTGAAAAATCAATTTGTCAACTGTAACTGTATTGGCCGATAGTATCAGCCTGTTTAAAAAGATGTCACTGGTGCCATAATATGTAACATGTGTGTCAGAGGCCCATTTCATTTGCTTCCATGCACCAAGTTTTTGGCCGCGTTCACATTAAAAAGAGAAAGAAATCAAACTGATCAAATGAAATGTAAGTCCTTCTTACCAAAGAAAGCCACGTGCAAGACATATGACCTTAGTATTTGAAAAACCCAGGCTTGACACTGGTGGATTAAATTTTCCCTCGTGGTCTCCCCCCCAACAGCTTTGACATCAGTATTTAAGTGCTGGAGCACTGCCCGTGAAAGATGAATCTGCCTAAATGACAACCGTTCCTTGATTAAACAATCCCATTCTAGCCGGATCTTATGCATTTGGCTTTTTTTGGGCACACGGGCCATAATTCGTCTTTAAGTAGTCAAACGATGTGTGCGCAAATAAGGATCCGAGAAGCCCCGTCTGAACACAGGTGACAGCTTGATAAGCAAATAGGCCAAGCAGCAGTTGGTGCGCACTCTCACTTCCTCGTTGTATGTATCAGCAAAACGGCAAGTGATATTAAAACATAAAATAAAATAAGAAACCAAAAAAAAGCATTTCCGCACGCTGCCGTCGAGCAGAGGAGTGTGTGCTTTGAGGGTGGACACTGTGGCAACACGCTCCGCTAAGGACCGTGTCACCTGACTGACGACGCCGCTAACACAGGCTTTAATGTGACGGTGTGCGGCTGTGTGTTGGTGCATGTGTATACATCAGCTGCGGCCATATACGAAAACAGGCTGTTGCGGCTTAAACGGCGTGTGAACGCAATGTAGCATCATTGCAGCCTGCCGCTGCCGAGGATATTATGTAATTGCTCGACCTCAGACCGCGGACCGGGGATGACAACATCGCTGCCTACATGGCGAGATGTTTTCATAGAAGTGAAACGTGTTTGTGCGCAGCTAGCTTGCGCACATTTTAGCCAATTATTCAATTGAGCAATTCTAAGATTTAGCTGGCTAGCTATTAAAAAAAATGTTAACTCTACACATTTTAAAACGACAATGTTTCAGAGGAAATTACAGAACCCTCTGCTTAAATGGAGAGTGCATGTACTATCGGGACAAACAGCATTGAACCCAGCTATCAGGTGCATCAATGACTCACCAGCTGCGAGACAAGCCCAGGACGAACCGGAGCACAGAAGCTTCAGAGCAGTCAGACTCGAACAAGCCCGTTCCTCATGGTGCACATTTCAAGCTAACGTGGCTCAGAGAGAATATGTAGGAAAGCTGTAATTTATCCTGAGGGGTGTGTATGTGTGTCTCTCAGCAACTGTCCTCACAGTACCAGGGTTGACGATAGCCACAGCGGGGCGGGAACCTCAAACTCAGCTGATTCAGAGCCTGCCCCGTCCACCTCCTGACAGAGAAGGGGTGGGGCGGGGATATTTGGAACGGCAGAAGAGCTGTTTGTCTTCAAACTGTCCTTAAAAAGTCAATAAGCGAAGAACCTTTTTTACTAATTTTGTCCAGGAGCAAAAAAGAAACCAGTTTCTGTGGATACAGCTTTAAAATGGAGATGTAAATACATGACTGTGACCTCACTGCCCTCCGGCTTTGGTATAGTCCAGGATGTGCCGTGTTTACAAACCTCTCACCTCACTGTTAGATATTTTTTGACAGTGAGCACAATGTACCGCTACCATACAGTGTTATTATTTTGTTACTGTAAATAAAGACGTTAGGCTCTCGCGTGCCTGCAATGATGTATGACTCGCTTACATTCAATTATGAGAGAAATCGGACCAAGGATTCAAATAAGTGGGTTATTTCACAGATGACCTGCTCTGTGGGAAATTCATGTACCACAGATTCTTATCTCTGACTTACATGTCATTTTCACTACATCTGTGATAGGCCTGTTTGCTTAGACACTGAAGCAGAGTGCAGTCATCACTGTTATTCCACCTGTGACTTTTCTGCTATGACAAGACCAAATAACATTCAAATTCAGCAGGAAGTGAAATACCTTCAAACTGTCATTAATGAGTGAACAAGAGAGATATTTTTTCTTACAGATCTGATGCTGTGAAACCAAAATTGAAAAAAAAATGCATTTATGGCACTGTATTATCATTTCTTAAAAAAGTTTTAATTTTATTCTAGGTAATACAATCAACTGTGTTTGAGAATTCCAGTTAGTCAAGAGTTATGAAAATGACAGATTAGAAAAGATTTTTTGAGAACATTTAGTATTAACTGGAAAAATTCTCTCTCAAAGGCATCTTTCATATACAGAACAAACTCTGTGATAATTCAGCAAAGCTTGCACCACAGTTGTCAAAGCTCCATGAAGAGATCCTACCCCCCCATATTTTCCCAAGTTTTCCCCTCACAACGCCACCTTGTGAAAAAAACAGGGTCATTACAAAAAACTAGAAGTCAATATTCTTAGACTTGTCAACAATGTATTGCTATTCTGGATACAAAAAGATTGCATTTGTCATCTATGTAGATTTCATTTACATTTACTATTAAGAATTCTAACAATGTCTGTACAGTTGTTGCATTTGCTTATATGCTAATGTTGTTGTATTTTATCCACTTTATAAGTACATTTCCTCACAATATGTCTAACAGGTAATTGCTTCTCTCAGATTAGCCATCTCTCTGATTTGTGTAACACATGTTCATCACAAGTACATATTCAAGTACATATTCATCTTTAATCTTTCAGATTTGTACTATATTACTGTTTTATCGCTCTTTGTATCAGCGTCATTGTGGGAAAAAAATCCTCAGTACTGGAAAACTGTAATGATTCAGAAAATTATATACAGTAAATATATTTTAACATATTTAAGTCTTTTTGAGTTGCTAAAGATGAGGACTTGCTTGGTTAGATACAGCGATTTCTTGTATGTGCAACGTTTTGTCTGTAGAAGGCGCTATTGCTTTTGCAAAAAAAATTCTGAACCTGCCTGTACTACAGTGACATGGCCAGTGACAGTGCTTTATGTTTAAAGTATCACCACAAATGAATAAGTTTAAAGACTGTAATGTGTGTGTGTGTGTGTGTGTGTGTGTGTGTTTTTAAAGAATGTATTTTCTTAGGGTTTTTTTTACAGGGACTGGATAAAATTTGGCCTTCACTAATTTCATCCATGCAGCATCAGAAAACATGGGCCCACTTTTTAGAAGAGAATCTTTTTATAGACTCGCTGAGCTAATACAGTATTTACCAATGGAAAGAATGTCTAATAATAGAAATGGTATTTATAGGTACACACTGAGAAAACAGTATTGGGAAGTACCAGCCCATTGCTTTCTAAAATTGGGGCAGTGATGAGCCTGTTATTTCTGCATTAATACCATGTGAAATGTATATGCAATAATCTAGAATTGACAACTGAAACAGAATTTCTTTTCCATGTCATATTTATTAACATTATGAATACTTCCACTGAGGGGGTTGTTTTTTTCCACTACTGCATGTCTGTCTGTAATTTAGAACAATATTATACAAAATTACTTACTTAAATAACTTATTATTTTTTGTAAGATTTTAGGAAGGCCAGGTCATGGGTGTAGGAAGAACGTCTGTTCTGGAATGGATAGAGCCACCATTTCTCCTAAACTCTGAGGAAATGAAGCTTATTTTACCAGTATTGTTAATATTAAGATCCTTAATTTTCTCCACTTATCAAATTGTGACAATCCTGCAATATAACATACTTCTGACAATAGGTAGCACTGTAACAACATGAAAACTTTGAATGGTTATTCACCCAACTCATCCAACTTGTACAAAGCACTAACATTCTCAGAAGAATTGGCATTGACATTGGTTATGCACACCAATACTTTTTTTTGTTGTTGAACTGTGCAACCTTTGTAGCAGTATGTGGCCTCTGATTGTTTTCTAGTTATTTGATCAGTTATAGTATTTGTTGCACGATTTGTTAAAAATACCACCACTTAAACAAGCTAAATTTTGGTTTGAAAATTTCTGGTTTATGTCTAACACAAACACTTGTTGGCTATAGCCCCATGAGACCTGTCATGCAGGTTTATCTGGGTTAGTGTTAGTGAAATCAGCTCATACAATGACTGACAGTGATGCAGAATGGGAGCTCTGGTTATGTGGGTATATACTGTAAACATGAAGACTTTCATGTAACAGGACACTGGTGTTTCTAAATCAACGATGAAGTCAGACACAAAAGAGGAGGGGAAACAATGGGTTTATTGTTATCTCTGCTGATATGGTTGCCTTTTTCCAGTTTGTCTGTCTGTTAAAGAGATATCTCAAAAACTATTAATAGGATTTCAAACACATTTAGTGGAAAGTTAGACTTGAAAGTTCATCTGTTTTTAATATTCTATACAATTAATCTGCAACCCATTGCTAAATTCTTGAAAGCACTGCCAACCATAAATGGCACCACAACATCATGATAAATGCAGATATACAGTATTGTAGGTACTCTACAAAACAGCACAATTATCTCAATGCATTTGGATCTACGTATCTACATCTGGATTTTTTATTCATGACCTGAGTTAACATTTTACTGATAAAAAAAAACCTATGTTACTGTCCATCAGGTCATGCTGTTGAGGAGTTTACACAGATTGTCTAAACAGACAATAACAAAAGCAACAACAACCAAATAATAATAATAATAATGCTGGCAATAACTATAATGTTGAAAATATCTGATGAAGCCAGGTCCTGTTCCACTTGTTTTTTCTAATCTAATGATTTCATACCATGCAGAAGGACTCACTGTTTTCATTGATGATGCCTGAATCAAGCAAAAGTTGCTTTTAAAGTGGAATACAAACTGAAGTACATTTGATGTTGCCCCACAAAAGCATTTGACCTGCCTATAAATAGCCTCTCAATGTAACTCACAAAGAAACACAGCTGTTGAGCTCTGATGCTAATGGACACCACAGGACTTATGACTGGGATGATGAGGCAAAAAAGACAAAACAAAACAACGATGCTGAAATCCCTTTGCAGATCATTGCACGCTTTAAAGATTAGGCCAGAATCAATATCTCACTGTAAAATGCATAGCAGGTAGTTCGATCTTTATCTCTCAGTCTCAAGACCAAAGTAGCAGCATTTTTTTTAAAAATCCAGGATGCAGTTGCTCGTTACTAAATGCAAAACCCTAATGGATAATGGGTAACTACTGACTTTCCCTTAGGCAAACATTAGCTCAAATGAATGATCAACAAAGTTTTATGTATAACTTACTACAAATGTCCCAGATACTTGGGCAACTTTTAGAATTGCATTAAAAAACATGTTGGTTTTTGGTTTGTTTTTTTTGTTTTACATTGTATTAACAGTTTACTTGTGTACAAGTTTACAGTAAATGAATGAGTCAATGGATGAGTTTTCTCTGCGACGTGTTGACATTGTATAATACATAGTATTTAAAGACATGGCGATCTGAAGTTAGGTGAAAAGAATTCAGTGAGGGGTTCACGCTAAAATATAGGCGCACGTACCGATAATAATCAGTGAAACGGAAATTAAATCAGACTTCCCGCTTCTACCTTGGTATATGCCATTGTTCACCCGAAATGACCGGCTGCTGTCGCCGAACAAATGCGCAATACAAACGCGCAGGGTTTACTGGGAAATGTCGTTTTCAATGAAATGGAAATTTCCAACATATCTGTCCGGAGGAGTGAGTGGAAATTTACTGTTTCCCTCCCCCTATAATATGCAGCGTTTGCCTTGCAGGATGTTTTGCTGGAAGTCAACCAAGTTGACAATATTTTCGTCTGTCTGCTGAGTCAGTTAATCATTGTGATTTTTAGTTATAATAATACTAGCTTTATCACAATTCTGTTTATGTAAGAACAGATTGTTATGTTGTGTAATTCATATGGTGTAGCACGTCCTGTTATTTT
This sequence comes from Psettodes erumei, assembly GCA_016785225.1. Classification (NCBI taxonomy): domain Eukaryota; kingdom Metazoa; phylum Chordata; class Actinopteri; order Pleuronectiformes; family Psettodidae; genus Psettodes; species Psettodes erumei. Next base: position 209,448 of record JAFBJZ010000360.1, read on the forward strand.
ATGTTATGCATTATTATTATTATTATTATTATTAGTAGTAGTAGTAGTAATAGTACACATTCAGAGGACAGGCAAATATTCAATCCAGTAAATAGCTGGTGCAATATATTATACTTAACTGTGTATGATCACCATGTTCACCTGATTCTTTTGTTGGCAGCCCAAGAACAAACTGGAGAAACCTTCCGTTCAGAAACAGAACATTTATTATGGTCACAGGTAAAGTAAGGCAGCGCTGGGCTCAAAGTGACAGAGATCTCGCAGGCTCTCAGTCAGAGTGAGCCCCAATCTTTGGAAATGGCTCACATTTATGTTCTTGGGCTGTGTGATGTACACATGACTGTAGACAGGCCCTCGCCTTGTCCTTGGGATGCACTAAACAACATGTGTGAGTGTTGTTTTGATGTGTATCTATACTTCAATAGACCTAACTGACAAGAAAGAGAAGCAGCATCTGTCTCCTGCTATGCAAAACAATTCTAACCAGTCATGTTATCTTATAGTTACAGACCTTACAAGGAAATAAATTGTGTGATATGACATCAGTGGAGTAGTACAAACCAGTAAGTACAGAATAATCATGATGTCCCTTGAAAACAAAGCCAATTATAACAACCATATATAACAGAATATCATGCATCAACAAATGCACCCATTTGCAAGTTCAAAAGATTGAGCTTGGTGGTCTGAATGAGAAGATCCAGACCTCACAAGCACATTCAGTTTATCCACACCTATATTTCATGGGCCCATTTTGCATGTAAGGTGTTGCTATCCGATCAGAATTGGACATTTCTTTTATGATTAACATATTTAGAGAGTGACCGTATTATGGCTTAACCCTCATAAACAGCACTATGTTGGAACCTGTTATGGCATAATATGTACAGTACTACTTGCTGGTGGTGGCAGGTTATGAGCACTTAGTTTCCTCCTATTGCTCTAAAATGACAACCATTTCCTCCTGATCACGAGCCTGATGCTTTCCAATGAAAAGCTTCATCTGTGCCAGATCACTTGTAAAGTGAAAACATGTGTTGCTGCAAAAGTTAAGCATGCATAACATCTCTTATGGGCATTATAACTGGCACACAGGACAAAATTCCATTAAAGGGAGGCTCAGGCAAAAATAAAGCAGTGAAAAAGTCAAAAACATATTTTTAAGTCCTTATCTATTTTGGAAAGTTCAAGCAGTTGGCAGTAACTAGATTATTACAGATTGCATGCGTCATCCTAAAATCGGATTACAAATTTGAATTCTAATCTTTCAGAGCAGGAGTTTCTTTATGTTTCTATTGCATCACTGTGATGTCTGGTTAATTAGCCACCTAGATATCGATGCAATTTGTGCATGCATTCTGGAGAGGATTTGCTCAGTTTACGTATGAGGTTTTCTGTTTGATACTGTGAGGAGTGGTTGTGGATTAAAAGAAGTTTTTCACCGATATGCAAAGAGCCACAGATTACAAATGTCGTCTTCATCTCCAGTGAAGCGTTCAGAAGAGCTATCAATACTTAATCACCAGGGGTTGATGTAATTGGTGCAATTTATTTGTGATTTTAAGGCAAAGGACGTTAACCTAAGGGCTCTTCCGCGATTAAAGCACACTGTGGCGAGTGGGCGTGTTTACTGGCTCCCCCCGTTTGAATGACAAAATACTATACGTGCGCCTTGTTATGCTCTAGCTTATGTCCACATGCTGGCCAACGCGATCATTATCTTCAGTAATTTCTAGAAGGCGGTTTTAGCACCCAATCATGTCACGGGTGTGCTACACGTGTGGGGCGTGGATGCGAACCCTTGCCTATAAGGAGGAGAGGCAGCGTTGTCCAACGGCCACCACAGTCTCTGTCAAAGTGAAGACCCGGAGAATACAGAAGGGTCTGACAAGCAGCATACTGACGAGGAGCGCTGACAGCGAACGACAGGGGGTGAGGGGACGGGTCTGTCGGGACGGAGCCGCTGCTTCTTCTTCTTCTACTTCATCCATTCGTCGTCTCTCCTCCGGGGCGTGGAAGTGTGTGTTTTAGCATCTCTAACGTGCCGGCTAACGTTAGCATACAAGGTACATGTTTGGCGTTTATTTCGGTGTTTCAGACAGCGGAGTCGGCGTGTGGGGACCACCTGCGCATTCGGGCGACTTTTGGTGATTCATTACGGTCGTTTGTCAGTGTTAGGTCCGTGAAGCTGTGTTTTCGGTAGCGAAAGTTAATGCCTCATTGATTTTTCCCCCCTTGTCAAGATGTCTCAACTGTCCGCGTGACAGGGCTATAGTTTTTTTTTTTACACCGACGTCTGCCAGGCAGAAATGCCTCAAATACCTGTGTGACATCACATCACACCACGCACGGTGCGTTTTAAGGTGGATAATAGCGATAAACGCAAGCCCCTCGGAGATGCGCGGCTTTTCGCAGTGGGATGGAGGAGCGACTGTTCTCGAAATTTCCTTCCGCCTCATAGGTGCATCCGTGCGCCACGCTACCGGTGCCGCCCCATCCTTTGTGTTCATAAAAGCTGTCGGCGACATCTGCCCGTCCACCGTGCCTTTGTGCCGTCACACCCTGCGATCCGTGATGCCACCGCTCCGTCTCGGCGTCAGCTGGCCGGCGCCATATGACGCTCTTCACCACGGGAGAAACCAAAAAGACGGAGCGTTTCAGTCTCCGCCTCTTTCAATGGCGAGCAGCAAGTGGAGCTGTCATTCATCATTCATCCCCTCGGCTCTGCAAAGTTGGTCGGCATAAGTTTGGCTGTGTTGTTTTTGGCAGTCACTTAATGGACTTTGTTTTATGACAAGGTTTAGTTGTTCCACCCGCCTGCTTCATGCATGTCGTTGCTGGTTTGCTTTGGTTTTTCATCTGCAGACTCACAATTCTCAGAGGTCCAGGTTCATCACCATGGTGGAAGTTAATTATCAGCCTCTGGTGCAGGACGGGGGGAAAAATCATGTTGTTTTTGTTTAAGATAATTATATTAATCATCTCGGGCGCAGGCAGCACCATACTATTTTGTCAGTGGCGTGGGTAAAGGCTCTATCAGTAGATCCTGGCACATTCGGACGATAGTGATTATATTCAAATCCCGAATTATATAACTTTTCAAATGAAGAAATATTAATCTATTGAATGACATTGCTGTATTTCAGAGCCAAGGACTCTTGGCCAGTTTATGGTGAACACATGGAGAAGTGGACATTGATGAAGAGATGGTAACATGAAAACAAAGACTTCTTTTATAGAGAAAGATGATTATGCTTAAAGACTGGTTGCGAAGATGAAGGCGTGGGGTTATTTTCTACCATGCATGGCAGGCTGAAACCTCAAGAGAGGCCAGACATCCAAATGTGTGTGTGTGCGGGCGCGTGTGTGTCATTAACACAAAACAGATGTGCTCACAAATCATCATGTATATTATTATCATTTACCAACAAAGGGATTCAATTTGATCCATCTCATTATCTCTAAGTATCTGATGAATTTGAACTATATAACACATGTTCAGTACATAGCATACAACTACATAGAAATTGGTGTTTTCACTGGCAGGGTGAGGTGACTTGAGGTTTTCTTCAGTTCTAGGGAGGGCATCAATTTCAATAATTAAACCCTTAATTTGCAGGACAAACCATTATTTTCAATGAATTAGGTGTGTGTATGGAATATGGTATTTTAAATCAGTCATGGTTATTTTGTCTGACTGGGTAATGTCCCGTTGGCCTGTGAGTCCCTCTTCACTATTTATTCATGGTCTAAACCATAAAATAGAATTTCACAATTTTGTAATTTTACAAGAATTTCAAAATGAAATAAGTCAAGACCACTCATTAGGTTCTGTGGGATCTACATAACTGCAGCTTGCATAACGTTATTAAGCTTTCTTTGAAGTTTTTACATTGGCATGGCTTGGGTCATTTGTGTGTTAAAAACATTGAGGAGAAAAATCATGCAGGCTGAACCCCAAGGACTGGAAAACACTGCAGTTGCAAAACCAGATGAATTAAAATCATCAATTTTGTTAATCTTCATTGTAAAAGAGAGTGATATGCTGCATTTCACCATTTCTTGACTGTGATGCGATTGACTCCAGTAATTTTTACGTATCCCTTTTTTATATTTCTATCCTGTTTCCAGACGGGTTGTTGTAATCTTTGTTGTCAAGCATTTGTGTTCGCTGTTTTGTTCTCTCTAAAATGAAGGCTCTAATGAGGTGTTTTTCTTTGTCTTTGCTGTCTTGCAGGAATGTTAAATCTAGGATTTTCTAGACCACAGGCCTACAACATCCTCCTCTAAATCTAGAACGACCTCAGTGCCGGTGGATAAGCCCATCCGAAGCACACCTAGTGAATTTGAACTGACGGTGGATACTACAGCTTCCATCCAGACAGCAAACCAAAGCAGAGCACTTCCATTGCCCCAATTTTTATTAATTAAATTCTGAACTTTGACGACTTATATTCCAGTTTTTGGAATACATTTGGGATTTTTCTTTTAGCTCTGAGCTTTACTTCCAAGACAGATTTTTTTTTCTAACCTAATCTTTAAAAATGGGTGCCGGAATGGAAGCAGCGGACATAGCTGTGGTTGCACTGTATTTTGTCGTGGTGCTAGTCATAGGGTTTTTTGCCATGTGGAAATCCAATCGCAGCACTGTGAGTGGCTACTTCCTGGCCGGACGCTCCATGACGTGGATAGTGATAGGTGCATCGCTCTTCGTGAGTAACATTGGCAGTGAACATTTCATAGGTCTGGCTGGATCAGGAGCAGCGAGTGGTTTTGCCGTGGGAGCGTGGGAATTTAATGCCCTTCTTCTTCTGCAGCTGCTTGGCTGGGTGTTTATCCCTGTGTATATCCACTCAGGAGTCTACACCATGCCTCAGTACCTGTCGAAACGCTACGGTGGCAACCGGCTAAAGGTTTACTTTGCTTTCTTGTCTGTGCTACTTTACGTTTTTACCAAGCTGTCTGTGGACTTGTACGCTGGAGCTCTCTTTATTCAGGAGTCCCTGGGGTGGAACCTTTATCTGTCTATCGTCCTGCTCATCAGTATGACTGCACTGCTCACCGTCACAGGTGGACTGGTGGCGGTACTGTACACAGATGCCCTTCAGGCAGTGTTGATGATTGGTGGAGCCCTGACCTTAACCATCATTAGCCTCATCAAAGTTGGTGGGCTGGAGGGTGTCAGAACTAAGTACATGCAGGCAGTTCCCAATGTTTCTGCCATAATAGCCACTGGAAATTTCACCTATTCCCCTTCCTGCCGCATTGAGCCAAAACCAAACTCGCTACGAATCCTTCGAGGTCCTCTAGATGGAGACATCCCTTGGCCAGGCTTCATTCTTGGCCAGACCCCTGCATCCATTTGGTACTGGTGTGCAGACCAGGTGATTGTTCAGAGAGTACTTGCGGCAAAGAACATTGCTCACGCCAAGTGCTCGACACTCATGGCTGGATTTCTCAAGATCCTTCCCATGTTTGTCATAGTCATTCCAGGAATGATCTCCCGTATAATGTTTGCGGACGAGATCGCCTGCATCGGGCCAGAGCACTGCATGGCTGTGTGTGGTTCTCAGGCCGGCTGCTCAAACATTGCCTACCCACGCCTGGTCATGGCTGTGATGCCTGTGGGACTCAGGGGTCTGATGATGGCGGTCATGATCGCCGCCCTGATGAGTGATCTTGACTCAATCTTCAACAGTTCAAGCACCATCTTCACCCTGGACATCTACCAAACGATTCGGAGGAAGGCATCGCAGCGCGAGCTGCTGATTGTCGGCCGCTTGTTTGTTGTTCTCATGGTGGTCATCAGCATTGCTTGGGTCCCCGTTATCATTGAGATGCAAGGTGGACAGACATACCTTTACATCCAGGAAGTCGCTGGCTACCTCACTCCCCCCATCGCGGCCCTCTTCCTGCTAGGTGTGTTCTGGAAGCGGTGTAACGAGAAGGGCGCATTTTGGGGAGGCATGACAGGTTTCACGCTCGGTACTATACGACTGATCTTAGCTTTTATCTACCGCCAACCCCGCTGTGACCAGCCCGATGACAGGCCAGCCTTCATCATTCACGTTCACTACATGTATTTTGCTGCTGGGCTCTTCTGGATTTCGGGGCTGGTGGCGGTAGTGGTCAGCCTCTGCACCCCTCCACCAGATGAGGAGCAGGTGCGCACCACCACAGTCTGGGGGCTCCACAGCATTGAAACGGTCCCTTTAAAGGACCGAGAGGAGATGTACGGGCTGACTGACAAGAGCCATTGTAATGGCGGCGGAAGCCTCCATAAAGAAATGCCCGAAGATGTTAGAAAGGAGAGGTGTTTGGATGGGGCTGATGTCAAACTCCTGGTCCCATCCACAGACCATGACCCAGCAACCCCGAGTACAGAAACGTCCCCTGCAACCACCCCTGCGGAACGATTTGGTAATGGAAAAATGGAGATGATCAGAGCAGAGGAAGGCTGCCATGGGAACAGGGAGAGTCACAAATGCATGCGTCTCCTCGACTGCTTTTGTGGCTACAAGGAGGCAGCACAGGGCGCTCAGCAAAAAGTGCTGCAGGAAGATTCAAAAGTCATCGCAGAGATGCTGCACGAGCCGCCTCGAGTTAAACTTTTCCTCAACTTGGGTCTGTTGTGTGTCTGTTCTGTGGGCATCCTCATGTTTGTTTATTTTTCACTGTAGTTACAACCTGCACTGAACTAATGGGACCGGTGTCGGGGGCTTTTATGAAGGTGGAAGGTATTTGGGGGCGTTGGGGGCTGTTACAAACAGTTGAATTTCCAGAGATTTGAAAAGCTCTGTCTGTAATATTTACAGTTGTCTTTTGTAGCTCTTTAACAGGGATCAAAGCTTATTCTAATCATTTTTTTCAAATGATTAAAGCTCCTCCATATGAAAAAAACCTGTTGTACTTTATGACTATGAAGCCTATTTGGCACTGGTGTGCCCATTTTGTACAGTGCTCGATGTTATTCCTCCATTCTGAATATCTACTGGGAATTTTAGAAATGTAGTCCTCTAAACGAATTTAATATTTGCCTTATTTGACATATGCACTTGTCTTTCTTTTGTTGTGAAAAAAACAGTATTCTGTGAGTTAGGCTTTTTTCCACTTGTTGACAGTGACTGTAGGCTTAGTTGCTGGTGTAGCATACATATGTCTATAGTAACTCAAAAGCTGTTTTAGGTTATAGGCCATGCAGTTTTGTACAAGTTTTGCCAATGAACACTAATTATTACATTTATATCTACATTTATATCAGTAGAATTTCAGTTTTACTGTACCCTGTCATTTTGTTTGAATGTTGACAGCAAATTACCTGTGTTTTTTCTGTAGAGAATATGACTTACTGATTTAGGCTGGAGGTTATACCTCCAGTAAGTTATATATTGCATCAGAAATCCTTTTGTCAAGCTTATAGTTAATACCTATATGTATATATTTTGTGGCACAGAAAACAAAGAGAAGAAGCACACGAGCGGAATTAATATCTTTAAAAACAAAAGCTTGTCCATTCAAAAAGAAGAAATAGCCAAACCTAATATTGAGTTGTACTTATTTTTTTTGATTGGCTGTTCCATGTGTTTTCAGTTATGACCAGAATCCAGTCACATCTGGAGCTGTACTAGTATTTTGTAATGATTTAGATTTTACATTTTATACTACTGCTTTTTTGTTTCAGAATTTTGTGTGTGTGTGTGTGTGTGTGTGCGTGTGTTGTTGTGTTTTGTTTTTATGCACTTCTATTATATCATAACAAAAAGCCACAAGTACCAATGCCATGATTCTGAATCAATTTTCATTTTATGCATATCTCATTTTATGTTTCACATTGTTAAGAAGATGTCAAGTCTGCATTATTTTGGTATTATGTGCAATATAATACAGGGCTCAATGTATCACCATCATTATACATTTCCTCTATAGTAGGCTGTTGTGTATCTCCTGTGTGTCAATGTACCTTTAGTGCACTGCAGTGCTGAAATGTCATTTTATCTTGTTTCAAGTGCATACTCTATAAGCCTCCTACCAAATGTGTCTTAGTGTGCAACGCTAAAGTGAAAACAAAAAAAACACAAAAAGGTAAGACAAAGAAAACAATAAATTAAAAATATGAAAAGTTTGTGCAGTAAATACCACTTTTGTTTAAAGCCATGTAAGAAAAAAATCAGCTATGTCGTATAATACATTTCCAGTTAGCTGCATTATCAGCAAAGTGTGGTCACGCAACGCAGAAATGACATTCTCAAAGTCTGTTGCAGAATTAGCAAGCCGCTGGGTGAGTTTACTTATGACGATATCAGGGGTAATTCAACCAGGAATATCGAATCACTTACCTTCTGGATTGTGCCAGATATGAATATTCTCCCACACCATCGGAATTAGAAAGGAAACGAGGTGTTTATATTGTATTTTGTAATTTGGGAGCAATGTTGAATGACCTCAGTCCAAAACAAAAATGTTATAATGTGACAGGCATAAATGATGTGTATCATATAGGAGATTGATAAATGATGATTGCAGTATGGGAAAGAGCTTTAAAAACCTTGTCTTTCTTTCAGAGAGAATATACATTGTTATTTTTATGGATTTTATTTTTAGAGAATGAAATAAAGTTTTTGTGGAGACATAAAAAAGGTGATTTGTTGACTTGTGGTGCGCCAAAGAATATTGCAACACCAGAAACATTCTTTATTGACAATGGGACTATCAGCTGTATCCAAGTTGTAAAAATCAAGAGCATCTGTTTTGAGGAAATAGTTTAATGACTTTAATTCAAACCAGACAAACTTTATCTCTTGTGGTTTGGATTTCACTGACTCTTGCTTTACAACTTCTGAATAATGGCAGTGATTAAACAGTTTGTTCTTAAAAGTAGTGATTGAGATGTTGTTTTCGAAAACTCGATGGAATTGGGTTCAAAGAGTAACATAATTATCCTGCCATTCAGTGTTTTCTATATATTTAGGGCTTCCTGTTATTGCTGAACAGCATTACATAAACCCCAGCAAGGCTTTATTAATCTCCTCAGAGCCAGAATAGGATTGGGTGATTCTGGGCTCCTTTACACAAGATTCAGCAAATCGAAAAGATAGGATCAGCAGTACAAATCTCCATTTCTTACCAGTTTAGGTCCATACCTCCATTTATCCTGTTGACAGATAAAGAGATTATAAATTAGTGCAAAAAAAATCCCCAGAAACATAGAAAATACAAAAGATGCAGAGGCCAAAGTGCAAAATTGCAGATACACTGTTTTAAAATCAACATTGTCAAATTAATCCCTTTTAGCCAATGGCATTTTGAGGCAATAACCTGTATAACCGTTACGACAGTGACTCATCAGTGATGTCTTATGACTCCATAGCATGACGCACCATACCAAGTGCGTGCATAGCATCTGGGAATTAAGTGGTAAAACGACCCGCCTTACCCAAGAGACTTTTGGCAGGTGTCTTAAACGAAGGTGTGTAAAAAGTTAACTTTATTAGTTACTGGAGGAATGGGAAAACTCTCTTAACCTGAAAGGTTGACCTTCAGTTTCTCACTTGATTCACGGAGGAGCACTACTGTATTATAATTAATGCCAACTCAGCCATCAACCACCATTTTAATGAATCAGTGATATATCACACTCAAAGAGGTCATTCTGCATAGTGAATACTTTACCTAACTTTTAATACTTTGACAACATTTTGTTCCAAATAGTACTGTGTTTTTACCAAAGACTTTGAGTACAGTACAATACCAGAAGTGGAGGTCTTTACGGGGGTTGCGGTGTGGCTACTTTTTCACAAGTTACGGTAATGTGCTGTCAATGATCTGAATACACCACCACTGTTTTTTTCTAAACTGTATTGAACTGATAACCATCATGTGATAGCATTCATCTAATGGACACACTACCTGTGCTTGTGTTTTCCTTCTAAATTGTATTAAAGCTTCAGGTCAGGACTTATTTTACATCACTGCTGTGAACACACACTGAGTTTTGACAGTGCTGCTATTCAGACAAGTAGGAACTTTCTTTGTCATGTATCATTCCAACACTGTTACACATTTTGCTCACTCCTCCACCAGCTGCCAGTCAACTCGTACCCTCCCGCTTTCCCAAGAGCAAACTAATGATATTGTCCTTGTGGAAAAGTACTGGCATCTCGGCCATGCTTTGTTCATTGTCTATTGGTCTAAATGGCTTCACAGTGTTGGAATGGTGATATTATTAGATGGGAAAAATTAGGCTGCATGCACTGTTATCATTAGCTATGTGTAAAATGCATAAAAAATAATCTTGTGATTTTATTTTAAATATGGAAAAGTTATATGTCATGCAGGCTTGTGAATTCAGCCTAAATATTAAGACCTATTTAAACACTGCATATGTGTTATATTCACAAATGTAAAGTTAAAGTAAACTTATAGAGCCTTCTCAAGCATAACAATATATGAATGTTTCTGAACTCTGTGGAGGATAAGATGCTGTTCATTTGCCTAAAGACATGCTGAGCAAGATGTTCCTGAATGAAACACGATAATGTAAACATAACCTAGTTAGCTGTAACTTACATCGTGTTGATTGATTATTGATTTTTGCAGTGACCCAGGCCTTTGCCTATATTTCTCCCTTTTATTTTACTGTCATTTAAATGCAATCTTTCTCTGTAGTAATCTTTTGGCAGGGGATGTAAAAAACACATGAGTCGATTAATACCCCGTGCTGATCCTCTGAGGTTTAACTTCGTGACACACTGTCTGCTGCCACCAACAAGCTCCACTGATCAAATGGTTCAGGTTAGATGGATGGTTTAGATAAGGCTTGGGTCTGCGGTTGGAGTTAAAGTCACCCCGTCCTTCAAAAACAGGCAGGATTTAGGTCTGCCTGAGAGGTTTCATTCAGGTCAGCAAAACTATTTGAGTGCCTAAGCCTGCAAGCATACTAATATCAGTAATAGCTGCAACTTATGAGAACCAGCAGTGGTGTTAGCAGCCAAGTAACACCCCGAAACTTAAATAACTATTTATTATAACCACTTAGCTAAGTGGCGTCTTTGGTTACCTGGCTATTAATCCACTTTTAGATGCTATTTTTACATGTCACAGAGGGAAAAAGAATAATTTAAATAACAAATAAACAAAATGATAATAAAATGAATGATGGTAAATGTCTATTTACCTGCTTTGGGGTTCAGGGTGTGGTATTACTCATGCTGACTCACTGGCTCTTGAACTGACTGAGCCATTGTCAGTGTTTTCTTCCTGTGACAAGTAAAAAATATCTGCCATCAAAAAGAGCGTTTTTGTCATTTAGGATCAGATATTATTTAATAATGTTCAAACAATCATTAGTTTATTCACATGCTCCTACCCACTTTGGACATTAATTAATCTTGCGTTCCATGCCCTCTACTTTCACCTCTGCCTATCCAGCACTCCCTTTTTCGCTTTTTTATGCTTCTTTATGCTTCTTTGGCACTTATTATTTTCTATTTGGAAACATCTCATTTGAAACATCTCTAATGTTTGTAAGCTGTAGTAGCTGTTTATGAGCTGATTTTTTTTTTTTTTTTACAATTTATTATATAACCCAATAAACTTTCACAGTGATAGTGGGAAAGTAAGTAAAGCCTTGCAACTAATAACTGGTCAAACTTGTCCTTGTGTGACAAGGACCCAAAAGCATAACTTTGAGTAGGACAATTTCAGGTTCTCATCATGGGCAAGTTGCTACATGACATGTTGAATTGAATCGACAAGAATGACATTTAGGGAATATAGGAAGTATTACAGCCTTTTCAAGTTGTACTGCTAGTATACTTGCATTGTCTGCTTTAATTATTCATGTAGTTTTATCTCATTCACTACATGGGAAATAAAGCAATGCTGTTTTGGTTAATGTGGCATCCCTTGTCCTTTTATTGTGAAAGGCATCAGATGTTCTGGTCCCCTGCTGTCATTTCAACACACATTGTGTTGTAACATACTTTCATAGCACTAAACCAACAGAGAAATTCCTGATGTTTCAAAAGAAACAATAAATTGTGAAACATCAGATTACTCAGCTGTCATATTATGAAGATGTGCAGATGCTGAAAACTGATCAGAAACCGAGGGAAGCAGAGCAAGAAGAGAACAAGAAAAGAAAGAAGAAAATCAAGGGCTAATGGAGGAAACTGCACATTCATATAGATCTTGCATAGATAAGACACCAACTTACTAGTTTTTTCCCCTCCATTCCTACCTCTTACTTCTTAGGCTGTGGAATTTTACCACTGTAGAGCTCAACTCTCAGTTCCACTCTGTGCATGTATGTATCTGTCTCTTTGTGCTTGCATGCTTTTGCTGTTCCATTTTTCTCTTGTTTCAATTTACAGAGAAAAAAAAAGAAGCCCAGCACAGAATCCACCCGCTGGCACTGCATAGCAAAACATAAATGATCTTGGAATGATCAGAGGCAGTGGGAGTCATCCACTCCAGCAGGGGCGGCTCTGAGGGGGAGAAACACTGCTCCTTTGAACACCGGATCCAGTTTCAAACATTGTCAGTCAGCAGATATGGAGCTGAAGTGTCCTTGAGCAAGACAATGGATCCCTGATGACTCCCAGGTGCAGACACTGATTTCTTACATTATGTTTTAAATGAAGACCCCATTTCCAGACCCCATACTTTACCAAGCAGCACACCATTTTTATAGAACAGGAAGGCAAACAATGTAAAATAACTTGATTATGATACAATCATTGACACACTTAAAAAATGTGCCATCTAGTGGGAGCTCCAGTAAAATGACTATAGACCTGTACTTGGTATCTCCAAGTATACTGCTCCCTCCATGAGGGCAAATTAGGAATTACAGGTGATTAAGACAAGACAACCATTTTCACTCTTTGCTGCTGTGATTTAGACGTTAACATATTAATGTTTGTGCCCGTGTTTTGGGGGGTTTAATGACTTCCTGCAGTCCCATTTTCTTTTTCCCAAGTGGAGGACACATCAGAACTTTGTATGCGTAACATTTTGAAGGTCATGCCACAGTATCTTTCCCCTCCACACATGCACACAAACTCAAAGCCTGCTGTTCGGCCAAGATGAAGAGATTAACAATGTAAACAAAATGCGAGAAGAGGTTGACTGTGTTCCTGGGAGGCAGTGAGCTCATGACTTTGTGGCTAACTCGAACAAGCTGTCTTTGTTTTTGGTCTTTTCTCACTCTTTGAGGTTTCCTGATCTCCTGGCAAATTTCATGATGTGGTCGTCCAAAAACTGGGAGCAGGTTGGTGCAGCACGGAAAAGCTGAAACAATGCCATAGTGTTGGTATTTCTATGATTTTAATAGTTATGTAGAGAAATACTTTTTTCAAGGACTCTAAGATTAATCCCATTACAATGTTTAGATATTTGTTTACCAGTACCAGATGGGGCGATTTCTTTAAGATTGCCATTTTCAGTACTGGTATTTGTTGAATTTACTTATGATAAAAATCCTCTTAAAATTTACTTTTTTGTTTCCTGTCTAACTCTAAGTGCTTAGTTGTATTAGTTCAATATGGATACAAAGCACTTTACAGACTAGTGGAATTAGTCTTAAACTTTCAAGATAGCAGAAAATCATCCTCTATTTTGCCTCCAACTAGAAGATTGCCCCTGATTGGTCCAACCTGACCCTTCACCTTGAGGAGTCCCTGACCGGTGCGTTGGGTCACTATCTTGACAACTGGAGGCGTAACGTGACAGCTGCAGCCAACGCTTTGGACAAGACGCTGGCTGAGGAGAACTTCAGGGACGTCATCTGGAATCTGGCAGTGATGATAGGCATATTTGCCTTCATCGTTGTGGCCATCCTGGTGAGCACGGTCAAATCCAAGAGGAGGGAGCACTCTAATGACCCCTACCATCAATACATCAAGGAGGAGTGGACTGCTCAGCAGAGTGAGATCATAAATAACTATGCAGCTTGATAATGGACACTTAACTCACAATTTAAGGCAGCAAATCATCATTATCGTCAGTCACAGATGCAGCTGGGGAACATGTCAGAGCACACGTCTTTTCTGTTGCGCATTCCGGTCAAACTTGTAATTGCAATAATAAAATTTGATTGATTTTGTATATCTAATTTGTGGTGTAGCTCTATCTTAAATCCATTACGGTCAATAATACATTTTAGGAAAATGACTCCCATCCTTTTATGTCTATCAGTTAAATTCATCAGTACCACCCATCACGTTCCAAACGTGCCACTTGTGTTTATTTTAAAATGCAAGTTATTTAACATTATTAATTATCTATAAGTGGAAGTTGTTAAGTGTAAGATTTAAAGATTCTGGTAAATATTAATCTTTATTTTGAATTGGTAGAGTTACATTTACACTTTTAATACTATTACTACCATTTGTCTATTTACCAATATCTATTTTACTTCTCTCCACACTTGCTAACTCTACTTTCCTTGCATTCTCGACTTTAGCATTGATGTTCAGGTGTCACACCTGGTTTGTTCCGTGCAACTGACCTATTGTAGTCTGCAGTTTATTGCATTTAGGCCATTTTCACAGTAGAAATTTGAACACGTCAGCAAAAAAACCACAGGTGTGAATAAAAAACTAACAATGACTGAATTCCATTTAGTTGCATGATATTGAGTATCCTGGTGTTGTGACTCAACAGCTCATACACAGTTGGACCTGTAAGGGGCAGCAGAGACCACCAAAAGCAGCTAGAGAACTATTATACTTGAGACAAGAGCTGAGATGACGATAAAAGAGAGAGGTAAAAATAGATGTACAGCTGCTGCTGTTTTGTCAGTAGTGTATGTGTAAACGATATATGTCATTATCAAATATAAAGTTTAAAAGTTTACGAAGTCTAAAAATAGTAAAGCAGTTGACGAATCAGGCAGATTCAGTTCTGACAAAGGTTCTTAACAAGCAAAGGGCAAGTCACACCCAAATCAAATGAAAAAAGCAGGCCAGATAGCACCTTGCACATGCTGAACACATCTGCAGGACAACCATTACAGACAGATTATTTTAAATTGGCCTTTTGCAGTTTCTGTCATGAGATGCCACTTAAACACCACCACAACACCGTTTTCCACCCCGAGCACCAAACCACACATCCACTTTGCTTTTGTCCTCATTAAACACCTCAAAATAACTGTATCCTCAAATCTTTAGGGCTCAACTCTCTCCTCCCACATCAAATACTCCCTCAGAGAGATACAAAGCACTCTAAATCACTATTAAACCTCCCCCTGTTGTCCTCCACTATCTCTCTTTCTCATTTGCCATTTTATTTTTAGCATTCAAACAACTGGTCTCCTAAAAATGGGCCTGTCCTGTATGGGTAGGGGGAGAGGAGGGCTGCTATGTATGGTATCACCCCCCTCAGTACCTCATAGGCCCAACAGTACTCCTCTTTCGCCTTTGTGTCTGCAGAGAGAATGCGTGATCACACTGGGCGAAGGAGTTGCTGGGTCCTGAAGATGCATTAGAAATTGGATTTCTGCAGACAGCCTGGGATGCTTGAAATATACCACTGAAGGACCGATTCTTGTTTCTAAAACCTTCTGCAGCATTTTCTACATTTTTGTCCCATTTCATAGGGCTTAGGTGACTTTTCCGCTTATCCAGTTTTATATTGTGAAACTAAACCACACTGAATTTTTTGGGTGTGTGTGTGGTAGCTCTGGACCATGCGCTCTCTGTGGTTGTTCCTACTCCCCTGCCTGAGCCTTGTGCCTCTGGCCCCGGCCGAGAAGGGCCTGGAGTTCCCGCAATATGACGGGAAAGACCGCGTCCTAGACATCAATGACAAGAACTACAAGAAAGCCTTGAAGAAGTACAGCATGCTTTGCCTGTACTACCATGAGCCCATACCAGACAGCAAGGAGCTGCAAAAACAACACCAGATGACTGAGCTAGTGCTGGAGGTAGAGTATTAAGAAGAGGAGAACAAAGCAAAGAAAATGGTGCAGGGTCAGATTAAAGGTGTGGGAGAGAGAGAAGAGCAGGGATAAAAAAAGATTTGGTTTGGTGGCAGTGCATTCCTCAAGGTCACTGTGTAAGTGTATGCACTCTATTAATGCACTGTGCTCCAGTGAGATGCAGTGCCGTCACTTAAGGTTATTTCAGCCTAATTCAATGCGCACTTCATTCTGGTAGAAATGGATGAGGCTTTATCTCCCTGTGGCTCTTCTCTTTTGGCAGAAATAGGCCAAGAGCTCATGTGTTTTATGTTTTTGAGCTCCATATGTGAAGGGCACAACTGCTCCTCTCTGTGGCTTTTTGCGGATTTGTCAAACCTAAAATAAAGAGTGCTTGAGGGTCAGCTGAGCAGATGCATACATTTATGATTGTTAAACAAAATTTGTTTTGTAAATCCATACAGTGAGATAAAGTGTGAGCTGTCTAATATTACATGTGGCTGAGGGCGAGCTGCTCTTTGATCTGACTCCATTCATGCAGACCTTCTCTTATTTTACGCATCACAGGTGGGCCATGTTGTGTCATGTGTCTGTTCACGTGTGCACATGGTTGTTCCTACATTCACTACAAACAAAACTTCAATCCAGCTGTGAAATCATTGCCGCACAACGAGTACCTTTAACTGTACTGGCCTGGAACTTTTCCCTGTGCACTGAAGACAGCACATTAATCATATAATAAATAAGCTTGTTCCATTTGCGTGAAATCATTTTCAGCAGCAGGGTCCTAGTTTCAATCAGCTCACCTACTGTACTTCTAGAACAACTGCCAAAACAATTATATTTGCTCTTTGGTTATATTTAGAACAAGGCAGTCTGGGTGATTATGTAACTGTGTTTTTCATGGCCCCTGGGCAACTTGGTCACCTCTGCCTTCTTGCCAACTTTGGTATTAATTTTTTCCCCCTTTGAATCGTACCCAACACAGCGGTCAAGCTCACATTCATTTCCTTTTTCCACAAAAGCAGCCTCAAATTACATTTTAATTGAATTGCAACTATTATATCTAATGAAGTTTACAGAACTGAGACTCCAAAATGAATATTTTACTTTTTGGTTTCAACCATTTACACCCTAATGCCATTCCTCTTTCTGGCTGCAGCTTGCAGCTCAGGTTTTGGAAGAGAAGTCCATTGGGTTTGGAATGGTCGACTCCCATAAAGACGCAAAGGTGGCAAAGAAACTGAGTGAGTATTTGAACACTGCATCACATTTATTTAGCCTCCTTCATATGCAAGTTTGGAAAAACGATTTCCCTTAATTGCAGTTATTTAGTCAAGGGTCAAATAACTGCAGGAACAGTCTTTAACTGGGTATAATGACATGCAATTTCCTTCAATCGCAGGTTTGGAAGAGGAGGGCAGCGTATATGTTTTTAAGGATGACCGGGTGATTGAGTTTGATGGCCTGCTATCTGCTAACACCCTGGTGGAGTTTTTGTTGGACGTGAGTCTGGTTTAAGGGCAGATTCCCAGCTGCTAGTGCTATTCAGTACCAGTCTTGCAGAGTTACAAGCTTACCCGAGAGCCTCTCTCTCTCTCTTCCCCTTTCTGTTTGCCTCTAGCTATTGGAGGAGCCAGTGGAGGTGATAGGAAATGCTCTGGAGCTGAGAGCCTTTGATAGGATGGAGGATGAAATCCGCCTCATTGGTTACTTCAAAGGCGAAGACTCAGAGCGTGAGTGTGCGAGCATGTCTGCATGGATTTGTTTGGAAGATGTATATGTTTTTTGCTGTCTAAAAAAACACTCGCTACCTTGAAAGATGGGTGCGTGATAGCCTTTCTGCTCATGCCCTTCATTATAAACTGAATGCATTTTAACCCCCTCATCTCCATGGATTTACGGCTCCATTTTTACCACTGCTGCACACACACAGCTGCCACTGCCTTGTCCCCTCTCACATGCTTTGGGAGAACGGTGTCTAGAGTAGTTTACTTGCGGTGATCAGCTGCAGCTTCATCCCATCTGACCAACTGTGGGAGCATTTAGCGGAGGTCAAAGTTCAGCTATTTCCACTCCGCGATGGGCAAATGTCATGTCCACAACAGCCAAAGAAAGCACAAACAGATGTGTGATCAAGAAAACAGGAGTATAAAAACCCCTGCTGTGCATAAAATAACATCACAGCAACACTATTTACCCTACATGACTCCTTTTACCACCCTCTTGCTCTCTTTTACTCTCAGACTATGAAGCATTTAAAGAAGCTGCAGAGCAGTTCCAGCCATTCATTAGGTTCTTTGCCACGTTTGAGAAAACTGTAAGTAACACAAACAAGCAAATCAAAAGACACATCAGTATTGTTCTCGACTGACCTGGTGTCACTGCCTCAGGTGGCCAAGGAGCTGACGCTGAAGCTGAACGAGGTGGATTTCTATGAACCCTTCATGGAGGAGCCCGTCACCGTCCCAGGCAAGCCCCACTCCGAGGAGGACCTGGTAGAATTCATAACAGAGCACAGACGGTAAACAACAAGCAACTAAATACTCCAACGAATGTGAATTTAAACGTCTTTGTCATTTTTAAAGAAAGGATTGAGGTCTATCGCAACATCTAATGTCTTCTCTGTTCCATCAGGCCGACTCTGAGAAAGCTGCGTGCAGAAGACATGTTTGAGACTTGGGTGAGTGACAACTGCTGCAGGAGCAAACACTTTAACTAGAGTTTCTCCTAACACTTGACAGCAACTCACTTTCTCTTTCGTTTTCCCAGGAGGATGATATTGAGGGCATCCACATTGTGGCTTTTGCAGAGGAGGAGGATCCCGGTGAGAGCCTGTTATATGTTATACCACAGTTGATTTTTGAAGGAGATGAGGATCTTTATGCATTCGCTAGACACTGAATTTTTACTGGCAAATGCTGTGCCTTAATATTCCATAATTCCATTAATCAATTAAACAATATAAAATGTTGTCACTTTGAAGGATTAGGTGAGAAAATCATAACACTGATGTTTTTTAGTAGAGTAAATGTGATGATTATCTTAGGAAGCCTGTGCTCCCGGCCAAGAAATAATCCTCCCCTAATTTCCTTCTTTTCTTGCAACAAGTGAGATGTAACTTTTTAATTCGTCTTTAGAAAAATTAATGTTATGCATTCTCTCCTTAAAGTCCAACTGATGTGTGGTATTACTTACTTTTAGATGGCTACGAGTTCTTGGAGATCCTGAAGGAGGTGGCCAGAGACAACACTCACCTGCCTGACCTCAGCATCGTCTGGATTGACCCCGATGATTTTCCCCTGGTGAGTTTAGACAACTCCAGGCTTAGACAGGCACAGAGGCAGGCAGACATGAAAACAGTGAAACATCAAACCGAACCCAGGGCTAACAAACAGGTCGAACATGATCTGTTTTTTCCCTGCTTCCTTTAGCTGATCCCCTACTGGGAGAAGACCTTCAAGGTGGACCTGTTCAGACCACAGATTGGAGTAGTCAATGTCACAGATGTAAGTCCATTAGAACCCGATCCACCTGTTCATCAATGACGTGAATGTTGCAGTGAGTGTCGCTGTGTGTTTGTGAGCCAGGCTGACAGCGTGTGGATGGAGATGGACGATGAGGAGGATCTGCCCAGTGCTCAGGAGCTCGAGGACTGGATCGAAGATGTGCTTTCTGGCAAAGTCAACACTGAGGATGATGATGATGATGATGATGACGACGACGACGACGACGACGATGATGACGACGATGACGATGACGATGATGATGATGATGATGACGATGACAATGATGATGATGACGACGACGATGAGTAATTAATCAGAATAGTAAATCCTGATGCCTCAGCCTTTACTCTTCCAGCCGAGTTGAACGTGGACTTTGAACAACTGTAAAGTAACTGTTTACAAAAAAGAATTTGTGAATGAATATGTGTCTGATACCAGTAATAATAAGTCTATTTAACATCCAAAAATGTCATGTTTGACATTGTAAATAAGCCTGGAATGGGTTTGGGAATTAAAAATAAAACAAATACATATTTAAATGTCTGGACCAGACATTTACCTATTATATATATGACATTCATTTGTGACTCTTCATATTAAAGCACCATCAATGTCAACGATTGTTTCAGCAAATGAATTCCTTCTTTTAATCCTGCACACTGTGAAAGTCTGAGTCCTCATTCAGACACAAAGAGTAGCACCAAGCAGTGAAAAATAACTATATATTTACTCAAACACTATAGTATTACTGTACTAGAGATCTTTTATTTTCATATTTTCACTTACCCAATACCTCTACTTTGCCAAATATGACTTCGGGAGCATCTTCACATTGTTGTACTAGTAATTTGACTTAGGAAAGGATCTAAATGCTTCCTCCATTACTGAGCAGCTCATTTCCCTTAATGTCAATAAACCAAACGGGGTAGTAAATGTGTATTTCCAACTCTCCACCCTCCTTACAGGTAATGCAACTTAAGAAGTAATGTTTGGTGTAAATGCACGTTTTCTGCCCAGGAGGTTTTTTACAGCTTTGAAATTGTAAAGCCACATGCTGACACTCAGTTTTCAACCGTGAACTTCCTCTCTCTTTTCTCACTACGTTCTCCGTCTTTCTTCATCAGGTTTATTTCTCACCTGAATTAATGGGTCAGACAGCAGCTGCATGGGGAGATAATACTGTTATCATTCTACTGTATTGATGCAGAAAAGCTCATTTGAATGCTAATTCCTCACATTTCTCTTTATCTCTGCATTTCTGCCCTTTTACTTTACTTTGTTGCTTTTCCTGTTGTGCTGCAACTCATTGCTCGCCCCTTGTCTTACTCTCTACAGACAATCAAAGGTAGGTTTCCTATGTCTGATTCAAAGTCAAAACTGCAGGAACAATGCTGACCATAATATTACCTACATTATAAATCATTTATAAATGAAATGCAAGTGAGAATGAATAGAAATATGAATGTCCTTTTCCCTGCAAAAACATGCAAAATATGCATCTACAAATATAGTTATCCAGGTATTAGTTATCACCACCAAACTTCTACTAAATGTAGTTATGTATTTGTTGTTAACAGTGAATCTACTTTTCTGAATTCCACTGATGTGCCAGACTAACTGATATCTCCCACAGAACATATAATTATAATAAATATCAAATACCTTGAAAAGGTCAATACAAATATTTATTTATTTATTTTTTTTTACAAACGTGACACAGCTGCTATGAGTATACATTTTCTGTTGTATAAAAGAAGACAAGGGACGACTTGTCAGTTGCTTGCTTTCTCTGCAGTACCTTCACTTTACTATGCTCCCTTTGTTTGTTTCTTCCTCTCTCTCTCTCAAACACACACACTTGCACACATGCGCGTACGCAGAAGCACACCTCGAAACTTTGCACGTATGCTGAGCAGATCCCTAAATATGTGTAACCGAGGCACATGTGTAGTGGACAAGTATTTACAACCATCAACACAGTCCTAAAACAACTACACCATCGGTGACCACAGCAACACTTGTGTAAATATAAATTTTACATCGTAACATGCCTCCCACTTACAGGAGCTCTAAAAAATATGGATCATATATCCATAGGAATCAACAGTTTGGTCGATGCACAGGGCAGTTCCTGTTCCAGCAGTGATAGAAAGGTGGCACTATTGTGGCACTTTGGTGTCCACAGAATACTGACAGCAGGAATACTGACACCGGGTTGAGCTAATATACACTACATTATTAATTAACACTTGTTTAAACACTTGCCTGCATGAATTATGTTGGCCATTAATTTTAGATAGGGATATTATTTCAGAAAGTGAAATCTTTTTGAAACAGCTCCTGAAATGTGGGTTTAAGGATTCATGTTTGTTTTTTTTTAAATGCATGGTGAATGAGGATCCAAATCAGGGGCATGTGTTCTGAAATGAAACGTCACATCACATGAGCCTCACAGGCATCCAAACATTAAGTTACTCTGCCGGCCTACAAAATAGATCAGCGTACACTGCACACACACTTAACTGTACATACACAAATCATAGTGACTACATGTATGTGTTCCTTCACAATCTATTGGCTAAGCCGTCCGTCAGCTGGGCATATAGTCCCAGAAACTCCAGTGATTTGTCTGACATTTACAAACATGTCTTTAGCTATTTACAGTCCAGTAAACAGGAAACAATTACAGTGCAAACAGACAAGGTAAAAAAATCTTTGACAAAGTAAAAAAAAAACTCAGACCAAAGCACAGTTTTAGTATAAAAAGTGTGTAGGGAATCAGTATATTCACATATAAATACTGTATATACATACATGTGTAACACAGGACAGTTAAATAATCACTGCTAAGTCGGAAAAAGGGCAGTGTTAGTGAACAGGGTTCGGTTTCATATCAAATGTCCCGGGTACTACAGTAATGCTAAGAAGAAAGAGGAGACAGGTTGAGACAGACCCCCGGGTGTGTACACACACACACACACACACACACACACACACACACACACTCTTGCAGAGTAAATCACACACTCCTCCTAAGTCATGGACTCTCCCACACAGGCACACACTGGCACACGCAAATAAAGGAAGAAGAATATTTGTGTGTGTATGTGTGTGTATGTGGATGGGGTCATCTGAAGTGCATAGAGGAATACCTGAACTGTGTTCTGCATACTCCCTCCTTTTTTCTGCCTTTTTATCGTCTTTCATGTCTCCCGGGACGATGACAAGGATACTTGGATAAGGACACAAGGATACTCTATGTGAGAAGATAACATAAACTTAAGTACAAAAAATGGTACAAAAAGCATTTTTTTTTTTGGAAAAATTCAGTCAGATAATCGTAACAGCCCTGCAAGTCCAGATCAGCAGCACTGGTCCATCAGGTCTGTTAAACTGAGGTTTCTGATTGAAGCAGCAGTATAAACTTATGAGACTTGGGGTCGATGTACTCCTCAGTCAGTCGGATGTAAGGGATGCCCTTGACAGTAACGGCTAAGTTAAAATCAAGACACCTAAGCAGGAACTCGGTCCCCTCCTTTATGCCACTGGTGACCGAAGCCTCGCTGACCAAAGTCCACTGATCAGCCATCCAGCGCTCGGGGCCGTACTGCAGGGTCGGACCGGGGGCCAAATAGGCCTCGAGGAAGGCCTGGACACACAAGCAGACAGAGGCTCTACAATATTCAGTATTTTCAACAGCATGAAGTTAAAGAAGTTATTTTCATACTTGGTGCACATGATTTTTTGTGTGTTATAAGGGATTATTAGCAAAATTTTAACTGGCTAACTTGTGATTTTAACTTAGTAGTGATAATAATATAACTTAATGTGAGCCTCTAAATACTTTGCTGAAGTGACTACAATTTATGAACTGCAATAATCATTTTAAAACACAAAATGTTGTTGGTTTAAAGAATTAAGAGCTGAAAGAAATAAGGCAGTAAACCATAGTATTGGAGTACTGGAGTTTGAATAATCAGACCAAACTGTTGGTTTGTACACAACCTGTTTGACCACAAAATGGTTGTTTAGTGCTGCATTGGACATAACTGTAGCAATGTCAATGCTATCACTAATGCTAGAAATGATGAAAATAAGATCCATCTTAGAATAAACTATAATTATCCTTTAGGTAAGAGAAACATTGAATTGTAGATTGGATTATTAACAAGTTCGTTTCTTATTTGATTTTAGGTTGACAGCAAGCATTAAAAGCTAAGCAGACCTTGGGGCTCATGTTGTTGACAAGGCAGAAAGCCAGGTGCTTCTGGATGCTCTCCATGCTGTGGCAGTGCTGCCTCCTGGTGGTGCGGAGGTACTTCTGCAGGGCACGTGCCATCGAGGGAAATATGGCCAGAGCAGCTTCGCGCACGTCCATAATGTCAGAGGGGGTTGCAAGCTCATCCTCTTTCTTCATCCGCCGGACATGAGTGAAGGCCTCTTCCACAGCCACCACCAGCCTGACAGAGAGGGAGCTTACTGTCAGCTCCGGAGCTTACAGTTTTTAATCCGTACTACAATAAGCGACACATACCACATGTGCTGGTGTAACTGCTAAGCCATTTTCAGGCAGGGGATACATAATATAGCTGGCTTTGGCCATCATTTGTTAAAGTAGGGGCTTCTTGTCATTCAGGCATGCATATAGGCGTCCATAAATATTCCTTCCTGCTGCATTCAGATACTTGTCGCCATTTCTCTCTTGGTAATCCACCACATAAATCATCAATCAAATGAATCATATATTGAATTCTGCTGCCTGTTTTAAACACAGAAGAACATGTTAAGTTGAAACTCAGCTATGCACGGGTTTTTGCAGAATATTCATATTTAATCTAATGTAGAAAATGAAGACAAAAAGTAAGGTACATGTCCAGTTATTATTTTTAGTTAACAATTCTTCCAGTCTGAATCATTATTATATTATTAAGGCAATTCAGTCTCTCACTGTATGCATCTATCTTTGTGCTGCTGCAGCTTTCATGTTAATCTGCCCTGTTGGAAGTTACACAATGCTAGAAATCCGGCAGTCTTGACTTTCATGTGACTCACCTGGCTTTACGTTTGCGGACTCTTCTCTCGTAGTCGGCCTCTTCGTAGTACAGCTCATTATGGGCGCTGTCCTTGCGTTTGGCTGCAGCTGTAACCATCGCCCGTGACTGATTCCCGTTACCAGGCTGAGCTCCTGCTGTGCTCCCTGGGGCTGCACCAAAAGAAGAGGACAGGGGCAAATTGGTTATATCAGCTTGAGCTGTAAGAAGTTGTCCTTCACCCCATCAGACTCTGATTAAAAGGCTCTTTCTTCATCTATCATGGAAAGAAAGGGTTATGTTGGAGGAGAGCTGAGATCTGACATCCCTAGGGGCCTGTAACAACTGTAAATCAATGTATTTGGTATGGGGTGTAGAATTTTATATTCCACGGACATTTGAGAAACATTTGAGGACTGTGTGTATCTTTGTAATTTATCTGGGGCATCCTGTCAGGTCATGTGTCTCTGTCACAGAAAATTCTAATTAATTATAGCACTGAGAAAGGAGGCAATTTTCACTGGAAGCATCCATGTTTTTCCAAAGACGGTCTACTGCAGAAACCTGTGTCAGTGGGGACGCTAGGGGAGGGGCTGGATAAAATATTCATCATTTTACACTTCAAAGGCCATAGTTCTTTGTGTGATCTGTGAATTTACTGATTTGTGTGACGAACCCATAAAGCTAATGGAGCCTTTACAGCAATAAATTCCAGTTCTGGGGGTTTCAGTGTGGGGGGAGTAAGCTCTGGTCCATATTCATGAAGATCAGCAGGGTTTGGGGGGATGTTATATAGGGAGTAAACGCTGCAAGTACGTTAAGGATATAAATCATTAATAATCTAATCTGAATGTGTGCGTGTGTGAGTGCAGGTAAGAAGGAGACATTGATTGCAGTTATAAAAAACATCCAAGACAACCACCCTCCTGTATGCTGTCCGATAGTTTGCAGAGGGAGCATTGTAAATACATTCCACTGAAAATATGGGTAAACCAGCGTCTCTTTAACTTCCTGGCTTACATATTCATGCTACGACAAGAGTGACTGTGAATGCCTGTGAAAGAGAAAGGGGGAGGGTGGGGGTTGAAGAGAGTAAAAAAAAAAAAAATAAGGAAGGGTGGGGGTAAAAAAGAAAGCAAGAGCGAGCGAGTGAGTGAGACACGGGCTTCTGCGGGAGGAAGGAGAGATGTGGGAGTATGTGAGGAATGAATGTTCCTCTCTGATGAATTATTTAAGGCTTGAAATTCCATCATTCTCTGGAGGCTTTTCTGCTGCACTTTCATAGGGGGGTGGGGCGGATGGTTAGGTGCTATGAGGACACCATATCCCATACTGCATCCTGGCCATAGATCATCCATCCAATCCACTGTGCTGTGTAGGTGGGGGTTGGGGGAATTGTGGTTGGTGAGTGACAGAGCCTTTTAACTGCAGGACAGGATGCAATATGTGGCATTACAGGGGTGGTGTGGTGTAGGTGGGTGAAGGGAGGCAATATATCAAGGGCATTGTAGCGCCGCAGCTATAGTACGTGTGCAGTAGAGTGCTTTCGGCAGACGCAATGTACACACTATGTCATAGACGGAGGCTTTAGAGTGCGGTAAAGATGTCAGCTGAACCGTGAAATTAGCAGCTTCCTGTGACAAAGTGCTTTGTAGAGTGATTTTGAGGACATTTTATCTGTACTTACTGTCCAAAAGGTATGCTCTCAGTTTGTTTTTAAAAGCTGTATAGAGGAGGAGATAGAGATGGAAAAAAAGCAAGCAGCATCACAACAAGAAAGCAGAAGGAGCAGAAGAAACAGTGAACCAGAGGCTGATTTTGCAAAGACAGACTTGCTAACTATTACTCAGACTTCATCGATTGCACAAAGCTGTGTGGTTCTTTATTAACTTGGGAGGAGCTGATTTGCTATGGATGCAGGGTAATTTAAGGCGCACAGCAACTGCACCAAACAACGATTTTGGTACCTCTGCAAACACATCAGTCAGGATGGTTTCATTGGGCAATCAAGATAACAGATTAGATAACAAACCACTCATTATGTGCCATGAGTTGTGCTTTTCTGTTGCTTACTGTTACCATGGGGGCATTTTTCTTAGCTCCGAGTTAACCTGGTGGTAACTTTGTGAAACCGGCCCCTGGGAAGCAACGACGCACCTGAACCCTTTCAGGGTCGTCAACTGAAATGTTACATAACGTGGAAGGAAACCATTGAGACGAATGAGGTGACTAACCGTCTACGTTGTAGACCTTCAACCCGGCCAGGTGTTTGGCGGCCCGGTGCTTCGAGGCAGAGAGAAGCGCCGGGTTATGGAGTGGAAAATCTCTGTAGTAATACTCCAGAATGGACAGCGCAGCCCTCTGAATGCTGTGCAAGACGAGAGACAGAAAGTGAATACTACACTACGGCTGATTTATATAGGACAGCAAATAATAAAATAAATAGTGAATTTTTAAACAAACAAGAGGTTCAGATAAATTAAAATGCTGCTTCAGTTGAAATAGTACTTGTAAATAGATTTTGCTGTGTAAAACTGTTACAGCTCCCCTTTGAATTACTGGAAGCTGGTAATACAATGTGTATACTCCTGTTTCTGCCTCCTGTACAGATCTTAACTTCCTGTTTACCGTACTGCACATATGTCCTGAATTACGGCAAGAAGATTGACGACTGCAAATTATAAACCCATTATGTTTTTAGCTGTATCACGCAAACCTTATCTAATTACAGCTGCCGTCTACTTGTCCTGCCGCAGTCAGACACTTGTCCAGAACAGAAACAAAGTGAGACAGCCACAGGAGGAGCGCCTGTGTCTGCCGCTTTTTCACCCCCCCCGGACTCTTATAACCGGCCTTGAGCAAACTAGATGAGGAGCCTGATGAGTAACTCAATTACTGCCTGTGACAGTCTTCCCTGTGGACATGGGTCACCAATTACACACATACTTTACTACGGTAGAGTGGTCTGTGCCACTGTGTGTATCTCAGTATGTACTGTACGGAGATGTCACATTCTCATGTAAAATTTGAGCGGCTCATATCTTCATCGGTCTTTTTTTTCAATGGGAAATACAGAATGGACTGTGAATTACAGTGAATGAGTGTGCGCACCTGAGCTGTCCTACGTTGTAGTGACGCGTCTCTCCGTCTGTGGAGCGGATAACGCACACGCTGTAGCAGGGCCGGAGCTGGCGGAGCTCCAGCAGCACCACGGCCAGGTAGTGGACAAATAGCTGGGAGTCCACGAGGGACACGGCAAACTGGACGATACCATGGTAGTCCTCATCCTGCTTAGACCACATCGTATGTTTGATGAAAACATTCACTCACCATAATTTAACCAGGAGAGTGTCATGGAGATAAAAATGTTTTCTCTGTTAACCAACTTAATCGTTTGTCAGGTTAAATAAAAGGCGATAACATTAAAAAAAGATCACATTCACAAACCCACCTGTGCATCGAGGATCCTGACCCCGTAGAAGAGCCAGTAAGACATGGTGAGCAGGAGTGTGAGTGTGGTGAGGAAGGCACGGTACACGCACACTCTGGGCAGGCTGGCCCGGCCTGTTCGGAGAAACAAGGCCCAGACGGCCACCATGAGGATGAGGAGCTTGAAGGAGATGGAGAGGAAAAGGCCCTCGCAGGCTGCACCGCAAGCCTGCAGTCTGTCGGGCCACATTACAGCTGGAAGGAGCAGGAAGACCAGGGGTGTGGCCAGCACCAGCAGCCCCACACACAGGCCCACAGCCAGGGGAACATAGCGACGGAAGCCTTGGGTTCGGTCATGTATCCCCTTCCCCAGTCCGACCACTTCCTCCTGGGAAACACTGAGCTCTGAGGTGCCTGTTACTGCTGTAGTGGTTTCTCCCCAGTTGTCATCCTGAGAGAGGAAATAGAAAGAAGCATGAAGAATAGGTTTTTTTGTGATTTCCTAAGCTGGAACTGAAAGGGTCAGTTCACCCAAAACTAAAAGCAAAAACAAACCAAAATTCAAGCAACTTAATAAAATTTTTTGATTTTTTTTTAGAAATCCGTGAAAAAATGAAAAAATACCAACTGACCTTAGTACAATTCATGACAACCTAATGAATATGAACCTGAATCAGACAACAATGCCTCCGTTTTCCTATTTCACTCTTTCTCTGCAGGAGAGAGCACAAAGCACACAGCAAGTCCTCCATGCTATTTGGAGATGTTTGATTTTCCTCGGATTTTCTTTTTCCTTTGCCTCATTAAGACCAGCCTTCAAAGTCCTATTGAAGTAACATAGGATGATTGGATGGGATGTGCAGTGATGCTTGCTTTGACAGGATACTGCACATGCCCAAATATGAAGGTGCGCGTGCACACACAATCGCAAAAGAACCAAAGCCAAAGCTTTCCAGGCCCATCATTGCAAATTAGAGTCCCATTTTTTTCCTTCCTTGCTAGCAGCATCATTCTAAGCATGAATCTTTCCAGCAAAGACACACAGGGAGAATAACACAATGGCAAGTCTGTTCGAAAGAAGCATCCTTTTTTTTTGTGTGCTCCTGACATTAATTCAAATTAGCCCTTCATTGTCCCCTTGAGTGTCACTGCATTGTATATATCTCCAAATACAACTGATGACAGGAGTAGCAGCTGCAGAGAGAGAGAGTGATGGGGGATAAAAAAAAGACAGGCTGAATGAATAGATAAACATTGATGGCTTCACATAAATGTGCGCAAACATACACCTAAGCACATCAAACAGTCTGTAAATCCCCAGACCGCGTGGGCCTGAGCATTCAACGAACCTGCAGGGAAACAACGGTTACTTGTCTGTGTCCCACTGCAGTTATAAGGCAATATAAACTTATACAGATCAAGTGAGCCCTTCTGCCATTTGCAAAGTATGAAATCAACATTGTGCTTGCATATTCCCAACCATGACAAAATTCTGCCCTCGCATTGCTGTTCATAGGCAGTTAACTAGAGCCATGCCGGAGGAGCGGATGCCAACACGAGGCCAGAAGATGAATGAGCATGAGAGGAGGAGACGCATGGAAAGTGTGTGTGTGTGTGTGTGTGGGGGGGGGGTAGGTAGGTGATGGTGGCAACGGTGAAGGTGTAATATGCTGTGGGGGTTGGGGGGGTGGCGGTATGTCTGACCGAGGAATGTGTGAAGCCAGAGGTCAGCTATGCAAGTGTAACGTCAGCTCCATTTACTGCGCAGCCTCATTTTTATTCAGCTCACATCTCCTCCTCCGCTCCTTTTCTTTCTTAAGCCGACTCTCTTTACCAGGGTCTCAACCTTTAGAACAGGCTCTTTGAACTTTCATGTGATCTGTGCCGTTCCACACTTCAACAGAGGCTGAATGAAGCTTTTAGAAAACTAGGATCTAAGCCTGCTCAGGCTCGAGTTGGGCAGTGAATTTAACAAAATGAGTCTCGGTTACCATTATGCCTCTTTGCAATCGCTCATTTTAAACATGGATTTAGCCAATCAGATAGTACAGGTGTAGTCGATAAACCTGCACTTCACAATCATAAGTTAGTGACTGGACTGATGCAGCAGCACAGCTGAATTATTGTTTGGCAGAAAATCAGGTAGCATTTATGAGCTGCGATCAGATGCTCGTTCTGATTTCTGATAACAGAAGAAGAAAAAGATTTCAGCTGAGTGCAGCCAAATAGAATTTGGCAGAATGAGACAAACGTTCAACATTTTTGGAAATAGGCTTCTGCACTTCATGGACAAGATTCAGATTCAAAAGACTGATACCACACTTGCTGTTGGCTGTAGGATGAATATGAAGCTGGAGCCAGCAGCCTGGTCACTTAGCTTTGCAAGACTGGGGGACAGCTTGGCACCTATAAGGCTCGCTATTTTAACACACTGCATCTCCTTTGTTTTTAACTGTAATAAAACCAAAGTGCAAAAATTTGTGCTTTTATGGGTGGTTTTGTGGGGGAGTTTTTATTGGCTGGGGCGCAGCAGCTCCCTCCGTCAGTCTCTGCTGGTTGTCTGGCAATGAAACTAACCCGACTTAACCAGCTGCTGGTTGTAGCTTCATGTTAAACAAACAGATACAGGATGAGCCCTTTAGCGCTTGGCAAGAAAGCGTATAAATAAAATTAGCAAACTGTTCCAAAAACAGCCACAAATTTATTCCTTCACAAGATTTTATGATTGCAGGAGGGGAACACATGACAAGTTCATTTGGCTCAGACTCAGCGGAGACACCAGACTGTCTGTGCCGCTCCTCAGCAGATGTTGGCTGTGAGGCACAGTGTTACTGTTTTGCAGACTGAGAGAGGATGAAGATATTTACTCTATTGTCCTGTTGTTTCAGTGAGATCTTCATGAAAACAACCACAAATCACGAGCTTGGATACTTTTCACATGTGAAGTGTTTTCCAAAAACCAGCTCGCCTCAGATGTAAATAAATTGCAACTACAGATTTTATACTTATAACATAGTCAACCCTAATAGATCACACTCTGTCTTTTGTTTATGCATAATCTGAACATTTCAATATCCTGCTCACTCTCGCTGCCAAGGCGTTCATACAGATGGGGTTTCAGGCTAAAGTCTTGTTTAGTGGAAGAAGACAGTGTGTCACTGACTGAGCTAATGCGCTGTTAAAACCAGCCATTACGTCTCAGTGGACTAATCCCCAAGATTAATGCTACACTAATCAGCAGTCCTGATCTCTGTATACAGTAAAGTGATGAGAAAGTGTAAATAACAGAGAGAATGAAATGGAGAAGGGTTACGAGAGAGAGAGAGAGAGAGAGAGAGAGAGAGAGGCATGACTGCTTCCTGCTTGCTTGGCAGTCTTTTCGTCTGGCAGAGGGTGATTACGGTTAGGCCTGTTCTACCGTCACAAAGCACAACAATACCACAACACGCTGATTAGCACTGACTGGACTCACACGTACACACAGCAAACAGTCTGCCAGCCATGACAACCAGTGGCTGAGCCCTGCTGGCCTGGGTGGAAGCCTTGTGCTGGTATTGGTGTCATAGTGGGCATGCGTGTGTGTGTGTGTTTCTGTGTGTTGGCGTGTGTGCGTATATATTTGGGCTAAAATAAGACATAGGACCTGAGGCGCAAAACCGATTACAAGGGCCTGACAGGTTTCCTTCAGTTTACCCCATTTATTGTGGTGGATATTTCAAATTTCAAGCTGGTGGTGTGGTGGCCGTTAGTAGGCGTGTCTCCACCTACAGAAAATAGATAAGAGCGAAGGAGCCATGGGTGAAATGCTAAATAGAGTATGTGCTTCTCACCATACGCTTTGGTGTTGCTAGAGTTAACACTGCAAGGAAACAGAAGCCACTGCCTTCTGGCTCAAACGTCTCACAAAGCAGCACGGACAGTCTCAGTAACAGCTTTGGCGCTCTGCTTATGACTCATACACACACACATACACACACACACACACACACTCTGTGGTCCAAGAGTGTATTCTTATGTCATAGACATGGGTGTAAACATGAGGGATTATTCATATCATCTTTCCTCAAAGTGCCGTTTGGATGGATGCTAAGGCTCGTCTCGCTCTGTGAGAATGTTGCTCTGCACTGGAGCCTATATCAGCAGCTTTGCCATCAAACAGAGCTGCTCCAAAAAAAAAAGGCACTGGCAGCATGGATTGAACTTGGGTGATGGTAATGGTGATGATGATGTGCCATTTGGACCCGTTTGTCTGGAGGGCTACTGCAAGACAATGACAGATTTCCTTACGCCACCGACAATGGACGTTGGATACAAGCTGACAATCACATGACAGTGTGGAATGCGGCTGCTCTTACAGAATGGGATGCCGAGCAGACACGGCAAAAATAATTCCGACCTCTCCACAAGTGTTAGAGTGTAAGTGTAAAAAGTCTGTCTGAAGGAATGTCTGAATCCTAATCACATTAAATTATACAATCAGCTTGGGGAAGAACGCCTTTCTTCAGGCTGCTCGTACACACATACAGGTACTACTTCTCTCTTTCTCTTACACACACTAACTGGACACACAAAGATAAAAGGCACTCCTCTTACTATAGATTTCAAGTAGGTCAGAGAGCCTGGGAAGGCAGCCTCAGGCAGAATTCTATCAAAAGAAGAACATCCATAACTCTGTATTTTTTTCCTTCTTGAGATGTCTCTTTTTGCATCTCACCTAGCTTTCTTTAAGGTTCGTAACAATTTACAAGTTGATTCAGTGCAATTGGTGTCTGGAAACAGCAGACAATTATCTTACCTTAGCATAGAAGAATGAGAGCGGTAATGATCTTCTCATCTACCTTTTGCCAAGAAAGCCAGATGAGAAGTGTTTCTGCATCTTTAATCCCTGCAGGGCTGAATTACATATCCACCCTGCACTATCACAACATTTTGCTTCCCTGCGCATACTTAAAAACCTATTTTGCTTGCAGAGCTCAGCTCAAATCAGCTTTATGGGATGACTGGTACCAATTTGCTGTGCTCTAAAGCTATCAGGCATGACAGCTATACCCAGTATCTGACACACACACACACACTGTAACACAGCATCGTCCATACCAATCCTTCCAGGCATACAAGAGGGATGGTAATCCTATGACCTATTTGATCCCCTGTCACCATTGTCACTATGTGTCAGGCGCTGTGGCGAGGGATGGCCAGCTGTGTGAAGCGGAGTTTATAAGGTCCTGGTGCAGAGTTCACTGGATTACTGGGTCCTCTGATTTAATGCAGAGACTGTCTGAAAGCATGCATCTCAACTTGCCTGGATACATTCATGGGTTACACAGTTTTTGTGTTACTCCAGTCTACACTTTAACCAACTTGAGCATCAATACCTGGGCTTCATCTCCGTGATCGGCCGCCGCTGCAGGTGGTGTGGGTTCTCCGGGCAGCGGCTCTCCATTGTGAACAGGGGAGTCCTGGGATGGTGTGTCGGGGGGGTTGATGACAACAGACCTCTCGGAGCGACTGCTCTCTTTACTGCTGCTGGCCTTGTGCCGCTCGCGGCTTCGATCCCTGAAAAACAAATATATGGTAACACACGGACAATGAACATAAAGGATGGTATGATGGTAAGATGAATATAGGCAAACACAAGGTGGGAAATGTATACTGATGTGCAAGTATACACATTATTTATTAATATGCACAATATTTTCACACTATTTGCTAAAGTCCAAATTAAAGTGGGAGTTAGTTGCTGCCCTACATGGCATAAAACTGGTAGAAAGGGATGAATATTCTCACAGACAATCACATGAGTGAGGAGCAGACAGGTCGGGAATCAAACGATTCTCTCATTTGCGGGATAGACAGAGTAAATCAGTGAAATAGGTTAGAGCCACTCATCTGTGACGACCCTAATCCATGAGCTCTGTCTGTGTCAATCTCTAGCTTGCTCCCGCTCTGTCTCTCTCTTAGTTTCACATCTGATTTATTTGGCTGGAACACCATGTGGCCCGTGCCAAACTGAAGGCAAATACAACAAATTTCTGTGCAAATGTGCACTAAAGGCATTCCAGGAAAAATAGAATAGCAAGGGCTAGGGTGAGAGCTGCGCCAAAAAAGACTGATCAAGCAAAAACAACAGAAAATGGGAGGGGGGGGCAGACAGGTACAATGGAAAAACAGACAGTGGGATGGAAAGGCAGACAGGCAGGAAACACACCCATGTCGGTTTGATCTTCCGGAGCGGCTGGAGTGATAGGAGTAGCCTGAGTGGGTCGACTCGGTGTCCATTCCCGTGCAGCTCAGAGGTGGTGATTGGCCCGGGGGGGGATGAGGAGAGACTCGTGGAGCGGCAGAGAGGGTAAGTTGGCAGCGCTCAGGAGGAGGAAGGGGTTGCTATAGAGACGAGCCTCAGGAATCCACGACGACTGACTGCTACCCCAGAGAGCTGCTTTAGTAGCCACATTGACCTGCAGAGATAGAGAGATAGCGGGTATGAGAGGGAGGTTTGCTTCAAAGCCTGCTACGTCTTACAAATAATGCATTTGATGTACTAGCCAAGCAGCGAGGTGACGCATTTCTGTACAGGATGGTGCTGATTATCAGTCAGTGTATTTCCAAGGGTACAAAACAACCAGTGATCAAAAGAGTAACCAAAGTTACCATTTGTTTTTATTATATCCAAGGGCTGCTCTGTACTTTAGGACTGGTGGGGAAGGTAGATACATAAATTTATCAATCATTAATATATGAACCAAGCAGATTTAATCATGTCTACCTCTGTATAATGATGGTGCCTGTGTCTAACAAATAGATAATGGGTGGATAATCTTCAGTGTTAACTACTTGGCAAATCTCCATTAATCGATCTGCACAAGACAAACTGGAAAAACTGCCCTTATACCAGAATATTACTGTTTTTAAAGGTCTGGCTCTCTCCTATCAAATTAATTATGTCTGTGTTTTTAAATGTGACTTCAGTGAGTTAAACTGTTATGCACATTTAAATGAATAAAATAAAACAAGTTAAGCAAGCCCTAAGTGACAGCTGTTGCCCAGTTTGTTGCATAAAAAATAAAACATGGCACGAATGAATCCTCAAGTTTATATGTATGTCAACTACTTCTCCTGTTATTACGGTCAGACTGAAACTGGCAGACTCACTGGCCCTTAATATATGCTGTGCGATGCATGAGGATGTGTTATTACTTTGCCATGCCTGACTACCCATTTAGACCTCAATCTACACCCTGTCCACCTGCCAATCACCATCCCAGGCCCAGCCTCACTTCACTAACAGGGATTACAGGCTATTTGTTATCTCTGCAGCCAATGGTGCATAAAAACACTAGGAATGCCCCAGCACAGCAGCGTGGAGATCGTGCTCTGGAAATGATGGTTAAAAGAAGACACTGCAACGTAGCAGATTTCCATTAAGATGATATGAACATTTTCTTTCCCTCAATTACCCATTGTGGAAAATGCGGTTGTTGCATATGAGAAACCACCGATTTTCCATTAAGCATCATCATGTAATGCATATAAATGATATAATAGCATTGCCACTGCTGATAGTATTACTTATGCCAGTCAAATGCTAGAATTTGTACTATCTCACAGACCCGCAGCACCCAGGTGTAAAAAATGATGCTGTGGTGATAGAAAGCACACTTTCTCTTACATCATTCTCCACTGATGCAGCTATTAAAAGCAGGGGAACGTTAACGTCGACTGAGCCGTGGATACGCTGGACGTCCATGAATAATGCACTCGAACATACTGGAGCACCGCATGCACAGCATCAAAGCTGATGTTGCAGCATCAAATTTTAAACACAAACGAGAGTTTTGACAGAAGACATCACATCTCTCATCTCTAACCCACAGCTGGAGCGTCCGCTGTTGCCTTGGTAACACAGGAGGCAGGAGGCCCCATCTAGCAGCAATAATCAATCAGCCCTGCTGAGAGTTAATTTGTGCGATACCCATATGTGTGTGTGTGTGTGTGTATGTGTGTGTGACTGAGGTGTGGGCGCCACAATGGGGGTGCACAAAGAGCAAAACAATGGCCTCTCATCACACCCAGCACGCGTATGTTTAAATTAATAAGCCTATATGATCTGAATAAAAAGCTGTTAACCCCCTGAGTGCCAATCTCTGAATGGGTGGTGGTGGTATGTGGGCCAAGATGATCCCCCCCGAGAAGCCACTCATCCACGAGGCGAGCATGAAGAGGCATAGTGAACCAGGCCATGTGGAAAATCGCAGCCACGGGGTAAGAAAAACTATCAGTTACAAACCAAGGGATAGCTATGAATAAAGCATGCGGGGATAATAACGTGCGTCAGAGATGTGCGGCTGCCCCCCCCCCCCAAAAAAAAATAACAACAAAAAAACTAAAAATCTGTAGTCCTCTCTGAGGGAGTCTTCAGAGAAGAATATATTCTCTGGTGAAGCGTAGTCACATTGCTATAGTCCATCCTGGTTGGCTGCACCGAGAAAGAGATTCAGGGCAGAAAGTGACACTAATGTAAAACAAACACTCATTAACGTGTTTGTTTTGGGGGTGGAGGCTCAGCGGGAGCTACTGACATGACACGTGGTCAGAGGCACAAGATTGAATAGTGTTATGGATTTATTTATTTTTTTGTCTTATTCCAACTGATTCTCCTATTGTAACAAATATACAATATGTAACAATATGCAACATTAGATAGGGCAGGTTCTTTCCCAGCTACAACTCATCACTTAACAATAAAAAGGAGGATGTGGGATTTATGTACAGTGTCCTTGGCTGAAGAGATGTTCGGCCTCCATACTGGGCAGAGAAAGGGAGGGGTGGAATTCAAGATCCCATTACAGTGCGATACACTGTTGGCACCCTAAATGGCACAGATCAGTCTCACAGCTCATCCAGGGCACACGCCGAGGCCTGGTTACCATGGCATCTGTGCCATCCCTGCCACACACACCCATCAGACCACATGCCTTCCCTTCCCCTCCCTCCTTCATGTGCACCTTGCCCTGGTGGCGTTATGCCAAAATCTGTCAGCCAGATGCAGCAGCTGTCCGTCTGCTGTGTTATAGCTTTTTAAATAGCGAATAGGCTCCAAGTTTCTCATCTACTGCACAGCATTATTTCATCATGGGTTAACCTATTGATATTCTCTAATCTAACATTTTGGGCAGTAAAATGTCAGACAGAACAACAGAACAGAACAAAATGGCCATTACAAGTCTAGAGCACAAGGTGATGTTTTCAAATAGCCTGTTTTTGTTCAACCAGAGTCCTAAAAAAACCCACCAGTTATCAAAATTCTGTTGACTGACTCATCAGTGGAGTAAAACAACACAGTCTGAGCCAAAGATGCAAAGACGCGAAGCCCCCATGGAAACAGCCCCCCCCCCCCCCCACACACGCACACACTTATTTCACTGGCCTCACCTCTAAGACGTATGATGTAATTAGGAAATGATTTCCGGTGTATTTTCCTTCCATTGTTTGGTTTGACAATCTGACATTTGACTCTGTGGCACATATTTGTTAGGCATGTGCACAGAGAAAAACCTGTGACCTCTCAGTGACTGAATTGAGTCTCAGCCACAACCGCCCACACCCACACACACAGAGTAAGACGAGAAAGTTAAGACCTGACACAGTTCTCTGGAATGCAAACTTAGTCCCCCTCTGATCCACTCATGTGGAACTAAGTAAAAGTAGGGAGAGGGAGTGAGGTGATGCTGGGTGGGAGGCTTGTGTAGTAGTCACCGCAATGCATTCCTACTTTAAGGGCAGCGCAAATAAATACTACTACTGTGTACTACTCCACAAAGCATCATGCTTTACATTGTGCGATCTGAGCTTCCCAGGATACCAAGGCTCCGCTTTAGCCCGGAGGGAGCTGAAAGGTAGCCTCCATTTCTCATCACGCTACTCACACACTGACCCTGCCAGCCAGAAAACATAATTTGAAAGAGAACGTTGACAAAAAGCATTGCCTGCAATGCATTCTTTTGATCATTCAAAGCTCAGATAGCTTCCAGGGGATGACTCATCTTTTGAAGTTGGTTCCCACACCTCGCAGTGGCCTTCAGCCTCTCTCCACAGGACCCATCAGCACTGTTCAATAATGCATGGCTGTAGGTGCTGCACAGTTTCACTGCAGCATCATGCCTCTGAGGGATACTGAGGGACAGTGTCAGTGTCAGAGAGGAGACACGTGAGGCAGACATAGTAACACCTCATCCAGCTGTGAGCTCTCCAGACAGCTGCTGCTGATGGCGACACACACCATCACCCTGCTGCTGCTGCTGCTGCTGCTGCTGCAGCCTGTATCTGAAACGCCCTTTATTTTACAGGCTCCTGAGTCTGAGAGAGAACAGGGGCTGTGATGTTACTTCTCTGTTACACAGCTGCAGTTTCGGTTACAATAGACCTCGTTCCTGTCTCATCTGTTCCATTAATCCATTAACCACAGTGGGCGACTATCACCTGAAACAGTGCATGCATTCATTCTTGGTTCGCTCTATGTATCTGTACATTCAGAGGTGCTGGAGCAGATTAAAAAGCAGAACTGCAAGGTTTACCTCCACGTAAATGTAAGAGGACCACAGGCTAAGGCTCCGTCTGTCTGATATGACGGAAACCATTTTCACAACGACGACAGCAATGAACTTAATCAGTCATTCTTACGTGGGGTTGTGTCTCAGGCTTCTGGCTAAGAATATACCCGGTGTAATGAACGCAGCATCGCGATTATCAATTCGTCAATTCTACCTCAGATGTATGTCATATCCCCTCACTCGGTGCGAGTCCGTCTCCGCCGCGCTGCTGATGGCACTGCTGCAAGTCGCGTCTGTACTGTACTGTTCTGAAAGGCAGCTCCCTCACACGAGCCTGGCCATTGTGACAAGCAGGTCCAGAGAGAGAGAGAGGAAGAGGAAGCCAGCATGGAGGTACAATACACTCCAAGTGCACGTAAGTGATGATTTTCATCTGGAGCCCACAAGAGGTCGTGCTTTAGAGGCGCCATTACGCATGAGCGGCAACGAGACGAAATCGCCCTAATGTTTGCCCTGTGAAGTAAGAGCCTATTTCAAAAATGTGTTTTTTTTCTTTTTACTTCACTTGCACAAACTAATGCATTTGTATATATCTGCGGAAAGTGGAAAGTTTACCAATATCAAGATAATCCTAATCCATAATGCAAAGTAGGTTATAAAAAGGTGTGGTTATGTGGAAACCTGGAACCTCCAGTTCGTCTACACTGTGAAGTAACTCTTCTCCCTGACGTGAAAAATATACTGTTTATAATATATACTTGTTCACAAACACAAGTACAATACATTTCCATGAAGGAGGTAAAGTAGACGTTTCAGGAATTCTGATTAAGAAATTTGTAAGTATCACACTTTTGTTGGAATTTCATATCTGATCTTGAAAGATTAAAATCCTTGAATAAATTTTGGGTGTTACCAAATTGCCAAACGCACAAAAGGGCCACGAAATATACTAACAGAGTGGCAGGGACATTTGCACCCAGAAAAAAAGTCCAACAAAGGTTGCAAGAAAAAAGAAAAAGTTCCAGTTGCCACATTTTATTTACCGTCTACATTAAGACTGACAAAAGCAACAACAATAACAATATCAGAAATTCACAGCATACTTTAGCAGTAGCAGCAGTGGAGTTTCATTTATGTTAATTCTTGACCTAATGAAGCAAATTCATCGCAAGGTACTGGGTCCGTGCGCTTCTTTTCTAACATGTTCTACATATGAACATCTGCAATTCAGTGACAATTAATCAAACTCCATCTACTGGTAAAGTTTACGTGACACAACTGAATGCACCAGAGCAGCTACGAAATGCAAATAAAGCAGCACGTTCGATTGATCAAGGCACACACAGAGTCACACACGAAATAAGATCTGAACAGCAATAACCATCCTTTACCCACCTGGGCAGACACCAGGTGAAATCAGTAATGATCCTATGAAAAAAAACCACAGAGCATGCTACAACAAGCATGATTCCCTTCAAAACTTACAGTACATTATGAGATATAAGAAAGTGGATATGAAGTTTTTGAATTAAGTTCAATTTACTTCGATGAAGCTCCTTCAGAGGGCAGTGTTGCTCCTTTCAAACATTGTCTGACAGGTCAGCTGGAGAATGCATATAAAGAAAGGATATTTAAGAGGAGGAATGCCCAGATTCACATCAAACCGCAGCCTCAAACCTATTCACAAATGACAGTGAACTTCAGAAAAAAGGTCTAATTTTCAGACACTGTGCTGTGTGACGGAGCCGTGCACTGTGCCCTAATAGCCCACAGTTCCAGGATAGTTTGGGTATCTAAAACTCCACAAAACATTATTTATCATCTGTGCGTGAGCTTTATAACAATTCCTGCCCTATTTCTCTTAAAATATAACGTTAGGTTTGGCCTCTCTCTCAATCTATTGTAGCCAGTGTGTAGACCAGTGTGCTGTGTGTGTAATGTGCAGTGTATAGACAAAGGACTGTCACTCTTACTGCTGGAGTGGACATGAATAATACCCAGAGACCCCCTCGGGCCACATTACACTGCAGAGACTCACATAAAAGGGATGAGAGAAGGAGCGTAGACAGCCTCTGACTAATGGAGAGGGAAAGCAAATGGACAAGCAGGGGTCCACATTCACAATCTGATTTCATAGGACAAAAAGGCGTCTTCTGGCAATGTGGGAAGACAGGGTGGTATGTCTGGTGCGATCCCTCAAATGTTCCAAAAATGTATTTTTTGACTATTAAGTACATGTTTTTGCATTACGTGTTTTACGTATATGTGTGTGTAAGAGGGATGACCATCATAAGGATGTGGTGTTTCATCTGGAGAAACAGTTTCCCCAGAGGAAGACAATCCCCAACATAGCAAGACCTAAACCATAGGTTGAAGTTTGTGTGGTCGTTCCCCTCAAGCCATTTACCCAACCAAAAGACCTAAAAAAGAAATTAAAAGCTCAAACCTTATACAGTCAGAGATCACAACACCATATGGTTTTCAAACAGAATTTCAGCTGCAGCTGAATCCCACATTGTGAAAGTAAACAAAAGACCAGAGGGGTAATTTAAATAAATAGATTTACAAATTGGTGCAAACAGGAATCAAAGTCACAACAGAGAGGCCAGACTAAAGACATACAAGTCACATAAGGTCAAGCAATGCAAGGTTTTAGTAGTTTTGCCATAAATATCATAGAACAGCTCTGACAGATACTTCCATCTTTTGGATGACCAAGCCCTCAGGAGCTGTTTCCATGAAAACTCGATCTGATACAGCCATAACAACAGGGGCAACAGGCTAAAGCGTGTCTGTGTTTGGGCCAACTCCATTAGTTTGATATATAAGCCCACATATACAGGACATTCCTCAAATCGTTCTCTTTTATGTTTGATTCGGGAAATCATTCAGCTGTCGTGGCGAGTTACAGTCATCCTGCCTCAGTCCGTCCTCCAGCCGGACGCCACACAGCCTAAACATCCAGCACGTGGTTGAGGTAAGAGATATAACAAATCGCCAGCCGCAGGATCTCGATCTTGGATAACTTTTTGTCTGGCGGGATCGTTGGGAGCAGTTTTCTCAGCTCTGAGAAGGCCAGGTTAAAGGCCACGACGCGGATCCTCTCCCTGGAGGCGTGCGCGGATCGATATTTAGCTGTCGCGCGCCTCCTCCGTCTCTTCTCCTCCCTGCTGAGGGAGGGCACGTGCGGGGAGGAGCGCGCCTTGCCCTCCTCATCCTGGGGCTCGGCCGACATGGACCCGCAGTGGACATTGTCCAGAAGGGTCTCTGTGTCCGTTTGTCCCCAGGGAAGCTCGGGCTCGTGCTGGTCAGGACTGAGCATCACGCTCCTGTCCTCACGCTGCGAATGTCCTAAATAAAAAAAAACACAAAAACGACAGAAGTCAGTTAAAAATGCACGCAGATGTTTCGAAATTGTTCTATTTCAACCGGAACACAAATAATGACCTGGTATTACACAGCAATGTCATTGTTACAGTACATTTTTACACAGGCATGTAGCCTACCATGCATTAAAAAGGGGTTGTAGAGGTGGATGATCATCATCATCCATTATAATCAGCATAATATTCTTTCTATTCATCGCCAAGCTGGAAAACTTGGGATAAAAATCACCAAAAATATGAGGCTCGTGCTGCCCCCTTGTGACAGAACATGGAGACTGCTGCTAACCAGCGGCACTGTCCGAGGTACTGAAACAATTACCGAAAACGTAACCCCACATGATTGATCAAATAATTCAAGTATTCAAAACGCAACTTTGTTTAGTTGAAACGACTGCAAAAAGCAAACCAACAAAAAACCCCGAATATATATGTGATAGAGAAGAGAACATGATATTCTGCCTTACGATATGCATGAATCTAAACTGGAAATGCATGGAATTCAAATCAGCTTTCTACGTTTGTTTCGAGGATTTGTTTTTTTTATAAATACCGACGTATAACGTCTCTCTTTTCTTCGCTGATGTCATTAATCACGTTAGCTCAGAACGAGAAGAGGAATCTCGAAGGCTGAGTTCTGTCAATTTCACTCACGATTCCAAACACAACTTGCTTGAAAAAAGTTTTACAAAATCATTTTTAAGATAAGTAAACAGCAATTAAATCTGATCTTACCTCGCACATTCAAAAGAACCAGATCCAGCCGAATCAAATTGTCACATATTAAAGATGCATCAACGAAGAGTCAGCGCAGGTAGGTGAAGTAAGCTCCCCACCGTCCTCCATGCTGTCTGGAGTCGTTTAAGTCGAGTTAAAACGCTGGAAACCCGGTGTAAGTTCTGGTTTGACTTCGGGTGAAGCAGACACGCAGTTGGGTTCGTCCTCCGTCATGGTGTCCAATGTAAATCTCTTTCTTTCTGCGAGAGACAGTTTTGCTTGTTGCTCTTTTCCTTTCACCAGACGCATCTCCTCGACGCGCACAAGATATCCCCCGCCCCCCATCTCTCGTCAAGTAAGTGTCGATACGCGCAGGTGGATAATGACAGGATGTTTTTCCAAACTTCTCCCTTCTTTCACCGTTAGTCCTTGGAGACGTTCACAATCAAAATTGTTTGTGCAGACGTTATATTCTAAATGTTACAAACCCAGTGAAGTTGTTGATAAGCTCAATCGATTAAACTCCACTTGACGTGAACCTTCTTCCAGTGACGCCTGATTTTTCCAAGAACTTGCTTGTACAAAGTCAAGTGAGTGGCAGGGACTTAATAGAAAGAAAATTGAATAAATTGTGTCTCATGGCCAAAAAAAAAAAGAAAGCCAATTGCTTCCTTCAGGAATAAACTGCAACATCTGCTGTCCTCTGTTCATTAAATTCCACACAATGTGCAACACTTAGTTTCCTCATAAGCTGTAAATGTTCACCAGAGCACATGCTCAGCCATTTGGAGCACTTTGATAGGCCCATTGCTGATTGAGGTACTGGACTGCAGGAGATTGGTGAGGGATACAGTCCATTGTGGGGAATGAAGTGAGAGAACTGTAAAATTGCTCATTTGTCCCAGCAAGAAAGAAAAATGGACATAGACTTTAATAAAAGCTACTCCATCCTTTGGTATGAAAGCAATTTTAAATATAAAAGAGGGAATTTTTTCTCTTTTGTGTGGGATCGAATGTGGTAGGTGTACCGGTGGGGCTGTGGTATTTTGATCTGCTCTTCTCTTTGAGGGAAATGTCAGCACTAATCATTACTAATGTAATCATTGTGAGTAAATCACCGAAGAGCCTCCACCTCTGTGCTGACAGTGGAAAATGTTACCTCAGATTCTGTCAGAAGTGGCACCATTACTGTACATGCTCAGCTGGGAGTGTGATTATCCACAAGGCTTTGGCATATATGGTTAACATCATTATCATTCTATCCAAACCGCCATGACCATTTCTTTCTTGTCGCTGGAAGAATGACCTGGATATGCTGCCCATCACATGAAGAAAGAAACGTCTTGATGGAGATGATTTCTCAGAAATGTTATGTCAGCAAACAATGATATATGAGTGTCCCTTTAAGGGTTGACCTGATTGAGGAAATGCATTTTTATCTTTGCATTACTTCAGTCTGTTTGGTCCTACTGTAGTCGATTGCCTGAAACTGTTGATTTTAATTCTGGAAAATTGGGTGCAATTATGAAACAGAGACACAACGTTCAGGGGAGAGCTCCCAAGCTTTGAAGCCACTAGCCTCACAGTTATGATCATAGCGAATGGATAATGGCTGATCCATTCACATCTATCAGAGCCTTGACTTTATACACTGCAGAA
This sequence comes from Psettodes erumei, assembly GCA_016785225.1. NCBI lineage: Eukaryota > Metazoa > Chordata > Actinopteri > Pleuronectiformes > Psettodidae > Psettodes > Psettodes erumei. The sequence goes on from JAFBJZ010000360.1 coordinate 253,647, forward strand.
AACTGAACCCCCGGTGAACAGCAGAAGAATCCCTAATGCCCGTAACACAGTAGGACAATAGGCTCTTTGCCTTTTGCTCCACTCCACCCAGTCTGTCTTGTGTCCTCTCCTCCCTCTTTTCTACACCAACTCTCCTGGGATTGACTCATCATCTGTCTTAGTCTGGGCACCATCTGTTCAAAGGCCAGAGTCGCAAACATCACATTTTTATCTTCATCACCTCCTTCTCCTCCTCATCAATCACGCATTGCACATGAGCATTTGTGTGGGTCGAATAAGACGATGCCTATCTATTGTATCAGTCAATCAACAGAAAATTAATCAGTTTTAAAAAAGTGATTAATCACTTTTGAAGAATTGTTGTTTTTCCTCTATTTTTATATAATTTTAAACCTTCTTCTGGAACCCTGGTTTGAGAGAACAAGCAGAACAGTGCCTTAGGCTCTGAGACCTCGCGATGTGCATCTTTTAAACACTATCACCATTTTCAAAAGGACTAAATGATTGATCAAATAAATGAAAAAGAAAACATCAGATTGATCCACCGTGCAAATAATAGTTGCCTCCTTGATGCATCTGTCAATTTTGTGTTCATTTATAAATGTGATGCATTATTCATTGAAATGTTATTTGTTGCAAATGCCTTTGTTATTGACGTTATTTTCTGGAGGTGTCTCATCTTCCTTCACTAATGAATTAAACAAACTAATTGATTCCTGACTTCGCTCTTGGAAGTTGTGCCAAAAAAACCTTGAGATATGCAGCAGAACTGCTGTATTCACTCACCCCTCCTCCACTCCTCTCGTCCGCCTCACCGCTGTAACCATGGTGACAAAGCTGATCGATTGGATATCTGATTCCAAATCAGCAGAAACAAAATATGATAGCAGATGCTATCTTGGGGTGGGGTGGTGGGGTGGGAGAGATCAAATTAAAATGAAAGTACTTCATCTCATTTGCATTTACAGTGCATGATTTCATGGTGACACATGAAGGTTACGCAGGAAGATACAGAATGTACGACGGAGTTAACAAACCATGAATTGGTTTGTTATTAAAGCTGTGCCATTACCTTTAAAGGGACAGTTAAGGTTATTGGAGGTTTAGGTTTTCCACAGTCAGTTTTTTTACCTAAAGTAGATTTGAGTTCCCACCTTAGACAAACAGAGAGGAGTAGTGACATATTAAGTATACTGTACCTTATATTCAAATTCAAATTATAAATGAAGTTAATCAATATATATTTGGATTAAAATTGGACCAGTTTTTTCAAGGACGTTCTTAACCAACAGCTTCTTTTTAACTAAACACAAAAGCGCTAAAACTTTTAAGAAATGACAGGGAAACTTTTTGGGAAGCACACTGTCCCCTTGTCTTCTGTTTATTGACAACAAAAGCAAACAACCCAATCTACCCACTCAAGCAACTTTCATTCCAATCTGGCACTTGGTTCAGTTTTGCTTTCATGCTTTTCAAAATTCCCAAATGAACGGAACTGAAAGAACAACTCTGAGGAAGAGGACGAGGCAGTAAACAGACCCTTAACAGAATATAATTGATACAGAGAAGCTTAAATGGAAAAGCAGAGTGGATGGATACGTCGCACACCTGAGAACTACACTGGGGATTGCCTGTGTGATGTTTTACACGGGTTAAAATTCAAACTTAAAAGCAGTTTCAGTTTGCCGTTTATTCCGACTACTTAAGAATACTTCAGTAAGACACCTGTTTCTAGCTCCTCGGGGACAGTTATTGGACAGTGGAGAACCATAAACATGGTAATGTGACAGAGAAAGAGGAAGATCTTCACTTCACTCAGTGGCTTTACTTGTACAGATCTCATAAGATTAAATAAATATGCACAAGGTTTTTCTGACATTCACTCTATTAATAATGTAACTCAGTGTTCCAGTAGATGCTCTCGCGGTTCAGTGAACATCACTTTGTTGCATTACCTTCAGGGGCTTTGGCTCCGGAAACCCTACTTTGGTGGATAAACGTATTATAAGTGACTTGTTATCCCGGCGAGGACAGAAGAGAAAAAAGCGAACAAGAAAAAAAAAATGCATTAAATTATAATATGTTGCATTCACTGGTCCATTCAAATACAGCAGAAGTATTTGTTGAAATGTTAATGTTAAGATATCAGAAAAGGGCAAAAGACCCATGCCAAAACATGATAACTAGAATGGAAGGGAGCGCAAAGTATTGTGGGATGTTAATATGAATCCAAATGAAGATGTGGAAGGAAGTAAAAGTGAGAGAAAGATTCATGCACTTCCCTCTTGAGGCTTTCATCATTCTCCGTATTATCAGAATAGGAATCGATGATAATGGAAGAAAGTGTTGACTCTGCTTCTTTATTATAAGCTGTATTTATTTTGTGACTTTGCTGATTATGTCAGTGGGGGTGTTTTCAGTCTTAGTTGCATTTTTCTTCCCATTCCACAGTAAAAGAATTAACCGAAAATAGAGCATGCTATCTGCCATGCCTGAAGTAAATTATCATCATTATCAAATTATCAGCTGGTTTACACAAGTTTTGACTCATTAAAACAACCAAAGTAAGGAGGCATTGTATTTATGCCTGCTTCCTTTACTCCACTTTGTCTCACCCTTTAAAAAAAGACTTCAAGGAAGACGAGTCAGGCAGCTTTTCAGGCGATAATGAAGGTATCTAATATGAATCGCAACAAATGATTTGATAAATGCGATGACATTTTTAAATCGACACTTGCACCTGATGTGCCTCCTTGTGGCCACCTCTGCTTCATCATAAAATCTGAGCATTAGCTTTTTGATTAAAGAAACCAAGCTATTACAAACTTTCATTACGTCCTCCAATCCCAAGTATTATATGAATATCCAACAGTGGTGCAGTTGCTGACATGTCACAGTGATGACAAAGGGGGATTTCCCTGCTTCAGGTGATGCAACGTGGCTCTTTGCTGGTGTAAGAGGCTTTCTATTGGGCATATTGAAACAGAAGAGGTAGGGCTCTGTTCAGCAAAGACACTAACAATTTTGAAAGACACCTCTGCAAGACTTTCTTCAGCTGCCATGGCTTGAATAGCTTATAGTTTGCATCTCTGCCAGGCAGTAGTGCTGAGAGGCTGCCAAAAGTATCAAGAAGTACAGTAAATCTTGGTGCTCTCTTTACCTAACAGGCATCCAGTGATTACATCAGTGACATTAATCTGTTAAGGGTTGCAGTTTGCATGCTTTACAATGATTCTGTTCTACCAATATACAGCAACAATTCACAGCTTACCATCTGGATGGCTATTACTCACTCTGGCCTTAACCTCCCCGGGCTCTGGCAGATATCCACAAACTCTGATTAAACCATAAACTGCATGCAATTAATCTCTTTGCTGGAGGAGTTACTGACACCATCTAGTGGTAAAAGGTGGGATGGGGCATGGGACCGTGGATGAGGCCCAAAAGGTACACACACAAAAGAGGCACTTCACTCAGGCAAAGAGAACCTGGACCCGTATGAGGTACAAAAAAATAAGAGAGAGTGGGATTGTCTCTGACTGAGCCCTGTCTTTTGACCAGAAATGTCACCTCTACCACTTCATGGGTGGGATAGTACCCAATAATAAAAATATTCTAAATTTTACTTGCACAACATCTGAATGCTCTTTAAATGTATCCCTAAGTTAAAGGGTATGAGTGAGCGTTTTATTTAGGTATGCAATAGATAAAAAAGGGTTGAAATGCTGTATTTCTCAATCTGGCCACATGATGGCACTGAAGGCCATACATTACTATCATTATCCAGTATTTACGATAAAGTCAGACATGTTATGTCTTCATTAAGTTGTCGTGTATGCACCTTTTTTATCCCCCTATGGACGCTAGCATATAATAAAACTGCGAGTAGTAATATGTAATGGGGATCCTAAAAGGTGGACTGCAGATGTTCTTTTAATGTTGTTTGTGAAGAAGTGGAGGCCTGAGTGAAACCTGTGAGCCAGGCTACAAGCCTTGAGAAGCACACACGAAAAATACCTGACACATATGGAAGGAAGCGTGAAAACATACTTGTGATCAAGGCGTACAATGTGGCGACAAAAAAAAAGAAAAAAGCCGGGGCTCGTGTAGCTCAACACATTACAAACCATGAAAACATACCTCCCGGCAAAACACATGATCCCTTCCCGTCACAACAGAGGGAACGGGGCCAGAGGCTCAATATGAGGCTCAATCAACAGCAACGAACTAGTGTGGCGATGGCATAAAAAACAGACAGGCCGCAGAGATGAAAAGAGTCGGCCTCGTAAACACCAGAATGCCTCATAATTTTAAATTTGAACAATCCGTGTGGTGGTTTGACAGATACCTACAAAGCCTTAAAACCCAAATCAATCTCAATAAGTGAGAATAAGGGGAGACAATAGAAAGAAGGATAGCTGACAGAACATATCCATATGTCTCACTTATGTGGTGTCCTTGCATGCATGTGTGCCTATGTGTTAATGTACAGCAGTTTTCTATTACACCCCCCAACCCCCCACCCCGACAGTGGCTGCATAGATGGTACTTAAGGACTGATTTTGGTCCCAGATGTGGGCCAGCTCATGTCTGCCTTTGATGCCAATTGCTGAGTCTTTTTTTTTTTTTTGCAGCACAACATTCGTGAGCGGACCCAACCACAGGCAACTGTTTCTTGAGAGGAAAGTAATGTAAAGGAAAACAGAGCTGGAAACCAGTAACAGCAGAGTGAGAGGATCACTCAACCACATCTGCTTCATGTGGTCGGCAGACATCAGGAGTGGCACACAATTTTAAAACATCTTGTACACAGAGAAAAAAGACAGACACGCATGTTCTCGAATATCAACACACAGCCTGCGAGACACAATAACAGAGGCATAGACAATAGACTGTCTCTCTCTAGGTTGGTTAAAATGGAAAAAAGGCAGACGTTACCATGAAATGTGTATGTGTAAGAGTACTATGGCAGGTTTATTCTGTTTAAAACTAAATCTGCAGATGCCTTACTGACAAAACCTTCATAATCTTGGCTTTTAGTGCCGCATAAATTCCACTTCCTGTTACTTAACATTTTCCAGTTTGAGAAACAGATATGTGCAAGTGAGTCCCAAGAGATATGTCCCGCAAATGGCAGCTGATGGTTGATGAACTTGAGTGCTGACTGACAGCACCTGTGAGAGTGCAAATGAGCCACAAGGTGGCTGGTGTATAAAAACAGCATGTTGATTCCTAGTTCAGGTGGGATTGCTTTTTCTATTGGCCTGCAAACTGTTTCTGAGGCTCATCATTAACAAGTGTGAATATGGGTGAGGATTTTTTTTCCTTTTTTGAATAAAAAATTTCCAGTATTTACTGAATGAAGGCTGGTTAATTAGTGTTCCATTTGTTTAACTGATGACTTGTGTGTAGCTTAATCTCTGATTTTTTTTTTTTTTTTTTTGCTTTGTAGGAAAGAAAGTGTTGATTGTGTATGCCCATCAGAGCTCTGGCTCATTCAATGCTGCAGCCAAAGATGCTGCAGTGGAGGTTTTAACGGCTCAGGGATGCACAGTGGAAGTGTCTGATCTGTATGCTATGACGTTTAAAGCCACTGCTACTGCTGAAGACATCACTGGTATATAAATTTCCCTGCTAGCATTAAAAAATGTTTAATTGCTGTTTAGAATTTAAGAGAATGTTTATCTCTACAGGAGATGTTAAGAATGCGGAGCACTTTCGTTATGCGGAGGAGACCAAACTGGCATGGGAGGAAGGGAAGCTGTCTGCGGACATCACTGCAGAACAACGTAAAGTCACTGAGGCAGACCTAATCATCTTTCAGGTAGAGCCTGAGTGGCAGTAATGTGTTTGTGCTTTAAGCCCTAAGCTCTTCACATTAAAAACATTAAACCCCATGCCTTTTTCAGTTCCCCATGTACTGGTTCAGTGTTCCTGCGATCATGAAGGGCTGGTTTGACCGGGTGCTTACGCTGGGCTTTGCATACTCGCATGATAAACGATACAGCCATGGAATCTTCAAGGTAAGGGATCAAGCAGGTGGTTTTGCATTTTCTAGTCAGCTTCATTGATTCAAACTTTATTTTTCCAGGACAAGAAAGCTGTACTCTCCTTCACCACTGGCTCTCATGAATCCATGTTCAGTGCAAATGGCATTAATGGAGACATGAATGTCACACTGTGGCCACTGCAGGTATTGTTTCTGCATAAAATGACTGACCCAAACATTTAACCAACTGATGGGGAACTATAATAACATGCATTTCTCTCTCTCTCTCTCTCTCCAGAATGGTGTTCTCTACTACTGTGGCTTCCAGGTTCTGGCTCCTCAGATCTTCTGGGCTCCATCTCACGTCCCACCTGAGGCCCGCAAGACCATGCTGGAGGCTTGGCGTACACGACTACAAGGCCTCCTGGAAGAAGAGCCACTTACCTTTGCTCCCTTGGACTGCTTTGATGGGGAGAAGGGTTTCCAACTGAAGCATGAGTTCCATGAGAAAAATGCCACCAAGGAGTTTGGACTGACTGTGGGAATCCACCTGGGAAAGCGACTGCCACCCAACAACCAGATGAAAGCTGGAGTCTGAAGATGTAGTATAAAGAAAATAAATATTTAAGTAGTTGGAACACTTGGCTGTCCTGGTTAGCATTTCTTGTTGATGGATTGAATTCTGGAGGGCTGGTTTGACACAAGGGTTTTTTTTTTTTTTTTAAGCCTTGGCTAAGTGTTGCTTTAACCACTAGGTTCAGCTTTAACAGATGTACATGACTTTTATACTCTTGCAAGTTTTATAGGCCATCTTTACCCATCACAAGTGGCAAGCATTAGCTCCAAGCTTTTGCTGTGAGCTAATTGGCTAAAATGTCACCATTAATGTAACACTACAGTATCTCCTGTACTGAGCTGGGATACTTGGTCTGGTTAAGTCGACCGTTGCTTTTATTAGGTTAAAACATGGGTCTGAGATGAAAATCCCAGTGGTAGGTGGAAAGTGTCTTTACAATCCCATTACCTAAAACGTAATTTCTAGAAAGCCCTAAACTACTTCCTTGGATAAATGCCTACAAGTCAAAAGTTGGATACGCTAACAGGGAAACTAAACTACTCAAATTTGACCCACCTAAAGTTTGCACACAGTTTCAGTGGTTGATATGTGATACTTTTAAAGAAAACTTTACTTGGACACAAATCTGATGTGAATGATTAGAGGTCATATACCCAGCTCAAGTTTATTTCAGTGAGCTGAGGTTGTTGAACTATCAGGTGTTTTCTGTTAAACTCGCTGACGAGGACCGTCATCAGTGGGCTTTCCTCCCCGAATCATTTTCTCCTCGATCCCTCAAGTGCATTTACAGATGAAACAATGTGCAAAATACAGATACAGCTGTAAAATGCACATGGCTGCACTGACAGACATCATCTTCAGGCTGCTACCAAGTCAGTTCCAGATGCTGCTGGGTGCTGTAGTTCAATGGTGGCCAATAAAGGGGTAGTGCACTGTACCTGTGCAGGTTTCTGGTTCTTCACCTGTGAAATCGCTTATGTATGTTTTGAAAAGAACATTTTGCGATCACATTTCTTTAACCTGAGCAGACATTCAAACAAACCCCCAGGCACTCCTCCAATTATGGTTGGATGGCCAAATTTAGAAGCCAAGGGCTCATTTAATCCAAACAATAGCAAAAGTTACCAATGATATTTTTAACTGGAAAGGAAAAACCCACTGCAGGGGCTAGTGAAGACAGGGGAACATTTAGCAGCTGAAACTATTTCCCTCAGGAGTTGGTAGAGACCAGAAGCTAAATTTTGCCAGGGGGCCAGAAATGAAACACCAAATGAATGCTATATGGTGTTCTGTAACTGCAGGATATACAAATAAGCAACCTTTTGTTTTTTTAGCCTGCTATGTCAGCATTGTGGTATCACATTGTTTCCACTGTGGTCTAAAATGATTAAATAAATGAACCTATTATTGTAAGTTTAAAGCACATTTTATTGTCACATTTCCACAATGGTATCCTGCAACATGGGTCTGTCTCCTCCAATCTACTGGGCTTCTTGTTTACTCCCTTTGACTGCTTTGAACAGGAAGAGGGTTTCTAGCTGAAGCATGAGGTCCATGAGAAACCTACTAAAAAAAAAAAGCAGCTCATCCTGACAGTGGAAATCCACCTGGTTAAACCACTCCCTTCCCAGCAGTTGGATCAAAGCTGAAGGGTACTGATGAACACTGGTCTTTTGGCTCTGCCTGCAAAATAAAGCTTATTTGTCACTGATTCTTGTAGGTTTGACCTTCATGTTTCAGTGATCTCAGTTAATGTCTTTTGCACTTTGTGCAGGACTTTCAACAAATCAAACAAATGCCTCGTATGCTGTTTGGTTTGAGCTGAAGTGTTCTTGTATACCATGTATACAGACATGCTGGCGACTAAGGAGTGTGCTCCCATACAGAATCGGACTCTACATAGAAACATAAGTGGTCAAGCGCTTTTCCCAGAGAAGCAGCTTTTGTTTGGGTATGGAGGAAATGAGATGGAGGCAGGGGGTGGCAGATAGGGGGGGTCGGTGGTTGCACACTTAAGGAAATGGCCATGCAGTCTGACGTCCAGACCACAGCTTTTGACAAGTAGGAACTTGACAGTGTGCATGTTTCACAGCTGAGGTTTCACAAGGTCACCGTATGTTTGTGTTAAGGCAGATCCAGTTTCATAAGCACCTGCACTCTAAACATGTTCAGATTTCCTTTTTGCCTTCAAAAAGAAGAAATTTTAATCTTGAGCTATCCAGTAAGACATTTTCATTTCTGTTGACTAATACGGTCCCAAAGCTGGGATGCTTTGGATCTCATACTTGCTTCATTCTTGAAGGTTTTGTTTGCCTTGCATCATTATCTAAAGCAGAAAACCCTTGGGTTGGAGGCAGAACTGCTAGAGTTGTGGGCAGTGTTTATGTATGCAAGAGTTAGACCACAGTATCTGATCTGTGTCCATCCTGCTCTCCCATTCTCTAACCCAGTTCTCACACCCTCGCTGCAGGGAAGTCCATTTTTGGCTGGTTCAATGGGAGGAAGTGGGCACCTTCTTATACCAAGCATGGGACAAGTCTCCGGAAAAGCAGTCCTGCTTTACTGAAAAATACAAATACACATATTCAGATAGAAAATAGCAACAAAATGTTCAGAGGAAGTTAAGGGTGAGTTCTAAGGTTAACACACAGTGCAGGGGGAATTTTAAATCCAGCCAAGATTGTATTTCAGGACTAGTTTGATATTTTGGGACCTTTATTTTCTTTCCAGGAATTAGATGAGGAAATTGATACCAGCTGTCTGGTAGCAGCAGATTATCTTAATTTAGTGTGGCATGGGTAAGAACCAAATAGGAGAAAATGCCACCTGGGAAAACGTCACCCCATGAAACTGTTTCAGAACAAATGCATTATGCCTTAATATTCTAAAAGCTTGAGCAAGTGTTAGATATCTTACAAGATCTCAGTTCTAAAATAAACTAAATGAAACTGAGAGTGAGTGGATCTCGAGGAGTGTCTGGGAGTGCCATCACACGGCAATCCTCACGCCAACGATGGTATCCCAGTACTTTTATTCACATGCATTAAGTGCAGGAACATCATCACAAACGTTCTGCCTCCCAACACTATGGCACGCTACTGACTGAAAAAATAGACAATACAAAACAGATTTACCAACAACATCCAGTTGGTATAATATGAACAAAATAATGATAAACTAGCTCAACTATAATAACAATAAAAGGGACACAATGGCAGTATTAACAGCAGGTGAACCTGCAAAGGGAGGAAACCATATATGAGCCAGGCTCAACATATTGCATAATAATATCTCAGGGTTGTGACCCTGCTCTCCACTTTTGGCATGGGGCTATAGGACATAGGAAAACCCAATTTGGTGGGAGGCAGCGGGGCTCCAACACACACATTCAGCTCACAAGCACAAACTACAACAATAAAAGGGCAGTCAGCCAAGGTTGCAGCAAATACCAACACAGGACATGTTAAATACTTGGATTCACTGCATACCAGTCACATCAAACAACAGCAGGGACAGAGCAGGAGGCTAAGAGGAAGACAAGAGCAACCAGATGCCTTATATAGCCTGGTGCTGATTAGAGTCAGAGGAGGAGTCAGGCCAGGGCTGCAGTCACTGTCACCACTTCCTTGCATTAGAGGACAATTCCCCACTACATTAGCATAATGAATGTAAACAGGAGGAGAGTGCTATTATGGCTCTGTTCAAGTAACAGACTCCACCAAACAGGACCTGCAAGGCATGCAGGGACCTATAATTAACACGTTATATCTTGTTTGTTTAATCTGTACACACACCAAAATGTAATAATGAAACACTGTGGTGTAACAGGTGTTTATGTGTGGGACTATGCTTTGTCCAGGCGCAGCCACTTCCTGGAGTCTCTTGGGTGCCTGCCAACTGCTTCAGGCCAATAAATAATCAGACATATAATCTTAACTGTAAAGTGATGTTTTTACATTTTGGTTTTTGTAAGATTAGAGAAACAAGATATAACGTATTAATTAGTGAGCTTTTACATGAGTTTGTTACCTCCAGGCAGAGCCAGGCTTGCTGGTTCTTTTTCTGTTTTCAGCATTTATGCTAAGCTACAGCAACTGGTTGCTAACACAAGCTTAATATTTACTGTACAGCCATAAGGGTGTAAATTATGTTTCCCAAAATGTCAAACTATAGATGAAGTGATTCTTTAAAACTGAGGTGAGACTTGAGGGATAGATTCGCGAACGCTGCGCTGAGCCAGATGTGACTGATTGTTCTTCGTTGACTATTGGGTGTTTTGATTAGGCCGTAAATGGGTCCTTGTGTTTGCACCAGATGTCACAGGGTTAACAACGGGCCAGGCCATTAAACACTTTGACCCAAAACAGACATGGAAAGAGAGAGAGTTGGTCAATTGCAGTACAAAAAGAGGTCAGCTGAGACATGAGGCAAATTATCTATATCATTCATCCACTCATTCGTTCAGGGGATTCATTAAAATGCAATTAATTACATTTCAACACAAACCGCAGCGTGTCGAACTTGGCCTGGGTGTGTTAGTACATCTATGTGTGCATATACATGAAGAGGCATAGTTGAGGGTCGTTATATTAAGATTGGCAGCAGGAAAGGTTTGTAATGACAAACTACCGGCGTTTACCTTTATGTTTTAAGTTCCAACTCCCCCGCCCCCTTTACCTTCATATGACAGAGTGTCCATTGTATGTTCCCCATCATTACGAAACTGAGGAATTCACTCTGACATCTGAGCACAATCATCCCGCAAAACTACACCAATCACATTCGCCTCTTAAATCAAGTTTGTCTTGCAATGAGATGAGGGGTTCCCACAGTCCTGGTTGAAAAGAAAAATTCTGAGATTGATAGTGCAACCAAACGATTCTTTACTTTAACATTGTTAAAATAATTTTAATTCTGGGAAAAAGTGGACTACATACCTGAGACAGTAAAGTAAGTAAACATAATACTAATTGCCTATGGTATGATGGGAAATACGGTATGTTTATGGGCTTTATTATCTCATAAATACAGGGCATAAACTACTTGCATGGCTCTCTTTAATGTACACGTGTGGTTGTGCCTCAAAGATAAATCTCTTTGAGCCCTATGCTGGTGATCACAGCCTGAACAGCTGGATAGAAAAAAAATCATAAAAAGGGTGAACAAACAGCTGTGGAGGAACATGATCACAAATAAAGCCAAGGGGTACTTTACAAGCTCCGAAAAAGGAGAGGAAAACATGGGTGAAAAAATAATAATAACAATCACTGCCTCCTTCCTCTTTTCATGAGCTTCTGCAGGATGTGTCTTTCATGCGTTGCTCTTTTCATCGTCGTCTCCATCCTTCTTTTGTCTTAGTCCGCTCCTCTCACCAGTGTGAAAATACACAGGAAACTTTTACCACAATGGGACTTTTCACACATCTTTTTGCTCACTGGGGATTTGAATGTTCACTGGAGACTTATTCCTCAGGGGGAACTGTAGTTTACCACGTGTAAGCAAGCACTAACAAATCAAGCTCCTGACAGTCGGCTGATAGTGACAAGGCACAGGCAGGCCTGCACTTTGCAACTTTGAAACTCTTGCACAGGAGGCCTGCCATCGCGATTTTGATGAATGGATGGACGTAAAGCTATTGGCCGCCATTCAGACTCTGATGTATAGAGTGCCTGGTAATGGGAGGCTGACGTGAGGCAAAAAGCTGTTTCATATTTACAAGCAGGGGTTAAGTGTGGCTGGGAGGTTCAGGGAGGCTTTTGGTGGTTTTGGTGCGTCAGAGTGACAGGGCTAAGACTGCAGTCAACCATTACGCTCCTCTCTAAATCCTTTTCTATATTGTAATGAGAAGCAGATCTCTACTATCTCCACCACAAAATGCAGAGATGGAAGGAACAGACACATGGTGAACACAGCACATCCCGTCCCTCACTCCTGCTTGATCCTTTGCTCCAGTGATCAGTCCTTTTTCTTTCTTTGATTCAATCTTTCTGTCTCTTGTCTCATGCATCTCACTCGGATATTTCCCTTGATCTAATACCGATGTATTTCCACTGTCATACAGCGGCATACACAATGAAAGACTACAAATGTCCACACATGTTTTTGTGTGTCTGTGTGTAACAGATGTAAATGTGGAGGGTCGGGGTTATAGATGAGACTAGGAAGAAAGACTAGATGAATGAGACTGCTAGTGCCTGGTGCCCCTCACTCAGAGCTTCAGGCGCAAAGGGCTCAACTCCAGATGCTGCCTGGGTTGCCACATCCTGGCTGTAATCCCCCCGCAGTGCTGCATGCACTTGTGTATGTGATCGGTGGGAAGACCATGAATGTGAACCACCTGGGACAGAGAAATATTGCTTTAGGTAATTTTCCATCACTTGTTGCTCTAGTGATTTAGATCAATAACTTTGTGCTGCAGGGTGATTTTTAAAGGATATATTTACAGTATATCACCATTTAGATCTTTTTCCATTAAAGTGACACAGGCTTCATTCTACTGGCATGTTTATCTACATTACTCATTCTGTCATCTTGTTTAAGTGCTGCGGAGTTGTGTTTATATCCAATAAAGCCTGCAATGTTTGACTTTCTCTCAGTGTTCAGGCTCAAACTTGTCATTTTTTGCAATTGAAACATCACGCTGTCTGTGTTGAATCAGTCTGTTTACCACTGATGCAATTTTAAAGTTTCAAACTTTGGTTAAACCGTGAACCTGAGCGCTTTGAGTGCACGTCAACACCGAGGCTTTCATGCATTGATATAGGCTGGGCAAGGCAACACCTACAGGTAATGTAGTCGGGGAAGCTATTGCTGCAGGCTTCCCCAAAACACAACACATTCCAGCAGCACTGATGGTCCATTTTTCATTTGGCATGACAGGACAATAGGGGTGAAAGTTAGCCACCTTATCTATGAACTCAGTGTCATCAGCATGGTGAGGCACTGTGTTGTAAAGCACACATTAGGATTGTCAGGATAGGATTACTAGATTAGAGCCGCAGCCCCTGGGGGAATCCAGTGAGACGGACACCATCTCACGCAGCCCAGACAGATTCTGTCATTTACTAATCCATACTGGACAGTCACTGTCCCCTGGAGCAAGACTTTTCCTCAGCTATTACCCATCATCTGCGTGATCCCAGTGACCTGATTCATGTTGATGAACAGCGTGTGTGTGTGTGTGCTCACGCATGCAAGAATGCAGCAAGGGTGGGGGTGAACAGCAACCTGTAAGACTTGGGGAAAGCAGAACTTGCACTTTGTTTGAGCTTCTGCTGCCAGCAGAGATGACAGACAAAGTTAATGGACTGTATGAACCACGGCCCGTCATGGTCAACAACTAAGCATGAAGGCACTGACAGATTCAGTGAGGTCAGACAAAGAGACAGAGAGAGGAGACAGCAAAGAGAGAGCAAGAGAAACAAAAACATTGAAAAGGGTGAAGATTAAAGCTCCTGCATTCAACTTTTCCATATTAACAATGGATGAAATTACTATGAGCAACGTGAAACATTTTCTCTCGTACTGATGAAACCACAGTGAATTATCACCCAGCTCTGCAGGTCCCGTGAGGTTTATAGAGCCTATAGCATCTTTCAGCCCATTGTTTTGATTTTACAGCCCATAACTTCACTGTTGTGGTTCACTCTAGCAGAAGCAGCCAGCTGTTTTCAGCACCAAAGCTCTAAAGAGCCCACTGTGAGCTGCACACCCAGCACCAAATGACAGACAGACAAAGTTAGAGACTAGCAGGTGAGCAGAACGGAGCATTTAGCAGCTTAAAAGCCAAATATTTGCCTCAAGAATTCATGTTGAGTAGACAATCCAGAGCTGAAAGGAGAGTAAATATTGGAATTACACTGGCCACAAACACATCTCCAAATTGATAGTGTCGCTCCATGTTTGGTAACAAGTTCCCCATATCAACTTGGAAGCTCATAATATGTTGGTACAACTTTTTTGGCCACCTCAGAGTGGCCAAAATGCAGGTTTCAGAAATCTGTTAAACATACCTGTTTAACACAAAGCCTCTCAGTATATTCTCACTTCTTTTTTTGCATGTTTGACATCCAAGCAGGTCTCAGATTTCACTTGCATTCATGGAGTGGGGTAGGAGATGTGTTGTCAGTGTGAGGAATGCCTTGACTGCTAAGTTTCCCAACAGGGATGCACTCCTTCTGCCAAACACAGCACCTGCATGAACAGATCCCTAAGAGACACAAAAGATTACCCCATCACGAGCATTAAGAATATCCGCAGTGACAAAATACTGGCTCAAAAAACCAAACTTTTGTTCTTTTGTATTTTTATTTTTTTAAAGTTCCAAAGGGCTCTCTCAGGTTCATGTCTTCGCCAGCTCCATCCACTGCTTCTGCACTCTGTTTTCTGTTTCACTTACACGGGCCCTTCTCCTCCTGAAAATAACTGTAAATGAATAGGTAATGAATTAAATTCAGTTCAATAGTATTTGTATAGTGGCCAATACATTACCTGAAGGCACTTCACAGAGTAAGGTCAAGACCTTACAGTTTTATAGAGAGAAACCCATCAGGTCCCACAATGAGCAAGCACTTTGCGACAGTGGCAAGGCAAAACCCCCTTTTAACAAGAGGACTCCTTTAACAGAACTGGACTTAGGTGGGCGGCCATCTGCCTCGACTGGTTGGGCTGAAAGGAGAGAAAGGGGGGAGAGAGGAGAAAGAAGTGGGGGAGAGAATTAAGTGAAAGGTGAGTGAGGTTTGAAGAGCGAGGGACAAGGAGGAGGGAACCTCAGAGCAGGATGGAGGTTTACAGTTTGATGGTAAAGATGTGGTTGAGAATGAGTTTGAGAGGCGCCCTCTGAATGGAGATTTGCACGAAAATAGCCCGTGTCTGTCAGATCCCCCACCGTGACATAGGGCGAGACTACAATGGAAACAGCAGTCATTAGGAAAAACTCTCTCAATCTTTCTTCCTCTGTTTTCCTCAACTTTTCCCTCTCCGCACCACAGCCCACCCTACTCTTTCTTTTTACGTCACCGCCACCCTCTCCTCCTGCAGTCTGCTCACCTTTTCCATCGCCTTATCTCAAGATCATTCTGTTCACCCTGTGTGCAAAAGTGTTTGAGTTGAACATGGCCTTGTCTGAAAAATGCTACGAGAATCATCGAGAGTTGCCTGTACTGTGTATGGAAACCCAATGTTTATGTAGTGGACATATGAAACTCGGAAACATAACTCTTGTCAAAACTTGTATCATATCAAGTCAGTTTTATTTGTCTAACCCTACAACACAATTATTTATATTAACACATTGCGATATATAGAAAGAAAATGTCATACAACTTTGACTTAATGTCATTTCATTTCATTAGATTTCCCTGAAACATTAAATGTAGATGCCCTTTTCTCAAACAACAACAACAACAACACACACACACAGAGACATACACACCCCTGCTGTTCCCAGTCCAGTTTCCCTGTGAATGAGGACTGTAGAACAGAGGTTGGCAGCAGCGTGCAGGACTACGGATGCTTATCAGAAAGGCTTACAAATCCCCCCTGATGCTCCTGATATGAAGGACAATGGGTATGCGTGCATAGTTGGAGCTCACTTTAAAGCCTCATTGAAAACGACTTCACTGCACTGCTCTTTAATGAGGTCAGGGTAGCCTGCTGGCTGCATTTCACCGCTGAATACAGGGCGTGCAGTCATAATAAACTACAGTGAGGTGACCTGTACCAGTCAATGATATCGTCTTCCTATGCAAGCATGCTGGACTGTCTGCACCTGGTTAAGTCGGTACTTCAATTACTCAACTTGACATCAAAAGAATTACTTTCAGTTGAGCTCCGTCAAACTACATTATCGTGATTTCACCTTTTTTTTATCAGCTCATTCTTTAAAGAGATTCCACAGTTTCTGCTTCTTTGTGTCATCCTGTCTTTGTATTGAACTTGGGGTTAATTGCCCTGGTGGGAGCAGCTGCGAGGCCACCAGAGTTGCAGGTGAGCTTTCAGCTGCTTTCAGTAAACACATGAGCCTCCCACACAGCTTTGAGCTGCTTCCAAAGGATGTGCCTGAAATGAGACTGAATAATGCTCACGTGACAATGAAACGACAGGGCTCGCATGCAGCTGATGTTGTTGCACATAGTTTCAGACAAGCGTTACATTAACAAAGATGCTGAGATTGTATTAAACAGATTCTAAATAACAGAAACTGGTATGAGATTAAAATGTGAACTAAATCGTGAAACCAGCTTTTGGCCATGTCTGTTATTCAGACGTTTTTTCAGTCACCTCTGCCAGACGGGATGTTGGGTTTTAACCCCCGTCTGTTGGTTTTGGGTGGAACCAAAAGACAGAAGATGTGGTTTACTGATTGTCTGCAGCTTATATTGTGGTTTCAAGTTTCAACATGGTACTCACTAAATAATTAAAAAGCTGTCACATTTGGTGTGAAATGTAAGATTTTTAAGTTTACATATAATATACTGTATACATTTTTGTTTGTTATTTTATGTTTCGAGCTAATAACATTCAACTTTTAACTTACAGTTAAAAGTTGAATGTTAATATTTAATGCATTTTTACTATGTATTACCATGTATTTTTAGCCAATATGTAGTTGTCACTAAATAGTAACAGGAATCAGACCAAAAATGCAAAAAGCATTTCAAAGAGAAGTGTCAAAATATACAATTTCTTAAGTTTAACTGCCAGTTTCCTAAAAACCTCATCAGTGTGATAATGAAATGGAATATCATATGTATACTTTGCACGGAATGATAAGTTATATACATGTAGAGACCTGCATGCCATATGACAATTTATAGGATAACATGCAGCTTAATGCTGAATGTTGCATGACATTACTTATTATGTGTTGGCCCATGTCCAACAGTCACTAAATCATAACAAAAATCCCTGCTCCAGAACAGATGTGCAGCATCTAAACGGCTTCAGCAGGGGGGTCCCTATTATGCTGTGAGTAGCTTCTCTGTAAAATGCAGCCTATTTCTTAAATTACAAACACATATACAACAGAAATGGAATGTGCCATATTTTAAGTTCGGTGCATGCCATGTTATGTACAGTATGCCTGATAAAAACTCGCATTGACATTTCATTAAAGTTGCGCAATGTTGCATGAGATTTTGTTTTATGTACTACACACGGCGCAGACAAAGCTGGAAATTCAGCGTGTTCTTGTTTGTTTTCCTGCTTGGCCGAAACTCGCTGGGCTATGCTTGCTGTTTATTGAACGCTTGAGGGAATGCCATGTCAATACGCATTGCTGCTGGGACCAGCCTTGGGGGCGTAACTCCAGTGAGTATCAGCAAGTGCAGAACAAGGAACAGGCTCTCAGATTCATATGGCAGAGGCGAAGGGTCTCCGGCGCACAAGTTTACCGCAGCGGAGTTGAAGTTCTTTATCAGCGAAACTAAGCGAAGCCAGATTTGCTCTTTGTAAAGAATCGACTTAAGGAGAGGGTGGTAGAAACAAAAACAGGTAAGCTAATCAAATGTGCTCATGTGGCGCTTAAGATGTGGAGTTTCTTGGCTTTCTAACAACGTTTTGAATTGGCTCGAGATGCTTGTAAACTGTGATTTAAAATACATGTTTCTTATAAGCCTATGAAGAAAGGTTTTTGGACGAAGGCATGACATTTAACAGCTGTATTTACAGATAGCCCGCCAAACTGGAATAGAATCATATACTTGTAACTACCTCAATATTTATATTGACATCACACAAAAAGAAAGTTATCGTAAGAATACTCTGTAAAAGTAAAGTGAGATTTGTGTGATTTGAGTGAGAGTTTTTTTTCTCTTTTTGGGAGCTATCCATCTTCCAACCACTTCCCTGCGCCAGCTATTTGCCTTCCCATTCAAACACGGAATAAGGCTACTGTATACCGAGTTGACATCTGATAAGCCAGTTTTGTTTCAAGCCCGATATAAATCAACAATGTCAACAATTACATTGTATGTGTTGTTTGTATGCAGTCGTTTTTGGCTGGATTTGGTGCTTGTGCGTAATGACGCACAAGGCGGCACTTTGTTGTTAATCTACGCGGAAACGTGATGTCCTGTCCTAAAAGACATAGATTTTATCCAAACCTAAAGACTGTGGATAGAGACAGGGGAAACTTATGACAAACATGCCGCACCTGCACTATTCTTTTCGGCAGCATTAGCACATGAAAATGGCCTTCAAATGCTTTTATTTAATGTGTATTGAGAAACAAAAGACGTTTTCAGCTAATTTGTAAGTGGATGGTAGCGGGTTGAAAGGGGCAGAGAGAGAGAGAGAGAGAGAGAGAGAGAGAGAGAGAGGCAGAGGGAGAGTGAGAGAGAGAGAGAGAGCGAGAGAGAGCTGGGCTGCATACTGTCTCTGTTATCTGATGGTGTGGGTGTTAAAAGGTTAATTAGCTTGAAGCCTGCTGTGGGGCTACCTGGCACCTCTAGGTATTTTCCATATAATATAAGGGAATTAGACAGAGACCACTGTGAGGGATTATCTCAGTACAGAAAATCCCTCCATTAGATTGAATAACACTCCCCAGTGTCTCAAACATAATCGAAAGTTAAATTAAATGCGAGGCATCTGTCTCTATCTCCTTAAAGAGCTTTTTCACTGGCAGCGGTGGAAGATATAAAGCCATTACCAAGTAGAAGAAGCGGTGGGAGAATGCTATAGAATATTAATGTGAAGCGGACACAGGTAGATACCAGAGGCAGACATAAAACACACAAAGCTGCACATCTTAATATGTTCCAGGTGTTCTTGTATATACTTACTCTCACTTTGCCTTTTTTCTTTCATCATTCTCTGTCTTTGTGCCAATTATCCCGTGTACGGCAAAAATCTCCCACACAGACAGATGTTCTTTGCTTGGTCACATTTCACTGCTTTCCGGCGTGCTGTGTCACCCAGTGGTCGGTGACCCTCGTTGAAATTGCAGTCAGACCGTTTTGCAGGCGTCAAGCCTCCCCGCTACTCCCTGCGCACAGTTCACTCCATGGGCGTACAAATCAGTTAGGGGCAACAGCCGGGTTAAGCCGCTCGTGTTCTGGTTTTGATCTATCACCTTTCACCTCTCAGCTTTCACACTGGCAGGCAGGCTGCCAGTCAGGGGAGTTGAGAGAGACATCACAGCCAAAAAAAAAAAAAAAAAAAAAAACCCAAAAAATGTGAGGACAAGACAGACATATCCACGCAGGACTGGACTTTTAAGTGGCCCTAAACTCAGAAGGTTACTTGCATGCCATGCTGCTCTACAACCTCTCTGATCTTGCATATTGCTTTAGTCACCTTACTCTGAGCATATACATACTCTGTATTTGAAACTGTTTGCATGTGCTTGTGTCTTATTAGATTCAGATGTTGTAAAATGACGTACTTTAAATTATTAGCAGCATTTTCTTTGATCATCTGGGTGATGACAGCCCCTCTCCCTGCCCGCCTCAAGAGAAGAAGGGAAACATGGGATTTTTTTTTTACTATAACAAGCATGTTAAGGGAAAACAGTCTTTAAAGTGGCATCAGGTTTCCCACCCTGACCAACGCTTTATCTTGGAATGCCCGGAACGCTCCTGTTTGGATTTCTCGATCCCACTTCCTTATGCCTAATCTGCACTCTGTGCTAGTGGAGCTAATGTAAACATTTACCTAACTGCCCCCTGACTGCACATCAACCATGGACAACTCCTATATTTGTGACACAAGGACAGAGAAACTCTTTTAACTCGTGCCATGCCCTTTTTTTAAAATAAAAAAGATAGGCAGGAAATGAGAGAGAGAGAGAGCAGGGAAGTGGCATGTAGTAAACCGTCCGGGTGGGTCACCCTGAAAGCACTATTTTAACAGTTAACCACATTAAGATTCTTTAGGTTCTGGTGACATACCACAAGTAGCTTTATGTTTTATTAGCTCATGTGGTTGGAGTCCACATGGGTAAAATAAGCCATGCTTTATGCAACAGAAAATTGCTTTTTAAATATAACACCAGAAGGTTAGATTTTAAAAAAAAGGAGCCTGTGGCTGCTGGATATATTTCCAGATACACTAAATGTATGTTGCAAGAAATGATGAGTTAATGATGAGATGTCTTGTTTTTACAGGATCTGTCCCAATCAGAGGTGGTGTGCGTGTGTGTGTTACCTCCCAGCGATCTGTGGCCTTCTCCGAGACCTGAAGAATGAGTCTAAGCACCAGTGACATGGAGGACCTATGGGAGTCGTTGGGGGACCTCAACTTCTCGGAAACCTTCAGCAACATATCCAGCGTGCATGCAATGGTGTGTGCAGAAGCCTTCAACCGTAGTGCTCTGCTCTACTCAATGTGTGTCCTCTACACTTTCATCTTCATCATCGGCCTGGCTGCCAATGCTCTGGTCCTCTGGGTCAACATCCGTGCTCAAAGAGATTCCACCCCTCGCCATGAGACACACATGTACATTGCCCATCTGGCAGTTGCAGATCTGTGTGTGTGTGCCACTCTGCCTGTATGGGTGAGCTCTCTGGCCCAGTACGGACACTGGCCCTTGGGTGAGGTGGCATGCAAACTCACGCACTTGCTGTTCTCCGTTAACCTCTTCAGCAGCATCTTCTTCCTAGCCTGCATGAGCGTGGACCGCTACCTAAGTGTGATGCAGAGGGACAACGAAGGAGGCGTGCGCAGGAAGCTGATCCGGCGTGGAGCGTGCGTCGGGGTGTGGCTTCTGGCTCTGGTGGCCTCCTTGCCAGACACCTACTTCCTGCGTACTGTGAAATCATCACACGGGGACACCATGCTGTGCAGGCCTGTGTACCCAGAGCAAAACTCCAAGGAGTGGATGGTGGGAGTGCAGCTGAGCTTCATCCTGTTGGGCTTCGCTCTCCCCTTTCCTGTCATCGCCGTGTTTTACGTCCTGCTAGCCAGGGCTTTCAGCCACTCATCCACTTCTTCATCATCTTCCACAGTAGAGCAGGAGTGTCGGGTGAGCCACAGGATGATCCTGGCCTATATCATTGTGTTCCTTGGCTGCTGGGGGCCCTACCACGCTGTCCTCCTGGTTGATGCCCTGTCCCAGCTGGACCTGGTGCCGATGACCTGTCGCCTAGAGAATGTGATTTACTTGGCCTTACACCTCACCCAGTGCCTGTCCTTGCTCCACTGCTGTTTCAACCCCATTCTCTACAACTTTATCAACAGAAACTACCGCTATGACCTCATGAAGGCCTTCATCTTTAAATACTCCACGAGGACGGGCTTAGCACGCCTCATTGAGGCTTCCCACATGTCAGACACTGAGTACTCTGCGGTTGCTGTAGAAAACCCACCGCAGATCTGAAACTCACAAAACCCAATGAGCCTTTCTCGAACACTGTTTCTGAGTTTGACAATAATGCAATGTAGAGTAATGTTACAACTTTTCTCATCAGAATCTGACAACTATCAGCATTGTGTTCAACATAAGATGACAGTGGAAAGAGAAAAAGACAATTCTTACAGATTTCTGCTTGAGTCCTATAGAAAAGCTTGAAAACAGGCTAATATCAACTTCAATTGAACTGATTAAAAGCACTTAGAAAACAGTTTAATTATCACAGCCAATACTGAAATCATATGAAACGTGTTACTGATTTGCAAAACAGTGACTGTAAATGTATAAAATAATTGTTTTTACTGTGTATATAGAATTGTATTTTGTTGTGTGTTTGTGTGCGAGGTGTGCATAATCTGTTGGGCATTGAATACTGATAGTATTAGCAGAATATTATTGTTCACCTTTTTGTGTTAAGTTGTATTTATATACTTTTTAAAAAAAACTGTTTTTGCCTCTTTCACGCTGTAATGCAAAATCTTCACACACTGATGTCAGCTCAGTGCTCACTTCATAAAATGCTGCTTCATCATTTTAGTGGAGCCGCTGACCGGCTCAGTGTTGTAGTCCTGCTGTCTCGTTACTAATCCTAACCTCATGTCGCACCAACTGAATAGACAAATAATAACTCGACAAATAATATACATCAGCTTAGAGTTGTTTCATGCTACTAAAGTTTGTAAATTATCCAGTGAATGTGTGTTAAATGACAAAATAATACCACTGTTAATAGCTGTACACTAAAAATGAAGTAAAAGCCAGCAGCTGTTTAGCTTAGGTTAGCAAAAAGACTGCAAAGGGAAAAAAATGTGATCAGCAGAATCTCCAATTTACACATTTTATCTTGTTATAAAATGCTTAATGATAAATGATGTTTTGGATTTATGAAGACTTTGCGATTAGACTATTTTGTAGCCAGGTACAATGACTTCCTGTCATGAAGTAATCTCAAATTGTAATTTTTTCACTGTCATTGTCACTTTATATTTTTGTACAAATTAAGCAAAGAAGTCATAACGTGTTAATAAGTGAGATTTAGAGATTCTGGCTGGTGTATTTTTTAAACCTTTAGATAGAGTCAGGGTTGCTGTTTCCCCTCCGTTCTTGTGCTAATCTAATTTTATGCTAAGATAATCGCCTGCTGGCTTTAGCTTCATATTTAGTGTGCAGATATGAGGATGGCTTCTAACATCTCAACTAACTCTCTGCAAGAATGCAGACAAGGTTATTTTCCAAAATGTAAAACTCTTGCCAAGATGCCAATATGTTGTGCTCATAAATGATTCACATCCTACACACTGAAGATGATTAACTTCTCCATTTTCTTTTACTTGTAAATTTTTCCAAACATGGTCTGAAAGCTTCAGCTGGGACCACTGAGCTAAAACAGCAGGGACACGTTGCTCCCATACCATCCAAAAAAGGTACAGTACTATGTGAGATACTGTGCTCTTTTTTTATTTAAATTACGGATACACATGTCCATCCTGCTGTGTCAGCACACAGACTAAATAATATGAATGAGTAGCTTTACTCCTCTCATGTAGGCGACAGCTGTGGTGTACAACAACCAAGTGTTTATTAGGGACCAAATAACAAAAAACATCACTGCTTTACTTTAGAGCTGTGTGTGGTTTGTGTGTGTGTGTGTGTGTGTGTGTGTGTGTGTGTGTGTGTGTGTGTGTGTGTGTGTGCGTGTGCACGCCACAGCTTGACACCAAGAGATAACGTTTTATGTGTCGTAAACATTGAGTTGTACAGTTTACACACTGTTGCAGGAAACAACACTTTGTTTTGATACGCTGACATAGAGCACATTGTGTCATGTGATTGGATACACATGGACGCTTTTACACTGAAAATTTTTCAAGTCGCGATTAGAAAAGACTGGAGACATGAACATGTGTCTGCAAGAACAGAGGCATTCCTTCGGTATTGTAATGTGTAACATGTGTTTTGTTATATATTAAATTCAGAGAAAATGTTTTGCCTCTGTGTTTTCTTTGGTTCTCGTCAAAATAATCACCCAACTTAATGTTCTCCTTGCCTTGAGATCCCTGAAATAATGTTTTTTTTACTTTTTTTTAACTGAGCTTCAATGAGATGTATTTCAGAAACGTTTTCACTGCTCCATTTCAGGCACTGAATGAAACACATCCAGAATAAGTTGAAAGCATATTAAAATCACTTTCAGTGGAGTGAACTCCAGACAGGTTATGGTTCAGTTACAGAACATGGGGTAGACTTCCGTGGGAAAGAAACCTCAAATTTTGCAATTACTGTCACTTTAATCATCTTTCAGACAGCAAAGGAAGAAATAGATGTTGCTCCAATCACC
The DNA here is from genome assembly GCA_016785225.1 of Psettodes erumei. NCBI lineage: Eukaryota > Metazoa > Chordata > Actinopteri > Pleuronectiformes > Psettodidae > Psettodes > Psettodes erumei. Next base: position 277,903 of record JAFBJZ010000360.1, read on the forward strand.
TTAAAGGATTAGCCTGACATTTCTCTTGACAAGAGACAAGGACAAGTAGGGTCAGATTGATTGACTGAACCTTGCTACATTCATTACAAATCCTTGTATGACTTGTTTCCTAACCAGTGAAAGAGAGACCGTTAAGCCCCACCAACATATCAATATGCCCCCAACAGCGTGCAACCCTGTAGCCGTGCCTGTTGCGCCTTCAGCTGTGCTCTTGTAGAACTTCCACATGGAGACAGCTCATCAACAAACTCATCATTGTTTTGCTCTTTTAACCCCTGCTCCTGGGGCAACACCCTGCCACTGTTATCTTTAGCATAAAATGACAACCCTCCGCCCAGCCTCTTGCAATCAGCTGCCAGATGTGAGTACGTCATTGTCTTTCTCTCATCTGCAGCCTCTTTCCTCCTTCTCCCATGGGGTGATGAGTTAAATGGGGAAGACTGTTTCGGTGGCCAAGGACCACACCACTACTATGGCTGTGCGGGGGGATGTGGTGATCTCCCTTGAAGATCCCTCATACGTGCCGGAGGAGAAGAGTGATGATGCACCTCCTCCCAGTGTTCCCTGAATGCACTAAAGAACTCAGTGACGTTTTTCACTTCTTCTTATTTGTATGGCTCCTCTTTCTAACATCTGAAAATAATTTTGGACACGCACATGATTTTTCCCCACAAGAGCTTTTGTCTCGTTTTCACCCTTTGCCAACACATTCCGAAAGTCTTAACCTCCTTTTTTCAGCATCCAGTTACGTCGCTCGCCGTAGCTCTCTCGAAACAGCACACTCTTGTTTAGGGGATTTGTGGAAAGTTTGTATTGACAAACGAGGTTCCTTTTTGCTGAGTCACTGGGGCAGGCCAGGGTGTCATAGCTGTGCAGGGATTTCCAAAAGGTCAAACCAAGTGAGTGATCTGCTAACGACAACCTCCCAGCTTCCTTCTTCCCTATGCCCCTGCCTTGATCTTGCAGCACTCCTGGTGTGAGGTGGTCACCTCTGCCACGACCGGGGCACCACGCTCCTTTCTTGTTTGAAGGATTTTCACACCACGAGACAGCATCTGAACTGAACCCTGTCATCATCTTCCTGATGTAGTAGCCTGCTGATGGCTTTCTCCAGGTCAGGGAGCCTGCGTTAACTAATGGACTAAACAAGATGCAATGTATAAATTAGACAGCCATATGCAGTGGCAGGAAAATTGAACGTAGCTCTTCACAAAGGTGAGTTCAATTGCAAGCAGGCTCCTGGGCCTAAACTTGAGCCTTGGGCCCATATTAAACCTTACATATTCCTGGGTATTATTATGGTTATAAGCTGATGAAATTAAAATGTAAGAACTTTTAAGAATATGCCCCATTTAAGCACAGTATTAGAAAATAACTGCCACACAGTGCACTCAGGGCCTTTAGGGTCTAACAAAACTTAGGGCGCTTGCGGCAGTTGCTTGCTTATAGAAGTAGGTTTTAATTGTTATTCCAGATGAGGTGCTATACATTTCAGACCAAATCCCATAGCATTATGCCACAGTAACCCACCCATACGGTAGATGTTCAGGTGCTGCAATCATGTCTGAGTACACAGCGTGAACAGAGCGTGAAAACGCTTCCCCTGCTCCACAACCCAGTTGCCTGTTTTACTTGGCAAACACATACACTGTGAAGTGTTTGAGTTCTTTTTACAGTTTGCCGGTTATGATTTCCTTTTGATTCTCTTCTGTTCCCATTATAAGTTGCTCATACAGGATGTGTCAACCATACTACTACTGAGGCAGTTTTCCACACAAAGCCAAACACTGTATAAGCAGATCAAAACAGGAGCTCAAACCATCTACTCACACCCTCGTCGTTTTTTCTTACAGCTGGTGCATAATGTGAGTTGCAGTGCATTCTTAATGGGACTATTTATTACAGTTTAATTTAATAAGCATAGGTAACGAACCAGAGATGAACTAGATTAAGGGAGTGTTGCTTTACAGCACGATGATAGTCTCTACCTTATGCTGAGGAGAGATAATGTGAATTGATGATAGTGAGGTGGTTCTAATGTTCTCTGCTGAATACTGCAGGTCATATTGCAGGATTTAGAATGTTCACACAGACGCTACAAAGCTCGGCAGTTGTAAATGTAAATTACATGATTTTTGGCCCATTTCCAAGCATTTAGAATAAGTTCAATTCCCAATCAAGTCTGTGTGCGCTGCGCCCACTCTGTCAGGAATTTCACATGAGGAATTATAGGGAATAAAGGGCCTTGAATTATTAATGAATTTGAATAGGAAAGCAGCAGCTGCTCATGCTCACAGGGAGTTTTTGGTGTGAGAGTCAAAGGATAGAGTTAGTTTAGCACTCCCTGACTCCACTCCTGTCAGAACAAGTGGCTATGCCCAGATGTTGGACAGATGTTCAGTCAAGGGGGGAGAGAAAAAAAATTTGAGTTAAAAGACCATCCGACCTGAGTTTGGATCAAGCAACACCAATGGCAGTCATCAGTTTACAAAGTCACGGCTTATTTAACCTTCCAAGTCTAACCCTGATAACACTGGGCTGAGCGCAGATTGTTTTTGTGCCCTGGAACACATCAACAGGAACTTTATGTCGCAGTGTTCCAGACTAATGATGATGCTGTAAGCGTCTTTGAGAGCAGATGGCCCATGCAGCCAATATTTTTTGTTTCAGACAAGTACAAACATAGCAGAATGTCCTGCAGCTTTGACACCTGAAAGGGAATTCATATTAAAAATGTGTTTTTAACTCAACCAAATTACAAAAAAAATACTGTCTCACTTACGTTTTATTTGTCCAGGTGGTGAGAGATCTGTCTCAGAGATTTCTGCCTCCACCCAAATGCCATGGAAGAGGATATAATTTCAAATTTTGGAAACAGTGGGTTCAGTGGATAGTCACTGTGACATTGTCCCTGGAGAGAGAAGTTACATTTAAATATAAAGAAGGTGAGAGGAGCTCTGAGACCAAGTCAAAAGAGTAAAGTTGCAAAGACATAATACATGTAAAACCACAAAAGGCGAGCAGCTCTCTGGCCGCTATCGGTCAAAATAGTCAGATTGCTTGGCTGCAAGCTGGCTGTCTGTAGACTGCACCTTTTACACTTAATTATGGTCCAAACACAGATTACACACAGAGTGTTCCAAAAAGCTTCACATGGACCCTGAATAATAGGTTGTGATGTTCTTTCCTGTTGCCTACCATACCGCCTGATAATGGTCAACCCCTCATAAACCATCCTAGGCATTTTGTTAGTGTGAAAGCTCTAATCCCTTCCAGATCCACAAATGTAACTGTATAGGCAGGATACGCATAGCTGCGAAGGCTTGATGTTTTGGGGGTGAGGGTGGGGGTGTGCGGAGGGGGTCTGATTTATACCACAGTTCATGCCCAAGCTACGGATGTGGTGTTTAGATGTCACCTAATTCATCCAACGTCCCGTTGGCTTTGAGGGCTCAGCCTGATGGGCAACTTTAAAGTTCGCCCGCCAGCAGCACGCTCGTGTCAGAGCCGATGATGAAACTTCAAAGATGCGTCAGAGAAGAGAAGGCAGCTGCTTTACGGCTTATGGAGGCAGACAAATCCATACAAATCATTTGGCTGTGTTATTATATGCATATCTGTCATACGTTTTATGTGCTGGGTTAATATAAATAACACCATACTTTCACATGAAGTTATAATGTTATTTACATTAACTAAACTGTCCTGTTATCTTTTCACATTAAGTGCTTTATGTCTCTGGTGCGAAGGTAATGTGGATGAATTACTTGACATAACATCATAATACAAAGAATTTCTGCTTAGCAGCCAGAACATGCTATGACCCAAAATCTTTAGAAGCCTAAACAGTTTGGTTGTGTTGATGATAGTACTTCTCAATATGAATAGGACTCTTTAATCACCATTTTACCTGTATGGATGATGACTGGCTTACTTCTAGTGCACTGACTGCAGTTAATAGTAGCTTATTTTGACTCCAAAGAGACAATGATAGAATGAAGGTGTTGAGCACTAATCTCAGTTGACAGGATGTGTTAACAGCCAAAATCAAAGGTCAGCTTTATGTGCCTCCCCAAAGTGACATAAAAAACCCCCAAACAATACAAACTTTTGGCTTTGGGTGATGTTTTGTCTCTGATGATGTTTGAGCAGACGAATGTCCTCCTTTGGTTCCTGTCTGGGGTCAGGCTCTGGCATCTCACTGGAAAAACAAGCTTATTTGTTCAGACAAAAGCAGGGCGTCTCAGTTAAAGCCTACATTACATCACTACACCAGAACTCAGTTTAATAAGCTCCATAAACTTGCAGTTGCCTCCTCATTCTTTCTACTTTGAGAGACGGGCTAAATTCAGATGATTTTTACCCCCAAAAACATTTTTATCATCTTAGCAATAACAAAAAAATAATACACCTCTCTATGTGATCTCTTTTACAACACTGGAGCATGGAACTCTACAAATGAGGGTAAAAAAACATGGAAATCCCCAGCGCTACAGTTAGTACCTTTTCCCTTTGCGAATTAATACAACACATACAATAGCAATTCTGTTTTTCTGCATCCTGATAGTCTCATTACACTCGCTCAACATTTCTAAGCCAAGATGACACGTAATATTTGAAGACCTGCCAGTACCCACTCATTCACCACAGAATACAAAACTACATAGAGCGTACTTCATGTTGCCAAAAATGTAATTCATCTCATTTGAGTTGCATGGAAATGATTAAACTTCATTAGAACACCTGAATTCACAAACTTACCCCTTGTAAACCAATATCCTCAACTGGGTCTTCTCCGACAAAAAATCTTGGGGGAAGAGATGGTATGTATTAATAATTGCAATTTGCCTGCATGTGCTTATTCTCTACACCTGCTGAATCCATTACAGGCTCGTGGGGGGTAAGCATATGTGATTCTTCTTTAATAATTTGCAGAAAACAGTGACAGTTCATAGCTCATAGCTGATATTGCTGCCTTTGCCTGGGAGCGTTACATTTTTGTTGGGTAACCAAAGAACTTTTTCTTTCTTCTTAGGTCAGGAAAAGACTTTGGCAAGTCGAGTAAGCCTTCAAGACATGTTTGAGTTTTTTTCCAATATTGACAAGATCTTGGTTTTTACCTAACCTTAATGAGAAGCTGTGAGTGCCTAACCATAGCCGTAAAAAGCTGAATTTTCAGGAAAACGAATGAAATATGCCATCAGTGAAAATTTCACAGATGTATTCAGTATAATTTAGGGACTTAGCAAAAAGGTTCCTTATATATTGATGCACATAGTAAATAGTCTTTACCTATCAGCTATTCACATTGTTCATCACATACACTCAAGAAAGACAAGACATCGTACTAGAAAAAACATGTGTCTTTTTCCCCTCTCCTTCCTTTTTCCTTCTTTTCTGTATAGCAGGACAGAATCGTATCAGCTTACAGGGAGTTTCTCTTACTTTCAATGACACACACAGATTTCACACCCCAAGGTGAAAACGAATGTCTGTATGTCATTCAACAACCGCCTCGGAGCGTCTCGGCTCTCGTCATCCTTCATATCACCCCCATTTAACCCCCCCCCCCCCCCCCCCCACACCCGTCTTGTTTTGGCTGCAGGATTTACTGTGTGATGCACGTCATTCAAAGAATTTCAAAATGAGCATGTACACGCCCACACAAATAACTTAAACTACGTTTGACTGTTTCCAACGTATACCAACTTTGGCTCTGAAACTGAAAGTTCTGCATCTCATCGAGGCTGAGGTTTGCTGCACTTGGCCTCGATACAATAACCTCGCGACTGTTTCTGTAATCCTGTAATCTCACTGTATAAAGAACAGAGTCTCCACACCACTGTTTTCCTAAGCATGGTTTCACAGGGCTCAATAAACTTTTGTGTGGCTTGACAAATGAGTTTGTAAAACAGCTCCTGAGAAATAAAACAAAATCGCAGTGAGATGAATGGGGAGGAAGTCGTAGTTTCCGGGCGGGGGTTGTTGAGGGTGGTTTAGGGTGGGGGAAACTGAGAGCTGACACACCTAATGTCTATGTGTGTGTGACACCAAATCTCAGCATTCACTTGCACAATTGACCGAATGAAAACATGTCCCGGATTGTATTCCCCCTCTGGCCTTTAGTTATGAATAGAAGATTTTCAGAAGCTGAACTCATGGTCCGTCCTCCCTTGTCCCCTTTTCACCCCTGCAGTGGTTTTGGGTCACCCCCTTGTATCAATTACTAGTTTGATTTGCTTGAGGACATCATTGTTGTCACAGCTGCAGCTATTTCATTGTTCCACAGCAAAGATTTTGAAACAAGAGCTGTAGAAATACACACAAATAGCTAATGTAGCAATTAACGTCACCTAGCATCACTATAGAAAGGCCATTTATCTAAAATGTGGTATTTCATATATATATGTGGTTCCTTGGACAAGCTACAGAACTGAGAAAGTTCAGTGCAGTGGTGAAACTCTTTGGCAAAACACAAGTACAGGACAAAGATGTATTCAAGATGAACACATGGAGAAAACTCCCTGCTGGCAAAGTTTGTTTTGTGAAATGTCCTCTCATTGAATCAAAATGCATGGTCTAATTTGCAGCAGCATCCAATTATGTTCCCATCGTGATGTGAAACTTCAAAAGCCTTTAATTTGGGACTTGGAGCCAAAAAAGAAAAAGCCAGAAAGATGACAAGAAAGAGCAAAATAGGAAATGTACATGTTTTCGGTCGGATTTTCCAATTTGAGTGGAAACTCCCTTAATGAAAATGAAGACCCCTTTGAAAAAAGAAAAGGAAAAACATGAAAGTAAGAAAAAAAACTTACAGAGGAACAAAATATTTTTGTGCACTTTGATTTCAAGGTCTTTTGTTGTTTGACGTTTGGTATATTTGTTCATACCTTTGACGAGCCCCTGACTTTTCATCTTGTGCCATCAGCAGCACAGAGTTTTGATTTATCTAATATTTTGGTATTCATCTCTTGGAGACCAAACGCCTGCAAAGCTAACAGCAATCCTGTCAGATTTGCTCTTAGTGCTAACTATCTGATGATAGCATGCTAAAACACTGAACTAAAATGATCAACATGGTAGCTTTGCATGAGCTTTGCAACTATAAGCATGGTAGTGTTAGAATGTAGACATTATAGCTCCTATAAGTATGGCCCCATAGACTCTCTTTTGCATTTTAAAACTAATCTTATGGGGGGGTTACGGTGAAAACGTCCATACTAGTGACCAAATATTCTTAGTGAAGGGGGAAGAAAAGAAATATGAGTAAAACAATGATGAAGTCAAGATGTATGTGATAGCACTCACCTGTGTAAAAAGACAAAGACTCTTTGTGCACAGGTATTCCCAAAAGAGAGACAGGTTTTGTCAAGAATTTGCTTTCCAAGCATCATTTCACCAGATGAGAAGAGGTAAAGTTCTGCGAGTTTTTTGGCCTGGTCTGTAAACTCATACCTGTCTGTGTTTGAGATTGATGGATGAACATTTTCATTAAGGTCGATATGTCACAAGTAAAGGCTGCAACCCAAACTGGGCTTTCCATCCTGCCCTTACACTTGGTATATGGTTTGTAATTCAATAGCAGAAGTGGGAGGGTTTGAACAAACACAAGTTTAAGGGAGGAGGTGTGTGTAGGCATGTATTTCACCACTCTCTGCTACAGTATTAAATAGCCTTCCTTCACATGCCTTTCACCTTGTAATCAATAATGCTAGAATAACACCTCAAACACAACAGCCATCACTAAGCTGTCATTCACTCACACCCAAACTTATCCACACATGCACACAAACTCAAAACCATTCATCATCCATAACTGTCTCAGTCGTTGCACAGACAGCACTCTGCAGCTCTGGAGCTTACAGGCATCATCCATCACCTCGGCCCACGAGACGGGGGTCCATGGCTGGGACACACACAGGCAGCGAACCTGATCCACACCAGGCCACACACTGGACGCACACAGACCACCTCCTGGGGTGGACAAATATAAATACACATAAAAGCAGGTCACCTACAGGGACACACAGGTGCCCTTTTTCATTGCTCCAAGCTTCAGAAATATTTCACCGCCCCCTCTCTCATTACACTGTGTAATTAGTTTCAGTCTTTAATCCACACTCTTAATTAAATCCTGCTACATTTCCCTTCTACTTTCCACCCATTCTCGCAAGACTCTTCCCCTCCTCCTGCTTCTCCCACTATGTGGATTATGTTTGCAGTACAATGTATAAATAGTGCTGAGTAGGTGGCCTTGTAATGGAAACATAGATATACAGATATCAAAGGCTCAGCCTCTTTCTTTTAGATTCTCCTCACATTAATCACGACTTGTGTTTCACAGATGTGCCTGAGCGCATGTGTGCGCAGTAAGCACCCATGTGAGCTCGTGCGTGCATTTCATGCCAGCTGAGAACATATGGCAGCACTGTTTACACTCTCTCATTAAGAAAAGCTTCAGGTAGGCTTGAAGATGTTTAAACGAACAGCTCAGTCGACTCATGGATTTGTGCTTCCATGTAACAGCAACTTTAGGCCCGTTTCATTCACAAGCTGAGGTGTGATGACTGAACAAAATTACAGTGTAACTCATTACAGAGGTAAAGGTGTTCGTGACATGCAGGCCTGAGTAACATTATCAACTACACTTTTCCATTAGCATCAGTCATGGGACTCTGAGTGTAAGTGTACTTTTAGGTGCCCCTTACCTAATCCTATTCCCATGACCTGGTTCTTCTCAAATGGCACAGTGCACGGTCTTATCTTGTTTTAAGAAGCAGATTTCTTCTGAAAGACAAACGTGTACTTTTCTGTCTGTTTCATTAGCTTTAACACTCTTTACCATAATAACAATGTATTCTTGGGCCTATCATGTTCTGTTTTGTGTCCTGAAGCATACAGTAGCTGCTGTATGAACAGTAATTGAGCTTCAAGCTTCAGAGTACTGTTTCCCTCATTACAACAAGGGATTTCAGAGGGCTCTGACTCTCCAGTGAAAAATTATTGGGCGTATGATCTCTTATCTGGGCCATCTGGGCCTGTTGGTGTGCATGTTGAAGGTGAGCTAAAAGGGTTGACATTTTAGGTTCAGGAATAAGAACTGCTGTGGCAAAGTGTTCTTCAGCATTACCTCATTTTCTTTCACTGTCAGGGAGTCAGTCGAGTCCTGACACAGCTGCCATGTGCTGCCTGAGCAGGAGTGTGGAGTATCATAATTCTACAAACAAGATGTAATCACATAAATGTCACCATTAATGATGTGTGAACTTTTGCCTGGTTACATCATGTTTTGTGATTTAGTTTTTGTTCCGTCTTCCAGCATTCGGTCGCAGTTGAGCCAGGGAGTGACAGCTGCTGCTTTAAATGTCTAAACTTGAATATTGTGGCAATGAGAGGGGTGTCTGAGTTGTGGTTGGGTGTCGCTCTGCTGGGACACAATACCGCCTTGTAAAATAGAGGCAAAAGTGTGCGCCTAACCCAAATCAGCCTCCAGAGCAGGGTAAAGTAAAAACTAGTAACAGGATACTGCCACAGTCCAACGAGAGTCATAACATTGTTCACTCACATACAGGCCTCACAGAGGATTTCGGATGTGAAATGTACCGCACTGTTGATCTGTGGTATATGACAATGCCTGGACATCTGCCTTAAGACCTTTAAACCCACAATTACAAATTTTTGGCCACTCGGGGGCAGTGGAAATGAGCCATAAGCACAAAGTTGACATTTACCCTTTAAGTTGATACAGAGAATGTGTTGGTACAGTACACTAAGCAACATCGGGCACATGGTGAACAAAAGTCCAGTATTCACTGTCCTTTTAGCTCTGTTTTTAGTCTCCACCAAATCCAAAAGGAAATATCTCAGGAGAATGGTTAGAATGAATCAAAACAGTAAAATTGATGGCCAAAAAAACAACAAAATGGTTGATTTTCTTGGAAGAAGCAAAAAAAAAAGCTTGTGACGTGATTGATTCCTTTCACATAAACATAATATATTTATCTACTGTTAATAGAAAAAAAATATTGATATAGCTACTTAAAGAGCCAAGCTTTGGTAAAAGTGACGAGTTATTAGGTCAAATGGTCAGATGATTTAATTGATCTTTCCATGCAGTATGATACTATGCTACTATGACAGCAGGAAAAGCTGTGGAGCACAGAGGAAAGCTATCACAGTCTCCACTTTAATCTGCAAAAACATCTGGACACGATATCTACCACTTCTTCTCGGGCATGACGCAAGTATTCCACCCTTGTGACCCATGTTTCCATTTTCCTGATCTTTGCCATTAGTGAATATGCCAGACCCTTATGGAAGATTTCACACAACCTTTTGCAGTCAAGGTGATACCGATTATAGTCTATGTTTACCTATAAATCACTTGGGGAACGCCGCTCAGAGACAGCTCTGGAGAGAATGATGAAAATTAGCCCCCGATGGCAACGAACTACTATTTGCTATAAAACAAATTCCAGTGCAGAGCATGGAAATGTTGCCAAGGCAATGACATGAATCACTCCTTGTTTTTGAAGATGTAATTCATAGTTCTTTCTTGTGCTTTGTCTGTGCGTAAAACAATACTCCCACCGGTCACCACCATAATCATCACAACCGTTATCCTGCTCCTATATATACGTCCAAGTATATATTCAAGGTTATGTTGAACCTAATACTCTGGCTTTGTATTACACAAAGGATTCAAAATAGAGTCCACGGTGAAACAAACCCACACAGACACACACAAGGACGCACACACATTCATACATTCCTATCTTAACAGCGGTGGACTGTCGGACTGCGCCATCCAATCGCGGACCACCATTTCTAGTCACTATGAAAAACAAAAGAGAAAAGCAAAAGTCTTTATTCAAAGTCTGCTTTCTTGACATAATTGCAAAACTGCTTTTGTAACAAGAGGGGACTTGCAACCCTGGCTGATGTCTACCTGGTGGTTTTGACACTCAAGGTACCAAAAACAGGCAGAATATGAAGCAGCTGGACCACTGGTACTTTATGGTTGCAAACGAGCCATGGCACGCTACTGGTTACTAGGAGCTAATCCTTGAGCAGTTTTCAGTATTGACTGTGGGCTTCAAAACTTCACTGAGCCTCAAAAGGACGAGAACCACTGAACCTCCAAGCAATCTTTAAATACTACAAGCCACTCAAGCTCTATTTGTTAGAGTCCTTATTTCTAACCCTGCTGTGATGAGCTGTATTTCTTAGAGCTTTTGAGTCTTCACTTTGGGTGTTGGTGAAATCCCAAAACTTCCAAGAATACTAACATGCTGAGCTAGCACTATTTTAATCTTTTTTCTTGACCCTTTCCTTTCGATGCTGTCCAATGGAAAAGTTGGGACCACCTTTGGCAGGTCATGGTAGCCAAATGGAAAAGAAATGTGTTTTGAAGTCTTGCACCCAGCGGAGAGACTCGCAGGCTATGAGAAATAGAGTAAGCATAGCTGGTGAGAAAGCTCAGAGAGTAAGAGGCCTGTGTAGTAGCTTTAGGGTACTGTGTTTGATCCATGAACATTGAATTTTGAAGTAAGTGTCCAAAGGAAAGTGTCAAAGTCTCTAAAAAATTACACTAAGAGTCTCAGTTCAGGAGGTAAAAGAAGACTGGAATTTTGAGGTCTTGGGTTGAATCTTAACGCTCTGCGGTGAATTTTCAAGAACAGCACAGAAAAGTAAACATTCGACAGAAAGAAAATAAAGGGTCAGTTGTCTGACCACAGGGCTCGTGGTGTTAGAGGATTGCTGGGAAGGCTTAAGGTTGTGAATTCAATTCTTGTGAGGTTGAGTGAATACCCAAAGCACCCAGTGTGAAGGTGACTTGGTGGGATTTGTTTGTGACCATAAGGTGCCAGTGGTGGGGCGCCTGGTTCGAAATGGGGAGACTTTGGCCCCTTCCCGACCTCCAGAGTCATAGAAACAGGGGATTAAGCAGTGGAAAACCATGAGTAGCTAAAATCTTGGTGCAAGATGGAAAATTTTGAGAGAAGAGTGTGTATTTAGTAATAGATTAAGTATAATTTTACTGCATGGAGCACTGTGTTGTTGTACCACTGCTGCTCATGCAGGCTTGGGCCTGCATGGGCCCTGCGCTGTGTCTCTGCACTGCACGTTGAGGAGTTTGTGACGACTGGCAGATCCAGTCAGATATAAGCGAACACACACCACTGAGGCATTCATTACAAATTTAGGAGCATGCCCAAAGTAAACAAGATACTTAATAGTGAAAAGCCTTGAATCTAATATTGGAGTACAGTTTTTACCCAACACAAGTGCCAAGAACCGTGCGGAGGAACAACATGTACGTGAAAAATAAAGATGCTCTTTCAGATTCCAGATTTGGTGTGGTTGAACTTTCCCTCACCTCCAGAGGAACGGCAGGGACACAGCAGAGAAAACAGGGAGTGGGCCAGGGGAAATTCCTGCCATGGATCCACGAATGTCTTAATACCACAGGAATGCACAAGTCAAATTTACATGACTGTCATGACAACTACAGATACGGCGCAAGATATACCACGGTCGTCCCAGGCACCACTATGGGTGTTACTGTTATAGACGTATCAGCACATTGTGTTTGTTTTCAGCTCAATCACATTGTTACATAAGGACGTAAACATGTGAAACTATGTTGTTTGTTTATAGCTTTGTTGGAGGAATCATTGCAGAATGTGTGTGGTCTCTTATTAAGACTGGCATTATGTTAATATATGTGGAAATGAAAATGGTATCAATCTTAACATCTAAATTCCATGTTGAACAGCAAACAAGCACTTTCCCCAAAACAAAGGAGTATTTCTTTGGATAACTTAATTCACTCCACAAGGAATGTGCCAGTAATTTAAGTTAAATGAGGGTAACAAGGAGAAAGCAGTGGATTGACTGTCAAGATTTAAAGTGGCGCACCCAAAATACAGACAGTATGGAGCAGTGAAGGTACTTCAACTGACCGATGCATGGGTAGAGATGCGCTAGCAGGAACAGGAATCCTAAAGAACAGGTAAACTTATAACAGGGAGCAGGAGCACAGGGACACGAGCAACATGGACCAGGACAACAGACAAACTGACAAGGACTGATGGGACAAAAGGGGCAGGGTCACAGCTGAATACAGGTGAGATATTTTAGGGCAGAAGCAGGGAATCAGGGAAGGCAGGAAAAGAGCAATGACAGGAAGTAACATCAACGCAAGACACACGAGGAAATGACTATCAAAACAGGAAACAAACACCAAAATGTATCACAGAAGAGTCAGTCTGGGGGCACATTGTGACATGTTTTTGACAAATGCCTATTTTTAAATAATAAATTAGGCGACATAAAAGTACACACTTTTTTGACAGTCTTCTGAACTTTGCAGTTCACAATTTAAGATATTTGTTAGACAAACAACTGTACTGACACAAACTGTTGGCGAAAAGAAATCATCTCACAGTTACATGGTTGTTCATGCAATTAAATGAGTTACACACAGGACTGGTTATTTCACACAAGGGAAATCCACCCTAATGAACCATGAACAGCTTTCGTTCTCCTGTGCTTGACCTTACGTAACCCAGAGAGGTAACACCCTGCCACAGGCTGAAAAACAACAGTGATTTGTAGCATTGCTGAACTTCATTGCTGGGTGGATCTTTTCTAAAATTGCCTGTCTTTCTATTTGTTTCTTGGATAGTTTCTGCATCAGGGAGAAAAAGATTTGCCAGAGGCTCATGTGGATTTGTGGAACTCCCCGCCGTGCCTCCGTTCCTGTTGACGGAGTAGCTCGTGAAATCTGTTGGCAGAGGGCCTGCTGATCCTTGTTCCTCAGTTGTGATCCATATTTTTCTTCCACTCTATTCTTCTCTCTCAGTGCCACTGGGATGTTTCCTGGCAAAGAAGATAAAACGCAAGTACCTTCCTGAATCGAGTTGTTCTCCAGTGTTCTTCAGTCAGGCTTCAGGAAACCAGGTTAAATGCTCCATAAATCTCTGAAAACTACTAAACCCCTTTATTTGGTTTTCATGGATAGCAGTAACTCCAGTTTTAATGCAGTGATGTGAATGTGCACTAACAATAAATACAGTTGCTTTTCCCCCAATCCCACTTCTCTCATCTGATGAGCAGAGCAGTATAGCGAAGTCCATCATTAGCTGCTATACTGTACATGCTGGCTATCTGCCAGTCCCCTCTGGCAAGCCACTCAAAGAGGCCAGCGCCAGCCAAAGCCTGAAGCGTTCCCATGCCAAACAAAAACACATCAGCAAAGTCAATATTAGCCTTTTATGCTGCCAACCAGCAGCAGCAGGAAAAGCAGAATAAAGGAGAGCAAATACCTTAAAGGATAACTGATGGCTGAATGAAAGCGCTTGGATAGTAGGAACATCGGTGAAGGGCTCTCGAACGTCTGTCTCAGGGGGGCCGTAACCCATCACACTCCTGCTCTCACTTCCGTCCATTCTCTGTGTGAGGTTAATTGGATGGTGGGATAACACTTTGTCAGGATGTCCATACATGTCTTTGGGACAACTCACACGGGCCTTTCTCCTTGCATATTTCACTGCCAGGAGTGAAGACTCAGTAGGAGGTTAACAGAAATTCCACGCTGTGCTTATTCTTATGGTGATAGCCGACATAGAGCTGTTATTTATTGCATTTTAAGATTTATATCCCAATATTTCATGGAATAATTCTGGAGTGTTCCTCTGTGTGCTGAAAGTAAAGAGAGTGATAGTGATTCATTTTTGATTCGATAAACAGCAGGCACAGCACAATACCTTGGTGTGTCATGTCACATGGTTTTATTACATTATGAAATATTGAGGATTGAGGGTTTTTGGAAGGATGTGCCTCCTCTTTGCTGAATTCCACCCTGTCTGGTTGTTAAACCACGATGTCTTTTGCAAAAGAGATCTTGATCTCAGTGGGATTGCCTGAATCCATAAAGGTTATAATAAAAGCAAAGGTTAATCGGGAGAGATGGCCACATCTCTTTTATTTTGTGACATTTGATGAGTCATCTGCAAAACTCATAAAAAATACAAAAACAAACAACAAGATTAGAAAGGTTCAAGTACATTGTCAGCTACTCATGGAGCTCATTTTAGGGGACCTGTTGGACTTTCTTCTGTTGTTTTCTCCTTTTATGGTGCACCACACACACTCACTTGCTCACTTCTGCAGATGGATGAGGTGTCTCTTCTATGAATCCTGCTGAGGTTTCATTGCTTGCGTGAGAATTTCAGGACACTCATTTCAGCTCTGCAACACCCTGAGCACCATGCTCATTAAAAACTCATGCTGCATTTGTTGGGTCTCCTCAGTGTTGTAAAACTTTGGGAAGTTTTTTTTTAGCATAGTTTTTGTCCTTTGCAAGTGAAACTGACATAAAGTTTGGAAATCCCTGAAAGTTGAAGTGTTGGTCTTGCAGAGTTGGTGGCTCATTTGTCTGTAACTGCATCTTTGTGTTACTTTTTCGCAGTGCTGTATCTGAAATCTTTAAATGACTATTCACTGAAGACTATTTCGAGGAGTATTAAGAGGATTTTGAAGAATTTGTTGATGCAGTGTGACTCTTTAGCACTCTGCACAGTTGGGTCCAACAGCTGTTGGAAACACCAGATGGGGTAAAGGTTGGATCACGGTGATAGTTCTCACACAATTTTATTTTCTCCAAAAGAGACCGACTCTCATAGCACTCCAAGTATTCAGTTCTATCACCAGCAGAGGAGAAAAGTGATTCAGAGTTCAGCATGAATATGAATGAGTGTGTATCATATATGTGTGTGTTTGAATGTTATATGCAAAAAGTAATAATTATTTTCCAGGGAAATTATTTCAGTTGCAAGAACCTTTCCCAAAGGTTTAGCTAAAACATGAATAAACATCAAAAATATAATGTATAATACACATAAAAAAAATCTCCTGTCTTTAATTTCTCCTTGTCTTTTATTTCTAATAAAAGCACTTTTATTAGAAATGGATTTCCTGTTTTCATAAACCAAACCCCCTGTACTGTAAGAGCACATGTTGTGAGCAAATATTAAACTCTTCTGTTTTGTTTTTTTTTTTTTTAGGACACCCTGCAACCACAAGCTTCAGATATTAAAGATTAAATCAGGTGGATTACATTTTTTATGAAGTCAGGAGGTGAGCTTTGTTTAAATAAAGCTTCTCAGAGGGCCACAGGTCTTAAATCACAAAAGATATTCTGAATAAATCTGTGTTTTTATTCTTTCATAAGCCCATGCACTCATTTTGAAATGTCACTGGTGCCCATGAGGTCCAATTTCTGGCCTTTTGAAGTGACACTTTCTCCATCATAAAGTGCTAAATTATGTCTGGTGAAAGGGTCCATTTCTCCCAAGAGGGCACAGGCAATTACTGTTAAATACTGGCCAGTAGTGCTCTGAGGTGTGCTGTGGTCAGGGTACTTAGGTTGAGGTCATGTCAAAGAATACGCACCATGACATGAATTGATTTAATGCTGTTTAATTTATTGACGTAAAGCTGATTATGCTGCTGACACTTGCTGCTGGCACACACACAGTTGGACATGCAACAACCGGCAAAGCACAAGAAAGGCACTCAAATGACTCAGGAGTCACTAGGTTAAAAACAAAATCAAGGCCATTACTGGCACACTAGTCCCTACACAGCCACTCAGAGATGCAGGCAAACAAATACAAAAGGGCTCGGCAAATGTAAGGTCAAAGGAACCAGTCGAGCACAGCAAACCAGGAACATTAACATGAGGATAGATGCTGAAACTCTTGGCGTCTAGGACAAAGACAAAGTGGCACAGAGACTAAATACACTGGGAAAGGGAAGACAATGAGACACAGGTGAAACCATTCTTTGAGGGGCTGAGAATCACAGTGGTGGGAAAACACACAAGGGCAAAAATGAAAGGAGACGAAAGTGGAACAAAATAAAACGGGAAATATTGCAGTGCTGAAAAATAAAGAAAACATGAACTGGGAAGCTGAGTGGGACGTGACACGTGAAGCAAGACAACATCTAACCACATAAATATGTTAATATTAAAGGATCACTTCACTGATTTCGAGCTGTATTTTTATGCTCTGGCTCCGGCGTGACATGAGATAGAAAACAAAAGAAAACAAATCCTGCAGCCGCAACCGCAGGTTAAGCAACACAAAGACCATAGCTTTAGTGTTCCTTGTTCCAAAGTATCAGTTTTATGCGGTTAATGATTGTAGATCTCGGGGCCACTTTGGGTCTTTACAGGCCTCTGCCTTCCCTGGGAGTGCATCATTTTAATGGAAAGCCTTTCAACATCAAGTGAGCGCTGACGAGTGTCGTGAGCGAGGCTGAACACTTTGAAGAAAGGCTTTTTGAAAAGTAAAAAACTGTAGATGAATTAAATCTGCTGATTTCTATTGAACTGAGCTGGTCATTGATTTAATGGATAATACATACTGTACCTACACGGACATCCTGCCATCAAATACTCACTAAATGAAAGTTTCCCTCTGTAGTGAACGTACACACACAAACATGCTCCCTATGACTCCCTTGGCAGGAAAACAAACTTGATTGGGAGCATTAAACTAACAGAGGGAGGTAGCACCCACCCCACCCTTTCCTTTCCCCTCATGGACCCCGACCACGGTGACATAAAGCCCAGGAAGAAAGAGGCTGCAAGGACACACGTTTGACGCTCTCCTTCCGACCATCACAAGTAGCGGCTTTGTCGCTATCTGTTTGCTCAGGAGGCTGGAGTCAACAGCAGGAGGAAGGTTTCAATCAAGATAATACATGAAAAGTTTGGAGTTGTACCAAGTTCGTAATAATCAACCACTGCGCAGAAAAAAAAAACACACAGCAGCACTGTCTCCGTTCCTGTTCCTGCCTTCTGTTGCAGAGGTTAAGGGTCATATAAACCCAACTTATCCAGGGTTGCGGCTCACACGCCCCTTAATGCAAACATCTTGAAGAGCACTTAACGCGCACACAGGAATGCTTTCCTATATGGAATCAACACATTGTTTCCCCTGCAGATTAGCAAATGTAATATGGGAGGTTGTTTTTCAGTATGTTTCAGAAGGGCCCTTCATTGGAACTGAGCTGGCCATTGATTTAATGGATAATTAATTCATAGTTGGCAAATGATGCACTTCAAACTACTTTTAAACAAGTTGAAACATGTCCACTACACACTGCTGTGTAGCAGTTAATTAGGACACAACTGAAAACGCTGACGAGGTCATGTGTCGACTTAGTGGAAAGTGCCAAAGCATATGAAACGAAGACACACTCATTTCGCAGACTGGGAATGGAATCGATTAGGTTTCAGTCTTTTTTCCAGCATTAGCTGACAATCTTCTCGAAGCGCGGATGAAAAGACATTTTTTTAATTGTTCTTCACAGATGACTGAGATGCAGGAACGCATGTAACAAGAAATCTTTTATCCACAAGCTCATTAGGATCGCACAGCATATACTGTACTGTGTTTCATGAGCCACAAAGAAGTGGAAAATGTACAGTACATGTGCACACGCACTTACAAATAAATTCTGAAAGCTCGTCCATTCACATCTGTGACAGAGCTCGCCCTGCATCACTTCAGTGTAGATAAGATGAGATGCTACAGAAGTGGAAAGACTTAAAATGGATTGCACAGTTAAAGGTGGGTACATATGCTTTTTATATGCACAATATCTATAAACAAGAACTGTTGGAGAACAACTCAGAATAATGGAAAACTTGTGTGTGACAACCCCAGCATTATTTTTATTTTGACAATATTTAAGGTTTGTTTATAATTCATATCATTCCTCATATTGTTTTTTATAAATTCTACTTATTCTCATTCTGTAAA
Source organism: Psettodes erumei (assembly GCA_016785225.1). Lineage (NCBI taxonomy): Eukaryota > Metazoa > Chordata > Actinopteri > Pleuronectiformes > Psettodidae > Psettodes > Psettodes erumei. The sequence continues at coordinate 296,742 of JAFBJZ010000360.1, forward strand.
TATAAATGTCATGGGGAAACAATGTGAATATGTTTGACAGCACAGTGGTGGTGTAGGTTATTCTGGAGCATATTCAGACTGAGAATATGTCAACAGTGAGCAATGGAGAACAGCTTGATAGCATCTTGAAAACGATTGCGAGTCACATTCCTGAGCTGTTCCTCCTCCACTAAACCAAAAAAAGGTGTCTTTAATGGGGACCTCTGGTAAACAGAAGCCCTGGGGTTGACTCAAACGATGTGCATGGCAGTTTAAGCTGTTTACAGTTACAGGTGATGAATGTGTCTTTATGTCAGCTGCAGGAAAAAGAATTATCCCTATTAAAGACAAAAAAAACAAATGCATCAACAGGTTCGGGCAACGCATCACTCCAGTGGAAACTATAGGATCACACTTAAAATTTCCATTATGGCCAAAATACTGTTCTGTCTTGAGTTAAAAAGATAACCAACTGATCCGATAAAAGAGCTGCAGCCCCCTCTCCCATCAACCCTGCTCTCAGGAAACAGAGAGACACTTTCTACAGAGAGGTACCATGAGGGACTTTTGTACGGACAGACATATAAAACTTGGCCCCTCGTAGCTATGGCATCGGTCCACAAAATGACCGTCAAAGCCTGGAGCTTTTTTTACTACCTCCCTGAGAGGCTCTTGAGGCCCCAGTTCTCCGTAACGCCAATTTACTCTGTCTCAGCCCTGCTCAGAAATTGCATATATCACATCCTCCTGTCTGCTAGAGTGTGCCACGCCACCAGTGTTTCCATCACTGCCGCAGTAATGCAAGACATGGGCAAAAGTCATAAATGTCAGTGTCTGTTTAGCCAATCTGCGTATATGAGTGAGGCTCTTTGTGGGCTCAGCCCCAGCAGAGTGCTATAGAGAGACTTTTTAAAATCCTTATAAATCACAATAACTTACACACCCCTGTGAAAAGCAGTCATACCATCTCAGTGGACTGTGTCCAAGGTGATGATGCTGACAAAACAAATCAGAAACAGAATTACTCTGAATGTGTAGCAGAGGTACGGTATCTCGGAAGAGTAATTATGACACCAAACTGTGGGAAATAAAATACCATAATGTACAAATTATAAAGATATTATGAGAATCAGCTGAACATAAATATGAAATCACATAACTTAACTGATATAACAACACAACTGTAACATTATTATTACATGTATTTACTTTATCTACTTTCCTGTTGTCTCTGTTTTCATATTTGTTCATTTTTAAGTTTGTGTCAGGTAACAGATGGGACATTGAAGGAAGATTTTCCATTGGTAAGAATGCTATTGGTCTTTTTAAAAATCCATTTCTGAAAGAGGTTTTAATTTCCTCTGAGGAATAGCTTCATCACAGGTCTTTCGCAAACCCTGCAGATGAACCTGTTCTCCATCCAGGTCTAGCAAGCTGCTTGAATCGATAAACTCCTATTTTTCTAAAGCCCGTTCAACTTTATATCATTAAAGCCTGTGTCCTAACACACCATCTGTGAAAAAGTTTTCCTCTGAGGCCATTAAACTATCCATCTAATGCATATTTTAAGTAATGACATTGTGGAATGATAGAGACAGATGGAGAGAGGTGGCTGACAAGAACAAGTCTGAAATCTGTGAGGATTTAAAACATCAACTCAGGGGCCAAATACAGAAAGAAAATAGAGGCAGAAAACATTCTGTATAATTTGAATTGAGGGAAGGATTGCAAAGGTTTTGCAATCCTCTGCCTTTTACACCACTTACTAAACTTTGGCCCACATTACCCACAGCGTGTCCCACTAAACACAATGCTCCTATTCCAAAACTATATCCCATATTACTCAATAAAGTGCCCTATTATTGAAAACAATCCAAAAGAAATGTTTTTAGGCTGTGATCACAGAATTGTTCTGTTCGGAATTCTCAGAAAATCCCGAGAGTACAGGGGCGTTATAAGGACTGTAGTTTGGCAGGAATGTTTTGCAACTAATTCTTTGCAGGAGAGAAAACAAAACATGAATCGAAAATGAAACATTATTCAGGCAGTTGTTTGCACCACAGAGAGGCAAACTGACGGGAGTCTTGATTGCTGCACCCAGCCATTCAAATTAAATGCACCACGTAGGCCTGAGACATGGAGTGCATGGGTTACGACAGTTCATTACGAGTATGATCCATGCGCCATCTAGTGATAAAAAGTGAGGGCTGTCTTACTTTGAAAGGCGGAAGTGTGACTCTACAACAAGGGCCAGAAAGCTATCAAGTTACCCACTGGTACGAGAGTGGTACCGGAAGTTTAACATATGCCTTCAAAAGAACACTCGAGTTTTACAGTTTTTTTGGGTGTGCAGTATATTAGTAATAGTAGCAATAGTAGTATTCATGTCCTTTCAAGCAAGCAGTACAAAATGCTTTCAATACACCGTGATAGCATACAACAAAGGCCGCATAATTAACAACTACAAAAGGCATTCACACGGATATTTACGTATGCCTAGGATTTTATTTTGAAGGTTATTGGCGGAAGTTGCACTTGTTGTGGTTAACTTAACCCGGGGGTTAGCCGTCAGGCTGCGTGCGGACAGTAACAGCAAGGTAACAGCATGGCTTACAGTGCGAAGATCGGTCCGTCCATCCTGAGCAGTGACCTGTCCTGTCTGGGCAGCGAGTGCGTGCGGATGATGGAGTGCGGGGCGGATTACCTGCACCTCGACGTTATGGACGGGTCAGTTCATCCCGTCAGACAAAGCTGCATGCTAACCACTAGCAAGCCGGGCTGGAAGTTCAGCAACGAGGGAGCTAAAGTTGGCTAACGTCAACAAGCTATAAGTGTTAGCTCGCCAGAAGTTAAGATGGGGGAGCTGATGTTTATGTAACTGGATTTTTCTGGCTTAAGAGTGTCAGTGAAGAGGTTTTGTCTTTTTCTCCCCAAACCGCAGGATGTCACACATCATAGTGTGTTTAAAACACAGATATTTCCTCTCTGCCTGCTAATTTACATATTTAAAAAAAGTCTTCCTCTGCACTTATGCAAGGCGACACTTTGCAGTTGTTTATGCAAGACGAGAAAATGTCTCAACTGCTTCTTGTCAAATGTCCAATTTTGTTTCCTTTTAAAGGCATTTTGTCCCCAATATCACATTTGGCCATCCCATGGTTGAGTGCCTAAGGAAGTCAGTGGGCCAAGACCCTTTCTTTGGTGAGAATTTTTTTAAAAAAACACCCTCACACATAACAGAATTACTAACCCTAACTTGGTTATCCCACTGGACTGAATCCTGAATGTCGTGCCCAGTTTTGTGACCGTGCTAATGTTGCAGACATGCACATGATGGTCTCTCGGCCGGAGCAGTGGGTGAAGCCCATGGCTGCAGCCGGGGCCAACCAGTACACGTTCCACTTGGAGGCCACCACTAACCCCGGAAACCTCATCAAGGAGATAAAAGAGAGTGGCATGAAGGTGAGACGGAGACGGCGCACTCCCGAGAGGCAGACGTGAACTGTTTTTAATTAAGAGAAGAAATGCATTATGGATCACATAGTAGCCAAGCTCGTCTGAAAAAGACTGCAAGATAAATGCATATTGGTCCTCGTGAAAGGTGATAGTGAGGATAATTTGAAACACTGGCATTGGCTAGAGACCTGGGTGTCGAGGCGAATGTTTTTAAGGATAACTGGCAATTGACACTGTGAAAACGTTGTTTGTAGGTCGGTTTGGCCATAAAACCCGGTACAACAGTTGAAGAGCTGGCACCGTGGGCTAACCACATCGACATGGCTTTGGTGATGACTGTGGAGCCTGGCTTTGGGGGACAGAAGTTCATGGAGGACATGATGCCCAAGGTGAGGAAAAAGAAAGGCCTCACTGTCGAGCAGTGCGTATAACAAGCTGCTCATCTGCGTCGCTGAAATCACCGGTACGAAAATAGTTACGCGACAATTTGCCACACCTAAATGTGCTGACATAACAAGCTGGAGAAAACAGGAGCAAGTTGACCTGCGTGACAAGGAAGAAACAAACTTCCGGCAAATTCTCTTTGAGCCGCTGCAGCTACACGTGCGCGTTCCCATTCGTTGCGTTTCTGTTGATATGATGCAGTGATGATGATCCTGCTTTAAGTTTCGTTGCATAAGTACCGAAGAGAAATAAGTTTCTGTTTCAGCGCTCTCATCTCCCTCCAGCTTTCTCACTGTCTCACTCGCTGTGTTCCTGTTTTTATGACAAGTGGAGAAGTCGGTTAGATGTTGTGTAAATGTCTATAACAGCTCCCAGCGCTAATAGAAGCATCTGTTTACCAAAGCGCTGTAGTTTTGTCTGACAAGTGTTCCAATCTGCTTGAGGGCGCTTCTGCTTTCACCCGCAGCACTGTTTCTCCTCGCTGTCCTACAAATGACTGAGAACGTGTTCGGCAGGTTTGTTTTAATCTGTTTGTTTTTGTGACCAGGTGAGCTGGTTGCGGAGTCAGTTCCCTTCGCTGGACATTGAAGTGGACGGAGGGGTCGGCCCCGACACCATTCACAAGTGCGCAGAGGTAAAGACTGCAAGCAGCACGGCCTATTTGGATAAGAACCTAAAAAAAAAAAAAAACCTTCTGAATTGGAATTTTTTTGAGTTTCTCTTCGATTGTGTGTATTCTCATATTTGCTCCAGGCTGGCGCCAACATGATAGTTTCGGGCAGCGCTGTGATAAGCAGCGAAGACCCCCGCTCCGTCATTGCTCTTCTGCGCACCGTGGTGGCCGAAGCAATCCAGAAACGCTCGCTGGACCGCTGAGGTGTCCTGTCTGTGGAGATCCCCAAGGCGACGCTTCGCCACTCTACGCCACAGCGGCCAGTGGAACAGACTCAATACAGACATTTCTGGGATAGAGGTCGGGGGGGGGGGGTCACACTCAGAACTGGGGGGGAGGGCGGGAGCTGATGGCCAAATCTAAATCACTTTGACGGGAGTGAGGCTCCCTCGTCACCTCTGCGAAAGCTGTTTGAACGTCATCCGGTCCCGTCACAGCCTCTCCTCCCTGAGCAGTCAAGTCAAAGCGAGAGACTGGAGCTGAGGTTACGCTGATATCACATCTGTAAACATTCCTTGAATATTGTTTTGACTTGTACTGTAAATTGTTAAGTAAAAATTAACTACGGTAATAACACGGCCCAATGAATACTGTCTGTACATCTCGTTTTGTTGAAATGGACCATTCACAAAGCTCCTGCTGCTAAAATCCACGAGATTTGGTTTTGCAGATTAAAAAAAGGTTGGAGTTAAGTGATTGCGTGGAATACTTACAGCCTCCCTTTGCTCTTAAGCCAGCCTCGGCCTTCTTCGCGGCATGGATTCCACAGGATGAGATGGGATTCAGGTCCATGTTGACACGATTGCAACACACGTCCGCCTCAGTCACATGCAACAGTGAAAGGTTAATCAAACATGAACTTATAAGTAATAATACAGTATAATTGACATTAAGCACTTTTACTTTGAAGACTATGTATATCTCTGTATTCATTCTGTACTTTTACTTATAACAGTATATTTTCACATTGGGGTTTTGTTACATCAACTTAAGTGAATGCTGCCTCCAGCACTGAGCACGTGTACGCTCTATGTGCCGGGCTGTGTTGCAGATTTTTAGTACAGTTTCACTTTTCATACACTAGGTGGCGAATTTGGACAAAACCCCCCTGAAACGGAGGGGAATCCAAGTCCGGGTGAGAAACCATATCATGAAATTGTAAGCACGCTATTATTAATCGGTAAACAAGAGCAAATATTCTACACAACTCTCGGTTTTAGAAACACAGAGCTGTAATCTATAATGAATTCTACCTCCAGGGTGGGAACAGCGCCACAGCCGGGCGCGGCCGTGAATTGGCTTCGGAGTGAGTGCCGCTGTAACAGAGAGGCTCTCTGCTGCTACCAAAGATAATTAAAATTGAACTCTCCCATTTGCCTCTGTGCAGAAGGACCCAACTGTTTTTCCCTCACAAGCTATTATCACCCAGTCAGTTTCAAAACATGAATAAAGTTGTGTTGTTCATAGTCAATTGAATCCCATGCAGGAGTGGTGCCAGTAGGCATTCAGTTGGAATTGGGGGGTGGTGGTGGTGGGGGGGACTACAAGTTCAGGGTTGCGTTTTGAGGAATTAATGTGTAATATTGCATCTGCTGAGCCAGCCAGGGATGTGGAGCCCTGTTCCCGAGGACACCCGGGAAGACTAAAGACATGTCTACAGTATCTCTCATCTCTTTGTCTGCTGAAAGAATCCCTCATGTCAACGAGAATCACCCTTGACATACTTCAAACTGCAAGCAGCTCGCTCTCAATAATGCAGCACATGTCTTGGAGGCAATTCACAGGCCGCTGAAATATTGATGCCCGAAATCTGTATTTTCGTTTCGGCGTGACATATAATGGCAGATAATGTCATCGCTTTTGCTCATTGGATCACTGCGTACGCGGGCTCATGTGGCGTGTGATGGAGAGTATGTGCGTGATACATGCATTCGTACGTCACCGCAAAATCTCCTGCGACTGATTCCTGTTCTAATAGGGGATGACAGCCGTTTTGTCTGCCTGCGTCGCCGGCGCTTCACGCAGGCGGAGACACATTTCAGTGTAAGGGAGCAGTGGGCACCTACACGTGCTCCACAGTCGGAAAGCCACGTCGTTTCAGTGTTATCTTGCACCGTTTACACATCAATTGTAGATTTATTTTAAAAACATATATATAAATCGAGAGCGAGAGACAGAGATGTGAGCAGCATCACTCCTGGCAGTGAAATCATTAGTGTATGGAGGATGCTTGTGCCCACACACACCGTCCTCACATACCTCACACGCTGGGCCCTAACTTATACATCAAAGTCACATATGAGCGCCGACTGCTCTGATGCCATGACAACCACATCCGCAGGTGCTGTCATTTGCTGCTAAAAGCAGTAATAGGTGGGGGATGGCAGGGACACGGTGCACAACTGGTCAGAGATCCATCAACACTTGGCCCCCGCTGGTCACGTGTGCGGATCGCCTGCATCGCTCACGGCCAGCCACCGTGCGCGCGCGTATGAAAATTTAGAAAAGTACAAACAGAGCCATAGAGAGAGAGCATGCGAGCGAGCGAGCGGGCAGACATTGAATGTCCAGAAAAGGTTTGACACCAAAAGTGAGTCAGACAGCCATCATGTAGAGCTTTTGATCTTCAGAGCGCTGCCTTGGGGGAATGTCTCCGTCCCTAGCAGAGGTGTGTGTGTGTGTGTGCAGACTTCAGCAGTACCATAGGTTGCAAAACCACAAACCAACCAAACAGCAGGTCCCTCCAGAGGGCCCATCTCCGTAGACAGCGGGGGCGACTCACCAACAGGAACTCACAGCACCACTGGGGAGCAGCTCTACCCAGTTTGAATAGGTGTAAAATCCATCATTTGAACATTTCACACCAGGGTCTCATCGAGCATTGTGCCACCAGTACCCTGAACCATATTCATGATGATGAGAGATGAATCACTGGATAAGGAACCCTGATATTACATGCTGTCATATATTCAATGGGCTCATCCAAAGATAGAGTTTGAAGCAGCTGTCCCAGGGGGAAGTGCAGTTTTTACGTTTCCTCTCTTTTTTTCTTCTCATCTCTTACACGTTCTGCTACCATTTATTTTGTTCCATCTATTCCCTGCTGCATTCTTTTCCTCCATGACCCCCCCCCCAACGGAACCATTATATAGTAGAATTATATCTCTCCACTTCCCTCCTCATCTTCAGCACTAAAGGCACATTAGTGAACCCGCTCTGCCTGCTCCTGCTCATTCATAATTACTTGGCATCCCACAGGAGGACAACATGCACATTGCTGATTAGCTCGCTGTTGTTACCGCCCTTACTCATGCATAAAGGCCTCATCTGATTGAGTGTGAATAGTCTTATTAACAATTAAAAAACAACTTGCTTCGAATAACATTACAAAAGATCTCTTTGCTCTTCCCTTCAGCAAGGCTGTTGACTGTCTATAGAAGTTCTGTACATATGACGCTCTGAAAATGAATCCTAAAGACTCGTAGCCCCGCGATGAGGTTCACGTTTGTGGCTTCAGATTAAACTACTGGATTGAAATGGCAAGTTTAGCAAACTTGGCTTTAGCTTTATGAGGAAAGGCAAAGGCAACATGGCCTTGACTAAGCTTCCCTGGAGGAATGATAAATCACGCAAGGTCAACACGCTTTTCAGATATTAAATCTTCACTTAAAATTCTCAATAAAGCAAATAAAACAACAAATGCCTGGAACAATTAATTATTTGTTCATCTGAATCTCCAGGCTTTTGCGAGGCCCCAGAGACTATATAGGGAGACTAAATGCAGAGGTCCCAGGAGAAACGCTGCCTTATAGTAGCAACCGTAGCATCAGTTTACTCCATCTTACACACAGCCAGTGGAAGTAAACAAACAATTTTTAGTGTCTATCAATTATGGATGAGATGTGAATATTCCAGCGTGTGTGCTTGTAAATTTGTGCATGTTTTTTAATGTGTAATGAATGAAGCGGGACCATCCACTCTTTTTGCTGTTTTGCTGCTTGGATGTCACTATGTGTCCCGTGTGTTTTGAGCTGCGTGTGAATCATGTGATTTGCCTGGGGTTTCCATGATATTCATCAGCAGTCTCTTGGCATTTTTATTTTTTCCAATAAACAGCTTTAACTAACAGGCCCTTAATACAACTATTGATTCTCATTTTTCCAGGAGAATTTACACAGATCACCACGTCCTGGAGATTACAGACTGCTGCTGATACATCAATAGCAAATTGTGGTGTCATTATCCTGCAGCACAGGTGGTACATCTGTTCTCATTCTCCTTTTATTGCTCACCTATGTTTAGTCAGTACTTAAACCACTGAGCGACAAGCCAGTGTAATACTTTGAAACATGAAGGTTACATTTTGTGGATTGATGGGATTTTGCCTCGACTCACATTTACACCAATGAGTCGTACCACACAAATCTAAGTGCGACAAGCTGCGTACAGGCCTCAGCGGACCAGTCCCACCCCACAGGCTCGCTCTGCCCCGCTAATGTCCTCACCGCTATGAACAGAGCAACCCGTCCAGCTTATATATAATGTTTGCTGAACACTGTGTGGTCAGTCAACATGTTTTTGTACACAAGCAGCTATTCACATTTGCATGCTGTTGATCTGTACCAATCTTAAAACCGCCGCGGATTTTTCTCCCTGTCCTTGCCACGACTGAATCCGAGCTCAGAGCAATGAAAGCAGGAGAAAACGTGCCCTGTCTTTGCATTCTCCTCAGTGCTACCTCTCACTGGTAATAAATCATAATCTATTTGCCTGACTGCTGCCCTGCTGCTCTGGATCGTTAAGTACTGTCTGGCCGCGTGTGCATCCTCAGCGAGGACTATGGATTTGTGAGCGTTACTTACTCTTATGCAAAACAGATCTTTCCTCATAGGGTGTGCGCTTGACAAAATGGAGGCAGAAAAGTGAGAAATCAGGGGAGAAAGTGGGACAGGGATATCGCGTTCAAAGGGGGGAGGATATGCTCTTTTTGCATCCTGTGAAGTTGCGACGGTGCTGGCTGACAATAGCATCAGCAGGATCAGCGTGCCTGCCATCATTGCCAGCAATATCTGTAGATCTTTAAACGTGTTGGGGGCTCTATCAGTCAAGATAGATTGTTTTGTCAAGAGATAACCAAAGACTTGTGCAGGTGAACCCCCACATCCAGAAAACAATCCAACAACTCCAAAAGCAAACACCAAACTTGGATTTTTCTTTCAGGGAATGCTGTTTCCCCTTTTATGTCACCATGATTTATGAAACGAGGCAACAGCATTCGTTCCTGGCTTCATTGGGTATGTGTACATCAATATGAGTTAATATGAATTCATGGGAGAAGGAGTCAGAGAGAAGTTTATGAATGGCACGGACTGGTGGCAGCCTGCAGTTTACAGCTTTGGAGGCTATGTGTGTACGTGAGAGGGGGAAGGAAGAATGAACGAGCCCATCTGTGTTGGTTATGAGTTATGAATGGTGAGATGTGATTTGCTGAGGCTGTCAAAAAAGTGCCTGGTTAACTTGCAGGAGGCCCTGCATAAGCATCATTTATCCTCTGACTTGCTGACCGAATCCTTCTCTCTCCTGCACTCAAAAAAAGACATACGTACACACAGAGACCCAACTGAACATGCAGAGTAAATAAACCCTCACGCTGTTGAGTGGGGCTCAGAGGTTAAAATCCCACGCCGATTCAACAAGACTCTGCTGCCTGCGGGGCATTAACCTTGAGTTTACGGTTAAAGCAGAACTAGATGGCTGGGAGGGGTGCTGGTGGTATTTTCAGACATCATTGTTGAGAGAAAACTGGATCAATCAATATGTTGTTTTAACAACCCCCCTCCAAAATACTGCAAAGTGGTTGAAAATAAAAGAGGAAGATGCACACTGAATGTATTTTATTGCAATAAACTGACAATAGCAAAGTGCCTTTTTTAATGGTCACGATGGCAACTATTAGATAAAATAACAAAAGAAAATAGAAATAAAACAAACCATGGTCATATAAAAATACATCACTGTAAAAGCATCACTGGCTGAACTCAAAACATCACCACAAACTATTTACACCTAAATCTGGAGCCAGCACACAGCCAATACATGCAGCCCTCAAAACGCACCTACAACACTGACAGAACGTCTGGAGGAATTTTAGGGTGGGGGCAGCAATGGATGATATTAATCTTATTTCTACAACAAACCCAAACACCATTCACAGTTCGTGCACAGCTCCACCGAAGGCAGCATAGCCGTGACCACGACCATGCCCTACACTTCCTGGCTCAAGTCTAGAAAGATGAAATGCGTTGAATTGTAAATTAATTGTGTCTGAGATTACGTGATATACAGAGTGAAAGCCGAAGCAGCTGTTCAGTGGCACCATTTACCCAACCTGCGACTCCAGGAATGTTCAAGATTTATATATCAAAAAAGCAATTATTCAACCAACAAACACGCTCCTTCGGGGTTTTCTTTCCCTTATGAAAAACTGAACTCAGCTTCATATTAGCATTTACCGCCAATGCAAACGCAAGTCAATAAGATATGCAACCATTACTGTCAAATCACACAAATCAACTTTCCAACAGCTCCATCAATTATTCCTGGTGATACTGGGTCCTGAAAATGCACAGAACGGCTGTATATACAATGCACGTTTTACACATCTCGAATGGAAAAAGAGAGGTAGTTCACATACTGAATACAGCCCACCAAGGTCTTGAGTAAGACTTAGTCATAATTTAATCGATTTAATAGTTGAAATGTTGCCTTATCAGCTTGCGATATTCAATTCAATGTGAACTACTTGTCTGTTTTCATTGCATGCTGCTTTTTTCTAGCACCTTGTACCTGATGTTGAGTGTGCAAACCAGCCTTATTCTTTGCAAAACACATTTTAAGTAATGAGTAGACAGGTAGCTAATTGATGGGCTGCACATGCATCACATTTCTGACTCCTCTGACTACAAAGCACCAGCTCTTCTCCACCTGAAACAGTGTGATCCAGGGGAAATGGACATGGTTAACTTGAAAAAACAGTGAAGGAAGTTGAAATCTCAGAACCCAGTGGCTTGTTTCAGTATCAGCTATGTACTTTTGGGGGTTTTGTATGACATAAATCTGTTTAATGAAGTGCTGCATAAAAGCAAAGCATTAAAAGGACAAATTTGGGCAATAATATCAAACACAGTCTCCACAACACCCACTCATGAAACCAATTACTTCACAAGTTCAAAGGGCATCACTGGCAGTCAAATATTGTAAATGACAAGGGGGTCGGGCACGCGTTGACTCTTGGCTCAGGAAGTCGGTGGGAGTGGGTGGGTTTGGGCACCGCTCTGTCACACAAACACAATGCTCAAAGAGTTCAAAGTTTACAAAACATCGAAATTCCTCCTGCAATATTGTCATGCAATATACATGTTGACACAATTGAGACAACAATGTCAAGTTTTTCGAGAGTTTTCATGTCCAGTCTGGCAGTGAAAGGGTTAGGCCCAGGTCAGGTAGAGGGTTTCTCACCTCTCCCAGCTGCTGCGCTCCAAGGAAGGCAGCGCAGATTTTCAACCCTTCTTCTGCCTTGCATTGGGGTGTGTGTGTGGGGGGGGTAACACCTTCAGCTAGAATCCATGATTACAACACTTCAGTTTCAGCTGTCTTTGATCAAACATCCTACCTAGGTGTTACATCACATTTCACTAAATAAATGCGACTCGAGCAAAAAGTATTAAGTGAATCCGTTTTTTGTGACTTGTCTGTTCAACTACTGTACACGTAAAGCCACAGAAATTTCCGCTATAGATATAGATATACAGTGTTTTGACACTGACCAAACGTGACAATCTGGTATGAAATGCTACAGACTGCAATGCGCAGGACAAATCTAGCATTTCTACATTTACCACATTGCCAACACACAGGCTATTGACATAATCTGCTTGGTGCAGTTGCCTGGCAACACAAGCAGCACACAGTTTTTAGAGAATTTCAAAGCAAAAAAAAAAAAAAGAAAGATCTTACAAAGCTATGCAAAGTGGTATAAAACAATAAATAGAAAAATCTTTAAAATAAAACACAAAAGTCAAACATTTGCCCCCACCCATTATTTTGATTTCTGATAATGTGCAGAATACATGTTTAGAGTGCTTTACTACACATCTACACATTTACACATTAGTAATCTTCAGTGTGGCTCTAACTAATCAAATCATTTTTTTAAACTACTATGCATCTTTTTGAGCTTCTGATATCTTTTAAAGATAGGTCAACGGAGTGGTCAACATGGGCAACCTAAAGAAATGTGCAAGAATTTAATTTCGGTCAGTGACCCCTACTGTGCAATTTAACAAGGACAATTCAACTGGTTTAACATGAGTGTAAAACTTGCCCTTTGGCCCATACACCGACAGCAGGAGGGAAGCAGATATATTCACAATCTGCCTGACCAAACCAAAATCAGACCCCCACCCCCCCACCCCCCCACAACCCCCAGCCCCAACTTCAAAACTTCAAATATTGGCTGCAGAGGACAGCCTGGAAATAAGGACTTGGCACTGAAAAAAAAATTCCCATGTGTTAAAAGCACGTATATCCTCAGCAGGAGAGCACTGTTCATTTATTCTCCATCATTTCTGACCTCCCTCTGTCTCTTTCTCTCACTGTCTCTTTTTAGGAGAGGAGGATACAAGAGTGGAGCAGTCTCTCACTAAGGCCAGAGTGTCTGGCAGTGTTTAAGTGTCGCACCAGGACCTCTTTCTGTCTGCCAAGGCAAATTCATTGTGGAGGCAGGTGGGCCGACACACATACACACATCCTCACGCAGGACACAGACTTGTGTGTCCTTGCCTTTGTCTCTATGCAGGCTGGAAACCAAGTCATCAGCTACGAAGTCAGTGGGCACAGAGCATCACTATGGCAACCAACATAGTGGGCCAGGCTGTGGCTGCTCTTGGATCAGTGCGGATACTTTTTTTTTTTGGCATCCGCTCAGTGCCGGAGTCGATTATAGAGTTCCTTCTCTTAAATGTTCTTCCCGGATTGGCCAATGATCTCATATGCGCAGTTTGTTTTTTTTCCTCCTCTTTTGAAAAATAGACAAATATTCAGAGTAACAAAAATCAAAATGCAGCTATGAGATTGTTTGACAGAAAACAAAAATGAGAGATACTCTCTTGCCCTTCAATTTGCACTCACACAGTTAATTGTGCTAATGTGGCACACTTCTAGTCCACACACACACACACACACACACACACACACACACACACACACACACACACACACACACACACACACACACACACACAGAGTTGTTAACATAAAACAGGCAGCCACCAGGGTAGGATTTTTTTAAACTGATCAACTGATTGACTAATTCAACACAGCAGTGAACGACAGTAAGGTCTGAAGGTGGAGTCCAGATCCGCTCCCTGGCATTGCGTTGGCTGGATCCGCAACTTGTGCGAGACAGGAGGGGAGGACCCTCGCTTAGTCAACAGAGCCGGGGTGCAGGCTGAGAGCAGGCGGGTCCAAACAGGTGGGCGAGTAACTGAGGTGAGGTTCTTTGATCCACAGGAGGGGGGCGCCGTTCTTGCCCTCTTGGCTCTTGCTGCTGTTGCGGCTCTTGTAGCGCACGAGCAGCAGAGCGATGAGGAGGATGCCGAAGATGGGGAAGGGGTAGAAAAAGACAAAGTAGAAGAGGGACTCGTTGGAGCACACCACTGACTGCAGCGTGGACACTGTTGGGAGAGAGTAAGTAAATTAGGTTTTTCACAGAGGCAAAATGGTTGGTGAAAAGGCCATCCTTGGTGTGGTCCTGAAGAAATGGTCAACGAGTTGAAAAATTGCGATTGGGAAAAATGGGATTGTTGACTTATTTCTAGTCTGGACTCTCTCAGCATGTGGAAGGCATTTCTTACAGCTGTAAATTTTGCTGTCGTTGACCGGTTGTTGACACAGGTGAATGAATTTATTTGAATTGTTGAGATCCCAGCACTGCCTTTGACACCATTAATCAATCTGCTTTAATGCTAAACATTTTACAGTTTATTCGAGGCAGTGATGATATACAGAGTATCCGAGAACTCCTCAACTGGATGACTATTCCCTTGTTACATGTATTGTAACAAAGACTCACATCTGACGATTGCATAATATGACAGAATATAGTGTGAGACAGAATATTCAACAGGAGCAGTAGTAAAATTATCTTATGCTATCTGAGGAACCTTTATCGTCTTAAATTGCCATTGTAATATAAGAAGACAGCCACTGATCCCAGTATTGCTTTATCAAAGTGTTCATTTTTCATCCACATTCAGGGAAGCTCAAAGGATTTAGTTAATTAAGGACTTACCTTGCTGCTTCACATTGACAATTGTGAACCCAGAATTGTTGGTGGCCAGGCGGTACCATGCGTTGCGGGGATTGAGTAGCCACTCCTCCACATGGCAGTAGTATCGACCCGTGTCCGTCGGTCGTGCTCCTTGAATGGTCAGGCTGTACTGGTCAGAGGCCATCCTCTCAAACTGCAGGCGGGAATTAGGCCCTGCCTCCTCTCTGGGGCTGCAGTTTCCGTTTCCAAAAACGGCATCATGGCCGATGGAGAACACGCACTCCCGCTCCCTGTCTTCCTCACCTGGCTGGTCCTCCCCGTCGTCCTCGAGGTGCTCCACGTACCAGGACACAGAGAAGCGAGAGTCTCTGGACGACTGGGAGGGAATGCTGCAGCCCAGTCGGATTGAGCCGGACTCTTCCACCGTCACGTTTGAGTCCAACTCCTCCACTTGGAGTCGAACCTCTGTAGCGGCCCAAAAAGATAAGAAAAAGAGAGGGGAAAAAAGATGGGGCAGAAAAACGATTGAAATACACACGTGTTTCTTGGAGCCCAGAAACAGAGTACAGGTCACAAAACTCACTCAAAGTAACATTAACAGCTCCTTCTTGATAATGGTTGTAAACTAGTCAACTACAATAAGCCAGTTAAGTTGATCACAAATTAATTAATTTCAGAAATAAAACCATTTGAGGCACGAATTTCAAACACTTTCTGGTTTTCATTGTCTGATAGTAAACTTAATCTGTTGGCCAGAGGTAATTGGTAATCAGGTAATTTTTAGGTTTCTTGTGGTCATGTCATTTTTCACTGCTTTCTGACATTTCACAGGGAAAACAATTAGTCAAGAAATTAATCAGCAGATTTGTTGATAATTCAAATGCCTGTTTGTTGCAGCCTTAATGAAAGACTTAATGAAACACCACAAAAAGAGGATGATTTTGCCTACATGGACACACAAACTGTGCAAATAAAAGGAAAAAATGTATAAATCCCTCAGTGCTGCCCGTAGCTATCACCAGTCTTTCAGCTTGTCTGCAGGGTTAGAACCTACCCCAAGGCTAGTGTGTCTGTCCACATAGGTATATGACAACCCTTCAGGAGCGGTATAATGTCCCAGTTCCACTGCAGTTAGAAAAAAAAAACTGGCAGTAAAGATCTGGCTTTCTCAGGCTCCTCTCACACCCGGTTTGGAACAGTTTTCTTGTATAAGCAAAATGAGAAGTAGAAGGGACAGTAGGAGAGCAGGAGAAAAAAAAGGATGGCACACGTCTCCCCTCATCTTTCCTCTGGAAAGGCAGATTTCTGGATGACTTCCGAGGTGAATGCATTTTTCAGCACCTTAATGAATATCAATGGTGTTTATACCACATTTTCTATTTATCTTGTGGACATATAATTACAAGTTAAAATCTGCATGGTTATGAATAATATACTTTGCCTTCATGGTTGCGTAATGATAACTTAGCTCCCCTGGTGAGCTGCCACATACTTTATGAATCAAAGTTGAAACTAAAACCACAGAATGACAGGAATACTATGTACGAAAAAAGCCTAATATAAAAAGGTGCAACATGTTATTGTAGCATATCTCCGTATTTGTATGTGCGCCGTCGCTTTTCAGTAGGTGCGGACAGTGTCAACTTCACTAATCGACACAAAAACGCCAGGGTTTTCCTTGACTGGCTCATGACCAGAAGTTCGGGTCCTCACGTTCCAGATGGACGGATGCCATGTCGAGGATTTCACTCTGCATTGTAAACGACACCTGGCAGAAGAACACTGTCCTCGGAGACGTCTAAAAAAAGTCACCTTCAGCTGGTGTGTGGGATGGAGGCATACAAAAAAAACAGACTGTCAAGGATGGATGGGTTGTTATTATTTATTAGCATTCGGGGGCATGGAGTTTCACTAATGGAAAAAAGGTTGCAGTGAGAGATTATTATGAAAAATTCAGTCAAGGAGAGATGAGGACATGAGGTGGAGGGTACTTCAGATAAGTCGTATGGTGGGATATCAGGGTCTGGGTTGGCAGTAGGTATGTCATGGTTTGGAGTTTTTGAGTACTGGACATGAGGATTAGATTCTCTATTTGAACCAGGCTTTGCCCTATGGCATGGCATATGACAGCTGGCATGACTTCAACCCATTTTTTTTTTCCACCTGAGCTCTGCCCAGGGCAGGTGTAAGGTCATCAGAGCGAGACAGCCTCGAGGCCTTAAGCCGGGCATGGTGTGAGATGCACAGTGAGGTAAAAGCTTTGGTGTTTGGTGGAGGGACTGCAGCATTTCCCCACACATGGACTTTACTTGGGCGGCCTGCCCAGGTATATTAACGGCTGGTGACCCATTTAAGCTTTTTTTTTTTTTTATTTCATTTTTTTTCTGTCCGGCCGAGAGAACAACGCCATCCGCGGACAATCTCCCCTCGCTCTAGCCCTCGCGTACTTTGCTCTGCTATCGCGAGAAGGGTTTACTGACAATCGCACATGCTCTGCAGAGAAACAGAAAGAGAGAGACTTTCTCAGTGGGTCTCGCAGCAGATATTTTACAGGCACAGACCAGGTAAATCACTTCAGCTCATCTGGAGCAGGACAATATGTAGAGATCAAGTGGTAAAGGCTGCTTCGCTGCAGTGGAAACAAATGAACATTTTGTTAAAGACAACAGCAGTTTTGAGCGCTTTCTCACCTGGCTGTCTGACCAGAACCTGCGTGAACCCTGAGGACTCCCTGGAAAGTCGGTACCAAGCTCCATCTGGGTCGCTCAGCCACTCCTCCACAAGGCAGTAGTACGTCCCAGAGTCGCTGCTCTCGGCCCTGTTCAGCGTCAGCACGTAGGATCGGGGTGACAGCCTCTCGGCCTGCACACGACGTCGCAGCCTCTCCTCATCTGCATAGGCCCCGTACTCAAAGGCTCCTGAGCGTTCGATTCTCAATAGGAGCTCATCGGCTTCCGATCCCGTCGCGCGCCTCACGTACCACAGCACAGCAAGCTGTGATTCCTGACTGGTCTGGGAGGTGATGGAGCAATTGATCCTGACACGACTGTCCTCTGGGTACGCCTGAGAGTGGTTGGTCTTTTGCACTCGCAGCTTACTCTCTGCGAGAAAAAAAAAAACGGGCAGGGGAGAGAGAAGGAGCGCAAAGTCAGTCCTTTGGGTGCAGGAAAAATGTGAGTGCTGGTGACAGGTACACAATGCAATTTCTGCTTTGCAAGAGACGACCTGTAGCTGGGTTTATTTCTGGTGGCAGCAGGGCAGGAAAAGATAGTGGTGAGTGGGTGGGTGGGTACAGCAGGTGACAAAGAGAAAGACATACACACAAGGGAAAGGAGGTGGAGATGTCAGGCAAATCAAAGCCGAGGGAATGAGAGGTGTGTTGGTATCAAGGTAGAGAATGTAAGATAAAATGCAGAGGAGACAAGGGTGAAGGAGAAGGAATATGTTATTAGGAAAGATACAAGACAAAAGCAGGGCACCCGGGTCTGTCAGTCTGGCAGGTAGAGAAGGAGGGAGACAGGAGAAGGAACACATTTGTCAAGCAAGGATGGGAGGAGAGCAGATAGGAAAGGGAGGAGAGGACATAGAGGTGTGACTGAGATGTCAGGAAGGAGCTGAGGCTGCCCTGAGTGCTGTGAAAGGATTGGTTACAGCGACATTGGTTGCACGATGGGATTAGCTGCAGATACATCAGGTGTGACTGCGACCAGAGCCCTGCTGTCAAATGGTTTGGGGGGAAGGATTATTACAGCACAGACCATGTAGAAAACACACACACGGGCACGCACACACATGCCTGACAGGAGATATATAGAAAACACAGAGTCACGAGGCCAAAAAACAATTCACACCTTAGAATTCTAAGGCAAAACACTGGAGTTTAATGTATTTATTTATACAACAAGGCCTGCTGCTAATTACATTTGACATAAATCAGGACAGTGCCTTCATCTCGTTCTTAAAATATTTGCAATTATTATTAGACACCGCAAATTTGACTCAATCACGATCACAAGGCTGTTTACCTGCTTCGAACAAACGCCATGCAACTTGCATGAATAGCACAATGTAGATATGCATTTCTAAATTGCAGTTTACAGCTGACCAACTTCAGCGCAAGCTAAACGGCGTCACTCTCAACAATCGTTGTTGAGAGTGACGCCGATCTGATTGGCAGCACTTTGGAGTGCTGGCACACAGACTGCAATCCAAGAGTTGTTTGTTGGCTGAGCACAGTTTGGGGAAACAAATCCCCCTAATTGATCTCAGCAGCAGACAAGCAAGTGCACGGTATGTCATCTTTCAAACCGCTTCCCACCAGAATGAGAAAGGAAGACCTATTTCTGGATGAGGGGACCGAGGTCTGCCAGAGTTGTTAAAATAACACACACCTGTCAGTTGATTGGTTGAAAACACTAATTACAGCCAGTAAAGAAGCCCTCTCAAGAAGCCCTTCAAATGTAGTTTTTATTGCAACTTATAGCAAATACATTCAGAAAAGCCAACTTCCAATTTGGAAAAAAACACAAGTTGAACTTAAACAAGTTATTAACTTTTTGATAATGTATTTGTTTTCTGTTTACTGACACAAATCTGACCCCATTCTAATCACTTAATCTTCTACATTTCCGTTGCATTCTTAAGCAGCCCTCTACACCTCCAATTTCACCCTTGTAGCTCAGGAGATGCTCTGCTATGACTGACTGACTGATTGACTGCCTAGGGTCACAGCCATCTGCCCAGAAAACCACACCCTTTCCCACAGACTGGTGAGCAGGCTCAGCTTTTTGTGATTTCTGCAGATTTGCATTATACATACAGTATGAACACATTTATCTGTATTCAAAAAGATGCTTGACAACAAGGCATCGCCAAACCACCCTGGTGTGCAACAGCATTTCAAACTGGCATCTCAAATTAGTCATCATCATTGCCTCGGTACCCACGAGAGACTTGGTAGGAAGCCTGACAATCTCCCCATCCGGAATTACTGCTGAGCCCTGCTGAATCCTGGCAATCATTTTCTTTCTTTTTTTTCACAGAATTACCTCCAAACCTCCTGAAGTGGAACCATGCAGGATTGGATTGGCACGGGACAAAGCAATTGCCATTCCTATTTGAAGTTTGAATCCACAGCCAGGAGAGAAACTGGGGGCTGAAAGCTTGCTGCCGTGCATCAGTGTTTACAGAAGTGCTTTTTCAAAGCTAAAATAGGCTAATTATTCAAGCCTTATTAGGCAGCATCACAAGCTATTACAAGTTATTATAACTAAGCACTCATTCAAGCAAACGAAGTGGGACAAATAAAATGGAGGAGCAATGAGCTAAGAGAAACAGTACTTTATTTTTTTGGGGGGGGCGGGGGCCCAAACCAGAGTCTCGAATCTCTCTCCAGAATCCTCTTGCTGAGACATTTCTCAGAAAGAAAACAGAGACTTCACAGACACAGCCTGTCACATCTTTTGACATGTGTCTTTTCCCACAGAGAGGTTTCTTCCTCCAGCCTACAGCCATCTCACACTTGCATCAATGCATCTGCTGATGCCAGCATATATATGAAGAAGCTAAAAAAAAAAATCTATATGATGCACATACAGTATGCAATGTTTTTATGTGGTACTGTTATAGTGAAGTTTCATTATGTTGTGGGAGGAGATCCAGCCCGAGTAGCCTGATTAATCATACAGGGCCAACGAGGCGGCTCATCATGTATGTGCTGTCCCTTAACAGTGAGAGCTGTTCTGTGTTCTTGTGTGGCAGCAAGGCTGTCAATACCTATTTTTAGTAATCACATGATCACATGGTCATGGCCACTGTGTTTCTTTAATGAGCCTCAAGGGTGCATCTATAAAGTAAGACACAATGCGCAAGTGGAAACGCATGTTCTCACATGCTCTACAATAGCTCATGTGCCAGTCGAAACCTGGTCTGATCCAGAATAAATTTATAAGTGCATGCTCTTATCTTATACTGTTATTTTTTTTTCTCTTTCTGGTCAGATTATTTTCTCCACAGGAAAAAGGGGTCTGCGCCCCTGTGTCCTTTCAACCTGAGCAGGGAGAAGAGGAAAAAAAAACCAAATGATAATTTGGAAGTTAACCTTGGGCATAAAAGTTGATACTTCATACTCTGCACCTGCCTCTGTGGTTTCCAAGGCAACCCTGTCTCTGTGGCAAGGCTAAGACACCTTTAAGGACCTCATGGATCTTATCTTTTAGTAATCAGCATCTCCCCTTTGTTTGCAACACCAGGCAGGATTCAATGAAACTGAATTATAAAAAAGGTCTGATTCTTTCTCTGCCAAATGCATAAGAAAAAAAATCATTGAGTAGAATTAAGAGCT
This sequence comes from Psettodes erumei, assembly GCA_016785225.1. Classification (NCBI taxonomy): domain Eukaryota; kingdom Metazoa; phylum Chordata; class Actinopteri; order Pleuronectiformes; family Psettodidae; genus Psettodes; species Psettodes erumei. The sequence goes on from JAFBJZ010000360.1 coordinate 317,967, forward strand.
GCAACTAGACAACTAACCCTCACACCCCACAACTATCTCAGCTTCACTGGAGGTACTTCTTTCAGCAATTCGCTGGGCATATACAGCACATCACAGTACACACAAACGCACACAAAGCTGCACAACACAGTCACTAATTGGCTCATTGAACCCTTGTTTCACCCGCTTCCCATGTGTGCCCAATTTGTCTGCTTAATAGCTACAGGAAACTGCAGAGTTGAGACAAAGCTGTCTCTTATTCCTTTTATTTATCAGCGGAGGTAAGTACACAGAGGCTACAAACAGCTCAGTTTTGATAAGGGAGAAGGATAGCAGAGTGCAACCCAAACCCCAAAAGCTGCAGCACGCAACCGTTGTTTATGAGGCAGAGCAGATGAAAACAATTTTGAGTCCAGCGGGAGGAGAAGTGTACAGCTAAGGATGCCACAGTGGCATGTTAGCACACACTAACCACAGCTCGTAACAAAAAGAAACCTTTTTTGTTAGGATAACTTCAAAAGGAGCTAAGGAAACTGTCTGGCCGAGTTTTCAGAGGAGGAGAGTACAACCTGAAATTGTAAATGAAAGAATGTTATCCTTTATTCTTTGGCTACAGAGGAAATTGGACTCCTTTTCCATTTCTGTTTCATGGTGCTGTTCTGGGTAAAGTCTTTTAATACAAGACAGGATCCAAACATTAGGGTTCAAATGTCTGTGTCACCCCTCATGTTTCCCTTTCATCACAGTCATTGTTTTGACCACTCATCACCGCTTTCCTCCCCTCTGTGATCTATGTCTCTCCTGATCACAGTCTGTCTAATCACCTGACGCTAACATGAATATTCAGCAGCCTCACCTGCGGGTTAATGCATATTAATGAGGCATAAATGAAGTGTGAACACTGGAGGTGCTGGTGGGGTCTCTGCTGAACATTTTTGCTCTTTTTACATATAGTCTAATATGCACCTAATGACCACTGAGCAGACAGCCTATGCACCGGGCCATAGAAGCAATGCTTCCACTTAGCAGAAGGTGGGCAGACTGGACAACAGACAGGCAGAAACAGACAAAAAGAGGGATGAACACAAGCAGGAAGACGCGCACAGAGAGAGGGATGAGATTTTTTTAAGAAGACAGGATGAGAGAAAAATTGGAGAGTTATGGGATTTATTGCCAAACTGAGCAGATATTCACAGGCACCTACGAAGAGAGAGCAGAGGACTAAGAGTGATTGTGCGGAGGGAGGGGGAGATAGAGAGAGCCTGGAAAAGATGAGAGAGATGTAAAAGACAGAAAGTGAGAACATGCTCCTGGGGGATTTTGGAAAGCAGCAGGCAGTCTCTCCAGCTCCACTCCAGAGGACTTACAGTCTTAATGGCTGCCTGCTCCGCCTTTAGCATTTGCATTAGCACAGCCCTGGGCTAATCCACAGCCGGGACCCCGAGCTTGTCAGGACTGAGGGCTTTAGACACGCCCTGATCCCCCTGCAGAGTAGCTCACTTTGGTTTGCTGCGCCTTGCCAACCTCTGCAACACAGCATGCTCACATCAACACCCCAACCCACCCCACCCGCCCGCCCGGACCACTGCCCCAGGGGGGCGTAGATCAGAGCAGGCTGCGCGTCTGAAGCGAGGAGGGATGGGGTTTTCCTGACTGCCAAACTGGGAGCCTAATTTCTATGCTAATGACTGCGATGTATCTATGATCCCATTGTGTCAGAGGGATATTACCACTCCTCATCCTTCCCCTTTCCAACTCCCCCTACAATATCATTAAGGCTGGGCTAATTATGGGGATCTGTGCACGTTAACTGCAGCCTTGAACCCACCCAGACAGAGCCCCATGCACACACACAAGTAAACTCCATCCGTATAATTTCTATTCTCCACCAACAGTACAAACACACTGATACACCAACTGCACTTTTGCTCTTCCTTCCTGCCTGTCTGGAAGTGATTGCCTGATGCTGGCTTACCCGATAGGAAAACGGATGCACAAGAGGGTGGAGTGGGGTAGAGGGGGTGGAGAACTGGGGGTCGTGACAGGAAAACTCGGGGAGATTAATAGCCCAAAACAAGCTGGCACAGAGGGGAGAGCATAAAGACATATCATATTGACCTGTCTAGTTGCCTGTGTGTGCTTGAAAGGGGTCCGCCAATAAGCATAAAACACATTACGCTTATTAAGCTCCAGAGAACTGTGATTTTTCAGAATGAGAATGGTTAGTGTATGTGTATGTATATATGTGCGTGTGTTTGTGTGTGTGTCTGTGTATTCAGGAGGCAGCACTGCTGAGCCCCTCCTGCTCTGCTCCTACTATTAGCCCCTGATTTAAATGGGGAGCAGCAGCAGTCTAGCTAGCTCTGAGTTACAACTTCAATTACATCAGCAGCAGGACATACAAGTGCGCATGTGCATGCATATATGCATACACACACACACACACACACACAAAAGGTGCTTAAAAGAGATGAAGAGACACACAACACAGAGAATCTCATTGTGTCTGCAGATTGGGCCGAACAAGGAAATGAGGCCTAGATTGGATTGGATTTGACAGAAAAATTGCAAAGTGTTCTCGCATGCGGGAGGGAGAGTGGGAGGAAGGGCTTGCTCTTCAGGGGAAGAAGACATGTGGGGAAGGAGCCTGACCTTGAATGTCTGAAACAGACGTGATTAATCAAAAACCTTTTATGAAATTATTTTCTGTTTCAGTTCACCCCTCAGAGGCTCTTCATTTATCACCCATCATAACCCTGTGTGTCCGTGTGTGTGTGCAACAGAGTGACAGACTCTGAGTGCACTCTGATTATATGTAGATGCAATGTTTAAACTGTACGCAGGAGAGGCAGGTGGTGTGTGGCAGACGCAGGAAACCCCATACACAGGAGTTCTGCCTCAGGTGAGCTTGTGGGCAAACTCAAACTATATCCACTGCAGCTGAAAACAGGGCACACAATAGATTAACAGCCTTGTCACCAACAATAACACTGTGATAAAGCCGCCATTGTGCAAAGACAAGCACAGTCGCCATATCCTTATTATTCATGGAATACTGACAATAGTGAAAAAGCTATTTGAAGAATAATGTAAACATAACACAGAGAATTATGAGGAGGAGGAGGGAAGCAGGGAATTATAAAATATTGAAAAATCACAAGAGTGAGAAAGAAGCTGGGGTGTGCGTGGTGCAAAACATGCAGCTAAGTGAGGGTGAAGGGGAAAGAAGACATTAAAAGAGACTTGTGGTGAGAGCGCGAACAAAATGTAGAGTGAGAGACAGAGATGAAGTGGCAGAGCCTTAATGAAGATAGACAGCTCCTATCCGGGCCCTGATAAGCAGGAATCTCCGATCACTGCAGCGATGCCAGCGCTATCAATAACAGCTGGGTGGCGAGTACCTCATTGGCATGAAATGAGAGCAAGCGTGGCATCTGCTAGTGCCAGCCCATATTAAATGGGAAGATACCCTCAAGTACGATCTTAGAGAGAGAGACAGAGCGAGAGAAAGAGAGCAGGAAAGACAGGACAAGATAAAGCAGGAGAAAGTAGGAGGCACATATCCTCTCACTCAAAGCGGAACCACACTAGAGCAAAAAAACAACAAAACAACATAAGAGAGGAGGATAAGAATAAGCAAAGCAAAACAAAAGAGATGTGTCATGACGTTTTATCATGTGAGTGCAGGGTAGCCAGGCAAGCGTAGGTGTGTGAGGAGCGATGAGGAGAAACTCTAAGTGGGACACCACCCCACCCCCCCCTCCCCGGCCCCCTCCATCATCACCATCATCATTCTAGCTCAGCCAATAACCAGACGGACTTAATATCCCGCTCCTCATGCCAGACACACGCGCACGGATGTGCACATGCACACACTGAAATGATGAGAAAAATGTATTGAACTCCCAAAACCATCATTAATCTAAACTCCGGTTCCATTAGGGAAGATTCAGCATAATTAGTTTTTGCATGTTTTCGGTGTGTGTGTGTGTGGGTGCGTGCGTGCGTGCATGTGAGTTATGAGTAGATGATATTAGATTGTGTCGTAGAGACTGAGGCTTCCCTGGCGATCTGCCATGCTGAACATGTGTTGCCATTATTGCGTTTCAGAAAGCGACAAAGTGAAAACTCAATCAGGTAAGATCTAATATTACTGCCACTGTATGTGGAACCGTACACCGTGCGTTTGTTATTTTTGTGTTTGTGGAGATCCTCTACTGTAAGGCATAATATTGAATCATGTTCTATCATAAGATAATTACACTTTTGCTCCGGGAGGTCCCGTCCCCCCCGTGTGTATCCATGTACAGCACATTTATGAGCAGATATGGGAATGGTGTTGTTTGTGCTCCTGTGTGTGCAGTGAATCTCTGCATGAATCCTATGGTGGACAGTTCAAGCCGCTTACAATGAACATAAAAATACAGTATGTGTGTGTGTGTGTGTGCAGATATAGCGATGAACTCCTCTCATATGACCCGAGGGACTTGGACAGAGGCCGCGTGCTGCTAATGCAATCTGGAACAGGAAGTAGACCTGGGCTGGGCCGGGATGGGCTACAGGCACCTCGCAACTCGTAAGACGAAACATCCGTCGATCGGCTGACTGCCTCTGTTCCCGTCCAGCTTTTATCTACGTCCAACTTTTCTCCTCTGCGGAATCCAAGATGCATGGAAGTTGGATCAAGGGCGCTATTTCTAATGCTAGTTTTCGCTCTTCCTTTTTGAAGTTCTACAATAATTTAATGAGGACTGCCATTCCACATTTGCAGACCTTCTCATTTTCACACACACACACACACACACACATATACCTTCCTTATGAATATGAGATGGTGGTGGTGTAATGGACCATCAGAAAACTGAGAGCAGCAGTCCGGCTGATGTGTCATTGGGTATCAGGGGTGAGGTCGGCTTCTGTATGTTATGCATACTAAGCATATGAAAGGCTCTCAGAGGCACATCACAAGAAACAGGGTTTGCAGGGGCACTCATGCAAGAACTTGCCCACACATATGTATGTTCACACACAATGCTGGCGAGGCAGTCTTACACATAAACGCACAGGTACCTCGGGAAGCATGATTTAAAGCCTCTCAATTATGTATCTGGTCAGATGCTGCGTTTGCTCACACCTCATTACGTACATTCCCCTTTATCTCACTTCTTTAAGAGAGGAACTGAAAATGCCAGCCGCTCATTTAGCCAGGAGTGGTTAACATTTAAGAAAACAGAGAGGCAAAAGCAGATGGGAAGGAGAGGCGTGAGGCAGAGAGAACTGTCCTACATTCTGACAAATGAATCATCAGTCTAAATAAAGGTCTGACAGAGAGAGAAAACTTAGAAAAAACTAACCAGAAAAAAACCAACACGAGGTGTAAGGAGATGAACGTGGCATGACCAGGGCTGAACCGAGCCTTGGCAACGGCCAATGAGATAAAGGCATAACTCACTCGCTCTCCCTTGTGAGATAGTGCCCTTACACACAGAATGATTGCACCGTTACGGTTACTGATTGGCTTTCAGACTGCGACCGATCACATCGTCACGATTACTGATGGCATTACCAAGGTAACCGATCACTTTGTCATGGAGATGCTGCTGGAGGAAGAGAGTGGGAGGAGGACCCAGTATTTATTCCCCTGCAAAAATGTCTCTGAGTGTTGGGGTCTGTCTGTGTTTGTGTGTGTGTGTGTGTGTGTGTGTGTGTGTGTGTGTGTTTGTGCGAGTCCTCAGGTTTCTCTGGTTTCAGATAAATAAACTGTGTGTGTATAAATGAGCATTCAGGATGATAAGTTGATTTCCAAATAACTCCTGAAGGGGCCTGCAGACAAAGCATGCTCCACGAGAATGGTTAAGGTCAGAGCGCAGTCAAATTCCGCTCCAGTATATATGTGTGTGTGTGTGTGAGACTGTTTACATCAGTTTACATTCATGTGTGCATCTGAATCAATACCAGTCTCTGTATACTGTGGCTACATTCCACTGGCCCACTTTGAAAGTAGTATTGACCACCACAGTCGGCCTCAATCAACTCAAGACAGCATCTTAATTTTCCTCACTTCAACATGGAAGGAGCTGGCAGGCAGGTACAAATAACAAGTCTGCAGCCCAAATATAACATTACATCTACACTTGGCATTTCACAAGATGCTGCATGATTGCTGATCTTATTACAAACAAGTTTAAAACCCACTTCTCATCGCACCCACACACCTTGCTGGTATTCCCCTTGCCAAATCCAATAAAACCTGGAGCCCAACTGGTACTTCAAGTACTACAGTTGATTGCCGGACAGCTTTGAAAGTCAGACTGCAAGAGTTGTTTTTTAAAATTTTTTTTCTCCCCCCATCGGCAGGATGGGCGTTTGCCTCGGGCACATTCACCTGAATAAAATGAAGTATCATATTGTTCAGGCACAACACACTGGGGTAAAGTTGGCGAGTGTGTGTGTTGGAGTGTCTGTGTGTGTTTGTTGTTTGTGTTCAGGCACTAATTGGGCTGTGTCTGAATGGATTTCTGTGCGTGTGTGGAGCACAGAGGGCCAATGACGGCGGTGCAGAATGCCTCCACTGAGGAAAAAGGTTCAAGGACAGATCGCTCACTCTCTTCATCACATTTTCTCACTCTCTCTCTGTCCTCATCCTTTGTTTCTCCCTCTTCTGTTTCACTAATTTTTCGCTTCCTGTGGGATATTTAGAGATCACTTTCACTGCTCTCCATTAGGAGACTCCACCCTGTCCTGCACACAGACTCACACACATTCTTTCACCCATGTCCACCCACACACACACACACACACCAATTAGTAGCTAAACCAGAGACTAAGAGCAATTAGAGAAGGCAGAAATCCTCTAAGTTCTTCTGAATTCACTCTGTGTGTGTCTGAGCAAGTGTGTTTTTGACCGTGTGTCTGAATCTGTGTTTATCCTTGTTTGTGTGCAGGTCTGTGTCTGTTCCAATTAGGTGTGTGTCTGTCTGGCAAGCGGCCATGCGGCTTTACCTGGCTGTAGGACACTGATGCCAAGCAGGTTGGAAGTGCGGTTGGCCACTCTGCTCCAGCTGTTGTCGTAGTTTCTCCTCCAAAGGATGGCGGTGCACTGGTACTTGCCCGCCTCACGACGCCCTGCCCGGGTCACTGAGAGTCGGAAGTTGGTGTTGGAGTGGGAGCGGTCCACTGTGGTGCGGGTGCCCAGCCCCAGCAACTGCTCCCCCCACTGCAGCGTGCCCTCGCGGGTGAAAGTCACCAGGTCTTTGAACTCTCCCCGATCCTCGTCACCCGCGCCCGCGCCGGCCGGCATGAAGCGCCAGGTGACCGGAGGTGGGGACGCGAGGGTTGTGACGGGGCTTGACCAGGCACAGGAGGTCAAACGAGTCTCCAAAGGTTACAGATGGCGTCCGCGATGAGGCCGACACCATGAAGGAGGACTCTAGATGGTAGAAGAAGAGAGAGAGAGGTTGTTAGGACGATGTAACACAATGACAAGCCCCTAAAAGACAGAGTACTGCTGAATGCATAATAATAGCACACTACAGCTTGCATGTGTGTGACCTAGTGTGATCTCCAAAAGATTAAAGTTCAGCAAATGATGCAGGGGTTCATAATCATTTGCACGAGGAACTTTCCTTTTAAGCACAGCCAAGAGGAACAAAGCTCCCTGCTGGAACAAATACACTCAGTATTTACCTCGAGTGCACTGACTTATTTATGGGTAAAGCAATTCCCAAACTTCACAAGCGTTTTCTTCCATCGTTATGGCCTAAAGCACCTAAAGACAGCCATTTAGCTTATGCATGTGCTTGTGTATGTATGTACAATATGCTGTGCTTGTGTGTGCGAGAGTACGAGGTTGTGTGCTCGACTGCGAGAGTGCGCCTCAAAATTAATGGTGATGCAACAAAGAAAACCCAGGGGAGAGATTTCCTCTAAGCGCCGATGTTCGATCTACGCCCAGCTCCTTGCCAAGTCTAAACTATCCTCATTAAGCTAAAAACATTCACCCAACTCCATATATTATTGCCAAGATTCACCTACACTGAAAAGCAGGGGAGACAACATAGAGAGAGAGACTAGAAAAAGAAAAATCCCTTTTATCTGTGGCCTTTAATAACCCAACCCTGCTGCGCCTATTTTAGGGCATTTCAACGAATGTGAATGATTGAGCCTGAAAATGAGAAAGACGATCGTGCACAGATGGAAAAAAAAAAAGGGGGAAAAAAGGAAAATGAGAGGTAGAATGGAGAGACGTTGATGAAGCCTGACTTTTGCCAGATCAAATCCTTCATTTCCTTGAGACTTTGCAGATTTTCCGTTCTTATCGACAGCCCCGTCGCTTTCTCTCCGTCCCCTCGCCCTCTGTCTTGCTCTGACAGCCATCATCCCCGGTGTCCTTCAGGGTGCGTGTAATCAATGGCTTTCTGTCCAGGCTTGGCTACTGCTGGGACAGCTGCCTGGGGCCATAATTCTCTAATAGACAATAACTCTCCCTTCTCACTCTATCTCTCATCTCCCTGCGCCTGTTTTCCACCCATCCATCTATCCATTTCCCTCAGTGTCTGCCTGCCTCTGTGACAGAGAAAAGAGGATTTTACGCTGATCCATTTTCCCATACAAGTCTCTCTTTTTGTTTTTTTGTGAATAAACATGAATACTTTTGTTTCCTTCACTATACAAAGCGTGTGTGGTTCGATGGGAGAGCATGTCTGCGAGTATCTGCTGCACATTGGCGTCTGTGTATGTATATAGTGTAGATAGGTTTCTCACTCATACACACTTTGCCACCCGAGACATCCTGAGGGCCCGTTAAGCCAATCAGCTGGAAAGGAGATTCTGCAGAGAACCTTTTCACCGTGGCAACAAAAACACAAGATTCCTGGAGGACATCCCTCTCCCACCTCCTCCTTGTCTCGTTGAGCAGACGGAATTCATAAAGGAGGTAGCTATGAACTACATTAAGGTGCAGCAGTCGTATATAATGTCTTTATCTTCAGCCTGTGGTTTGGTTCACTTGGAGGACAGGTCAGTCTGAAGCCCAGCCTGAGATCAGGGGGAATCTGGAGCTCGTGTTTCTCCTTTTTCATTAATTAGGTGCAAGGACGAAAGAAGCGAGGCAAGGGTTTGCAGAAGAGAAGAAAGCTAAAACACAAGAAAAAAAGAAAAGCACAAGTGCTCTATCTGCATGGCAGGTTTAGGTCCAGTAATGCTGCATTTGGAGCTAAGTGAGAAAAATGAGGACCAAAACAAATCTGAGACAAAGTAAAACACACGCATTGACCGTCACACAACAGCGCGCATTTAGAAAATCCTTTGATCAACAAGCACGGAGGAGAGGGAGGGGGTGATGTCGAGAAGTGTAACTGAAAAGAGACGAGCAGCCTTGGACTTCTCTCTCTTGATTTGCATAATACGTCCCTTGTTCCTCAAACTAATGTTTCTGTTGTTGCCCGAATTTAACAAATGGCCACTTAAAAACTGACATCTCCTCTCTGCAGCACCGCTGCGTGTTGCTGCAGGGAGCTAATCCATTCGTTGGTTGTGTGTGTGTGTGTGTGTGTGTGTGTGTGTGTGTGTGTGTGTGTGTGTGTGTGTGTGCGCATTGAGCTCAGTGCTCCTGGCCTGCCAGCTCCTCACTGCTCCGCTCCAGTGGCTTCCTCAGCCTGTACCAAGGATGTTGAGCTTAATTCTGCACCGACAGAGGAGACCCACGGACTGTGAAACACATTGCAGCTGCATTTCCATTCTAATAATTCTGCCTAATCCATATGGGAGTGTGTGTGTGTGTGCGTGTGTGTGATGCGTGACACGGAAGCACTGCTCGTGATCTCTGGCAGGTGGTCTGAGACTGAGTGTGCATGTGTGTGTGTGTGTGTGTGTCATAATAGCTCTTTCCCCTGTGCAGTGCATGAATAAACCATGGTGTGGACTGCATGTTCTGCCTGAGCCATTCATCAGTCTTAAGCAAATCACAAACCATATGCCATCTCTTTCATTTGGTGTGCATGTGTGTTTACATGCTTAACTGACTCTGAGGTACTAGAATATGCATATGTTGGGGTTAAATTGGGCTGAAATATCTCACCAACAGTCTTGACTGTGACCGTCTTGGTGGCCGACTTCTCTCCTATCTTCTCCCAGTTCAGCTCCGGTTCGTCTCCGGTCTGAAGCCATTCGACGGCCGTGCAGCGGTACTGGCCCTCGTCCCCGGGTAAGGCGTTGTACAGGGACAGAGAGAACGTGTCTCTTCGCACTTTTTCCACACGTATCTCCCCGTAGCTGGAGCGCTCTCTATAGGCCGGGCTCTGCCAGACCGTGCCATCGCGGTCCACAGTGGCCACCTCCTGAGCCGGACCGGTTGCCTGCTTGTCTGTCCACTGCCAGACAAGGGACAAGGGGCCCGACGTGGACTGGACTGAGCAGGTCAACTGGATTGTGTCGCCCTCTAGGACCTCTGAGGAGTTACTGGACAACGACACGGTGATGTTGCTCTCTTAAGAGAGAAGAAAAAGAGAGAGAGAGAGAGAGAGAGAGAGAGAGAGACAACAAGGTGAGCATGGAGTATAACTGTATATCTGAGACAGGCGGGGAAGGAGTTCACACAATCTCAACTCCTTCTCATGCCGAATCCCACAAACAACAAAAATCACACTTTTTTGTGTTAAAACATTCAGAGAGTACAGGAGGCCACGGGCAATGAAAACAAATTGTTGAGCCCGTTCCCGGGAGTATAACGTGATTCCGTGCAAGTGCTGTGCAGGTGGGTTTTGCATGATTGTGTGTATGTAAGCGCGCAAGTGTGTGGGAGGAACGATAGCGCGGTTTGTAACTGGCCTCCGGCACATCAGAGTGACAGCCAGAGAAGAGGCCCTGGAGAGATTGTGTGTGTGTGTGTGTGTGAGAGAGAGAGAGAGAGAGAGAGAGAGAGAGAGTGAGAGTTTCTCTTTCTGAACCCCATGTAGCTTGTTGACCAAGTCCACATGGGCACAGGAGAGAAGACTGAGATCACAGGGCTCAGTGGCACTTCAGAAGCAGAGGAGGATAAAAGTCTTTACTAGCTCTTCTGCTCTGTTTTTCTGCTTTATCTTGACTCTCATCACTTCAGCGGCCATCAAACATTATGGAGCTGTGGTTGACCCAAAAGCTCTCTTGGCCCTGTGGGGGCCAACACTGTTGTCTCTTGAGGGCGTGGCTCAAGGTTTCTCCTTTTTTTTCTCCATTTCTTCCCCTCAGGCCAAGCTCTGCTGCTTCCCTCTCAGCTCGCTGGTCCTCCTAATAAGCATGAGCTCTCTGTGAATATGGAATAAACTCTCTTCTTACTTCTATCACACTCAAATGAACAAAAGGAAAGCCCTTCATCCTTTTCTCACTTCTGTCTTTCATGTTAACAGCTTCATAGTATTTTTTCGCCCCAGCTAAAAAACCTACTGTATTCTATCATTTCTTTGACACAGAGGCATGAAGAGAGGATTGTTAGACAATTATAACTGTAGATATATATATCCTCCCTCCCTTAAAATGGTCCTGTTTCTTGCTTTTTGCTTTAGGATTCTCTTATTTTCCCTTTTTCTTCTCTTTGAACTTTATTTTTTTCCCAATATTTGCCCCACTAGCTTCTCTTTTTTTTTTTTTTTAAATATAGAAATCATTTTCTCTCCTTCACATCACATCCACACTTTTTTCCTGCCCTTGCTGTTGTCACTTCTACCTGTATGCAGGAGATTCAGTGTGGCATTTAAGATCCCTCACCCTTTCTCATTACAAAAGGTAAACTCATCCATCAACACTGATTTGTCACAACCATTTACCTCTTTTTTCCCTTTGCCATCACCTTCGCCTGCGACTCATCAACTTTAACCCCTGTCGCACCCTATTACCAACTCTTACCCAATTCCCTCAATTAGAGTGATGAAGCACATTTTGAAACTCTCTCTCTCTGTGTGTGTGTGTGTGTGTGTGTGTGTGTGTGTGTGTGTGTGTGCACAGGTGAGAGAGAGCAAACATGGGAGGGCAATTTGTGCATGAAATAAATGCTGCCTGACCGCTACTGCTGTGTTTCATGGAAGTTCTCCCCCAATAACCATGGCTATTATCCTGTGTAAACACTATAAACATCTTTTATGGGGCATTAAGGACTTTTGTTGGAAAAACAAAACCTCCCATGCAGAGGTTCCCCGGAGACTGCCGCAGGCTTGGGGCCATTGTTTTGGGCTGATTTAGCAGAGGGGGTATGGCGCGGTCAGGATAAGGTAGCGTTGGCTGCTTGAGAGGAGATACCACTGTGTGGTTATCATGCTTTATTATACCAGGAGCAGCTGGCTGCATACACTATTCCAGTCCTAAGAGACAGGGGAGCACAAAGAGAAGACGAGATGGAGCACATGACCCCAACTAATGGGAGGGCGTTTTCCTGCTGCTGCTGCTGCTGCTGCTGACGGCAAGAAAAATCTCAGTGCAAGATGAGGAGATTTCTTAAGGTTTGACTGTAAATTTGCACCAATCAGCTGCGAGCCTGACACAGCCGCATCAGCCAGGCAGTCCTGCTTAACCCAGCTGAAGAGGACTGCCCCAGCAGAGCACATTAATTTAGCCCAGGGAACCACTTTAGAGGGCCCTGGAGTGTTCGGCCCATTCTCTGCTTCTTTTCTTTTTCCATGGTTTCATTTCATGGCTGTTAGCTCAGCCTCCTTGAGTCTGGAGTCCTCTGCTCTCCATTATCCCACTATAGTGTTACCCACTCCCAGCTAAGCCAAGGAAATGGGAAGGTCCATAATGCTGCATTACCAATCCTTAGCAATCCACTCAAACAGAAAATACATCAGGAATAAGAGCACCATTATTCTTTCCCCCCTCTTACTCACAGCTAACAATAGAGTCTGTGCAGCTGTTGGTTATAGGCCACCTTGTAGAGAGAGCGAGGGGAGAGGGAGAGGGAGAGAGAGAGAGAGAGGGAGAGGGGGACAGACAGACAGAGAGAGAGGCTGAGGAGGAGGAGCACAGCATGACAATCTCCGCTGCCTGTATGAAGATAAAACTCCTTATTATGAATGATCGTCTTTCTGAGTGTAATGGACAACTAAGGACAGGACAAGCGAGCCCATGGCCTCGTGTACAGATTATTACTCACTGAGTGGCTGGACCGTGATCTGGACATTGCGGGACCTCTTGCTGCGGTCGATGAAGTCTCCCGTGGGTGTCTTCTCCCGCTCAGTCACGCGGCAGATGTACTTCCCGGCATCTTCGGGGCGCAGGTGCTGCAGCTTGAGCAGGTGCACGTTGGTGCTCTCTTTGCGTACGGTCATTTGACCGGCCGCCTCGCGGGCAATATAATCGGGGCCCAGGACAGGCACAGCACTGGGGCCCACCACGGCCACCGGTGAGCTGCTGAAGACCCACGACACCGAGAAGAAGCGCTCGGGGACATTCTGGGCCTCAATGGTGCAGCGAAGCTCCAGCGGCTCACCGGCCGTGAAGGACCGTCGCTCCGTGCTCACCTGAATGCTGAAGTCCCGATCTAAGTGAAGGAGATGAGAGGAGGGGGGAAGGGGACGGAACATCAAGGTTAAAAGGGATGTTTAGCAGAAAAAAATTATATATGGGCAAGTGGCTACCAACAGTGAAGAATGTAATTACTGCATGAGGAACATTCAGTGATAACTGTGGTATATTAAACCAAATACAAAATCCCTTTTTCAATGTTGCACATAATTGTGGCTAAGCAAATACGTCCTTGATCAAACACCAGTAAATGTAAAAAAAACAAACAAACCTTAAACAATGTTAACTCGCATTAGATTTGAAATAAAACAGCAGAATGGAAACGGAGCTGACTTGTTATAATGAAATGTCTAAATACTGTATTGGCTCTGAGTAAAATCAAATGCTGCGTTTTCTTAAGATCCACAATCTGGGATGCTGAACCTGCACACATGCTCAAAAGAGAGAGAGAGAGTGAGGGGGTGAGCCGTAAAGGCGGGGGTCGAGTTGGTCAGGGATGGGCAATAAAAAAGCATCAGTTAGTGCCGACGAGAGAGAGAGAGTGAGAGAGTGCATCGCTCCAGTAAAATGCTGATCTTTCAGAGAGCGCTGCTCTCTCACCCCCTTGGTTTCACCTCTGCAATGAAAAAAAACCCCACATCTAATTAAAATTCTCTTCAGCGGGCTGAAACAGAGTCAGAGGCGCCCGCTCTTCCTCCTCCCGCACGGTCTAAGACAGAACAGACACAGAGCAAACACTGCTTGTGCTAGCTCCTCCGCTCCTCGTCTGCGCATGTGCTGCGGTGTTTGTGCGCGCGCGTCTCTGTATGCGCGCGTGTATTTGGCTGTGTGTTCAGTTGTATTTGCTGTATTAATTTCCAGATGATGAGCACAGTATGTATCAGATACGGCTCCTTTGCCTCTCAGTGAGGTGGTAGCCCCGAGCTGTAATTACAAAGACTTTAAACAGACTTCCTGAGAAACACACTTGTGGAAAAGTTCAAAGCCTGCCGTTGGGAGGGAGCTCGTTATGTGGGGGAACAGTATGATGGGAGGGAATGGGGGGCATTGTTTGGAATACTCAAACACATTAATGCTCATACACACTAAATATATATAATAAAGTGCGTTTGCCTGTGCAGAAAAACATGATCATCTACCAATAATCAGAAAGTTTAATTTTAATCATTTTGATAATTTTTTTGTCTGTGTGTGTTTATAACTGGACATCCTAAGTTTTGGGACTGTACATCTCCCTGGAACTTCATTTCTTACAAACTAAAAACAAAATGATTCACCAAAAAAAAAAAAAAAAATCACTTGATTAATGCATAATGGAAGAATAACTAGTTGCCGCCCTAATAAGACACGTACATGCATGTAATGGCGTAGGCTTGAAGAGAACAATGCGCTGTTGTCAAAACAAAGAACAGCCTGGCTACAACAAGGCAGCAGCACAGCACCGCATTGTATTATGACATTTGAATGTCATTAATTGTAAAGGAAGCGGAACAAAAAGGTAAAAGATCCGTGAGAATTGGCCACCATGCTCCGTGTGGAGCTCTACTGGGACAGTGTTTTACAGGAAGAGCTCAGCTAAGGCAGGGACTCCAAAGGAAGCAATACTCAGTACAAGTAGCAGACGATGTAAAGAGGAAGTGGGTGATGGGGGGGAAACAAACGAGTAAGCGGGAGAAAAATGTAGCGATGAGACATAACTGCAGAAAATGAGAGGTGATGTGAGAGTTGTGAAAAAAGGAGGAGGTGTGGGAAAAGAGAAAAAGGGGAGAAATATTGAAAAGAGTGTGAACTGTAGATTAGGATTCTGTCCATTGCTCTCTCTCTCTCTCTCTCGTGCCGAGTGTATCTGATTAGCTAGTTATGGGGGCCGTCTTGAGATCCACTCCATCTTTTATAATAGGAATCTAATGGAGGAACTGCTCCCTCTCTCGCTCTCTCCATCTGCATCTGTCAAAATATGCACTTGGTGCACACGTTAAGTACACAGGTCCAGGCTAACGGTTTGCCACATTGTGCCCTCATCATGTTATGGGTAACTAAACGAGGAGAAATCTAAATAAATTCATGCGCACAAACACACTTGAGTTTTTAGCACTCACACCCACAGCTGCGTCCCGCTGCACAATTCTGCTGTATTCTCTTTGTCATGCAACAACACCTCCATCCATTATAGATTACAGAGAAGACAAAGAGTGACGAAGGGTGCTGAGAGGGGAGCTCTGTGTGCCTCTTGTCTCCTCCCCGAAGTAGCAGGAACTCATCTGACAAGCCTGCTTTACATCTTCCCTTCTCATCCACCCGGTGCTATCTGGGGCACCATCAGGTTGTATTGGTCCAGAGCGGATCTGATGCTTAATGGAGACTGGCAAAACGATTCCACTTTGAAGTGATTTACTGGCATGAGACACTTGCCACTGTGTGCTGCCTCAGTAATTGAGCTAATGTCAAAATGCTTTATCGCCCATCTCCGTGGCCCCTTCTTGGAAGCATACAACAAGATTCTTTATGCATATGCGGGTGTGATGGGGTTAAAGTCGAGGGGGAGGTTACGAGGACATGTGTGGTGTCGTAAAGTCGTCTTTGTTTCCGGTCCATTAAGTCTGGATGTTGACAGCTTATTAGATCATTATCATATGAGCATATTTCTCCATCAGCCAGCTCAACACATTCTTTGTTTCTCCCACGTACTACCATCACGCACCCTTTGTTACTTGCTCAACCCCATGTCTCCCTCCCACCCTTCCCTCTTCCTCCCTTCCTCCCTTCCATTAGACAATCTCCTCCTTCAGAGCTTGACCTAAACCCAGCACAGTTTCTTTCATTAATGCACTAAAACATAAACTAGACTGGTGGAGAATGAATGAAAACCCATTCCTGGCCAGTGATCCCTGGGCCTGCTCATTGCCTGCTCATTACCTGCTCATTGCTTGGAGAGATTGTGCATAGGTCTCTCGGGTCATACGCCCACGCTGTTTGGAAATGGCTAAATTATTCTAGGATACACTTGTAATGTTGCCCATCAAACAGAGACAAATACAAAAGTGGGGAGTCTGTGGAGGTTTAGTTAAACCCTTTTTAGCAAGCTAATGAGCTTAGCGTGAGATACTAATCAGCAATCAGAGGAAGCCAGCCCACATGCGTGTGTGCGCTTGTCAAAAAGGGGAGGAACTTTAAGAGGAGACTAGGGTTTACCGTCACCCCTCCACTTTTTCACAGAATCGTTACCCCTTTACTCACCAGTGGGCTGAATACGGAGCTGAGTCTTGTCACTCTGCTTGCGGGTCATGGCGAACCAGCTGCCGTCCGAGTCCTGAATCCACTCAGCAGCCTGGCAGTAGAGCAGGCCCTGGTCCACCGGCTGCAGCTTGTGAATGGTCAACCTGTAGGCCGTAGCGCTGGTTTTATCCAGCCTGAGGTCCCCCGCCGCCATCCTCTGCCGGTATGGCCCCCCAGACCGGAGAACAAAGTCCCTTGACAGGGTGACCAGCTCCTGAGGTGGGGCGGCCGCGTCCTCCGGAGACCGAAGGTACCAACCCACGGACAAGTGGGTGTGCTGCAGTGTGATCCGAGACACCTCACAGGTAAGCTGTAGCGTGTCGCCTTCCACCTTGGACAGAGTCTGGGCTG
The DNA here is from genome assembly GCA_016785225.1 of Psettodes erumei. Lineage (NCBI taxonomy): Eukaryota > Metazoa > Chordata > Actinopteri > Pleuronectiformes > Psettodidae > Psettodes > Psettodes erumei. The sequence continues at coordinate 335,064 of JAFBJZ010000360.1, forward strand.
GAGCTGTTACTGTCAACGAGTCAGCGATGACTGCAAAAATAAAGAGGGGAGGAGAGAAAATTAGCAATGAGTCAGGATATATGGAGGCTGTTGAGGATGTAAGGACAGATTAGAACCCCTGACCTGGATATAAAAATCCTCAAAAACCATGTAATTCTGTAATTAAAGGTGAAGAAGCGGCCATAATGGAACAGGTTATTTTGGTTTACACTGTTGTAGAAGTGAAAATAAACAGGCAATCTGCAGTAAGTGGTTCAAAATCTGATTTGCTGCCTATTGAGAGGAAAAGGTGTTAATGCAACCAGTCTTTTGTTTTGAGGTGGCTGCCCTCTACTTCCTCTCTCATACAAACCTCCAGAGATCCCCCTGGCACTTCTTTCAGACTGAGTATATCCCATATAGAAAACAGCTCCACAATTACATTACTTACAGCAATGCTCCCTCTCAATAAACATTTTTTTTTTAAATCACACACACACTGAATATACAAACTACGATGTAAAATTGCTGTAATTAAGTCAGCCCAGGCCATCTATCTACAATACAACTGAAAACAGAGGACAGACTTCAAGCCAGATGGTTGCGAACAGGGGAGGTGAGAGAGAGAGAGAGAAAAAAAGATGTGACCATTTCAGAAAGCACATTAACACATATGGCCTTAAAAAAAATGGAGCCCGTATTAGCTACAGAACTATTGCTGAATGTGTGCTGAGGTTGGGCACTGTCCATCACCGATGGCAGACACAACATGGCGATGACTCCGTTGTGTGCTGTCTGAAAGAGAATTTCACCATAAGTCTGGCTCAAAATCTTTAAAAGATTAAAAACAGAAAGAGTAAAAGAGGAAAGTTGCAACTTATTTGTGTAATTTCGGTTAAAAAAAAAAAAGCACATTATGGAGGTCGGGAAAAGCATTGCTGGTAAAAGCAACTCACAAAAAAGTTTGTCAGAAGTTGGCTTACATTAAGAACATGCCAGTGAAATGGTGAAAACCTGAAGGGATCTGGTCAAGTGCTTCGCTCTGAAGGAGACTGGATAAACGTCTGCCAAGTGTCACTTATGAGCATTTTTTATAAGTAGGCCATGAATATTGCTAAATGTCTACGATTACCTGCTGGGATCACGTGTGCCTAAGAAACAGATAATAAAGCGAGACATCAGCATTCAACGTCCACAGTCTTCCATTTAAACTAGGCTGGGAGAAAATGAATTGAGCGAAGAGAGCGCTGAGAGAGGCTTTCTTGCATTGCCGTGAGGTTATTTGGAGCCCTTCAGAAAATGGGAGTTTATTGTATGGGTATATGCCAGTGGAGTGCTTTGTCAATATGTTTGGCTATTCAGGCTTTTAAAGAATTGTCATTGTGCAGACTACAAATGTGGCACTGTGTCTCTCCTCAACTCACCTGCTACAACTGAGAGTTGCAGGGGAAAAGAAAGGCTTAATCCTGCATTCTTTGGAGCGTACGCAAGTACATACTACACGCACGCACTTGCACGTGTGTCTCTGTACTCATGTGTTTGTGTGTAAAAACATGAGTAAAACAGAGAGCTCGGGATTGCAGGAACAGAGAAACAGACACCGCTAATGAAACAAATGGGGGTGGGAACAAAGGCAGAGAGATCAGAGAAAAAAAAGATGGAGGGGGCGGAGGAAAGAGGCTTGACATCTGGTTACTGGAGTTTAACGAGACACTCAAAGAAAGAAACAATGGTTAAAACAGAAGTGGCAGGAAAATAAAGTGAGTAATCGGGTGGGTCAGACACAGTGGCACTCTAATGAGATGCTACATTCTGGAGATGTATACAGTACGCCCAGGACAGGAATAAGCAGTTTCTCGCGGAAGCGTGAGGCAATCTTGAAAATACTGAAGAGGCCTGACTGAATATATCATCCGATCCACTTCTAAATTACCGTCAGTTTCTGATAAACAGCCTGGCAGCGAGGGAGACTAACGGCAGTCATGGGCAGCAATAAAAACTATTCTGCTGATATATTTGTTTGTTGGTTGTATGATAAAATGGCAAACATGGGAATCTTACTGGGCCTGTATCAGTGTTTTATATTCAGATGTGTTATTTATAACAGGTGGAGGCTGAGCAATCTGCCTCTCCCAATGGCTGTAACTGCTGGGCGATAATTCTTCAATATTAACATTTACTGATTTTCACTGGAATCCTACTGTGACGCTATGAGCTTACGTTATTGTTCAACAAAACTGTGTTGTCTCAGTGAAAGATACTGAGAGATTAAAAACAAATATGAAGAGTATATTTCACAGTGCAGTGTGTGTGTGTGTGTGTGTGTGTGTGTCAGTGCAACCAAGTCCATTGCGTTTTGGAGTTCGCCCACATTCTATAGACATTTTCCAATAGTCTGCCTTATTCGTGTGTGTAGATTGGGAGGACAAAAAAATTAGAAGCACAAGTTAATCCTATCTTAATATCTCACTTATTCCATCAGCTGTTGTTACTGGAAAAGGACGTGCCTTATCCAAGTCCTCTGAGTCAACAATGAGTGAACGGCAGCCCCACACAGACACACTGTTACCACAACAACACACCTACGCTACAACCCGCCATTGCCATAGCAACCCTCCCACATGATGATGTCAGGCCTCTGAGAACACCCGGGAGTTACTATAACTACCACCCCCCCACCCCCCAACCCAATTTTTAACCTAACTGCCATTCACTATGCGGACCCCACCTGGGAACCCGAGTGCGAAAACAGCGAGCTGATTCTTCACGTCCTGTGGACCACTGCTTACAGAGATGCTTAACACTAAAATCCTCCGGGCCAATCAGATCCACACACACATATAGCTATGGGAGATAGAACCAATCAGACAGCACCAGCCAATCTCAGTATATCCAAGGGTCAGACAGAGGTTGTAAACACACCAAGATCCTTCAATAGCCCCGTCGACCTCAATCTGGGAAGGATTAAGAACAGCATGAGATGGCATTCTCGGGCGCGCACATAAAAGTTGTTTGTGTACATACCCACTTTTGTGACTGGTGAGGACAATATTAAAGAACACTGTTGTTACCGAAAAGTACTGCAAACGCATCAAGGAGCGATATTACACCACTATATTTCTATATTTATATTATCATATAAAGATGAATTTGGACAATACTTCATTTTAAGTGAATCTCCCACTCAGTGTCCTGTCCTGCCTCAGTAAATACTCAGCACGGCAAACGCGTATCAATCTCCCCTTTCTAGCCGTATTTAAATTCCCTCACTGATGCCAACAAAACAACCAGAGAGGGTGTCCTGAAGTTGATTGGAAAGCGTAGCCGATTCAAAATATTTAAGCACCACATTTAGTCATTTCACCTCCACAAAAAGCTGTGCATGTGTTCCAAAATCTTTTTCCCTTTTGCATCACATTCTTAGAGACCGACATCTCGAAGTACTGGTGATTAAAACACACTTTTTTAGAAGTAAATTAGGTAATGTTTTGCATTTTTTAGATGGAGGTTTTCATGTGTGGATGTGAAGGAAAGACATGTCACTGTTATTCTGCTTTTTTTTGGGACCGACATAGAAGCTGTCAATCCCTTATAAATCTTTAAAACTACTCTCTTCCTGCTCTACCTCATCTGCAATTTTTTGCTTTCATCTCTTTCCATTCCTGATCTTTCCCTCTACTCTCTCAAGCCCTCTGAAGTGAGCGACGGTTGTCATCTCTCAAGCTGGCCTTTAAAGTCCAGTCACACAGGGATAGAAGCGCGGGGGACACAAGGACACAAATACGGGGGGGAAAAAGCGATCTCGCAAAGACGACACAAGACGGGAAAAGAGGATCATTTAAGTCTGATTTGTGCATTTCGCATGCAATGAAAACTTTTAACATCTCTGCAGAATGTGAGACGCAGGAGCAGGAAAGATTCTTTACAAAAAGAAGTAACTGGAAATCAAAGCAGCCGTGTTTGTTTGTGTGGCAACATGTTTTTTTTCGTTTTTTTAAAAAGGTGGAACAAAAAAAAAAAATAGTGAAGATCCAACCACCCGACTCGTCGCACTCTCTGTTGTGGTCTCGTCATGGCAGACGATGATTACACGAGGAACTGGAGAGATTCAGAGTGCCCTCTGGATGCTAACGTCTTCGCTCGCATAAGCGTGCGCTCTCTCCACTTTCAGCGACTGAAACAACACATGTACACACCCACACAGTTGTCATGTCATTGTGGTTCTTTTTTAGCACATGTGCGTGTTAATGTGCTCATTTAAATGCCTGAAAGTTAACTATAAAAGTGGCAAGTTTCTGGCCTCGTTGTTTAGCTTAGCCTCAGTTTGGAAATGTTGAATTTTTGCCACCGGCTGCTGGCCAATCAGAATGAGGAGTAGATATTGAAGGTGCATAAAGATGGCGTTATCCATGAGGCAGCTGTCTTTTACATATATTGTTGTGCAATCAACTCCTATGACAGCTGATGGGCAAGCCACACTGCAGCCAAAAGATTGTGGACATGTGTTTGTTGGATATTTCACTCCAAGACTACGGGCTTTAATCTGCTGCCACACTACCCTCTGCTTTTCTGGGAAGGTGTTCCAAAAGATTTTGGAAACTGGCTGCAGAGGTTTGCCCCCATTCACACACAAAATCATCACTGAAATTGGGCATCTTTGTTGGGCGATAAAACCTGGATTAATTCAGTATTTCATTCCAAAAAAAAGTGTTTGAAGGATCTCAGATTGAGACTCAGGCCAGTCATGTTCTTCCAAACCAATCCTAGGTACACCCTCTTTTGGGATGTGATTTCTGCTCAGGTGCACTGTTATGCTGAACAGGGAAAGGCCTTCCTTAAACTGTTGCTGTAAAAAAAATAAAAACAGAACAGCATACAAAAGTAAATGGACCATGGTCTTTGTACTTTTACCTTGTAGTGTATGACATTCTTAATACATTGCCTAGTAGTGCAGATGTTCAGCCACAGCTGAAGTGGTTATTGCTTTCCAGCGTGTAATGTCCTTCAGTGTCAGTGTCTGTGTGCTGCTGCAAAGCAAATGGCCATTTGGCAAAGCCAGTAGGGTAATTATTGTTAATTACTCTGTGAAACAGAGAGCACTGCTGAGAGGAAAACAGAGCAAGTGGGAGATTCTCAGCTCCACTTCATGTGAGTCCAGCCTCATCACCAAGCAGATGTCAATTACTGACCCAGTACGCCTGCAACACATGCAGGCGTACTGGGTCAGGAACTACCAGAAAGAAATAAACAGAAACTGTGCCTACACCTGTCTTTCTCACATTTATTATACATTATCCTGCCCATTCACATCCTCCACTCTTTTGTTCTTCCTCTGTGAGAGCTGCTGGTGAGTCAGAATGAGGGATGAAGTGGGAAACTGGGAGAGAGGATGGTAAAGTAGGAGGAAGAGGAAGGTAGGTGAGGATTAAGACAAAGGAAAAGGGGAAAAAGAGAGACAAGATGAATAACCAAGAGGTGGTGCTCCTTTGCTCGATCCCACAAACCAACCAACCACACACACACACACACACACACACACACACACACACACACACACACATATATATATAAACCAAACTCAGGAAGTGGGAAAAGTCTACCTTAGATGAATTATCATTGTGTTGTAGCATTTATAGATAGGTTACTTCTCAGTCTTACTTCACTATCTTTAATTCATGCATGCACAAACACAAATCTGGTGAACAACACACAAGGCAAGCACTTTCTCTGGGCAATCAAGCACGTCTTCAAACAAAAACACCATGAGCAACCAGTAAAGCAAACTCCGACGAACTGAGCTCCGCGCGCTATTCTCAAGAGCTTGTAGTGATGATAAGGACAGGATATGGAGCAAGACAAAAAAGAGAGACTGAAGAGTAAGTATCATGCCTTGGAGCCAAAAAACAGACATGTGGGAACCCTCTTTAACGGAGAAGAAAAGGGTGAGGGAATTAAAGAGAAGACGGGAGCTGAGGGATGCAATGTGGGATCTAGGTCTACAGCGGGGGGCCATATCCATAATACAACACACGCTCATGATCAGATGGGCCGCGCACCTGGCTGAATCTAAAGCTACAGAATACCACTCCTTTGCTTGGATGTTTCTGTGTTTTCACATATTTATGTGTTGTGTAATACAAAGATAAAATATGTTGTGTACTGTGCAGACCCAGAGAAACAATTACATATTTATTAAGTTCTTATGTAAAATGTTGTTAATGACGTCCCCCTTTAAACCTATGACAATGTACAGAATTAACACAGAGCTGAGCAGAGTGACCAAAACTTCTTTCTCTTCACTTCAGTGATTGTGGCTAAGCTGTAATGTAATAACTACACATTTTAATTGTACTCAGTATGATAAAAAATTGATGGCCGGGGTGTTAATGATGCCTTGGAACTTCATAATAAGGGAACACCATGAGAAACATGGCAAATTCATTAGAATTTAGATAATAAATAAATTCATTAGTCACTGTGGACTCGACTTGCAATTATTTGCAATTAGCTCCCAGCTCGGAAAGCTGTCAAACATCTGATGTTACAACGGCTAAGTTCTTGGTCAGAGGCATGAAAGATTTTTACAGTGCTGAATACATTTTGGCAGGACGAACGAAAGCTTGTGTAACACATGGATCACATCGCATTCATCCATGTGACAAAGGCAATAGAACCCGAGACTTTTTCACATATTACTGTATTTGAAAAACACAGGACCTTGATTACAGAAAGTCATAGCTCGTTGACAGGTGTAGAATTTCTTTTGAATAATCAAGTAGTTATCTTAACAAAATGTCTAATTTTTCTTTCTAATATTATTTCCCCTCTGTGGATCAATGCAGTTGTGGGAATTAGAGGGTGGAAGTGGTTTTCATTTCAGCTCCGTGTTGCAGGTCAATCCTGGCTGTCTTTCCCTTGCTACTTCGGGGATGATGAACTAGTTTTCCACATTCCCTGCTGTATATTGAGCACAAAAATAAGTGATATGTAATATCCAAGCTCAGCATGTACAGAATAAACTGTCTCTTTATGCATGATGAACGATTGTTTATTATCATCATACATCACAGACCACAGCTTAAGCATGAGCCCGTCATATTACCTGTTTGTGTAAACTGACTGATTTTGAGATTTCATAACAAACTGATTAGAAAATAAAATACACTTAATAATTTGCTTTTTAAATGAGGCACCGAGTTGAATTTCCCCCATGATCCTATCTGATCAAAGGGGCTTGCACGTGGTCCTATCATAACACACCAACTCCAAATCTCCTAAAATGTGAAGAGAGATGAAACAGAAAACAAAGAGGGGATAAAAAGGAAAGGGTGAGAGAGGATATGAGAGATCTTACAGATGCCGTTATGAGATTTTCAGTCTGTGAAGTCCCCCCTGCCAGTGGAGCATCACTCTCATTGGGTGTGTGAGTGTCAGTGTGCGTGCTGTGTTGTAACATGGAGGTCACAGTGACTGAAAGGAGAAGGCCTCTTCATTTAATAAAGGGGAAGCAATCTGAAGCAATCTTTCCTGTCTCCTTACACCGTCATTCCTCTTCAGGCTCTGTCCCATTTTTCTCCTCGCTCAAGCCATATTCCGTTTACGTAACCTCCCGCCCGCCCCCCCGAACCCCCGACCCCCACCGTCCATTCGCCCTCCCCTCCGCCACATTATATGGTGAGTCTCCTTTCCCTCGGACAAGTTGCTTGTCAGCACCCAATTATCACTTATTCTGTTTTTCTCGGCTTCCTTCCTCCAGCTCATCCTCTTCACGGCCATCTTAGAAAACAGGCAAGCGTGTTTTATAAGGTGCTGATCCCTCTTTAACCAGCTCATACTCTGTCAGTCAGGCAATGAACATATTGAAAGCTGAAAGTTTTTTATCCTAGGGGGGATCATAAAGCTAGTAAAGGGCGTAACATCTGCTGTGTGTGTGTGTGTGAAAAGGAGACAGAAAGAGCTACACCCCTGTGGCTAATGCAGCTTATCTGACTATAAAGGGAGCAATCTGTCTCACTATATTTCAATTTTTCCATTAACCACTCGTCATATCGACTTCAAACTTGGCAGGCATGTTGCCGAGGACCCAAAGAAGCGTAGTGAAGACCAACAGTTTTTTTTAGAATGAGAGGTTGTCAAGAAAACTTGCATTTCTTTGTTACTTCACAAAAAGAAAGAAGCAGACCATAACACTACAAGGGACCCGGACAATAAATAGCACACACATGCCAAGGTTTGCTTTTAATGTGCATCATATTTACTGGGCTTTTCATTTGCAAACCAAGTCACTTGAGCTCAAGGATCCGTGGACACAGTTTACAAATCTGAGGACTCAGACTATGAACCGTGCAGATTTTTAAACCTCGACCCAGAGGGGAGCTCCGTACCACTGTACTTTCAGTAGGGTTTTTTTGTAATGGGTCATTTCTGTGAAGTTGTTTGGCTGAGGCTCTCAGGGAAGCTGCAAGCCGGATTAACACAGACCAAGCAATCAGCCCCTATGGACGGGCGGATTTTGAATGGCCACTGTAATAACTATACCTAAAAGGTAGAGGGAGGGGCACACTGGGTCCAGGCAGTCTCTCCCTCTCTCTTACACACCGACCCAAACACACACACAGTAAGTCCTGAGGCGACGGCTGCTCTCTGACACACACACACAAACACACACACACACACACACACACAAATATAACTGAGCCCCCCCCGCTCACCAAAACATTTCCTCCAGAGCTGTGACTCAGCCATACTGGGTCACTGAATTACAAATAGTCCTCAGGGGAGTGTGCTGCTTATTAACATTATTTTTTTAGAGGAACATACAGCAAGTTAATAACACAACTTACTTGCACGGCATCTTTTTTACAAGCATGTGCTGAGTTGCAAAATGCATGAATTTAGAAGGAAACAAAATAACAACTGAATCACCTTACTACAACTTTTTTGTTAAATGATTTCTCGTGCAGGTTTACCCTTTAATAAATTTCTAAATGAAATTTACATAAAGGATAAACCTTTATTTATAATGATATATAATCCTTATTTTCCTATTCATTTCCTGGGAATTTCCTCAACAATAAAAGCTGAGTTTCCACTGAGGGCGGCAGAGGATTTAAGGAGAGACACAAGGAAAATGACTGGATTTCTGAGCCTGTTTGTTTCTGCAGCATCAGCCAGCTGTTTTCTGGTATAAAGGCTTTGAAAAACATACTGCATAGACCTGCCCAGCATCAAACTGCGGACAAAGATACCAACGAGCTGGGTAACATATCTATAGGCCAAAACAAAGTTAAAGAAAACTAAACTTGCATTTGCCAGTTGGCTCAAAACATGAAAGAATATCACTTAATACATTTCTAAGAAATCATAGGAAAATGGAGGACACAAAAGAAAGCACTACCAATATAATGTGATAATAAATGGAAATAATAATAATAATAATAATAATAATAATAATAATAATAATAATAATACTAAATGCCATTTATTGGAATACATCTAAAGCACTTTTCAAACACTCATCAGGTTTTACCAGTTTGTTGCATTAAAACTGATGTGTGTTTGTCCATGTTATCTCACTGGACAGCACAAGCAGAGAAGGAGAGTTACAGCAAAAAGGAGGAAGTGGGAGAAGAAAAGAAAAGAAAGATGGGCAGCGAGTGAAGGAGTGGGCTTTGTAATTGTAACAGGAGAATGGTGACGTGGAGTTTAAAGGCTGAATGTTGCGATAAAGACAGGCATCCATGGTGAGAAGAAGCTTTCAGATATGAGACGCTGTTTACACAAAGGCAGAAGAGGGGGATTTACCACTAACTAAAGGCGCGTGCTAACACACACCGGCGCGTACGCACACATTCGCACGAGATGACACTACCTCTCACCGAGGCCCATCCAGGAAATGAGCCTGAGTGAGCGTGTTGGGAAGATGGAGAGTAAGCGGCAGATTAAAAGGCAAGGCGTGAGAGGAGGGGTAGTCTGAAGAGAGGTGGGAGTATGAAAGACAAATCTTCCTAAGAGCATTTGAGCAGAGCTGTGTGCAAAGCTATCGTTGACTGAAATCCTTTAGAGCATCAAAGATTTACTCATCATGCCTAAACATATGAAATATTCCAGCCAGCCCTCAGCATCACACTCCTCTCACACTCCCTACATTTCTCTTCTCATCCTCCTTAGATTCAGACCCACTTTCTCCATCGCTTTATCCGCCATACACTTTCCTTATCATTTCCTGCTTTCCGTCTGGTCTGTGTATCCACATAACAGAAATTATAGCAAACACTATGTGCTCAGGAGGGGAGAAATTCACACAGACAGCCAACTGTCTGCGTCTGTTTGTCTTCCCCTTTGCTTGCTGTCCTGGAGGTTGTTAGCACATGTGCCGGGATTTTGCTCTGTCTGCCAACATCAGCACAAAACACACAGACCCCAGAGTCGTTACCACTTCTATACGCACACACACACACACACACACACACACACACACACACACGCGCGTGCTGCCATGCAATAACCCGTCCACCTACAGGCACGCATCAATGCACATGGGCACACAAAACACACCAAGCGCAAATCACTCGCATTCATGCTGCTTCCCACTTGAACACTATAAACAGCATTTATCAAGTATATTATGATTCTGATGTTAGTGGAGGTGCAAGTGCTAAAACTAATAAGCTCCATCCCTGCACTGCACCTACTGTGTCTCCACTTTCTTCTTTCTCTCTATAACCCCTTACAGGCACTCCCACCAGCTCCCTCCATCCATTGCTCCAGCCCCAGATGGTAAAGCACTGTGACCAATTAAAGACTTCCCTGAGGATAGGACCAGTTATAGCCCCTGCCATCTGACCATTTCTCTCTCTCCGTGTGTGTGTGTGTGTACTTACACCTTACAAAGCATACCATGTTTTTATCAGTCTACAAAGCCTCACTTTTTGGCCAGTTCCACATGCCTTTTTCCCTTAACAGGCAAGGTGGCACGTGATATTCCGAGCAGTCATTTATAAATATTTTTTATAGTGCATAAACACGCTATAACAAGGTCGTGAGCGTCACTTCATGGGAGCACAAGGCACGGTTCGAATGCAGCAGCGTGTGGAGGCTGGCCAGACGTGCAAATTATTAGCAGGTGTGCATCGAGGGACACAGAGGGGGAAAATAAAAGCACAGCAAAGGGAGGTGGGCAGTGCTCAAGTCACCAGGCGCCCATCCAGCAGGGCAGCAGATGAGGGAGCAACTGTCTGAACCGTCAGCACTGAGGGGAAGGCAGGCATATGCCAACTCAACCCCACTCTCACACACACACACACACACACACACACACACACACAGTTCTCTGCCCACATCCCAAGGTGGCAGTTCTGGCACGGGGGCACAGGTGGCAGCATATGTCGCTGTCCACCCCTCAGTCAACTGAAAGGAAGGGGCCGATCATGCATCTGCCCATGTGTGTGTGTGTGTGTGTGCGCAGTACGTCTTCACACAAATTCAGAAGTCCTCGCTAGAGCTTTTAGGAGTTTGTGAGGGTGCATGTGCATTATTAGCTTCTGCGCTGCAGATTTTTTTAGATAGCGGTGTGTGTCTGAGACGGAGCTGGAGGGTCATCAGCTTGCTTGCCTACAGTGCTGCTTCACCAAAAACGAGTGTAGCCTCCCAGGCTTCTCCCACTTCTACATTTCACTTCTACTACGGCGGGAACAGCCCGCGGCTAGCTCTGCAGCCCGCACTCAAATATCATTACATAAGATGTTTTAACTAATCCTCTGTTTCCCATTGCAAATAATGAGGCTGTGATTAGCATGCTAATGAGGTGAGCCAAGGAGGTGGTGACTTCTATGTGAGTAACTCCTGACTGGATCTTGTCTGGAGAGAAAATAAAAAAAAAACGTGGGATATGCTACCTGTTAACTTTTCAATTTGTCACAAAAGCCTAAGTAAGCAAAATACCATGTGTACCAACAGTAAAATGTTTCACATATTCCTTAACTGTGGCGAAATCTAAATGAAAAAGATGCTGCATTGTCCTTGCCAGTTTCTAATATTGGAATACAGCATTTTCATGACATGCTGCTGCTTAATCAGCAGGAAATTGATATTTAACATCATACCTTCCCCATATACGACTCCTGCTCTTCGTTTAATGGGGTTTCCCCGTTCTTGCTGCTATGTAACACACAGCATGCTGGCACAGCCGAATCAAGAGCAGCTTATGTACTCGTGAGCATATCCAGCTGTGTTGTGCAAACAGCTACATCACTGCCACCCACTAGCTGGTAGTGCAAGAAAACCAATTTGCCTGGGTACTGTTGCCCTTTAATGATGCCAGTTGTCTACCTCCACACACCAAGGATACATCAATGTGAAGAATTTCTGTCTCGGCATCTTAAATGGGTCAAACAGTGATTGAACAACCTGCCCGAGGACATGATTGCCAATATCTGGGCATGTTCTTGTACATTTGAGTGTGTGCAAATGGATTCTGATGCCTGGGTGTGTGTATATTTGTGTCCGTGTCAAAAGGGGTTATCGCTTGAACCAGGAAGAAAAAAAAAAAAACCCTCCTACCCTTCTTGCACTCAGATAAGGCTTCAAAGCAGCTGCCAACATCAAACACAGCCTGAGTGTCCTGGACCACACTCACCACCGCAGGAGTCCTGGAGGCTATTATACCACAAGTTCCACCCTTTACTAACGCACATTTTAACGACACCAACACAAACACTCATTAGGACGTCCATTCACATCCATATTCATTGCTGAATTCATTTTCAAACTGTGGCTGTGCTCTGTAAATCTCTCGGAGAAGAGGCAGTGGGCCCCTGAGGTTTAGTGCTTAGCTAAGTTAATCAAATCATCAAGAGGAACACTAGCATATCTTTAGCCCATTATATGAACATTAATAAACATATACGCTTACACACACACACACACACACACACACACACACACATATAAGCATGCATCTCTTAACATATTAAATCCTTTCTCATTAGCCCAGCTCAGTAGTGTAGGCGAAAAGCTAAATGCAGAGCATCGCTGACATCATTTATATTTTCATGAGGATAACCGCCAAAATTTGTGCTTGCTTGAAAGTGTTTCTGTGGGCTATGAGAGCATTTAGATTCACGTTTAAGGGCAGAAGCTTATTAATTGGCACATCATGCTAATCAGCCGCAATATTTGGGGCATAAGGCGGAGCTAAAACACGATGTGGCCTCATCTAAAGGTTCACCAGCTTCCTAGGATCCGAGACCAGCTCTTTGACCCGAGTTGGGCTGGGTCCAGTTTTCTATTCAGTCTAACTGAGTAGGTCAGGGTCCCACCAGTGCCAGGTCTGTGTGTCTAATTACTGAGTAAATGCAAGCAAATCCCATCTATCTTAAAAAAAAAAATGTTTTTCTTAACATTACAGAGCGTGAACTGTGAAATGCAGGGAAATATTGCTGCTGTTTTTAACCACGGATGCTCATTAATTGGCAGCACATCATGCTGCTGTCAGCATTGAAATTCTCTCTCCATTTGTTTGTTTCATTTTTCTGTTTGGAAGAACAGCATTTAAATTAGTTCTAATATTCCTCAGGTCCATTTAGACTTTGTCTCACGTTTCTGTTGTTGGGACACTTATTTTAAAAACATATTCACGGATGTCAGGTTTTTGACAGGTCCATTCCACATCAGGTCTGGAACTTTGGACCTGTAAAGCCTCATCATTGTGGTCCTCTGATGATGTCACACAATTAGAGTTTGAGACAAAATTTGAAGACAAATTTAAAATGTAGTTGCCCCTCCAAAACTCCTCTCCTCTAATGTGATTGTAATTTTGAGTAAAGCTGTTATGAGGCCCTAAGATTCCTGTAACAATTTGAAAACTTGGAGTGCACTTTATTCTTCCCCTCATCCCCTTAACACTGTCCCCAAACTACACTACTGTTCTAAGCACTAAAAGTGATGATGCCTGAAACCTAAATCAAATCAATATTTTTTGTGACTGCCCATTGCCTTTAAAGCAGCACCATGTTTCCCTGGTGGCACTGCGTGATGGATATAAAAACTTAAAGTGCCTTCAAAGTTTTGAACAGCACTGTGCATGCATTATAGCACAGCTTGCCCTACAGGACTACAGAGTACTAAGGTGTCTGGTTGGCCGTGTTCAGCAGCCCTGTTTTATTCACAGCGCGACAATGTTCTATTCAGCAGATGTATTGTCTACTACAGCGATCTGCTGGGTTGTTAAAGCCCTCTTCAGTGATGTTCAGTAGAAAGCATATGTTCCGATGGGAGCACTCCAGCAACGTCCCTCTCAGACTCAATTATGGGTGCAACATCTGTCCTGAGTGACAGCTCACTACACTGTGTAACTGCCACTGTGTTTGTGTTTCCCTGTGTGTGTATATGTCGTGCGTCTGTGTATGGTGGGTCCGAAAGGCAGTAATGTTATTGAGCAGGAAGCCCCGTCTGCTAAAGTAGATGAGATGTGCAAGAAAATGGCAAGCCAGACATGGTGATAAAATCTCTTTCCATTTGGAGTCCTGCCTGAGCTGCAGCTTAGAGCCAGGATGTGCACGCGCACACACACACACACACACACACACACACACACACACACACACACACACGCACAAGCACGTACCAACGCCAAAGAAGGGAATGTAATTGTAAATGAAACTGAGAGGTGACGGTGAGGCCAGAGAGAGGGGGAGCAGAAAAAAAAGCTAGAAGTGTCACTGCAAGGAGAGATGAGGGAGATGAAATGTTCCAGTCACACACAGGCCTCTGCTCCCAATCAATACCAAAGGACACAAAGATACAACTTCCCTTGTCTATTTATCTCGACTTTCTCCCCTCTACACAACTTTTCCAGCAGGCATGTCTACTATATCTTTCTTTGTCCGCACCAGACATTTGTCTTCTCTAAAAACAAGATTCCTACCTTTATCATTTTTCTTCCCACCCCCAATTCAGTCACTACCTCCCTTTACAATCTTATGCTACGTGCTTCAATCAACCTTGTGCCTGTGATGAAGCTCTACGAATAGCTGTATTGACAAAACTATATACCTCCATGACCAACACCGGCTGGGGGCCCAGGCGGGAACCTGACTAGATTGAATTTGGAGCGCTGGATTAATGGGGGGAGAACATGGAGTACAGAGGATTGGGGGTGGGGGCTCTCACCGATGCCCAGTATGAAAGACAGAATGTGAGATGACAGCTTCCCGTTCGTCTCATTAAGTGAAGCAGAGGAGCGCAACTTGGCAGTGCCGACTCCCCCTGTGAAAAGAAAGTCAAGGGAGATATACAAATCAGCAACTCGCACGCTCGCTGCTGAGCTCGGCAGAAGCATGATTCAGCCACTTCCGCACCGTATGTATGTTCAACAATGCACGGCCTCAGCCAAGCAGAGAAAAATCAACACCCCTGTTCTTTGCCCCCTTTCACAAACACTCAAGCCCGAAGGTTGCACGTGCGCAGGAACGCACAAATAAAAAAAATGATAACTGGATGTTGACCTTGGGTAGGCCCAGCTTCAAAGATTATTAGCTTAACTGTAGAGCCACGGTTTTACCAGTCAAAAGGATTCTTTCTCCACTGAAAATGGAAGAATAAAAATGTAGGCCATAAATATTATGAAAATAAAAAGGGTGACCTGAGAAATGTGGTATTTTACCAAGGCTTATTCTGAAAATGATTGGCCCAACACTTTTCTTCTTCTTTAATTGAAATTCCTGGGTCTCATCTCCAGCCTTTTCCTTATTTCTCTTTCTTTCGCTGCTTCCTTAAGTCGTGCTGGCTAATTGCGTTTAGAACTCCTATGTTGGTTAGTAACTGGATTAACCTTATGAGTCAGATCAGGCAGAGACTATTTAAAGTGCACCCCTTATAGCGCCGGTTGTATTGTGGGTAATGCCTCAGGGAGGTGTAACCAATCACAGTGGAATCGAGAGGGAGAGCTCATCATTTATTGGTCACACACCCTACTCAGCATCACCCCACTATCCATTTCCAATACTGCCTCTTCTCTCCCCATTCCTCTCTTTTCTAATTTCCTCATCTCTACCATTTTTGCACCATCCATCTCACTTTCTTTTCTTCTAAACCACTTCCTGCCAAACTCAGATTTTTTCCGAGTCAAACATCTGAAGATGAACGTTCCCTTCCAGTCTCTTGTCCGGTGGTGAATAACAGAAAAGAAGCAAGAATACATCTGTCTTAAAACGTATGAAGGCTTTGGGTCTCCAGCTCCATTACTAGAGGACTGAGAATGGATGACGGCTGCCAAATGCGGAGGCCCAAATCTGTATATCTGCCAGCACGGTGACTTCTATGGCAGTGAGGCTATATGGCAGCTTCATAAGTAAGAGCACTGTGATACTTGACTCAGCGAGGGCTTGTTGTTCTGCTAACTGTTGGACTTGCTCACACACAGGCTGGTGCGTAGGATAAGGACAACCATGATGGCTATGTCAGGCTGTTGTCCTTTTCTTGTGCAATCTGATGTGTAGGAGGGAAAACCACACACACACACACACACTATCAATTACACAAAAATGCACACTTCAATGCGACAGTTTAATCTTAGACAATCTCCGAGATCAGAGAATGGAGGTGTGTGCACAGAGAAGCTAAGATGACCTTTGACCTTAAAGAGTTTTCAACAACAACCGGGTTTAAGGCATGCCTTGTGTAACACTTCATCACTTGACAATGCAGCCAAAACAACAACAACAACAACTACTGCTGCTGCTGTGTTAAAAACACATCATCTCGGAGTGAAAAATAATGATTTTAGAGATATTACAAAACAGATTTTACCCATGTAAGCACTGTATGGCTTCTGCCGTGATTTAACAGAGGTCCATTGTCATTCCAAAACACTCAGAAGTGTAACACTGATGCACTTATGTGTTATTTCTGAGACGCTTTTCTTCATCACATTGGGTGCTTTTTGTCTACTTTGTATGCTAGATTTTAGAGCTTTTTTAGCAGAACAGGTTGGGTGATAACTCTCTGTGGGTTGGTCACTATGAGATTTAATATACTGTACAAGGAGATTCATCCTAAAGTAGCAGTAATTGTGATTTTAAGCATGTAGGCCAGTATTTCATTAAAACTGGAGATCTCTGATTGGACTGTATTAAGGAGTAAGCCATCCTTTGCTACTCATTTTAAATCCTGGGAGGAAAATTATAAAGGAAATGTCAAAGCTAACCTTTCTCTGTTTTACAGAATAATGATTATGCAGTATGCATGTGTCACTCCATGATTTAGTGGACACATTCCAGTATTTGTGCCATGGTGGCCAATTATTCTTTACACGTGTGTAATATTAACACGCTGCCTAAGGCAGTATTGGCACTTGGGGGCTGAGCAGAGCTACATTTTCATTTGGTTAATCTAAGTTTAGTAACAGAGGCTATAAAAGACACCCTGCCTTCGAAAATGCATCCCAGACACACAAAGAGAAGTAGTAGAAACTTCTCCAGGCAATCAACCACATGCACAGTTGGGGTGTCTGAGTCTCTGTGACAGACAGTACAACACATGAAACCCTGTGCCATAGTATCAGGGAGAACGGTGTCCAGGTGCACTGCTGAAACTGTTGTCCTCCTCCAGTAGCAGGTTTCAAGTTCCATGTGGAAACCTTCACCTGCTCTTTTGTGCAGAAAGGTGACAGTGGATGAAACACATCCCTGTGAGTCAGCTTTAATGTAGCTCGGGGGACCGATTACTGCATGGCCTTCTACTACCCCTACAATTAACCCGACCACCCCGCCACCAGACATACACTCGCAGAGAAACATCCCTTCTGTCTGCCTGTCTAGCTCATATCCTCTGTGCCCATATTTCCTCCATAATACTCTCCTGCTCATGGTTGTCCTTTGATATCACCCTTGAAACACACACGTCCTCAAGGGCAGTGTCTGCAAAGGACTTTTTTTTTTAATACAACAGAGAAAGAGAAAATTAACGAAAGAGGCCAGTGCTGATGAATGGAAACAGATGGATGACAGCATGAAAGTCAGGAGAAAGAGAGAGAGTGTGTGTGTGTGTGTGTGTGTGGGGGGGGGGGTAAGACATTGTTTGCCCACAATGGTCTGTGTTGCTGCCAGGTGGGATTGCAGAGGGGACCCAAGAAGCAAAGCAGAGAAGAAGATGGGAGAGACCTCGCCGTGTACCTCTGACCTCCGAAGGTGGGTTAAGAGGTTAGAGACATGGAAAGAGGCTCAGATATCAAAGTCCCTCAACACCTCCGCTTGAATACTCTGTCTCGCTCCCTCTCACACACAGATCTATAAATACTGTGTGCTATCAGCGGTGCCGTTTTACTGTGCCCTGTGCCTGAGCCCTGCCCCACATACAGATCATGCTGCTCATTCTCGAGAATACAGCTGCTGAAGTCCAAACAATAACACTTAGTCAATGAAAAACCAAGCCTATGGATCTGTAAAGCAAACAATAACTTTTGTTTCTGTGAGCATTGATTGCTGCAGCCTGACCTGACGCTGACCAGAAAGAAGGCATGCAAATATTCACATTTCACAGTGCCACACAATGAGTGACCTGGATTTGCCTGGGGACACAAATAAGTGCAACTTAAATTTCCGGCCAATGAGCATGTGGTTTACACTTTGACCCCGAGAGGAAGGTCAGCCACGTCGGAATAAAGGCATGAAGTTATGAAGGGAATGGAATCCCCGACGATGGCAGCTGTGTCCTCGGTGCCTGCCCCGGATGGGTGGATTTGTGCATGTCTCCGGGACATTGGGAAAGAGCACAAGAGGGAAGCTCACGCAAATGTTTGTAACACTCATGCAACGACAACCAATACACTCCAGGCATGTTATTGAAATAGCTCAGGTCAAAGAAGGTGTGTCTCTCTGGTCAGAACAAGTGGGACTGCAAAACTTTGTTGCACTCCTTCCTAAGAGTACATCGATCATGGCTACTTTGCGGTTATTAATATATCAAGGGATTTGGTTATTGATATTTTTTCCATTTGTGATCAGCCTGGCCCAATCTGATTTTGATAAGTCATGCCTTAGGTTTTCTTGGACTTACAGACTATTAACAACAAAAAAAAAAAAAAAATTCCGGTTTACATCACACATCCTGGACCCACAGGATAATATTCCAGAGAAAGATTGTTGGTTGTTTTATGGGGGGGCATTACAGACTGGCATTACATTAGCACTTTAACCTGCGTCTGTTTTTCTTTTTGATACTAATGCAATAAACTTACCTTGCCCAGCCTGGATATCAGTTCATAATATAAAACTCAGTCATAAGTCATGTTTGTGTTGTTTATAACACCACCTCCATACCTGCAGCAGGTGAGAGGACGTGTGTCCTCATGTTTGCTAGCAGAGCAAAAGATACTAACAACCACTAGTCAAAAACTCCACAGGGTCCCTTTAAGAAGAACAGCCAGTGTGATCTCTACTATTACAGTAGGAGGACTGTATTCATGTAAGTCATCACACAAACAAATGCAAACAAGAGATATACCCAAAGGATGTATGGAGGAGGTAGACAGAGAGGTTATTGGCTGGTATGACTTATTCAGAGATGTGATTGGTTGCTGATTGATGGCTAAAGACGACCCTGTTGAATTTGTCTGTACAGCAAACTCTGACAAATGATGAAGTTGTGTTTAACAACTATAATCTGCACACACTGGCAGTTAGTTTGTACCTTGACGGTGTGTTTGTGTGTAGGGGCTTAGACACTCACCAGTGAGGTTGGTGCGTGCACTGTAGGATCCCAGGTACCGCCCGTCCGTGTTTGGTGTGTAACACTCAAACAGGCCCTGGTCCTTGGCCTGCACTTTGGTGATGTGGAGCACAGCTGAGTCGCGACTCAGCCTCTCCACAAAGATCTCTTTGCTGTTCACCCTTTGGGCATACACAGCGTAGGCATAGTTCGGCTGAGCCGTGCTCACAATGCGGATCTCCCGGTCCGGTGCTGATGCCAGGTACATGGACCACTCAAAGTCCTGCTCCACCCCCTCCTTGTAGCCTGTCACATTGCACCAGATGGTCACGTGGGAGCCCTCAGTCCGTACCAGTGGTCCACTTTGCACCGTTACTACTCTCTGAGCCACGGCAACACCGGCTGTAGACAAATATGGGGGGGGAAGAAATGGAGAGACAGGCAGAGAGAACGGGTGGGGGGAGGCAGGGAGAGAGAGGAAAGAAAGAGAACATGAGTTACAAAACTGCAGTTTAAATATAAAGCAGGGGGAGAGTTCATGCGCCCAGCATCTCCTAGGAAATACAGAAACAGTATGATGTGCAGTTAAGCATTCTGGAGAGCTCTTAACTAAGGTTGGGCTGTGTGTACACTATATACACATACACACACCTACACACGCACACTGTTTTTGGACAGCACTCACAACTTGACACATTCAAAGCCTCTCTTTTTGAACAGCCTTCATCCAATCAGGTTCGCTGCTATTACACAAGCTCGCACGTTAACCCTTCGCCGCACGGATGGCACTGCAGCTGTGCCACAGTGGGGTGAGAGGCAGCCATCTGGGAGTCAGGCGAGAGGTCAGCGTGAGCCGGTAAATCAGGAGTCAGCTGGGCATGTTAAAGTGTGTCAGCCTGCGCAGAGTACAGTGGTTTCTGAAATGGAAAATAAACACTGTCTTGCCTGACGTATCTTAAACTTTTACCCCCATCCTGACTCCTGGGCAAGGATGTGCACAGATTGCTTAATAGAGCTAAACTGATAAATCAGTCTGGCAGATATAATGGCCAAAAAATGTAGAGTGCCAAAATATTGGTGTTGGCAAACATGATGGGTGCAAAGTAACAGGAAATTCAATATCTTTCGCACAGTTCTTTACAAGATAGTAATCAAAAATGTTTGTGTTACTGATTTACATTGAATGTACATGAATGAAATGCCAGAAGGTTCAGTTTAATTACATGCCTTATGTACCAGCTACCTGAAAAACGCAACATTATGCACTTGGCCAAAAATACAAATCCAGTTTAGACATTTCCTTACTCCAGTTTGTGTTTATGTTTGTCCTGGCACTGTTTTAATTGTCCTTTAAGCGAGTCTATCATTTGCATTTTGCATTAAAAACTAAGACTGGAGGAATGTAAGGAGAGAGTACAACATGTTTTTATGCAGATTCTGTGTTAGATGATAAATAAATCTACAAATCTCTTGGCACACATTGTTCTTCTTAAATAGCACAGTGGACAATAACATAGTGGACTTAGACTTGAGTTTGTACCACATGTTTTGAGTATTGTAACATACCAAGAGCTGATTGTAGTGTTCAACCCGCTCTGAAGACCGACTATCACTGTGCTGTACGTTGCTTTGTAGCCTATATTTAGAGCAACCAACATATGTGAATCTTGCCTCAACCCTTTGCATGTGCGCACACACACACACACACACACCAATCATATACAGCATTCACCATTCAGGGAACAACTACAAACATCCCTCTCACTGGGGCCAGAGACAACAGAGCACTTACACATACCACCACCGCCCCCCGCCCCCAAAAACTCAGACAGAACGACAAGTGCGGCGTTTCCTGTCTGCACAAGCAACTGGGGATTGCAGCTGGGTCTGTGTGCGTGTGCATGTGTGTGTGTGTGTGTGTGAGGGAGACAGTCTAAGAGGCTGTGTCTGTGGGCACAATGCGCGGCATTAATAATTCACCAGAACAGCTTTTTAACTTCAACATCCTCTTTCCTCTCATAGTAACTTTCTCTCACACTTCCCACCACACCACCGCCTTTCATTCACTGTTATTAGTCTGAGTCCATTACACCCATGTATGTGTGTGTCCATGCATGAGCCTGTGTCTGTACAAAAAAAAAGGTTATCTCGTTGACAAATGTAGTCACCTTTGCAGAATGTGCTCACTGAGTCGGCAAAATGGAGAAAACCGGGAAGGAGGGTCCACATTTATTTTCCTGTACATTTGCATTTGCAAACATGCAATATCTGCCTGTGTTGATGGTACCATTTATTTCCTTCCCGAGCTCGGAGCGTCAGGTCTTTTGTCTATTGCTATTTGAAAACACATCCAAATGATGAGCTGATAAATGGGATTGGAGTTCAGTCACAGTGGTATTACAAAGTGAGAACTGATTAAGCTAATCATTCCTTATGGCTTGATTTTTCCTGAAGGACCCAAGCAGAACTAATCAAGATGTAAATTCTTAAAACTTTACTCATGGATGCCTCTGAAAAGAAAACTCTGGAAAAGAGAACTGCTAATGAATACTAATGTCACCGATATGGACAGGAATATTTTAGGCTTGAAACGATAAACTAACTTTCTGGCGGGTTTTTTTTTTTAGCATTCATTTGTATCATCAGTACATGGAAATGGAAATGAATAAAATGAACCACTTAAGAAACTCCCCCTTAGATGTATTGTGGTTGCTGCAGAGAAGTTGATTTGTTTGTCAATCTATACATTTTACAAATTTCAGATGAAATTCTGTTAAACTGTGATGAGGTTCACAATATCAGTAGCAGTTTTGCAAATCTCTTCCCAGGTGCATACTGTACACCGGCCTACCCAACCACCACATAACAAGAGGCCGTAACCCTCAAAACATTTGTCCATATTGTTATCAGCTGAGGCAGGAAACCACTTCCATAGTGAGCAAACACTGCGGACTTTGAAAACTGAGATTGACAGAAAATCCATGGTGTAGAGTGCTGTCTGGATCTGGCCGAGCATGTGATGGGATGCATTAGGTAAGAGAAGGAGCCATCTTTTCCGACTCAGACCCTGGTTCCCTGCCTTTCTTCGCTGTGATGGCAGCGTGCTAATCTGGCGGCGCCCAGTCTACCCGCATCCAGCTCAGATCAGCTCAGAGCTGTACCGCTGCATCACTGCTTCTCATGTTGCAGCTACTCATCTAGAACTGCTGGAAACGTATTACTCATACATCCAAAAAATAACCCCACCATACTGCTCATATGTTGGCGCACTAAGAGATTTCCTCTGCTCTCCTGTCTGTCATCCTCCTGATACAAGCTGCTTCCTTACTTCTGATCACTCTCATTCCCTTCCACCATGCTTCACCCATCATCAGTCCTTCCCCTTCCTCCTGCCCCTTCAGTCTCTCTCTCGCTCTCTCTCTATACCCCTGTCTGTTCTCTGTGCCTTGCGGTTCTCTGCGTCTTTTCAGGCAGGATTTAAGCCGCTCTGTGAAACTTCAAAGTGCCCATCGCTCTGCAGGCTGTTTAGAAAGGATGACAATGACATACCAAACCCTGCAGACCTTCAACTGATCGCTCTATTCCACCACCCTTCCGCAATAATCCCACGTTCACAAACTCCCCCATTTCTTCACCTCTGGCTGCGCCGCCTCGATCGCAGAGTGCCCATATTTGCTCAACAAGGCCCCCGATTTTCCATTATTAACACCCATCTCCACCTCTGAATACCTTTGCTGACTTGCTACCTCTCCATCCTCCTCCCGCCCTCTCTCTTGGTTCTTTCTCCTGTGTCTCATCACTCGTCTTCGCTGCCAGTTGCTTTCCGCACAGCTTGTTGACCGGACGCAGGAAACATGCGTCCCATGTCAGACGATGGTGAATAACCACAGACAAGCTCTGTAACTGACCTTGCTGTTCATCAGCTGGAGCGTGCAGAGCAATGGGAGCAGATAACTTAACAGGCGCACGCACACACACACACAAACACACAGAAAGCTGCAAAGAGGATTATGCTAAGTGGAAGGGGGGTTAAACACTAATCCAATCATTTGTGGCCAGTGTCTTATTCTCAGTGGAAACAGTAGCAAGGCCACTAGCATTTATGCCTAGTACTCACATCGTCACTCGTCTATGACGTATGATAATTATACACCTAGAAAGGTGTATAATAAAAAACACTGCAGGGTGTAAGTAATATGGAGGGCATTCACAGCGGTGCAGAGATGTGCTAATGTGGAGGTTTGAGCCGTCTATCATCTCTTCTCACTTTACTTTCATTCTTAATCAAACACCATATATAGAAGCCTTATGTGCAGCTTGGCTGCCAGCAACAACAGCTTGGATGGAGGGATATTTTTTCTCTCTGCTGCTACGTTGTACCCACTGGAATATAAAAACCACCATCTAACAAGAACGGCATTCTATCACGAACACACACCTCTGAGTGAATGCATTTTTTTTTTAGCTAAGACAAGGCAAATACACACACCAACACTCGTAGAATTAATTAAAGCGAAACAAGCAGCAAGTTTTTGTCATGTGTGATGAAAAGTAAATGAGAGAATAGTAAATGAAAGGATTACTTGGTGGTAGCAAACATAAATTCAGAGGTGGCCAATTAATGATGCATTCATGACTTAACTCACGACACACTGCTCTGCTCTATGTGACAGTCCATTAGCCACTTTCCAAGGCCCTGGAAAGCAGTTATCTCAACCACTTTCTTATTATGAACGACTGGGTCCTACATACACAAAAATATTTTTTCGCTTGAGAGATTTCTGTTTTTCTTATTTGCTCTGTGCTCTTCTGACTGGTTTGAAGTGGAGTTCAGGGTCTCAGCTGGAAGAAGGTCTCACTTCCTCCGTCACCTATAGAAGGTGAGCCTCCCTCCACCCTTCCTCAGCATGTTCTGCAGACATATCCATTGAGAGCATCCTGTGCACCTGCATCACTGTCTGGTGTGGAAAATGTAAGGCCTTTGACCATCTGACCTTCGTGCAAACAGAGAGCATATGTAATAACAACCAAATGGATAAAGAATCAGGTTACTTTATTCCTTCTGGCTGGCTATTAGTTGGATTGAGACCAAATTTGTTGGTATTGCCAACCCCCAGTCGTGTGAATGGGCAGCCACCCCTCAATGAAAAACTTTTCTGGAAAAACTTTCTGGGGGAGTTGAAGAGCAGGGGAACTGAAGCGCCCACAGCCAGTGAAAGATGAATTAATTATGAATACGCTTGGACCCAGTCAATGTCCTATCTCCCCCAGGGAGGTTCAGACTCATCCTACAGATCTGAAATCTTGTGAAGATGCTCACACAGTGAGGTAGCGATGAGGCGAGGATACATTGCATGGTGACAGAGGAGGAAAAAGGAAAAGGGAGGAAGCTAAAGAGAAAACGACAGCTGCCTCCAGGGTGCTGAACACCACAAAAATGCACAGAAGTAGGCGAATGTATGTGATGCTGACTTATGTGCTACACATCTACATATGTATTACAGGGAGAATTAAACGCTGGAGAGAGATGAAGAGAGTGAGAGTATTTTACCCTCCACACTTCTCAACGCTGGTTAACCATTTCTCCAAATTCACTCAGCGTCTTTCTCCCTTTAGGCCTCTAAAAGCAGTTGACCCTGTTAACATCATTACCAGAGAGAGCGAGAGAGCGCAAGAGAGACAGAGAGATTCTAAGATGAGTGGGGAAAAAAAGGTGAGGATGAAAGCAGAAAAAAAAGGGAGACATTTTCATGTATGTGATGGCGTCCACATTGACAGACTGAACACTGAGGCTGTACATAAGAAGAGGATGAGCAAATCCCCTGAAGCAACTGAGATCTTTCAAAGTGTGCAGCAGGATGTTGGAAATGTTCTACCAGTCTGTTGTGGCGCTGTACTTCTGCTGGGGGGGGCAGCAGGGGAGCTGGCGTCACCAACGGACTGAACAGAATGATCAAGAAGCCACGCTCTGTAACTGGCTGCCAACCAGACACCTTTGAAGTTGCGCTGGTGGCTCGGATGGCACCGGACAAACTGTTATTCATTATGGATAATCCTGAACCCCCTTCTCCACCACCTACTGGACAGACAGGGGAGCACTTTTAACGAACTGGTGCAGCTCCACAAGGGCTGATGCACGAAATCTTCCCGCCCACAACAATACCTCTTTACAACTCTGCATCCAGTTCAACGAAATTCCACTCTGTTGGTACACTATGTACTTTGGAGATCATTTTTTTGCCTTATTTTGTTATTTGTTGTGTTTATTATCTACCTGGCTGCTTTAACACAAGCATTTCCTAAATGGGGACCATTTGACCGTTCGAATTGCACCCTTATCCTTTGTGCGTAAGAAAGTGAATATTTGGCTTTTCACTTTTTGTAAAAGGGCACTCGATATTCACGTCATCCAAATGTAAACCATCTAATGGACTGATGAGACTCCCCTGCTCTTCCGTCCCCATCACTTTCTGAGGAGCTTGGATGTTTTGATTGATGGGCTCTAGGCAGTGTCAAATATTACACGTCAGGCAATTCCCTCTCCGTCTTTTCCTTTTTCCGCTCCGTGTCCTTCCCATGGTGATAATCATCATCTGTGTCAGAATGTACAAATCAAATGCAGAGGGGTAGTGATTAACAATCTATGACCCTTTTGTCAAGTCCCACATCCACTGCCTTACCTAGTGTTTCAAAGACAGGTAAGCTAAAGTGAAAGCTAAATCATTTTCAGTGTTCAAGGAAAACTTCCCTGCTCCTGCGAGCCAGTCAGCTGGTAAAACAGGTGTGACGCCGTGTGCCGAGGGTTTGTCACGGGGGAATTACAGCGAGAAAGAGAGACTAAGTGTTCTAACTTCCATTAGAGAGCCAGGAGACAGGCCGGCGTGCCACTCGAACAGCTGACAAACACTTACAACAACTGCCCATTACACCCACGCAGCTTTAATCAGAGGGAAGAACAAGAGAGCGCAGGAGCATTCATAGGCCGGGAAGATGAAGTGGCTGAATGCAGGCGATGGTATCTGCACAGTTGCAAAGATTACAAGACGAGTACAGTGAGATGGAGGGACACATTCGCTTAGGGAGTTTTTGGAAGACAGCAGTGTCGAGACAACCCCCCCCCTCACACACACACACACACCCCCACACCCCATATAAACTTTTCAGCATCTTAGAAATCAGGCGAGCCAGAGGGCAAAGACAGAACCAAACATAAAGAAACAGACTCATGCACGCAGAGTGCATGAATATAGTGCACATTCATTCTTCCCCTGAGACTTACTATCTCTGTCTAGAGTACAAAGAGTTCAACATGCAAATATCTTGAGTTCTTAAGTTCTTTTTGGCTCTCTTACAATGACTTTAAAGCACAGAACATGTCATGTTTTCGCTTTCAAGTCTCAAGTGAGTCATGTCTCTCGACAGTCGAGTCCCTGCCAAGCCCCAAGTCTCCATTTCTCTGACTCAAATCCAAATATCAAGTCTACAGACTACTGTTGTGTGTCACACCTGGGTCACGTTGGCCCCCGCTCTCGCCACACTCACTAGTCCTAAGTTATGGGCCCCCTGGGCTACAACATTCATGACCCCACCTGCGCCGCTGATCATAACAGCTGGTGCGATCAGGATAGAAACACTGTGGGTGTTTTAAGGCTGGTTCGCTCTTCTGTGTTACTGTACACAGTAAGTGTCTGCGGCAGCTTTGGCAGCTATAAATGTAACGAAGCGTAGAGGCTATACATGCTGCGCACAAATGTGACTGGTCTGCGTGGGCTGATTCATCTTTTCTCCTTTCCATTTCTGGTGCCTGTAGTATTCGCCAATAATGTCAACAACACAGAGCCGGCCACAATTTATCCGACTCCGCCGAACAGCTGCCTCTTCATCCTCCCTCCTACACCCTCAGCTGCTTCACCTTCCCCCTGGACCGTGATGTAAAATAGCTTTTGTGTTTTATTGTTTCATCCCGACTTATTAATTCAAAGAGATAATCAGCACTGCAGAGATCCCTTCTCCTCCTTTTAAATAACAGTTTCCTTAAACATTTTCGATCGAAATTCTCATTAGTGATGCAAGGGAAACTGTTTTCCTCATCTTGCGAAGCTATCGTCTCTCAAATGCTGTGTGTGGCTTTATCACTCTGTCCCTCATTATGAAGGTAATGATGATTACATCAAGGCTTTGTTGGAGAATGATTACATGACCCTACTACTTAGTTACACCACAGACACCTCTATGGCACAGCTACAGTGACATGTTGAAATATAAACCCTGAATAATAGTCATTGTATATCACTTAGTCAAACTTAAATACGGCTAGGATATTATGCTTTGTTACTGTACAGGAATACAAGAATTTTACTTAGCCTCTTGGTTTAACAGGAGCAATCAATCAACAGTTTCACATAAAGAAAACCAAAGTAATTACACCCTCCATCATTTTCCTCATGAATGCTGCTGTCAGCTTGCTTTTAAATTCTGCCTCATTGAAGTGACAAAAGGAATAATTTTTAAACCTACACTGCACAGCAGCTCTAAGCTTCTCTCCATTCATCTGGAAAGTTTTAAGACCTGAACATATATATATGCGCAAAGAGTCAATACAGTCTTACTTAATCTATACTGGTAAACAAACATTTACAGTGTGCCAGACTGTTACAGTCATGTGATGAACTTGAAGCAGGACCGCCTCTGCTTCATTGAACTGTCTGGGTTAGTATTTTAACATAACAATCAGCTTGTCATTGAAAATACAGCCATTATCCCATCCACTGTTTATTTCCAATTATTACGGTGGGAGAAAAAAGAGGGGTCGAGATAGGGGTCAGGGACGTGTTGTCAAACGGGAGCTGTCACGCACACACAAACACACCTCCAGTACATTAAGGCCTTCCATCTTCACCAGATCCATTAACTCTATATGGACACCTGCTACCCCACTAACCTCATCTCCCCAACCCCCAATCCTAAGCAATCAGACCCCCCCTCCCCACACACACCATCCATATTCCTCCCTCCCCCTGAACAGACACATCCCCCCACTCTGTCTCAATGACAAAGGACTGTGGTGTCTCAAATCTGACCCAAACAAGACTTTCACGCAGACACATAAGCTCAGCTCATTATATCCTGTCATGAGCGACGGTTACAGTGGATCCGGCTGAAGGTTTGCGTGGATTGTCGTAAAATAAAGAGGCTATAAAAACACTCGGCTATCTCCGCTCACTATCCATCTTGTGCTTGTGCACAATTAAGCCCAACAGCTGTGTCTGCTTTATGTAGAGTGGTTAGTTTTTGTGTGACTGGCAGCTTGCTATCACTTCCCACGTTTGCGTTTTAAGCTGCAGATTGGAAAGGAAACTAATTAACTATTAATTAGTCTCCCTCAAACAGGGTTTTTCTTCCATTGTCAGTCATTTTGCCTTTCAGGCAGCAAAAGACATGCACTTGTAAATTCATGCATTTATGCAGAAGCAGTTAGACACACAAATACACACGTGCACCTCTTCAGTTTTAGGTGTAAAAGCGGAAAACAAGCACATTAGCAAAATATAACAGCAAAGTCAGTGAAGTGCTCTTCCTCATTATGGAACAGGAGTAGGTTTTTTTTTTTTTTAAGTGGGTGAAAAAAATGAACATGCATGAAGACATTAGTGGACACACATGCATCCCTGAACGTGCACACGAACGCTGAATATGGATCGGCAGTGTGCAGGTGGGCAGCGGTCGCCATAGTTACGGCGCCTGGTGTGTTACCCACCGGCGTGGGATCTGCTCCAGGAGGAGGTCCGGGCAGGGAGCAGCGGAGAGTTATTGCACTGAAGGGGCCAGCAGCCCTGAGCACGATGTGTGTGTGTGTGTGTGTGTGCGGAGGAGCGAGACAGTTGTCCTTACTCCCAACACAGAACAGCAGAGGTGGGAGGAGAAGGGAAAATCCCAAGGGGAAGGGGGGCTTGGCTGTTTTTTTTTTTAAAAATTGGTCAAAGAAGGTGTTCATTAACAGTCCAAGGTGGATGTTGAAATGGAGAATCTTCTTCTGAAGCTGCAAGGGAGATGGAAATATCTGGTCCAAATCACTTGGGGGCAGTTTCAAATTAGTGCTTTTTGAAGAGGAGGTGGGTTGGGCATACTATTGTTTGGAAAGAGTGGGGGAGGGAGGTCAGGGGCTATTCACTGGAGTAGGAGGAGGAGGAGGAGGCAGCTGGAGTACCTTTTAAGTGTGTGAGTGAGATGAGGCAGAGATCCATGCGAATTCAGCCCTGAAGAACGATTTAACGGTTTACAAACTGAGGGGCTAAAAGGGCTTGTTGCCGTGTTGTCATCACCAAATATGAGATAAAGTCACAGGCGTGAAGTGACGAGAAGGCGCGGCCATGCGAATCCCGGCAAAGAGTCGCAACGCAGGACAGTCCTGACAGATCACCAGAGGCGGTGCAGCTGCGGGGTGGGAAAAAAAAAAAAAAATCAAACAAAGCAGACGCTGCCTCTGCTCTGTCTTCAGCTACAGCCACTTTCCTGATTCAACGCAGCAGGCAGGAAGTCTTCCCTCAAGAACTTTGTTTCACTTCACACAAAGTCACTCATCTCCCCATGTGAACTGGAGAGTGTCTACGGCTCACATCTGGGTCACGGGGGAGGATCATCATTTATAAAGAGGGAAAAAAAAAACACGACATAAGAAGACTAGCTGTGATTATCCACAACTAACTTTGGTTTTTGATTTACTGCTCAGCTAGCAATAAAGTTCAGTCGGTTAAATCTCAAATGTTTTTTGATTTTTTTTTCCTTGATCTCTTCTGAAAGCTTCACATGGTGGAAAAACTGTTTTATTCCTTTACACTAAACTTTATACCTTTGAGAGGATGGGGGGGGGGTAGTAGAAGACAGTGGAGCTGTAGTAAAGCTGCAGTGGTAGTTGGGTGTGAGTTTCTGTAGCTGACTGTGAAGTCTGTATTACAGGGCTATTTCTCGCTCTGTTGGTAGTAGACACACACACACACCAGCATTCGAGGTGTCCACAAGCACAAAAACACACCCGTGCCAGCACAAATCAACCACCCCTCATCCAGTCCTATTGATCCGCGACTAATAAGACGCCCCAGTCCTTGCCAACAGCAGAGCACTGACCGACGGATGGCCCGCGTTTCCATTCTGCATCCCAACGTCAACGAATATTTACTGGAACCTTGCCACACAGTTGGTGATTGATAGCCAAGCCGAGTTTTCCCTCTGCTTTCCTAGTGTTTGTTTGGGTTTTCTTTTTTGTAAGTTTTGTCAACGATGTTGTGATCTGGAAAAAAAAAATAGCACAAAAGGTGTCTTGTCAAGGGTATACACAAAGACGTTGGTCTATTGCTTATCATGCAAACAAGCCTGCGTGCAACTACAGAATATTGCACGCACAGAAAATAACAAGGGGAGCAAACAGCACCGCAGTCGCACAGCTGCACCAGCGCGTATTTCCCCCAACAGAGAGAGGCGGGTCCTCCGCTTCTCCTGACAGCAAAAGACAAGAAATAATGACAAACAAAACTTGTGACGCACTCACACACACACACACACACCAAACTTTTTCCCGTAACATATACATGGCGCAGCTACACAAACAGTGAGACAGTGAGTTATTGCATTGTGCTTCGCCGTCTAGACAGCACCCTCTCGCTTGTGTCAGCTGAGGCTTCCGAACACATGGAAAGCATTTCCAGTGGGGCAACAGCTGACTCAAGTTGCACAGCAAGAAGAAGAAGAGGAAGACACATGGTTTGACCACACAAAGCTTAAAAATCCCCGTCATTTTTGGGCGGGGGTGGGGGGGTGGGTCCAGCTGTCATTCTTATTTGGGGACAGAGGGAGGTTGGGGCGGGTACCGGGGAGTGGCACTGCAAACTCTGAATCCCGACAGATGCCTCGCAGTTGACCTCAACATTCCCATGACCATTAAAAAGGTGAGAACAAGGTTGAGGAGTCGTCAGAAAATAAGTTATTTCGAGTTGTGTTTCCACCAGTGATTGCAATTTTGTCTCTCATTAGGCAGTGCACACATTTCAACAAATTTCGCCTGAAATGGAAAATGAGTTGATTCCACTCCTAATCACACTCAAGCACATGGACAATCAAATCTATACTTAAATGGCTGGAAATGCTGTCCTTATATACCCTGCAAACGTTTTGAAAAAATCAGTACAGTAGTTGTGCCTAAAATGGAAATGATGTCTTAAGTACCTTTATGTTATTTGACAGGGGCAATTATGCAGGGATGGCTTTATAGTGTGTGTGCTGATAAGCGCAAAGTTTGACGGCGTTACAACTACTTAAAACTTTTCAAATCAATAGCACTGTAATGAGGCGGGAGGATAACAGGCTATTGTTTCACCTTCTCTTCTGAGTGGAAACAACTGATCAAAAATAGCATTAAAAAAATTGCACTAAAAAGAAAGACACAAGAAAGCATCTACCCACACAGGGAGAGTGAAAAGAAATACCAGTGGATGAAGGAGAAAAAAGATGCTAAGGGATCATACCAGTCTTTTTGAAAGTTTCGCTTGGCTAAAAAGGATGTATACTTTATATTGCTGAGCATTTTAAGGCGTTCCAACTTTTTGAATGCAGTTTTCCGACCTCCCCATGTGGTTTTTGGTTTTCATCCATTTCTCTATGGGGTCTTAAGTCTTTCATCACAGTGAGAATCAAGTCTGCAGTGTTTTTTTCCTTCCAATTTCACTGAAGTGCCAACACTGTTGTGCTGTAATTTAGTTTAACTACAAATTGATTTGAAGTAATAATAGTCCGAGCCTATATAATAAAAAGAGAAATAAATGAAAAACACAAGGCATGCTTAAAGTCTGTCAATACTTTTTCATACTCGAGCGATATGAATGAAACCCAGCAGATGGAAGGAGGGAAAATTAAGTATAAAAACTGAAATGCTACAGCAGAGTTTAGAAAATTATAGGCTGTGATGTAGAGCATTCGTGGTTTGTATAGCAAATTAGCAAAACATGCAAAATGCTGCGTATAATGTATAATGAGCATCTGATTATTGACGACTATTGAGACATGCAGCTCTTAGTGTGCAAGTTATATACAGTAGGTGTGTTGGTTATGTCCATCTTTTAATTAGAGGTACTTTTATCCAATGCATGTGAAAAATGTATCACTTCCATCCTACCCACACAACCAACGCTCTCATTTATGCTTGTGCAAATTCATTCATAACATGCTCAGATAGCGTATCAACAAGGTGAAAGAAGCACCTGTCCCACCGAGTTGGAAGAGCCAATCAAGCCGCATTAAAATACCATGACAGACTCATGAGTAACCGCATGTGGCAGAATGTGCATCTTGTCAGACATAAGCTTTAAGATTTCCCTCTGTGCAGTGTGAAGCTGCTCTGAGACCAGCTGATAAGCAGGACCGGTGGCAGCTCATCAGAACCTGGGCAACTGCAGGCTACCCGTCCCCGTCAGCCCAGTAAATGGAAACCACTCAGGCGTTTCACAGTTAAACCAGCCAGCCTCACACGTATTACACTTTCAATTTAGTTACATAAACTGGGATGCCTCGGCTACTTTACGTGGGCTTCCCGTTTCAAGCACGCTCTTACACAAGCAGAGGCGTGACCCACAAAAAAAAAAAAAAAAAAGAGCACACAATGGGACGCCACAGCAAATACATGACATCTTTCTCGCTCTCTGTTGGGGAGAAGGATGACTTCCTGTTTGCAAAGCTAATAAACACCCGTTCCCTCGGGTGACTCCAATACACCTTATATTATAAACCCTGGTGCCACAAATAAGCACACATACGCTATCACCTGGATGCAAACTCAGCAGCATAAATAACCCAATAAGATTTGCCTGCCAAAATTGTGACAAGCGGCACCTCTGGGTTTTAACAATGACTGATACAGACATCATCTAACACAGCTGTCATCCACCTCTTTTTTTATCCCTTTTTATAACAAATAAAATTGCAAGTGCAAGAACGTGTGCCAGCTGACACACTTTGCAAAAGACAAACAGACAGCTGATCACATACAAAAAGACACGAGCAGTCTCACTCAACAGCATCTGAGAGAGGGGAAAAAGCGCCGATATGGCAATGTAATCACCATAGACTCTGTTGTGATGCATTATTAATACAGTATATCTCACCAATATTGCATTTTTGGAGCATGCCTCTATCCCATTTTGCAATGATGATTTTAGAGTATAAGATGGCCCATGCCCACTAAGTGTTACATACAGGTTGAGATGCATGTAGCTTAATTCAACCGGTAAAAAAATAATAATAAATTGAAAACTAGAAATAGCCAAAAATGTTAAATAAATGATCAGAATCGCTGCAGATTCATTTACAGATTTTTAAACTCCAGAGGTTGCAACATCTCGTAGAGCAGAATTATCAGCTTCATATCACCCGCAATGCTGCCAACACATTATAAAAGTATTAGAAAATATCATGAGTCCCCGAGGGATTTGTGCCACCGAACAGACACACACCACATACAACAAAACCTATTCTTTCCTGACACCTGAAACGTTCTTCACCACCTCAAACTGTTTCCTGTTTCACAGTGTGATTCATGATTATTATGTAATATAAAAACTCTCCATTACCCAGCCTACACTGTAGATAAGATCTATTGTGACACTGTGCGGTCTTTGACTGTACAGCGAACATTACATCTCCCGTTTTCATTGGCAAAACTGATTTATACTCCCCCCTTCCCATCCCTGGTGAAAGTGACTTCTGATGCCCCGAGAGGGGACATGGAGCAAGACGCAGGCTGGTAATCCTCTTGGCCAAGTGGGGGCCTCCAGCGGGCCGACTTCCACTCCCACCCCCGCCTCCCTCCTCTGGCCCAGCAGCACTGACAGACCTCCCGATCCAGGAACAGAAAAGCCATCTGGTGTTTGTTTGGGACAGTTCACAGACAGGATGTAGCCCATGCCTGTGTGTGTGTCAGCAGTCATCCCTGTATAGATGTTTGTATGTGTCATCGAGTGTCATCCGGTGTGTATGTCTGAACTGGTATTTGACTGTGAAATCCATTAAATTGAGTGGCAAACTGAACACTGTGACTTCACCTGAGGGAATGACTTTACCGAGCAACAAAGCTGGTACCGGGTGTCTTCACACCCTCTGGATGACTTCATTCCCCTGGGGGGTGTTGGTGTTGTGTTATACAGATGTGTGTATGATGCATGATGAGTGTACTTGTATCTATGTGTGCATTTGTAACGTGTGTGTGTGTGGGGGGGGGGTAACAGACAGACAATGTCAGGTTGTCAATAGCAGCCTTCCGATGCTGGAGGTCAGACTGCACAGAGTTAATCTGTGACTAAAGTCCAAATATCACATTAACCTAGTTCAGCACACACGCGCACACACACACAGCTGTTCACAGGCATCTGTTATTATTGCAGCGATTATCGATGTAGCCTACTTCCACCTGACTCATGATGACTAGCACGCTCCCAACTAACCCGTTAAAATCCACATACAGGTGTGCCGTGACTCCGAGACCCAGCAGACGCTGAATTACCTGGATAATCTAACAGACGGCAGATATTGGGGCTGACAGCCTCCTCAGATGACTTACCGAGCAGCGCGCAGGCAAGGAGGAGCGCACCGGTTGCCATTGTGTGTGTGCGTGCGTGCGTTGCCCCGCAGATTCACTTCCAATATTCCCTTCAGATGAGGCGGCGATGGCTGGTCGCGTTTGACAGTGTAGCCAAACCGCTGGTCCTGAATCAGGAAGAAGAAGAAAAAAGGTCTGTGAATCCCAGGCGGCGAAAGCAGCCAGGGCTTTATCCTGAGTAAGATCCACAGCCGGTGAGACCGGCGGTCTGCCAGTGTCCGACTCACCTCTCCGGTGTCCTCTTGCTGTTTTTTTTTCTTTTAAAAAAAACACGTGAGGCGCTTATCCCTCGTTTTCACCCTCACCTATCTGCTTTAATCGCTGACGACGCGTGCGTCTGCCAGGCGCCTGTTAGGCGACCCAACCCACTCCCCCGTTCAACGCATCCGAGACTGCGGAGGTGATTCACACTCGCTGCCTCCTCGGTGCAAGACGAAGGAGTCCGGCGCGACTTGCGCGTATTCGGACAGGCTGCCTGATTAAACGCAGGAGACCGAACGTCCACACGGGATCTGAAAGTCCTGGCGCTGTGGAGTCGGACCGGAATAAGTCCTCGCCGACTTCCCTCCTCTTCACTGATGGGGCGAGCAAGTCGCAGTCCGAGCGAGCTGTGTGGCTCTCTCCACGGCAAAATCCCGGAGACTGTGATCAGCCTCCCGCTATCGCTCCGCAGAAAGCCCAGTGGGCGGGCGCTCGAGATCGGCCAGACAAGGCTTTTGTGCGCTGACACAATAAATCTGATTAATCAATGAATACTCTCACTCCAAGCACCTGGCTCGCGGCTGTACTACCAACGCACCTGAGCCAGCGCGTCCTAATTAATACGACACTGAAATACGCACAAAAACTACGACAAGGTGATTTCACGGCCAAAAAGAAGGCGAGAATTACACACGACTGCTTAATTATGATGTGACTGACAAATACTTTGATATGGTTACCGAAAAAAAAATAGTCCGGGAACGGTTTCCTCCTTCCGACGCTACTTCCCTGTTTTTCCTGTCTGGGCGAAATCACTTTTGTTTGCCCCACAGTTTGAAAACTTATCGGCGTGCTGCCTTGTCCCCACCCCACCCCCTATCGAAAACCACGCCCCGGCGGCGTGGGACAACCACCATGCGCTATGGGAGAGGCCAAAATTTACATGTCTGCATCTGAATTGAAATTCGAGGCCAGGACGCTGATGTTTTGAATAGGTTAAGTGAAGTGGAGGTTAATTAAGAATCTAAAGCCACCAATCTTCTCGGCTTTTTTTATTTGCAGGGGTAAGGTTAACAACCTTTTGAGGCTGGCACGAAAAATGATGATATAATAATGCGAATCACATTACACTGCATACTGTATAATCCCTTTGAAATCCATATCATACGTACGTAACAGTAGAATCTTATATATAAATATATGAAGCTGTTCATTTATGGTGTTTACTGTTTGTGCTGATCATTAAAAGTTACCTGCTCATGCATAATTTACA
The DNA here is from genome assembly GCA_016785225.1 of Psettodes erumei. Lineage (NCBI taxonomy): Eukaryota > Metazoa > Chordata > Actinopteri > Pleuronectiformes > Psettodidae > Psettodes > Psettodes erumei. The sequence continues at coordinate 371,864 of JAFBJZ010000360.1, forward strand.
CAGCAGTCACAGAATTTTTTTTGTCATCCCACCCCCACCCCCTACCCCAGACTGCTATCATACGTGCATCAGGCAAACAACATAATGAGGTGCCACTCCGCTGGAGAACTGCAGGAAATATTATAACAAACACCTTTTTTACAGTTCACCTTTCAGAGGGTGCAAGTTGCAAATTTTCATCCCTCTTTGATTCAGATCATAAGCACCGCTTTGACATATGCACAGATGTAATGATTTGCACGGCGTTATTAGGAGGCTCTCAAAATAGACAGGGTGAATGGGGGTTTGCTGGGAGACAGAAAATAGTACAGTGAGATAATACTCCTTTGGTGTGAAGCTGTGAAGAGAGTGCTGCTTTCGGGAAAGGACAGAAATATAGAATTCAAAAATCTCCAACTTAGCGAGACTCAAAGCTCTCTCCTGTGTAAAGCATAAATAAATGAGCAGGCCTTTTGCATGTGCATACAAAAGGTAATTACAACAGACCCATCTGGTATTCTTTTTTTGGCCACTGGGAATTGCAAGTTCCGAATACTGCCTGAATGCAACATGACTACCTTTTTTGGAAGCAGTAAAAATGAATTTTCTCTCTTTGCTGTGTTCATGGATTTCAGCTCAGATAAAACTTCCTGAACAACCAGTGAAATGAGTCTGGGCCCTGAGGCTCCAAATAGAGAGCTGTTTACACTGTACTGTACGTTAATAAACCGTAACTTCACATCTTCACAGTTAACCAAACAGTTTAATGGGGGGAAATGATACATTTGTCCCTCCTTCTGGTGAAAACTGTGTCATTGTATTAACAGTAAGGAGAGACCACTTTTAGCATGTTTATTCAGAGAAAACAAATCTTTAGCAAATGCTGTGCCAACAAAAGACAGATTGGGATTAGTTATGAAGTATATGGCCTATTGGTTTAGCTCCTCCAAAAGCTCTGTCCAAGTCCAGTGCTGCTGAATTAATACACAGCTAAACAGAGCTTTCTAGGTAGGCCATGTGCATTACACCTGGTCTACATATTGCTGCACCTAAAATTAGCTCAGTTCTCCACTGGCTTCTTATTGCAAGGCCGAGTGATGGCACAGTTTTCACAGGCAGTCAGCGAGAAGGCAGCTGCAACATCGTTTTGAGTCCTGCATCATGTTATCACTGAAGATGGGATCACCTTCACCCACATTTTGGCAACTATCCACAAGAATGTTTGCCGAGAGGAAAAGAGGAATGTTTGCAACTACAGTGGATGCTGGGGATCACAATAGGTCTCCATGGAAACAGAGGAGTCTGCATTGTGTGCACTTCATAACAGGGTCCATCACCTAGATAAGTCCTGATCACCAAAGCCTCCTTAGGAGTGTCCTTCATTACTGTGGAGCACTGTGTGAGACTTGTACAGGCCCACTCGTTTAAAAAAAAGAAAATCTTAATAATTTAGTACCCTTACAGCGTTATCTGCTGGGAGGGTGTCAGCTGAGAGAAGCTCGACGTGGAGAAAAAGAAAGATTTGTTCACTTATTTCATCATACACACATTTTCATGGTACGTCCCAAAAGTATGTAAATTATTTATGGGATTTCTCTATGCATTTTTGTCTAGTCTCACATGAATATATTATCACTATTATACAGAGGGGTGGGGAGAGGCAATCCACACGCAAACACATCAACATACACAAGTGGAGGCATACATTAGCAAAAACACACACAGAAGCAAGTGTCACTTCAAATTACAGAAATAATGAAAATGTGCAAACATACAGTATGTGCGACACAAACATGGAATCGCATTTCCACTCACTTTGTTGGTAAATCCTAACTTTAAACTGGGGTGCACTGTTACATAAATGATGTCTGAAACAAATGATGAAATTATAAATAACTAAACAAAAGCTCTTTGTGTTGACGGAGTCAAAAAAAGCAAGAGAGAGAAACTTTTGCAACTACTTCTGCCGTTTTTTTCCTAAGACTTCTTTGAGAGGAGTGAGACATAACGGAGACAGAGAGCAAGGCAGAGACGGATGGGGGATAATCCAGATGGGTAAAAGATGGGGGGATGACAAACAGAGAACAGAGAAAGTGTAACATTTCATCGTCAAACAAAACTTATGTTGCAATATGTAGAGCCTCTGAAATAAACATGAGTATGAGTGAGGTTAGGAGGTAAAAAGGATAGCTTCTGGGGAGAACAACTATTGTGCAAAGCTATTCACAGTCCATCAACCAATATGGATAACTTTGATTACTCCTAAAAATATATGTGAGACATGCAGTGATCCTTTTGCCGTGGCTGGTGGGCCATAAATGCACGGAGAATGTATAATGGCAGCAACCACGCATATTGTACTGTACTATTTACCGTTTTGACAGTCAGCAGACCGACAGACAGCAGGCAGATGACAGCTCACCAGCTGGGACCAACCAGATTCAAGAGTGCCACTCCTCTGTCGAGATTAAATGTGAGCTGAGTCACTACATAGTCACAGCAGCACGGTCTGATTTCTCACGCCACACTTCACACTGGCTCGGAAGATTACACACTGCATTGTCAGAGATCCTGAGATTATATACACAGCTGACATGGCTGCAGCCGAAGATGTAATTTCGCCTTTATGTTATGAAGCCAGTGTCATGCACAAGCTATTTTTTTCCCCTCTCTCCTACAGGTAGAAATAAAGCTTGGTCATCCAGACTTACAATACTACACATTAAAGTATATACATCCATGGCAACATTCATGAGGCTTTACTTTACAATGCATTAGCCCGCCAGGAGCACAAGTCACTACATTTTCCAGCGGATTAATTATTCATCACGGGAGCTCTTAATGTGGAGTATTAATATGAAATGACTGTCAAGCTACCAACTTTTTTTTTTGCCTCCTATCTGTCTGTCTTCTTCACCATCCCTGAGCTCCGATGGCCTTTTTCTCTCCCTAACTTTGTCATTTGTCATACTATTCATACTTTTTCTTTCTTTTCTTTTTCCGCTTGAAAACTCTGATCCCCGTGTTTACTTGACGATGCCGGCACTTACGTGTGTGCATGTCCCTGAATGTGTGTCCCCTTTGAAAAGAATTGCTAAAGGTGCTACTTTGCATTAGATATCTTTTCACATGCGTGTAAGCATGAACAAAGGTTTTAAGTGAAACACAGGTTTTGCAGTAATTACAAGACCAGAGTGAAAGTCTAGAGTGGCTATCACAACATTAATATATGTTTATTTAAACCCCCTTTGTTGTCAAATTACAGCGGAGCTGATGCTGAAATAAGATCCCGAGGTCATAATCATTAGCTGACGGGTGGTTGTAAGACACATCCTGCATTTATTTTATTGCAAATGATAAGTCTTGCTGCTGAATGTGGCAATTAAAGGCTTTTGAATGAAGTGAACAAATACTTGAACATCTAAGAAACAATAGCGCCTTTCATGCAGCTAGGCTTACTATAGGTATCATTACACTGTGTTACACCAGGTGTCCACTTATACACATTGTCGCAGCAGAGTCGCATAGCCATACTGAACAAAACACATCAGCTACAATTATGACAGTTTCCAGCAGCAGTGTGGGTAAAAAACAAAAATCTCCTGTGCCATGAAAGAAATACAGCTGTAGGCACTTGTTCTCTCATTGCATGCAGCAGAACTAATTGTCTGGGATCTTCATTAAAAATAATTTTAGTAAGGTTCATGTATTTGTGCTGCATTCATCTTTTTTTTCCCTCTGTCTTTGTCTTGCTTTCTCATCTTGATTATGTGGGTGTTACCCAACGTGCAAACACAGCTGAATGTCATGCATTATTCATTTGTTGTGTAGTGGACACACAAATGACACACACACACACACACACTCACACGCACGCGCGCACGCGCACAGACACCCACACGAACACGCACACAGATGCTATCTTCTTGGAGGAATGAAAGCAAGGGCATCAAGGTGAGTTTAGACACCCTGTGAAGATTGTTAGACTTTACGCCCCAAAACACCAACCACATTACACAACACACACACATTTCATCATCAGTCCTCGCAGGTACAGGCTTGTCCTTTTTGCTGTTGGGCAACGACAACAAAGCAGATGCTATCTCTGAACTCCAGGCTGTAAAACATTTTGCTTTTCATGGTTGCACTTAACTGGAGCTTTTGCAGAACAAGGTAAATCTTTCTCACCCCATACCCATGTAGAACTGACATGACTCGTGGCTGGAAGAGGAAGTATAGGAGCAAAAAAGGCTTTTGGTGGTTAATACACCAGCTTACTGAATCACTTTATCCAAGGCGGAATCATATTGTTGGTGTTTACTCACCTATGTCTTTTGTATGTTTCACAATATAATTTAAGTAATAAGAAATGAAAATATGGCAGTGCATTCTGAAGAAATTACAGGGTTCTTGAGTCTGTAATTGTGACACCTACAGGGATTTCTGCAACAGGACCAGGAACATGTCTGCTACTCCCCGTTCAGACCAACACAACACAAACACACATATATTATCCAGCTTGGGTTCCCTGTTCCTAACAGGCCTGCCATTGCTCAGCTTTGCATGTATGGCATTAAAGAATAATTATAGGATTACATTACACTTTTATTATTGGATTACCTTAACCTCAAGTCACGATTTTGGAGTTGCCGCTCACTTTAACGTTATTATAGGTTGTTGCATGAGATGATCAAACAAAATGCCGCTAGAATATCTAAATAAATAAGCAAAGTGAAAATCTTATCATACAGCATTAAACCACTTTATTCATGCCATCTGCTCGTATTGAATAAGTGTTAATTAACCAGAAGTCTTCAACTCTGTTTTGCAAATATGGGTCTGGTTTTGTATTAAAGGATGGCTGTTCCATAAAGTTAACCTTGTGTTCATTATTCTTATAAATGTTCTTATTCTTGATGATGTTTCTGGGTTGTATCAGAGGGTAGGGACATACGACTCATTCAGGTTGGAAGAAGAAGCAGAGACCGCTCGTCTTCCAATCTGCACAGTGCTTACAGACAGACATAAAAAGTCTTAAATTAAAGTCAGTTTCGTATTTCATTCCTGTAAGGCGACTGAGCCAGTGTTGCATTGTGCATCATTGCATTCAAACACCACAATGCAGTATCTCACCACAATTTTGTCCAAGTGTCTCTAAGCAAGTTTCCTAAACCTCTGAAAATCATTTCATAAAACTCAAAGACCATGAACTTGTGTGCCTGTGTTTGCAGCAGCGCTGAAGAAACAGCGTGACGTCACCTCTGACGGTGAAATCTGAGCCGGGACAGCTGAGAGAGAGCGACCATCTCTGGTATCAAATCCTGTGAAAGGTCACATTGAAGTGCTGCTGGAACTAACGCACAATAAGTCACTCAGTAAATTTTGAGTACAGCGAATGACACAGGTGAGTGCTTGTCATTGTTAAAGCTTGGAAATGGCTTTGGAAATGTTACCACCAATGGTGTCCTCTTTTACTTTTCACCTGTAGTAAGTGTTGAGTAGGTGTACTGTGTGTGTGTGTGTGTGTGTGTGTGTGTTTTGGCAGAGGTAAAGCCCGGGGTTTCTTAAATGATCGGGTCCGTCCGATCTCATCTCTGCTGCTTGCCAAGTGGGAGAAACATGAGCTGCCTGCCTACCTTAGGCTGAGTCATGCACTACACTCTCTTAAACAAACACACTCGCATATTCCTCTCAGCACATACACCTGCTATGAAAAACACCGCCTTTGATGCAAACACTATCTCATGCAGGAGCTCCCATGCAAAACACTTTCTCAGACATGCCTTTGAGGCTGCTGCCCTTCTTCATCTCCCCTGTGTTCATCAGTCACATTCATATGTGCTTTTCATGCCCTTCGAATCTCACAAACAGAGGCACGCAGTGCTACATCTTTCCCCCCTGGTTCGCAAAACAAGTCAACTTGTAACCAACGTGCGGGGACCTGCAGGCAGTCATGGCTGCACACACGCAGGCTCATGCAAGCATGTGTCGACTGTGCAAAATCTGATCTTGGCCAAACATACCGGGGCACACCTCGGTTCAAAACAAATTCTGAGATCCTCACACAGTCAGCACTTATGCAATAGAGAACCCTTAGTCCCATGATTCATAACATACAGCAGTGTGCAAGTCCTGACATTTTACAGCATCAAGCCAGAAATAATTCTCTTTATTGATTTTTGGGCTCAATCTTTGACACTGAAAGCTGTTGAAGAAAAATAATTACAGTTTCTAATGTTGTTTTACTGTAATAAGGACCAGGCTTGTATTAGTAAAGATATCATTTTTAAATCAATAGCATATTTGTAACCAACAGCAACAAATCATGATATCAGTTCAAGCATATTAAATCGTCAAGCTGGATTTTTGTTCAAGGACTTGTAAATGTTACAGGAGGTTTAGAGAGTGAATCAGATTGGTGTTGACAGATTTGACTTGGATTGCGTGGCTGATGAGCATTAGCTGTGCCACGATTCAAAAACAATCAAAAGTGGATTAAAACTTTATATTTACACAATCACTTTCCCTTTTCGTTTTGGCCAGAGGAAATACTGTTGGCATTTATCCCTCATACAACGATGTACATGCAATCATCCATTTTTGTCTCAACATTGCAATACATTAAGTTAAATACATTTATCTGGGGGAGAAAAAAAAAGATATGAGCCAAGTTGGCGCGTGTCCTATGCATACATGCTTCGCCGTAAGCTCACGGCATGCTTACAGCAAAGATAACACTGCAGCCGAGTTATCTGAATCCAGGACTTACTCTCAGTCCCTCGGGACTCCGTATCTGCGCTCCTCTTGGTCCACATTCTTCAAATGATTGTGAGTCTGGGTTTGAGAGAGAGAGAGGGTGAGAAGATGAGTTTTCCTCCTTCTGAACCAGGCAGGCCTGTTAGCAAAAAATGGATTTAATTGATTTTGAAGTGGTAGCTTTTGGGATTGCCCCTCACCATTAAAACATGCTTGACACACAGAAATCAAAACAGCTTATTTCCACATCAAAGTGGCAACCGCCCTTTGCCACATGTGCAATTTTGATGACACAGGGCATTTTTTAAAAATGTTAATTTATGATCTTCCCCTTGAGCTGTATTCCAGTCATTACATATGCTGAGGATATGCAACAGCTATTATACTTTTTTTGTTGGGGGGGGTTAATGCTTATCATATACAGAAATGTAGAAGGGAAACATTTATTCTAAACAATGCAAATCCCTCCCAACAACATTTACGAGCGAATTTCTGTCTGTAAAGTGTTGGAATTTGCCTATCCTTGGAGGTGTTTATCTGAATGACACATACAGGTTCAGTCATGTGTTCAGTGGCAGCGCCGATATCAGACAGTCTCTGGCACAGTGTGAGGCTCAGCTCTGGGATGAAGAAGCTGCATACCAACAGAAATACCAATTACTGCACACTGCATCTCAACGCCTAATGGACCCACTGTGGCAGAGAGGATGCTGAGGATGAAAGAGTTGTGAGTTCTCTTGCAGTAAAGAGAAGCAGCTCATTTTTAGACCACTCCCCATAGTCCATAGTTTGAAGGACTTAATGCTGACACTGTGTATTGATAAAGTCTTATCACTGTATAGCTTTACTTATTTAGTTCACATACAGTGCAAAATATACTGTGAATGGTATATGGTATGGTTCAATATGGTTCACTGAATGGACAGCGATCTGCTGCTTAGTGACTGTAAACCAGTGTCGAAACGGAAGAGTGAGGCGAAGCACGACAAACGCGCGGGGTGCACACTTGTCTCCTGCTCGACGTTCGCCAGGGGGTAGCCTTTCATGTCAGCACGGTCGACAGTAGATTTGGCTATCTCTGTCGTAAAGAGATTATTAAATGCTAAGAGTATATATGTGTTATTAAAGAGTAAAAAAGAGAAAGGAAAGAAAAAAAATCTCTTCAGTGAGTTTCAGCCTGCAGATACCTCGACGGTTTGTATAGGATCACCATATTCAACTCTCATCGTTCAGGAAAATAAAAATAAGACAGAATTTACTCAAGTGTAGGAAAAATGTTTAGAACTCAATTGCTGGGTGATCTCTAAAGAATTAAACATCAGAGGTAAATCAACCCTGAAGAGTAGAAAACTGCTTCTGAAATGCTCTCTATAGGCACAACTGCCAAGCATGCTGCACTCTGGACCACACCCCAATCAGTGATGTATTCGTTCAGCTGATGAACAAAAAGAAATATAAAATAACATGCTTTCACATCTCTGAAGGCAGCGTTGCTCGAGGTACAAAGAGAATCCGAGTTTCCCCGTGCCGTCAATTTTCTTCCCTATTTGTGGATTTGTCCTTTGAGTCACAAGCAGGAGAGAGGAAAAATCATGATTTCTAGTAGTGTTTACAGTAAAGGATTACTGCATCAGTAGCTCAAATGCTGTAAATGGCACAAAATATATTGTGCACATTGTGCCTGCTTGCAGGGCCATTTTCTAATTTAAGGTTGCAAACTATAAATGGACATTTACAAAAGAGCAGTTTCTGTGAGGCTCGACTGTACTGTAGGTAATTAGACAGTGACTGGCAGAAGATGAATGAAAGAAAATGTGGCATAAAAGTATCAAGGGACCGCTCATTTCCTCCATTACGACTATGACACTGGCTGTGCTCTGGACTCTAACAAAAAAAAGAAAGAAGTTAAACCTACATGTGGACATGTAGCAGACCGTCTCTCTGCCCTGAAGGCCTACTGTGTCACACTGTAAGGCCTTGATGATGTGTGACAGGCCTGTCTGCCTCAGTGTCACATCAACCAGCTGCTCAGAGAAAGAGAGAAAGAAAGAAGCTGTAGAGAGAGAGAGAGAGAGAGAGGCCTAAAGTCTCTTAGATTCATATTTCTCACCTGATTTGACCAACAGATGGAACGGATGCAAGTCTCACAGAAATTGCTCTAATAAGGATCACAAATTAGATAGGTCTTTAATCTACATTAATGTCAGTCATAAGTGGTTCATTTACTGTAGATTATAGAAAACTTTTTTTTGTTGTTTTACTTTGTACTCTTGAGGAGTTGGTTACCATGGTAGCCACATTATTATGTGAGAATTGAAAGGGGGATGGTAATCATATCCTCTGTTTTAGTAGAATTTATTGTGTATTGCTATGCTATATTCAATATCAATACGTAATGTATTCCTATGCTGCAGCATGTTTTTGCTACGAAAATAGGAGGAAAACTTTAAATGATTATAGAGCATTGCTAGTGAGAAGTACTAATATAACATAAAATAACGTACTATGAGCTCAGTATGTAAAAGAAATGGCACATGGAGAGAAAATGTTTGTGAAAATATTTAACTTTTATGACCTTATGACTGCAATTGTTCATGTATATCAATGGGAAGCACATATTTGCATGTGTGTGTGTGTGTGTGTGTGTGTGTGTGTGTGTGTGTGTCCAGATGTGGTATACAAACATGAGTGTTACGCACTAGGTCCTTGGTCGAACTGTACAGTGTTTGTCAGCTAATTAGCAACATGAATTAGTGCGACAGCAGTTGGGGGAGCGTTTCGCACGCAGAGAAAGGCTGATGGGAGCTGATGCGCACAGCAGAGCGTCTTTGCTGGTTACTGAAGAAGGGGGGGGTGGCATCTAAACCAATGCTAATGAAGACATCAGCTCACTACCTCCTACAATACAGTAGCTATCTGAGTCACAGGCGAGGCAGCCGTCAAAACTGACATTTATGGCGTGAATGAACTGCTCAGGATTGTCAGACATACACATGCCATTGTCAAGAACAAAAACATTTTGTGCCTGTGAACACACAATTATCTCACTCCAGTGGGGATGGTGGTGTCCTGGTGGCATTGCGCAGCTAGACAAATGGATAGAACTAAAAGATAGCAAACAATTAGATTAGCTGTGTTTGTCTGATAGAAAGATAGATATATAGATATCTGACTTGAGCTGTACTTCAGCTTAATCTTTCCTGTGTGACTTGGGTAGGCAGGGAAACACAGTAATCCAGAAAGGCTGCAACAGAGTGAAAGCAACAACGACAACTGAATTTTTTTCAGTTCACAGTTCATCTTGCTCTCTTTGCTAATGGTGACAATTTAAAGGCTACAGCATAGGAAAAACAACATACACCTACACTGGATGTGAGCCACACATCACATTGGTGTATATAATACATAGAAATGATCATATATGATTAAATAGTATTTCATTAAAGTGTTAAAGTGTTGAAGATTAAAGTGTTCCACTTGCCTTACCGAGCAAAGTAAGGATACATACAGGAGTTACAGGGAGAGATAGGCTGCAAAACAGAAAAATAATAAGTGGCACAGTTGATAATTAGATGAAAGTAAAACCAGACAAGCTGCGAATAAAGTGAGGCGTGAGATACAAATACAGACAGACTACACTGCCTCATGCTGGATTTTTAATCACGAGCAAAATTAATTCCCTCCCTCTCACCGTGTGTACCAACAAGGTGCATTGTAGTTTAAAGTCAGACTCACCATGACATTTCTGCTCTCGCAAACTTTCAGAAAAAAAATAAACATTTTTTGGAGGCGAAACTCTGATGGGCACTGGGTTGTGAGGAAAGCCTGAAGTGCCAGTGGCTGATGCATTGGCTGATTAGCACCAGCTTGCGTGGCCTGTGCTGATTGAGTTCCCTGATAGCTGCTGAGCTCCATTTGTTGCCCTGCTCTGAGATACCAGTGAATGAATGTTTTGGAAGCAGCTGACATTTTCCCTCTGCTCTCATCCCTCAGTTAAGAGGCCTCTTCTGTGCAGCAGCTCTGTCACTATCAAAATCAGATAGCGTCAAATGGTACACAGACAGTGTTAAACCATCTTAACTGTTGTTTTCCCATTTTCCCACCCAGGAAAGTTCACAAAGACAGTGTGAGCCAGAAATCACAGTTGTGCTAAATTAAAATGTCCTGCTCTAGCTGTAATCTCAGACTCCATGCTACCTCTGTTTCGGTGGTGATGTTTGATTCAGATTACCACAGGCGGCACAACATCTGCAAGCCAAATAGATGCATGGTAACTCCCACTGTATTAATTGCATATCTCATCAGTTATTCACATTGGGCACATGTTGCTGTCACTGCTATTTCTTTGATATGAATGTCCAGTGCATTATTAAAGAGAATTTCTGAATGATTCTTAGCATCAGTGTTGACAGTTGTGATAATGACCAGAAGTAGCTGCAAGGATCGCACCACAGGAAAGCAGGAGTCTCACAGTAAAAAAAACCCTGCAGTGCTAACAGTATATGGAAGCACTACCAGTGTGTTTGTTATCACTTTTATGAGCTCTAGAAAATGTGTTGCATTTAATCCCAAAGCGAAAAAAGAAAAAAAAAATCTATTTCTTGTTCGTCAGTAGGATGGAAATGTCTATTCTGTCTTGTTAAATAGAATCCTCTGTGGAGAATAGGAGAGAAGGAATAACAAAGGAGAAATGTGTTCAACGCAAAGTCAGTAAAGATTCATTATTTTATTCATGTATCTACTGGGCAGGAACCATACAAAAAAGGAAAAAAAACTAAACAAAAACACACTAAACACAAGAAAAATCAAATAAAATGCTAGATTTATTTCATTTACACATGAATCAGTATATGCTCCGTGGTGCTGAAATCTTCTCTGTTTTTTGTCTGGAAGGGGAGGCACAGCATACTGCAAATATGATTAGAGGTGGCAGCAAAAGCATATGCATCTACACATTTCGACCAACAGGCACACAAACGTGAAAAACAAAGGCATACATATTGGTAAGGTACATTATCATAACAGAAGGCGCACAGATAAAGCAGCTCTGAGGTGTTCATCTGTGCCGTTCCAGTATATGAGAGCACAGCTGTGAAGGAAAAAGAAGAAGAAGAAAAAAAAAAAAAACAGGAGCTCTGAGTTTGTTGAGAGCTCCCTTGACAGGGAGCAGAACAGGCTATTACTTCATATTGCACCATTTAAGCTGTTTTTATTTTGGACTCTCCAGCTCCTTCTACCAGCCGGCACCCTCTCTGGGGATAACAATCAGGCCTCAACAAGAAAAGGCAGACAGCTCCTAACAGTTTAGTGAGTTGTATACAGTTTGTGTGTCTATATATTTGTGTGCTGAAGCAGAGGGGGGTTGTGGATAAATGAAGTAATTCTCCCTCTCTGTGTTTGTGTGAAGAGGCTGTCACTCAAACTCGGCTTGCTTCAGCTTCTCTCACATGCTAGTATTCTGGCTGACAAGGTGCAGTCTTAGGTAACACCATCACACCCTCACATCCTCTGAGACCTCAAGCTGACGTCTAGCCTCACCACCTGTATGCCTCAACTTAAAAAAGAAAAATCCCGACACGTACATGCATACAGTTTCTCAGCAAGCTCAGAGAACCTAGAGACCTTATTCCAACAAGTCAAAGCAGAGAAAGACATCGTCATATTGGGCGCTGCGATGACAAACTCTGAAGCACTCTGACTCACCGGCCTGTATGTTGACCTTCTACACGTCTCTTGTCCTTCTGGGTACCAACAGCTCCCTCTAGTGGTGAACAATGACAAGCCCGATGTGGAGAGAAAGAAGAGGGGAGCAGTGAGAAAGAGAGAGTAAAACCATGTAGCTTTTGGTTTGGGTGAGGAACAGAAGGCAGTTCTGTCAGACCCCGTGTCCTCTCCTTCTGAGAACAGGGAATATCAAAGGCAAGAGGGAGTATAGGGGAGCTGAGGATATGAGCAAAGAGAATCAGTGAGCTGAGGTGAGAGGAGGCAAAAGTGCTTCAGAGAAGACTTTCAGATTTCAGGAGAGGGATTACATAATCTGTGCAGATGGTACTTTGAGTCTGTCATCCCTGGAGTCATCCCCACCTCTGACAGGACACATTATCTTCTTGTTCAGGAGGGTGTTTTCAGGCTAACTTTGATCACTTGTGCTGTTTTCTGTGTTGTTTTTGTTGTGCTTTTTTTTAATGTGTGTGTGTGGGGGGGGGGGGCACAGTTAAACCACATGCAGAGCCATGGGGAGCTGTTGATTTAGATAACAATAAGACAGACAGGATACATAGCAGACATTTCACTCTGTACAACCACCATCAACCTCATGGCGGCACTACAACTAAAGTCAGGGGATCACACAAGGTGGTTGATTCAGCTTCTGGAAACCATGCATGTCTGTACATAATGTGCCAATCTATCAAGTGCTGAGACATTTCAGTCAATGAGTGAAGATTTGCATCTGCTGGTGGCATTATATTTAAAGCCTGGGGATCAACATGGCAGAAGTGAAACTGATAATATCAGTGATGACAAGGTGCCATTAAGGTGTGTCCAACAGACAGACAGGATGCAGAACATCAGGTTTCCTGACACTGGGATATCTAAATATAATGCTCTGAATGAATAATGCTATTAATACCATCAGTGACTGCAGGAATGCACTCTGAAGATGCTTTTGCTTTCAAATTTGTAAACCTTCTTTCACAAATGTTAGCTGCTGTGTTAACCACAGGTGTGTATTCTACTGGTTTACAGTCAGTGTGGTATAACCTTCATAGCAGTGTTTGTACTGTATATGCGTGTGCGCTTACAACAGTGTTCATGCCCCTGTAGCTAAAGAAGTTGCCGTTGAAGATGTTTGGGTGCAGTGGTTACACGGTTTGCATAAATCTGGTTCATTCTTGGCACACGAAGGACAGAGCATCAAGTCTGATGCCAAATCAGATCTGGAATGAGATCACAGCATTGGAGATAACCAGCTTCAATCATCCAGCTACATGCTGGAAAACTGGGAACCAAAATGTCTTCTTACTCATGAGTTTTTAAAGATAGGGATTACAGATACCGACTTCTCACTGTGCACTGCATGCAGCAGTACCACTGTTAAAACAAGAGCAGGTGATGCATATGACTGTTTAATATGTTAATGTTCAGGCTTAATTCAGGCAAAGGGCATGAGAAGCAAGTTCTAGCTTGGCTGTCCTTGTGCACACTAGATTGTCTTCACTACGTGGAGCCTTTGCTGCATAGACACAAGCATTGATTTGCCTCCCAAATTCAATGTTTCTTTGTTTGCTCTGACAGGCATTGCCATGGAAACACAAGGGAGTGGAATTACAGTAAAGTTAAAGAGAGAGGCTGAAAGAGGGAGCTAGTCCACCAGACTGTGAAGGGTTGGCATAATTCAAGACTTAACACTACGCTACATCATCTCTCTGGGGCCGAGAGGACCACAGCCTGCCTGGAAGTTCCTCAGTGTACTTTTAGTTTATCATATCTTTTGGAAAAACCACAGTTAGTTTTAAAGCTGTACATAACTGTACAGCTTTACACTCCTCAGACAGGAGTCTTCATGTTTAAGGGAGTATTCTGGTGTCAAGGTCTGTTTCCTCAAAGGTGAAAGCAAGAAATGGATTCTATTCTTGCCTCTTACACAGATGGGGTGTTAAACATTGATAGGGCTGATGCAGGGAGAAATGGAGAGATGGGGAGTACAGAGAGAGAGGGTAGGAGAGAAAACTTCTATTTTCTTCTTCTTCTTCTTCAGTTTTGATTTGATTTCTCTCCTGTAACCATTTTTTTTTTAGCTGGAACATCTTTGAAAATGCAACAGCTGCAACAAGGCAGAGATTTCCAAATCTGACATTCACATGCAAACAAGTGCAAGTACAGTGCTTGTTGGTTATTAGATAGTGACGTGTTTGTGATGTGTAGTGGCACAATGGATTTTTCGACACCAGCAGACATATGAAAAGGGCTACAATACCTACATTGTGCATATGTTATGGACGATAACACCTTGAAAATCAGATATTTAATTCCGTAGTTGTTTAATTTCAAATCCAGTGTGCTGGAGTACAGTCAAAACATCACATGCAATTGAAAAAAATAAAAAAACAATGTGCAACCTTTAGCAAGACAACTAAAAACTATGCTTCTAAGCAGATGTCTACTTCTGCTTAGAAGAATTGTGCCACTGTCTGAACACACATCAGCAGACTGCACAGTCAGTCCGTGCTATTACAAAACCACACAGCACTTCCTGCTTGATTCACCACCGTCTTACTTACAGAGAAATATTTTAAATCTTGCCACATTTGCATGCTCAGCTGTTCCCTCAGACGCGCTGAGGTTTAACTTCTCATTATGAAAGACATGACATATCAAGCCACATGGTATGTCCCCCCATGAAAAGGAAGTCGTCTGAAAGAGTATGTTGCTTTATGGGTGTAAAGCCACAAAGCTGATCTGCTGCCTTGCTCAAAGGTCCATTGCAAATAAGTTGCAAAAGGAATGGTGGTTATACAAATATGTTTTAGCTGTAAAATGAAAGTGCCTGCTTAATTTTAATGGTTTAATGAAATTCATTAATTCATAAAGGCAAAATCATTCCCAGCAGCACAGAGTAAAACATTTGAAATATTTTTTTAATGGAACATTAACAGCAAATTTATTCAAACAAGAGTTGTTTAATGTTGAATAACGAACGAGTAAAAATTATGTACAGTGGAACTTTTTAAAGTATAAAACATTATTGCATATACTCCATGGAAGTTTAAAAAAAATTATGAGTGCATTTTTCTTCTTCATCTCCTGTGTTCTGCCCTAAACTTCTGGCCTATTAAGTTCAATTTTCTGCACTTGGTTTGGTATTCAGAGGGTGTTGCTCAGCCCACAGAGACTGGCCTGGCTTCCAATTTCCTGAGGCCTTGCTCCAGCAGAGCTTCAGCACCAGAAGGAATATCGCCAACAGCAAGCAGGCGACAAAAGCTCCAAGAATCCCTATCCAGGTACCTGACTTGCATTGCGGCACAGCTGTCACCACTTCTCCTGTGAAGAAGGCAAAGAAAGGCATTACTTGTGTCCACATAAACACATACTGTCATCATTTTAATGGCTGTTATTTGCTGACAGAAAAGCTCTAATCACTCTAATTGTGCTCACCTTCTGTACCAACATTGACAGTCAAATATCCTGACTTTTCCACTGCAACCTTCCTCCACCCATGAGACAGAGACTGGAGCCACTCTTCTACCTCACAGAAATACAGGCCAGTGTTTTCAGGATCCGGCTTCATGATCGAAAGGCTGAACTGATTGGGTAGGGGGTGACCGAACCTTAGCTGGTTAACCTTGCCAAACCTGTCTTGTAGTGTAGCATTTCGGTAAACTGTGAATATAGGGTGTTGTTCAGTTTCTGTTTCCTTCTGCCAAAACCATGTGACCTGGAACTTAGATCTGTTGCTGGATTGGTTGGTGATGTTGCAGGGGATGGTGAAGTCCTGGGATCTGCTCACATTCAGCTCCAGCTCATCCATTACAACAGACAACTTTTTTTCTATGAAAAAGCACACAGGTAAAAACAAGAAGACACACTTAATTCAACTTAGTTTAGCAAGATGATTGGTTTCAATGAGAGTTTAAATTAAATTCCAACAATTCCTCTGAACACAGACAGATAAGGGATAAGTCAGGAAAGAGATGCAAAGTGGAGATTAAGGGCAGAAAGAGAAAACACATCTCTATCTGTAATATAAAAGAGGCAGTAAAGAAGATCAAGTGGAGATGTGCATAATGAACACTGGAAAGCTTACAGTTAGGCATAAAACCCTCAACAACACCATTAGATATATCAGCATCATTACAAAATTGATATCTTACAGCGCACATGAACGCAGACAACCATACGCTCCAGTCTATGATAAATGTAGTGTCAATGTAATGCAAAACACAAGTTTTAAATTAGCAGTGCAACATTTTGGGAAATCTGTTATATGCTTTCTTACCAACAGTTAGGTAAGAAGATTGATTCCTCTACCATCACTGTACAGTTAATGTGAAGCTCCAATGAGCCGCCTGCTAAGGTTAGCCGAGGTAATGTGCTAAGCTAATTTAACCAGATTTACTTTTATCATCTCATTTATATCTTGGTAAGACAGTGAATTATTTCCTGTTAATTATTCATTTGAACACTCGCGCATATCTGCTAATACATTTACAAAGCTCCCTATATAGTGCTTTATGATGTAATCATACCTGTAACATTTACAGTCAGCGTGATCGGTCCGGCGCTGTCCATGGCCTTTTGCTGCCATTGACCTTCGTGATCAAGCTGGTATTGCTCCACCTGGCACTGGTAGATCCCACTATCCTCCTCATGGGCCCTCTGAAGTCTGAGGTGGAAGCTGCTCTGAGTGGGTCTGGAGAGACGGAGCCGCCCCTGCAGGCTTCTGAGTGCCCGGCTCTCTGGGTACCTCAGCAGGCCCGTGTGGTCAAGCTCTACTAAGGGGACACTCGGGATGGAGGAACTGTGTCCAGTGAAGAGCCAAGAGACTTTGTAGAAGAAAGGAGGACTGGATGCACCTGAGATGATGCGACACGCAAGCTCTACCTCATCTCCCTCCCTGGCAACCAACTGCTGCTGGTCTTTCAAATCTAAACGAAGATCATTGGCTAGAGAATGAGAGCGGACAGAGAGGAGAAACAAATAAATAAACTCAATGTTTTGTTACATTTTTATTACCTCTGCCAAAGAGGTTATGTTTTTGAGCCATCTGTTTCTTTGTCAGAAGAATTACAAAATATCACAATTTGATTCAGATCAATCTTGTGGTTTTTGGTAAATGTTCAGCCTTGGCAGAGTTGAGTGCTTTGAAGTTCTTTGAACACTATGATCCAAATGTTGCTAATTAGATATGATATGATTAAAGATAAACAAACTTACCAGGCTCAATAACTGTTAACTGCGTGCTTTTGGAAACTGGTGAGAGCTGGTACCAATCACCGCGAGGATCTTGTAGCCACTCCACCACCTCACACGTGTATAATCCACTGTCTGAGATTTTAGATTGCCAAATAGTCAACTCAAAACTAGGACCCTTAGCACGCCTCGTGCTGATTCGCTGTCTGTTGTTCAGCTCCACCTGCGCCCCAAATGTTACAAGGGCATCCTGGTCTGAGCTTACAATGGTCTTATTGTCTGCCCCGTGTTGGTGCAGCCAGGTGAAAGCATAGCGGGAGGATGGAAGGAGGTCTGAGGTAACTGAGCACGTTATTTCCACGTCAGTGTTGATATTTTTTGTTAAGGTTGGGGGGCAGGTCAGAATGAGTTTACTCTCTGGGAAAGAGGGATGAACATTAAGTTATTTACGGTGAGAAACCATGAGAAATAGAATTACACAATGGACTTTTGGCGTGTAGCTTTACAAATCTCAGCAGTACCTGGGTTCTGGACCATCACAGCCAGCTGGTTGGATGGAGACAGCTTCTTGTGTACATTCTGCAGGAAGACAGATGCCCCACACTGGTATTTTCCTGCCTCCCTGTGGCTTGCGCTGTTGATAATCAGATAGTAAAAGACTTCTTTCGGTTTGTTCTCGACTTTCAACTGGTAGACGTGCTGGTCTCCAGACCAGCTGATGGCACCATGGGAGTACAATGTCAGGATGTTATCTACAGTCGAGGCGTCACGCTGCAGGCTCCAAATCAGTGTTATCGGCACACGTGGCCCTCTGACCCGGCACAACAGCTCCACACTTTCTCCAACAGTCACTCTTTGCTTGCGACTTATCAGATTCATATTGACATATGAAACTGTGCCAAGTAAGAAGGGAAAAGTTTAGGATCATACAACCATAATGCATTCATGAGTGTTTCAAGTAAAAACAAGATCTGAGCACATGACAGTTACTGAAAAGTGTCCATCTCCTACAGATAATATCTTCCACAGCAAGCAAAAATCAAAATCATTTCCTTCTTCACAAATAGAGAGCTCATAGTAATCCAAATGTAACAAATATTACCTTTCACCCTGTAAATATCAAGTACTCCTGTGTCAACATTATCGACATGTATTTGTCTTCAATAATTTGTACTACCAAGACAGACATACAGACACTGTCTTACCTATAGAAACCACTTTTACAGAGGTGGTTTGTGATTGGCTGTGGGTTTTGCTGTTGGTTTTCCATTCAGACACAGCACACTGGTAGAAACCTGAATCTGAGAGTGTGACCTCATCAATCTCTAGGGTGAAGGTGCCGGCCGCCGGCCGCATTGCCCTGACTTTGCGACTCATGAACTCCTCCTCTACCTCCACAACACCCTCCTGACTCAGACTGATGACGTTAGTGAACACCGCCATTGATGTGGTTGTGGATTTGCGTTGCCAGGTGACGGACAGCTGACCGTTAACCCCATCCACTTTGCATGTGAGTGTCAGTCTGTCTCCTTCATTGACACTCATAGAGCTTTGCATTGCAACTGAGAGCCCGCTTTCTGTGGTGAGACAAGGCAAGAGACAGATGGCATGACTGTGTATGTGAAGATAATAATAGAAAAGATATTTTTAATATGAATTCTAATCTTACAGGAAAGGAAAGCAAACCCAGAATTAATGCCTGTATGTGTGTGCTGCAAGCAGTATACTGTCATCTGCTGACTGACCTGTGGTTAAAATGCTGACCAGTTGGGGGCTGGAATCCTGGGCTGTTCCCTCTATAAATGCACCATCCTGGCTTCTGTCCTGAGGCCATGCTCTGCAGAAATATTCTCCCTGGTCCTCTGTTCTGACAGGCTGCAGTATGAGCCTGTAATCTCTGTCCCCAATCCGTGCGGCCCTGAGCTCTCCTTCCTTTTCACGGCCACTGTACTCTGGCCCCGCAGACAGGACACCTGTAGGGCCGATGCGTGCCAGCTCAACACTTCCCCGGAGCCAGGCCATAGTGAAGAACCTTCTCTCCAAATCTTCAGTGTCTACATTGCAGGATAGCGACAGCTCCTGCCCCTCCTGCAGAGTTGTTTGCGGTGTCAAGATTCTCACCACCATAGAAAGTGTGTCTGGCACCACCTCTACTCAATGCAAAAAATAAACACACATTAACAGGCTACACACATACACGTTTCCTCTCAACATGCCACAGTGACTGCAAAGAGGAAAAGCACAGATGAATGTGTCAAAATGTGCCATTAATAAGTAATATGAATTAAATGATAGCTGCTTCTAACCTCTGGCTTTGACAGTTAGCGCAGTTTCCTCAGCATCCTTCTGTGCAATAGAGAACCAGGAGCGGTCAGGATCTTGGATCCACTCCTGAGCCTGGCAGTAGATTTTACCTTGGTCTGACAGCTCCAGCCGAGCCATCTTTAGCCTGTACGTGGCCTCTCCAAGTTTATCTAACCTTATGAGTCCAGCTTGGTAACGGCCTTCAAACCCCTGGCCTGGGCTCAGTGTGAAATCTCTGTCCAGAGAAATAATAGGCTGAGCGTCGCCCTCGCCCTCTTTATGTAGAAACCAGGCAAAAGACATGTGGGTGTGCTGGATGGTGTTGCTGGAGGCTTGGCATGTTAAAGTTAGAGCATCACCCTCATTATAGCTCAGTGATGTGGAGACAGGCGATGAAACACTGAGGGAGTTGTCAAGCACTGGCCACCATATAAGAAATGGAGACAAAGACAGGAAAGACATACAGTTTTGTCATCTTACCATCCAGTGATGCACTTTAATTGAAAAGCAGGTCTTAAAACTGAAAAGTATAATTGTGGTTGATTACCTTTAACTGCTGTTGTAACACTGTAGATTCCATCATAACTAGATTCTGAGTTGACAACAGAGCAGTCATATTCTCCTTCGTCATCTTTCTTTAGGCTTTGTATCTCAAAGAGGACAGAGTTTGGAGAGGTGTGTTTCAAAGTAATTTCCGCACTATTCACACGCACTTGATAGAGGGAGTATGCAAAGTCTCGTTCCCTAGTGCTGATGATGTTCCACTCGAACGTTGGCTTGGAGGGCTTCTTAACGCGGAATTCAAAATCTTTTTGAGCGCTGGCACTGGCAAAGCCACTCACATTGCAGGAGATGGAGAGCGAAGAGCCCAACACACGGTACAGAGGCCCAGCCTGTGACTCAGTGAGCACTCTGGCTTCTCCTGAATAAAACACAGTTTTAAGTGTCAGTCATGTTTTATAAGGGTGCTTCACTCCAGGGTCTAACTTTTGTCTCAGTATCGGATGGGTATGTGAGGCAAAACTAAAGTTAAAGTTTTGCACATTGCAGGGAACGTTAGGCTTTTTACATTATATACAGTAGTATTAACTATGTATTTATCATATGATTACTTGAGAGCAAGTGCCTGCGGTTGAAAAGTTCTGTTCCTGTTCTTGTGCAAGCAAGTACTGCAGCTTTTTCAATTTCATGAAAATTATTTGCAAGCAAATTTTTTGCCTATATCAATACATTTTGTTATTAAACAAGACAAAAAGAATAACACAGGTGAATCATCGGTTACTTTTAATTACACAAGTCTTATGCAGTTTTACAAAATAAAAAAATAATTAGCTGCCAAAAGCACATGAGAGTTTTCTATTTACCAGAGTGTTTTTTTCCCTGAATCTCTCTGTATATGCTGCAATATTTGTATTTAGCAGGATCACTCAGCAGAATCCAATTCCAACTGCGGGAATTCAATGAACTAACTTACCACAGTGCAGAAGAAGTAGACCCAGACATAAAGGGAAACAGGCCATCCAAAACGAGCGCAGGGAACACCTCATCCTGATCCTGCTCCACAAGCTCCACAGTGTTCACACCATAGCAGTTGTGCTCAAGTGTGACAACCTCTGTGTCTTTGCACGAATACTGAAGTGGGTTACCTTTGGTACACCAACAGGAAGTCTGATATATTTCCTGCATATATTGCGTACATAGTCCTCATACGCTGCACTTAAAAACCTGTTTTCATTTGTAGATATGGTTGACCTGTGGTGCAGTTTTGGAGGGACAGAAATTATATATATATATATACTGCTCAGTGATCTACACTCGGTGTATAATTGGGGTTTACTACACACCAATGGTTGTAGAAATCACAATTAGGGCTGATTGCCTACATACGGCTCGACATCACCGCCAGCATATGTGAGACGAAACTAATTGGACGGAAATCACACCATTTGCAAACTGGGAAATAAGGAGCTAAGTTTACCTCAGCATAAGTGAAGTGAAACTGTGATGCCCTGTGCTGCAGGTAGGCGCATCTTCAGAGGGTCCCCTCCTCTTTTTCAGAGTTACACAAACCATTTCCCCGATTCTATTTTATTTCACCATAAAATATGTGTAACTTTCGGGTTTTCGATTATTAATTTACGTGATTAACAACGTTGGCCTACCGTAATCCAATTATAGAGTTGCAAGCAGTGGGAGATAAAGATTCTGCGGTTCAATTGCGTTGCTTGGAAACAGCATGGGTCCATAAGGTTGACCCAGTTCGGAAAGCACTGAAAATAAGTAAGGAAATAAGTTTGAACTCATCGGGAGTGTGTTTGAAAATGTGATGAACATCAACGAGGCAATGGTGCCACTTGGTGGAGAAGACGAAAAGTTACATTACTCGGACTACTTGGTCTGAATCTTATCTGCCTCTGTGCAGTTGTACTGTGAAGCTGAAGCTACAGACTGATAGGTAGGAAATCAGATCAGCTACCATTACTACGTTAATTATATAAATAAAGATAGAATTTGAACTGAAGGAAATTAGATTACATTAAAAACACAAGACATAACATAATGTATAGACTACAAAATACATAAGAATCCAGAAGAGAGTTGTGCAAAAATCCCAAAAACCCAGCAGTGCAACCCTGGCATGAAGTGCAAACTATTTAAGTAAGGATAGTATAAGTATGTTTTAACAGTATACACAAATAAAAACAACATACATTGTAGTGCATCCTGTGCAGTGCAGCTGCTCTTACCCTCTTTCATCCTTCCAGCAGCATTCTGGTCACAAGCTGTTTCTCATGATTTCACTTAGTTTTCTCCCACTTAGGTTCCAGAATGACGGTGTACAACAGTTTAACAAAAGGTGGCATCGTGTTGACAGCATTTCATAGGAACACAGGAATGATAAAAGGTTTTAGTTAAAACCTGTTTTTTTACAACCACATTCAGATGCTGAGTGTTATTTGCAGTTATTGCAACTAAAGTGAGATCTGGTTAAGGGAAACCTGACGTTTGTTGTCCTAAAAAAGCGGAAAATTAGGTAGCTTTGGGGAAATTTACTCAACACAAAAAGAGGAAGTCTCTACAGACAAGCATTGCTACATACAATATGTTCCTCACAAAACAGAAATAGGAAGTATGAAGAGGACAGGAAGAAAACAAATCCACATCTCAGAGCGACACCAACGTTGCGAGTGTAAACCACAGGGGTTTATTTTGTTTCTTTTTTACGGGTGCAGGTGCACCCAAGGAGTAGCTGCATGTTGTTCCCCTCTGAGGAGAGTGAGTTTCTGAAGAGCTTCTGGCCTAAAAGATGACTGACTCACTGGAGAGGGCTACAGACTGTCCCTCGCCGCCTCTTGAAGATGACTCTAGCGTGGATGAAGAGAGAGAGAGCCCGACGGGTGACAGTGAGTTACGCTGGGAGGATGGAGGTCTGCCTGTTGAGCTGCAGAGAGGTATGGAGACTCTGCGAGTGAACAGAGAACTGACCGATGTGATACTGAGCGTCCAAGGACATGAGTTTCCCTGCCATAGAGCTATACTTGCTGCCGCCAGTCAGTACTTCAGGTAAAAATAATCTAGTATTATATTTTATTTTATCGTGGTCGGATGGCTGGTTTTACTGAATAAATGGTTGTTTTTTTTCTGTGTAGGGCAATGTTTTGCAGCGGTCTGAAGGAGAGTCATGAGGAGTGTGTGCAAATAAAGGGGTTGGACAGTGGCACCATGCATTCCCTCCTGGAGTACACCTACACCAGCCAAGCCCTCCTCACACACTCAAATGTCCAGAGAATACTGGAAGCTGCCAGTCAATTTCAGGTAAAGTGACAGATATCAGTTTCCTCAGCACAAACATTATGCAGCATACCCACAGTTCATGTACATGTTGAGCTTAGCATCGGACTTTAATCACAGAGGGAACACATTTATTTGATATGATGTCAGCATGTAAAGCATTTTCTCATGTGATCATGTGATTTTTTTCACTATTAGTAAAAACGCTAACAGCAGTTTATACAGTGTAGTTGATATGCATGACATTTTATTCAGTGCAAACGATATCAGTATAATATCCCCCTCACACACACACACACACACACGCACACATTCAGCTGAAAAATGTATCTTACAGAGATGAATCAAGCCAAAAGAGAAGTGAAAGTTGCCCAGTTGTTTACACTTAGGATTAGTTTTCCATAGCAGCTTTAATTAACTACACAGCTGTGCAACACAACAAGCGAGGCAGGTGTTCTTGTACTTGTGTTTTTGTGAAAAACTGTTTTAGATCAAGAAGATAAAAAAGGTTCTGCCATTCTCATTGGTCCTCACTTCTTCCACAGGATGTTTTAGGAGTTGGTTTAGGACTGAGGTTATAATTAGAATCAGATTAAAACAGGATATTAAGATGGTTATTGTTGGTTATTATATGGTTATTATATGGTTATTAAATGTCTTAGAATCCTCATAGATCAGCGTGCCCACTCAATTCTTAGCAAAGAAGCCATCGTGATCCCCGTGCTCACTTTGTTTCTTTTAGTTCCTGCGTGTTGTGGATGCATGTGCTGACTTTCTGAGCAAGTCTTTGCACCTAGAGAACTGCATTGGTATCCTGAACCTTGCTGAAAGTCACGCCCTGTCAGCCCTGAAGACCAGGGCTCAGAACTACATCGCCTCTCAGTTCTCCCAGGTGGTCCAGCAGCAGGACTTCCTGGAGCTGCCCACGGAGTCGCTGGAGACCGTCCTGCAGAGGGACGACCTTGATGTGAAGTGCGAGGAGTGTACTTTTGAGGCACTGATGCGCTGGGTGAGAGCCCACCAAGATGAACGCTGTCCTTTGCTGGCTGGGTTGCTCTCACATGTTCGACTGCCGTTGCTGGAGCCAGCATACTTTGTCGAAAAAGTGGAGTCAGATGAACTGATACGCCACTGCAGTGAGGCTTTTCCTTTGTTGCAAGAGGCCCGCGCCTATCACCTCTCTGGCAGGGAGGTTAGTGCACAGGGGGAAGCCAAAAACATGTTCCTTTTCTAACATGATTTATTTGTATTTCAACATTTCAATATGCATTGTACATGTATAACATGTTTGCAGGTGGTCTCTGAACGGACAAAACCCCGTCTGCAGCACTTTCTATCAGAGGTATTCTTGATCATCGGCGGATGCTCTAAAGACGAACGCTTCATTTCCACTGTCACCTGTCTGGACCCCCTTAGACGCAGCAGGCTGGAGGTTGCCAGGCTGCCAATCACAGACATGGAGGATGCGTCCCAAAACCGAAAATGGGTGGAGTTTTCTTGCGTCACCTTCCGCAACGAATTGTACATATCTGGTGAGAAAAGTCACAAATTCACATTTTCATGGAAGGGCTTAGTTTGTGTAAAACGTGTAACCCTCTACAGTGCAGATAAAATTCTGACTCAAAAACTGTTGAAATGAAACTACTGATTATGCAGTGAATCCATAGTGCATAGCCAGAGCAAACAACAGGAAGACGCCGTGTCACTGCAGTAACATTTGTGGTTTTAGGTGTTTCCCAACTAAGGAACTGTCACTTTAGCCATCGTTACTTCTGCAACACATACAACCACACAGTGTAAAAGGTCAGACTCGTTTGATTTGACATCTTTAATGAGTTAACTGTGCTTCAGTGTAGAACACACATACACTCATTACTAAAGATTCAGCAACACGGTGATGTTTTGGGCTGAAAACTACAGTGTGTAGTAACCTGTATTGCTTATGCTGTTGCAGGAGGCAAGGAGACGCAATATGATGTCTGGAAATACAACAGCGCCCTGGACAAGTGGATCCAAATCGAACCCCTTAAAACTGGGCGATGGAGACACAAGATGGCAGTTCATGGGGGGAAGGTGTACGCCCTGGGTGGATTTGATGGAGTTCAGAGACTTGCAAGTGTGGAGGCTTATGATCCATTTCACAATCGCTGGACTCAGGTACAAATTCTATATTTTTACATAATAATATTGCCTTTAGTGTAACTTTAAAAGAAAGAGTTACTTAAAGCAGCTACTTAATATTTCTGTATTAACTGCGTCCGTGAAAACATTGCCTGACATGATGAGAAAGAATTACCACCATCTTGAAAGCTTTAATAACTGACCATAATATAGCTGTCTCATAGCCAGTTTATTTCACTCTCACTGCAGTAGCAGCAGCAGGCAACTGTTTGCAGCAAAAAAAGCAGCTCTATTAAAGCAATGTTATGATATCTGCCAAGCAGACAGAGCAAAGTCAGACTATCTTGTGAACATAATGGAGCATTAGCAGTGCAAGATTCTTGCCTCAGGAGTTGGTGAAGATCAAACAGAGTCAGAGGAGAGTGAATTTTCGATTTACATCTATCAAACAGCAAGAAACACGACTTCATATGAAGTCTAATGTCAGGCCATGTATACCAGATAAGATACGTGCAAATATCAATATCTGAGAGTGATGTCCTACTCAGACACCAGATTGGGTCAATGCCATCATTCATTCATTTTTTTTACTATTACTTTGTAAATACTCATTTACATCTGATGCTCTACAAAGCATACTGCTTTTAAACAATATATGCCACATCTTTCATTCCATGTCTTTAAGGCCATGCTTCAACACATATTCTTACTCTGAGGCCCTTCTGGCTCTACTTATTACAGGTGACACCTCTTGCTGTGGGCGTGAGCTCCTTTGCTGCTGCGACCTTTGACAGATGGATTTATGTAATTGGTGGCGGACCCAATGGAAAGCTGGCAACTGATAAGGTTCAGTGCTGGGAACCTGGGAGAGACTGCTGGGAACTGCGGGCGGCCATTCCCATTGAAACCAAATGCACAAACGCTGTTACATTCAAGAACTGCATCTATATAGTTGGTAGGTTGGGACTGAATGTATTAATTTGAAGTATGTATACTTCAGTTGAAGTAAGTCAGTAATACTCTGTATATGAAGCTATTCTGAAATTGAGATTCTTCTGTGAGCAGTTTATCTGTTGGATTTATTGACATTAATATGGCTGCTTTTTAATTCTCCTGCTCACAGGTGGTGCTATGCATGCCATGTACTGCTACTCCCCTCTGTCTGACTCATGGTCCCTTGTGACTCGTCTGGGGGAGAGGGCAAGCTGCGCCATCGCTGCCTGTAACAACAAACTTTTCATCACTGGAGGCCGAGATAACAAAAACCAAGTTATCTCTACAGTGATGTGCTGGGATGTTGACCGTCAGGTGCTGACAGAGGAGTGCATCTTACCGATGGGAGTGTCACACCACGGCAGTGTGACACTCATGAAGTCCTACACACACATACACAGAGTGACACTAGCTTCAGACTGCGAATGACATAGGCTTCTGCAAACAGGACTTTATTGTTGCTGAGAATGTTAAAGTTATGTAAAAATAAAAAACTGTTTAAAAAGAGAAAAAATGTTTTAATGCGTTACATTACTCATTTATTGTGAGCAGTGACTCAAATATTAGTTGCCACTATGTTTTGCGGACACAAACATTTTTACCTTACAAAATTATTATTTTAGAATTTTTTTCCCATTTGATAAATAGTTATTGCCATTCTGCCTGAGTGAGAGAAAAAACAAACTCAACATTTTTATTACTATATCACAGTCAAGCAAACATGCTGCAAACGTGGTAAACATAAAATAAAGAAGAACCTTTAAGTTTATAGATGAGAGACAAAGCACTTATGTCCAGGTATTCCTTTAATTCCTGATTAATGTTCCACTTGAGCGCACATCTCTGTAACCTGACAGAAGCGAGAGATAACAATCCCGCGTTAATATCAGTTAACTAACCAGGTCAGCGGTCAGGGTCCAACAACAATAACAGTCGAGCTTCCGGTATATTTTCAAACTAAAACGTAACTTTAAAATAATATAATACTATTTTTAAGAGGGAAAATGTATTCAAGGTGTATTTAACGGTCATCTCCTTACTGAAGGTGAAAACATGTTTATGTCTTTCAGTGCAAACTGATGAGAAAGAGAGACAAAGTCATCCACTGGTGCATAAGCAGATTAAAAAATAGATATGTCTGTCTGTTTATGAAAATATGTTTAAATTCTTTTCTGAATATTGAAAAATCTGGGAACAACTTGTTACTTACCAAGACTGAAAGCCAATTGTCACCTACTGCTTTACATACCTGTAAAAATAATGGTCAGATTTCGAACTTATTGTGACGATCAAAAGACCGGAAACCGTGTTGTTACACCTGTCGAGGTCTTGTAATCCCTTTGGGAAATTTGCCATAGTTTGTAACATACCTGTCGGTTTATTTGCGCAGGTACGGTCGCGATTTTTCGTTGTGAGCCGTTTTGTTCAAACCTATTCGATGGACTCGAACATGTGACCTCCTTCGGCGTTGTAACGACACCGAAGGACACCGAACCTCACCTGTTTATGCCGACGGCAAGTGACGGCAAGTGAAAGTAAAGGTAACACGACGAGGCGCTTACCTGTGCGGGTTGTTCTCGTCTGAAATGGCTCAGCTTTACTTCCTGGCCTGTTTTTTCCTTACCTCCTACCTGGGTGAGTTGATTATGATTGTTATGGTTCTTATTAAAGCTTGTCACATTTGTGTGGACAGGAGAATTGGAGGGAAGAGATCGCGCAGGTCTGACACGTTTAGTTAACAATTAATCTAACAATGCATGGGCGAAGAGTCAAACTGTTCATAGGCTATTTTCTTCTAGCAGTTAAATTATGCATATGTTATGAAATTGTCAGAATTGGCCCAATGTTTGCTTTTAGACTTTTTGAAGTCTGTTGTTACACTTGTATAAACTAATAATGCAACAATCCTGCATGTATCCCACTTTATTTTTGTACACTTATATAATTTTTGGCCCTTTTACGCTTCTCTGTACCTCAAAAAATGACAGCCTCCATAGATTGTGTGTTGATATGTTACTGTAACAAACCCCCCCTGTTAAAAACTCCAGAAAAAGACTTGCAAGTGACTGAACTGACACCTGACACCTCGCTGGAATGCAATTCACTAGACTACACCGCCACTACTAACCACAGTCTCAAAGATCACCATACAGTAGATACAGTAGAACAGCGTACGTGCTGCACAAATAGGATTTACTGTAGTTTTTGTATCAGATTATATGAAATTATGAAGACGTGTTT
This sequence comes from Psettodes erumei, assembly GCA_016785225.1. NCBI lineage: Eukaryota > Metazoa > Chordata > Actinopteri > Pleuronectiformes > Psettodidae > Psettodes > Psettodes erumei. The sequence goes on from JAFBJZ010000360.1 coordinate 400,961, forward strand.
CATTGTTTAAATTATGCTATGCCATTTATCACATATTATTGTGCATGTTTCTGCACCTCTCCATTTTCTGTGTCTAGTTTCTGGGCAACTTCCTCAATACAGCCTTCATGGGCAGGCGATCGACCTGATACCAGTCATCGCTGGACAGCCGGATGAGATTCTGTGGAAACACAATGGCAACAAAGTGGTAGAATTTAACGGCAAGGAGCAACACGTGTACGGCCGATATGAAAACAGGGTCACTCTTGATTGGGTCTCTGCAGAACTAAATATCCGGGACCTCAGCCAAGAAGACAGTGGAGAATATGTATTGGAACTATTCAAGAACAAAGATCTGACTGAATTACACTATACAGTAGAGGTCATAGGTAAGTTGTTTTTTTTTAACAAACCTTTTGAACAAAGTGGTTTTAAAGGTATATATGGTCAATTGATTCATTTTCTAAGCATTGGCACCACCATACCATAGTTAAAGTGGATGTATTGCTATTACAACATAGTAAAACTTTCAATAAAATCTTTGTTCACTTGTTCGAGCCAAATGCAAAAAAAAAGTGAACGAGAGATTTTATCTGGATGAGGAAATAATGTGTTCTTCAGTGAGAGCATATAAGGTCATGGCTCGGAACTTGGATGTTTTCTGGTTTTACAACTTTTCCCTGATGAACTGTGGAGAAAGATTATTTAATGTAGTTTTGAAAAAAAAATGTCAGCTCCAAAGGAGCTACAGAGTTACATATCTTCAGTGGGTGGCACTGTACATTCAACAACCATTTCAGTTCTTAAATCGTTAAATCACATGATCAATAGGCTAGTGTCTGGCAGAAAACTTAATAGGCTATGAAACCAGGGGAGTAAGGTTCTTAGTTTTGATGAGAGAAAAACTGAGCTTTTTCAACATCATATTAAATGCTGTTTTTTTTACACAAGCCAAAGACCGCATGGTGACAGAAACACCCAACATATAGCATAATGGTGGCCTTGCAAAAGCTTGTAAAGGGAGAGGGAAAAATAAATGCAACTATTAAGAAATCTTGTGTGAAACCTGCTGCAGAATATTTTTTAAGCCAGAGAGAATTGGAGAATTTACAGTGGTCAAATGTGCAAGGCTGGTGGAGCTTTTCAGACCTGTTCTGTTGCAGAAGTGCTGACATTAAATATTGACCTGAGGGGTGGTAAATACACATTTTACTAATTAATTAATTTAAAATTTTTGGTTTGCATTCATTTATTTATTTTCATTTATATATTTGTATAGGCAAGGTTGCCAAGCCCACCATATCCTGTCGCCTGAATGATACAGACGGAACCCAGGCAACTCTGACATGCTCTGCAGAGCCCACACATCCCGAGTCCTCAATGCAGTTTGAATGGGAGTCAGGTGGAAACATGCTGCCTGGCCCAAGCTTACCAATATCTCTGGAGGATAAACACCGTGATACAATATATACATGTAGGGTGAGCAACCCTCTGACTCATGAAACAGAAACTTTCACTGCAAAGAATTGCTACTATGGTAAGATTTCACCTATGTATCAGCTCTAGTGTGGTAGATCTCTTTGCAGGAGCGTGTCAGTTATTCACAAAATGAATACATCTGTACTGAAATGTAAAGATTTACAGTACATGAATATTATTTTAGTAATGAATGTCATGTAATAAGAAGTTGCTTTAACTTTGACTTTTGTTTTTCTGTGCAGACAAAAGTTCAAATGAAGCACTGGTTGCCAGCCTAGCCGTCATCTCATGTGTGCTCCTCCTTTTGGTTTTGGTCGTAGTCATAATGTTCTGCAAACGAAAAAGAAAAGGTACAGTGAAAATATTACCAAGGAGAACAAGCAGATACACTGAACATATACTGTATAATAATTGATATATTTCTCAAGGTATGTGTAATAGTAACATTTAATAATATTCCATGTCTAAAAAATGTATGCACAGAAAGCCTTTTATGTGCAGTAGTACAGAGCACAAGCCACTGCTGTTACTGCTTCTGATCTTCATGACAAACATGAACATACTGCTGCTTTCTTCTTCTTCTTCTTCTTCTTCTTCTTCTTCTTCTGTCCAGCTTGTTTTGCAGAAACAAAAAGCAATGGTTCCATAAATCAGGCATCCCCTGGTCAAACAGAAGGTATAGTACTGTATGTTTTCATGTTTGTATGATGTTTTCAGTGTCATTTAATCTGACACTAAGTTTAAAATCTGCAAGCAAATTAGAAGTTCCATCCTAAATCTGTTATAGAAATGTCATAGATAAAACAATTTATCAGTCATTAAGTAGTTGAAAATTAAATTTCTTTAACATGGCTGATCTGATTAATCAACCAATCATTCCAAATATAGAGATGATCTGGTTTCTGCACGATTGATTTTTCATCATAAAAATTGTGGAAAAGCAAACAAAACTTCAATAGGGATTTTCATTTTCTCCCTTTTATAAATTTCATAGAAAATTAAACACAAGCAATATATTTTGCATGTTGACTTCATTACAGGTGATGTCATAACTAAAGGGCACTGCATTTTCATTTGGCTGGTGTTCAGTGTGTAAAGGGAGGGGTGCAGATAAGGGCTCAGAGAGAACACAACCGCAATGCTGCACAATTCTCTAAATCAGACTTAATAAACAATATTAGAGTATGTTGTGGATTTTTTAATAAATAAATAATAAATTAAAAAACACTCAGCAATAGGTACATCACAGAACACATGACAAATTTTACATTCAAAAAAGTGCAGAAGTTTAGAATTGTATTGTCTTATTATCTTCTTAATATCTCTTCTATCTTTTATTGCTTTCTTGATATTGAGTTACATACATTATGCACCATATTTGGTATTTCAAACTGTTTCAGAGTCCAATGAGGGTAGGTCACCTCGGGACAATGAAGGTCAGCCTCTGTTTAACAGAGCACCCACACTCCCCTCAAACCAGCGACTTCACCAAAGTGAAAGGAATATGAAGGCTAATCATCACAAAGACACAACTTTAGACATGGACATGGGTAAAGGTGAAGGCTGCTCCATAAGAAATGAGAAATAATTTTATCTGTAAAATGTTTAAAAATGGTGAAACCCAAAAAACATTTGAAGTGAAATAATTTAAAATATGCCTTAAAAACATCCAACACATATAGACACACACACACACACACACACACACATATAAACACACAGCAACACACATCCACAAATATTTCAATATTTTTGTTGTTTTATGTTCTCATTGTGTCTTTTAGGGTTTACGTACACGTTCATTATTTGTGCGTATGTTTTTATTTTTGTGGGTACAGACACACACACACACACACACATATATGTATATAAATAAACACACAGCAATAGGTACGTCAAAAGACATATGATGCATTTTTCATTAAAAAAAGTTTGTGATTTGTAAATTTTATTGATGATCATCATATTATCATTATGAGTTAGGTTCTCCTTCATATCTTGTATCTTGAAATCACTTTCATATTTACATTATGCACTATATTTTGTATTTCAAACTGTTTCAGAGTCCAATGAGGGTAAGTCAGCTCAGGATGACGAACATCAGCCTTTTTTAAGTGCATCGAACCCTGATGTACATCAAGGGAGGCCCACTGTGAAAGAACGTATAAGACATTTTGAAAGGATCTGAAACAAAGCCTTTGATTGCCGACAGAGGGACAGGTGACTTTTGTTTCTCATTCTTTAATTGCACCAATGAATGAAAGGCACTGATGTTAGACAATACCCCTGAAATATGTTTGAATAAATGATTATATACTCAGTTACTAGTATCTTATAAATGTTGATAAGGAGCACCAGATATCTCAGACCTCATGGTGGAGACCATGTTTGATCAACTCTGTTGTTCTATTTATTATAGATGTCACGACAAATGTTCTGCTAATTAATTATATTAGTGTTTCAGCACTCCTCGATATTAACATCACACTTTGCTACTAACTGAACTATATTAACTGTGACAACTGTTTTCTGGGTTTCAGATTCAAAGCAGAATGCAGACAAGGAGAAGAAAACTGTTTGTTCTCTGCCCTCTCTGGGCAGGAAGCCATCTTTAGGAAATGATGAGGACAGTGTTCCCTGCGACGACAAAGAAGATGCAGATGCAGATGAGTCCAGAGCTACCACGCACCCCTCAACTCAGCAAATTCCTGAAAGTAATAGGAATATTGAGGCTAATCCTCACAAAGACACAACTTTAGAAATGGACAAGGACAAAGGTAAAGGCTGCTTCACAAGAAAGGAGAAATCATTTTATCTGTAATATGTTAAGAAAAATGGTGAAACCTAAAAACATTTGGACTGAAATCATTTAAAAACATCCACAAATATTTAGATATTTTGTTCTTTTATGTTCTCATTGTGTCCTTTTAGGGTTTACATACACATCCATGATTTGTGCTTATGTTTTTATTTTTGTGCGTACAGAGACACACACACAAACACACACACATACATATAAACACACAGCAATCGGTACGTCAGAGGACACGTGACAGATTGTTCATTCAAAGAAAGTGCAGACGTTTGTGATTTGTAAATTTTATTGTTGATCATATTCATGTAATGACATATATACTGCTAATTAATTATATTAGTGTTTCAGCACTCCTTGATATTAACATCACACTTTGCTACTAACTGAACTATATTAACTGTGACAACTGTTTTCTGGGTTTCAGATTCAAAGCAGAATGCAGACAAGGAGAAGAAAACTGTTTGTTCTCCGCCCTCTCTGGGCAGGAAGCCATCTTTAGGAAATGATGAGGACAGTGTTCCCTGCGACAACAAAGAAGATGCAGATGAGTCCAGAGGACCTGCAGAGGAAAAGGTCCCGGAGTGTGATTCTTCACACTCTGAGAAAGCAAATGAACCAGTCCCAGCGGATGCGCTGGACTGTAGTGACTGTACTGAACCAGGTTTGGAACCTATACTCACTATCTGAACTACATTCAGTCCCATTGCTTTATCACTGGTTATTCTGACTGATTTAAACCATGACTGCTTTGACTGAAATCATTTGCATAGGCTGAGCAGACAGGTCCATTTGTATTCATTAAACTTATTAGTTTGCTGTTTTTACTGTGTTTCAGAACCAGAAAAGAAGGCAGATGAGAACAAGGAGGCAAAATCTTCTCCTGCAAACGGCAAATGTCCGCCGCTGAACAAAAACTCTCCAGATACTGGAATTAAGGACACTGTTGAGGGACACGAGGAAGATGTCAACTCAGGTCAGGTGAATGAGGAAACTTCAGAGATAAATATCAGAGAATCTGACTCACCAGGCTCAAAGAACAGAAGTGACTCAGACAATACGACTAAGGAGAAGCAAGTGTCCACTGATCCTGAACACAAAGGTTCAGAAACAGTTTTAGAAAAGCAAATTACAAACTCGCCATGGAAAGAAACACACATAAGAGAAGACAACCAGCCTGAAATTTGCAAAACAGTTTCTGGAGATGAAAGTGAACCAGAATCACGCATGTATCAGGGAAGAAGAACAGGAAGAACAGGATCAGTCTGGAGACACCTCTCAACCACCACAGAGCCAAACAAAGCCAGACAACACCAATTCCAGCACAACTGAAGAGTCAAGTACTGCCTGTGCAGATCCAGACCAAGAACCAGAAAACAAGACCAGGCATGATCAGAAGAGCCTGACAGATAAATGTGTAGGAGAAAGTAAAACTGTTGAGAAAAATGAGGACCAGTGTGGCCCCAGTGAAGGAAAGCCAGGCAATGATAACCTGAGTGAGGATAAAGAAGGACAAAAGCAGGATATGCTTCATTCCACTTGGTAAACAAAAAATGTAGATAAAACAGAAAATAAATAAAGAAGGAAGCAGATTGTGAAAGTGAAATTGTTAGGTTAACGCTTAAGACTACTGAACCCAGATGCAGACATGGCTCAAGAGACAGGAATTCATTCAGGTATTTATTTGAAGCCAGATGCTTTGATAACGACTTGGTCTGTGACTTAAAGATCCAGTTGAGTCAGAGGGAGTAGGGTTTCAAGGCAGCAGGGGAGAGGAGACGGTACATGTTGCTTGACCAGGCAGTGAGTCAGGCTTGTCAGGTAGAAGCAGGGTAACAGAGAAGCGGTTTAGAACTGCAAGAGCTCAAAGTTGATGGGAACTTAGCAGGTAACAGCAAAAAGTGAGACTGGCAGTGAGGAGCTGGTAGAGCTGAGTGTCTGTGGAGGTCTTGATTGGCAGAAATGAGGTGCAGCTGGTGGCTCTGCCCTGACTCATCACACCTGCGGGCAATCAAAACACAGACACCAGGATGTCCCATCGGCAGATGTAACCGTAAATACAGCATAGCAGAAGCAGGATTCAAGAACTTTATGTTTCTGTGTGCTTAAAATGTACTGTTAATGGTTTGTTTTTTTAAATTTGGAGTTTAAAAAAAATCACTCATCAGATATCTGTTCTTCCGTGTAAAGTTTAATGTTTCTTTTGTACCTGCTAATCTATGGCTGTGCTAATATTTGGACATGTTCGGAGCTCAGGGTTTAATTTTCAGCACTGATCATTCATATTTGATGGTGATTTCCATTCATGACATTACATTACATTACAGCTATGTTTTATTGGTGTTTTTTATTCTTTTCTTGCTGGAGTTTTTGATTCATTGCGTTGACCAGTAATACTATTGAATAGCATTTTATATATTAACATTAACAAAACATATATTATATGTTATATTGCAAGAGTATAATTGGAAATTTCAGGATCAATTTTTGGATTCCTTTTAAAATTTGAATAATCAAGACAGACAACTCAAACTCAAAGCATTTATTAACAGAAGAAACCTGTGCATTGGGTGGGTAGTGATTGACATGATATTCCATACGCTTGCAAAGAAACAGGAGCAAAACAGTGTAATTTTCTGATGTTATGTTTCACAGTCTAATAAATCTGGAAAACTGTAGAAAAAAGTACAGATTGCATTTTTAAGAGTAATTGTAATGTTATTTTTCTGTCAGTAGGGGGCAGTATTTATTAGTCTTTACTTCTTGTCATTGGCTTATTTTGAAGCTGGAATGTTAGAAATTAGTTCTTTTTAAGACCCTAACACTGAGTCGGTTGAAGGCCATTCGTAGGCTATAAAGTCAGGCTTAACAAACACACAGTAGAAAAATATATTCGCGATATGAGGCTTGCACTGCAAAACATTTATCTAAATTCTAAATAATCTAATTGTGATATTGCCTTGTCCTCAGGGCAGGATGTCAATGAAGAGCTATATAAATGCAATATATATAAATGTGTGGGTCTGATTTATTCAGAACAATATAATTCAGGTCAAAAGTTCAAAGAAATGTTGGAGCTACAGCACATTTTCTCTCAGTCACTGAGAACATGCACAATTTCAGGTGAATTCAGTGAGGAGCGACGCAACTGCCTCAGTAAAGTAGCAGTCAGTTCAACCAAACTGCACAGCATCAGAAATGCATATAAAGCAGATCCACCCACGGCCTGGATGACAAGCTGTTGCAGATTTCTAAAGGGCAGTGGTTGGGCCGTGTGAGAAAGTCACGCACAATTAGTTTAACCTCTGAGTCAGAGAGGAGTGTGTGATCTGCTACCACCTGACCTGTGGGTTGATACCCAAGTTGAGAATGAACACTATCATATTTCTGTGGTCGCAAAAGAAAAAATTCTGAGGGGATATTAGGAGTATTGAATTATTTGTGGAGATTGGCGCTCTGCCTCTTCAGGCGAGGGTCACAATGTGGTTCCACTGAGACATTGTTGATGTGCTGATGGCAGCAGGGGCAGCTCACATCCCGGTTCTTTCAATGGTGCAATGCTTTGGGGTTTTTTCCCCATGCCAATATCCTTTAAATAAGAATCTTTTCTCTCTGATGCTCATTACAGCAGGAGGGCTTTTTCATGTTTTCTTAGATCTTGAAGAAAATGTGACATTAGCATGTCAGCCCGTGTTGTACACCTAGCCAGGGCATTCTCTTTAATGGAAAAAACGGTTGTTTCCTTGTCCACATCATATAGTGTAGTAACAATACACTCTCAGATACAGGCCCAATTACACTTTCCCACTAAGATTGTTTAGGTCCTTTTTGGCCATGTTGCAAAAGGAGAGAGGGAGGGGAAAAAAAAGAATGGGCCACCCTCCAAAACGGCCTTTTATACCAAGTTGATTAGCATGCTGGGTTGTTTAAATTGCCTCCTGGTGGGCTGACGTGAAATCGAACAATATCCTCTGACTTTAGAGACGAGCCCCATAGCTTCTCATTTATTTTTATGCAGAGTTAGGACAGAGCCTTGGCACTGCTCCACTGCTCTAAAGGAAGCTGAGCCAGGGGAGCCCAGGTCTGGGTAGGTTGGGACAAATCAATTAATATCAGCTCAATAAAAGCACTTGGCTCTTTCTGGGCCATGCTTTATTGTGACACTGCAACCTGGGCACCCACCATAATTATGTGGATAAATTGAGAAGTGTGGCTGAGACATTATAATGAAATAATATCCCTTTCCCATCTCTATAAAAGACTTCTATTAAATCCTGATTTTCTGTGGACCCTGCTTTTACTGTATGAGAAGAAATGGTAGACCATTGTTTGTTATAGTTATTATTTTACATTATTTAACGATGTTTCACTCTTGGGTGATGATGTTTATGGCTGTATATTTAGGTGCAACTCTATGTTTTTATTTTTTCACTAACATTTTTATCATGTAAAATTCAAGTGTATGCCCAAGGCAGATAGATTATTATACCCACAGCAGTAACATGATCACAGTAGTCTTTTCAAACCTATCTATCTCAGCATCGTTTGGATTTTAAGAATAAAACCCCTGTTTGTGTGTGTGTGTGTGTGTGTGTGTGTGTGTGGGAGGGCAAGTTCATTCGAGACATCTATAATGTAGTCATTGCTCCTCTAATAACGAACTTAAGGAAGTTTTTGGTTGCGTTTGAACAACACAATGTGAATCAGACACACCACTGTTGCCATGTTCATATTTTGGTGACCACAATATAAACACTGGTTATTAGACCTCCTCCTGCCTGAATGAAGGTGTGCACCATGAAAGCTATGTTTGCGTGAGACTCGTGGTGCATTACTTCATGTCAGGACAGCTTTAAACTAATTTTGTTTGTGTATGTGTTTTGCTGGAAATTCAGGAAATTTCTCTGCATTGTTGGCACTAGTTTGTATCAGGAAGGAGATGAAGATGTTCAGGGAACTGCAGCAATTCCAGAGTTAAAATACAGAAAGCTTACAAATTGAGGCTAAACAGGAGGATGATTAAAGGCATATCTACAGTTAAGATATGAAGTTAAAAGCATATCCAGGAAAAAAAACTTCAACATAGTGGGCATGTTCTATCCATTGTTATTATCATTATTACTACTATTAGTAGTAGTTAATATTATTATTATTGTGTGAACATTGAATCAGTATTCATGGAACAATAATAAGAATTAACAAAATCTCCTTACAGCCTGGCCAGGATTGAAGATAGGTCACATGGTTGTGCCTGTAAACTTTCTCTGTCACACAATGTCTTGGCAATAATTTCCATCTGAAACAGTAGTAGCAATGTCAATAAATATTTTTCCTTGGAACGGCTTGGAAAAAATCTTGGACTCTTGACATATTTTCATCAGGGCTTCTCCAGGGCATTTGCTTCAGAGATGGCTTTCATCTTTGTGGTGGGAACACTGAACCTGGCCTAATTTGTGCATTTTATCTAAACAGTATGGGCACACAGCTAACTATGAATCAGAGCCAAACACTACATAGCATGAAAAAGCAAACCTCTTTTGTAAAGCATTGCAAAACATTAGTCTGACATTAATAGGATATGGTATGTTGTTTTTAGCCATACCAGTGGCTCTGGGGATGGCACGGTCAGTCCATCGGTCAGTCATGCTCCACTTTAGTCCAGGCTGAAACTCTTGAATCGATTGCCAGGAAATTTTCTAGTTTATACCCCAGAGGACAAATCCTTCTGACTTTGTTGACCCCCCCGCCCCTGGATTGTTAAATCTGGTACAGACATTCATGCACATCATTGGGTCCAAATTTGTGCAATACTTTGGTTAGTGACCAAATACCTGCCAAACTATTAAAACATTCCTTTAGTACTAGTGCATAGCGCCAGTTAGCATACGATAGCATGCTAACATGCTAAATTAAGATGCTAAACAGCGTGTGTACTATTTAGAACTGATATTGACCTTTCAACCATAGCCTCACAAAGCTGCTAGCATGACTGCAGACTCTTGCTCTTGTTCTTCTGTTATTTGTTAAGTTAACCAGTCATTTAAAATTGATAGCAGTCATGTACCGCGTCTCTCTCTGAGACAGAAAGAAATAGCTCGGTAGGACATTTGTGCTTTGACTTACATACTATATTACCTTGCAATGAACACCACTCATCATCTGGTTTCACACTCTTTTGTCTCAAACAACCAGCACCACATGACGCTATTTGTCAGAGATATGCTCCACGCGAGTGGTTGAACACTCTCGACTTTGCATAAGCAAAGCTGTCACAGAAGCTTATGTTTCCCATTTCATCACATTGTTAAGCTGCTCTGTAACTATTTCTAATTACCTTTGGAGTGGAAAAAGTATGCATTGCCCTATTCAGCAATTAGAAATTTATCCTTTCAGCAACGTGGACGGACAGTTTCTGAGACCCAGCATAGGGAATCACTTTGTTTTTGTCTTTGTTGTCATGTGCATGTGTTTCTGTAAATACTTTCTGCAACAGTCGAGTCGCTAAGCTCTGAGCTTTGTCAGCTCTTTATATGAACAAGCTGCCTGTCAATGTGCCACACTGACGTATCTGTGCTTGTGCACTTGCAGAACTTGACACAAATTCTCCTGTGGCAAAATGGAAAACACTCACAACGCACCGCCTGCCTTGTCTTGTCTGATGGAAAGACTAAAGCCAATCCAAACAAAATTCACTCTCTATGGCTCTGAGTTGGTCGGCGGTGAGACCACCAGAGGGGAACGGCTCTCTCAACTATGTCATCATATCACATTATCATTGATCTCGCCCACTCTCCTCCTCTGTCTGTCTTTGCCTCCCTGAGTTGGCCCTGTGCTTTCAGTTACATTTCTGGTGGCTTACTGTTGCCTCTCATCTCATGAGTGTGACATGACGTCTTCACCAGAGTTACATACTGCACAGACGCACTTAAAGCTGCTATTTTCTCAGGTCTGAACAAAGTCAATAACAATGTGAGGAAATAATCTGTTGGGACTACAGCTCTTGGTAATTGTTGCCAGTCTGGAGTTGTATTTAATGGCTGCCGAAACTTCACACCAAAAGGATGGCATGTATTTCTGTCACAGTCATACAGCCCTCCTGTAGTGTCTTCACTGACAGCAAGGAGAAATGTTCACAGCAATTAATAAATAACTTCACAGTGAGGAAAAGGCAAGGTCACCCACATGGAAGTTCTCATGGAGGTCACCCATATTCAGGGTGTGCCTTGGTTAATTGAATCCTCACTAACTGAGTGAAATTTTTACTGAACGATGAAGAGCTGACCCAAAAGACAGATATTACCGTTTTGTTTTGGTACCACGCTAAGGGCAACTATCAGTGATTTTCTGATAAAGCACATGTCCAAATGAAAAGAAATTTCATAACGAATTTCAATCTTAAGTGAAACTACTGAAAACAGTAAATGAATAAATGTGTTCCTTTTAGCAAAATAAATCCGGAATTTTAGGGACAGTTGTGGCTATTTAAGATTTTTATGAAAATGAGATGTTACCAAAACAAGATGTCTGTCTCTGTTGTGGTCGATGTGGAGTCGGAATATCTCCAAATGCTCTCCATATGTCTGGCAACTCCGCTGACCCCTCTTACTTAAACATGCCAGGGGATATGTTCCACACTTGGGCCAATGTGCAGTGATGTTGTTGTTTTACTTTACATGAGTATCACAGCAGTAAATTTTTTTTTTCCAAAAATCCAGTGAAACCTAACAAGGACAGATAAAGCTACTACTGTGGTATGTCTAAATTTGGAGTAGAGTAGGATTGCCACTCATTCATACATTATTGCCGGCAGAGGACTTTTATGTACTCCATAATGATGTGTAGGTGTATGGGAAAAAAACCTCCTGCTGTTAAAACTCACTCGGTGAGACAGAGAGTCACTGTATGTGAAAGCGAGCGTTACAGCCAAAAGTTATAATTGTTTATTTGTGACTGTTCAGCTTGATGGCAGCGCGTCACTTCTGTTTCCCGGATCGGTCTGTGAGGGAATGATTCATGTGGACAGCACCGCAGATTGTGCTGGTGATTACCCAAAATAGCGTTGGCACGAAGCATTGTACGAGTTCATACGTGCAAAGAGGAGTGCGTGTGTGTCATTGTACGTGCATTACCGTTTGATCTTGTATCTATGTGAGCACGAAACATGTCTTCTTGTGTGTGCGCATTCCTGCCTTCATGTGCATGTAGTCTGGGATCTGGCGAGTTTCTCTCCACCCATGGTGGGCCTCTCTCAGCCAGATGGATGGTCTCAGCCAGTGTCAGAGAGGTGACAGCTGGCTGGCCTGGCCTCTCCTGGCCGTGGGTCTGGATCCTGTCCTCTGACAGCTCCTGACAGCTCCTGATGGGTGATGTGTCTACCGCTCGCCCCCCACCCACCCAACCATGAGCTTGCATCATGGAAACTCTTGGTTTAGTGAGGAATCAATGATGTCTCACAGCGTGCTTTAATGAAATGTAAATGATATGAGCCACACCCTGGTGAGATGACGCCTGAACTCATAAGTGCTCGAAAGGAAGTAGCCACCCCACTGATGATTGAATAATTAGGGCTTTTCAGTGGCAGTGAAACATGTTTTACAGAGGAAAAGAGTAATAGGTGCTCCACTCCAAGCTGAAATAAGTACAGCAGGTCCTGCTTCCATCTGAAAAGCTATAAAAACCCATGCACTAGGTCGAAAACTTCATTAGGTCAGCTACACACACTGTCACAAAGTCTCTCGTGAAAATCATAAATTACACTAAGGTAGTGCTGCTTCCTTCACTTAACACAACACCCACCTCTCCTTCCTGGCTCTCTTGTTTGCTATCTCTCTCTCAAGTGGCCTCAGCATTACAGTCAACTCGTTAGAGAGGCCGGTTTAAGCTGCAGCGACCCTGGGAGTGACGCTAGAACTGGGGACTGTGTGTGTGCACAAGGACTTTGTCATGTGTGTGTGCGAGTCATTATTCTCAGCTTCCATGCAGCGGGCTGTGGGGCTTCAGCAGGACAGAGACAGGGCCTATGCTAAACCTAGCCTGCTGGGCTCTGTGTTAATGAGACAGCTCTGCGGGGATGAGAAGAACACACACAGAGCAACTCAGGAGACGTCTGCTGGCCTCCCAAAGGTAATTCCCTTAAATGAAAAGCAGACTGCATGCTAGTCATTGTTGCGTCGAGGGGGTGAGGATGAATAGTGACGGGGTTGTGTTTCAACACACCTCCCCATGCTCTTATTACGGGGACTGAGATGAGTGGATGTAGGGTACCTTTTCAGACGCTCCCCGCCGATGCTCTTTCTTAACCAATTATCCTTGACTAGAATGACTTGTGTAACAGAGGCTGTGTCACGCAGCTATGGAAATGGACGCTTTATCCTATCAAGGCCTTTTCATTTTTCAGATTAAGAGTTTCTCTTGCTTCCAGCCAAGGACGCCAACGGGACTGAAGCACTCTACATCTGGGAGACATTAAGGACACATGGAAGAGGCTCATTTAAGGCTCTTGTTAGCTCACCTGGCGCTTTAAGTAGGACCATTAATATCGATCTACTTAAAATATGAACAAACCTCGGTCCACACATGTCTGCTCGATGAGAAAGACCCAGTGTCCCTCGGTGTGCACCAGCATGTCAATTTCAGGCTTGCATCAGCCATCGCTATCAAAGTGACCCGAGCTGTGATTCGAAGCTAATAGGCTTTCCAGATGTTCTCCCTTGTATTTCATTGAATCCAACACCTCTGCCGGGCCACTGTCCAGCCATAAATCACGGTCCGTGCGCTGCGCGAGAAGAATGAGGGGATGGGGCTTGATGCATAAGTCACATGCTTGATTCATGAGCTCACCGCACATAGCTTCAGGACACAAGCGAAACAATTAGCTGTTACCTTAACCTCAAGGCCACAAAGTCTCTTAAAGGGGTTTAGTATCCCCTTTATAAGCTCTGAAGCCCCAGCTCAAAGCCGTGGGGACAGCAGAGCTTTATAAGAACGATTTGGTTTTATGTGGTATTCTTGGATGACAGTCCCACCACGAGTCACTGTGCAGTGTTAGCAACAGTTCACAGCTTTATTTGGTTCTGTGAGTGAGCTTCGGTTCCAACCGTCTGAGATTAGTCAGGTTCAGCAGATGTCTGATAAAATGTTCTGCGCTCATCCATCTAATGTAAATGTACTGTGTGACCAAGGTTGTTATTAATCTCTATAAAGCATCAGGCAGTATTTTCCTTCAAATAGCTGAGCCAGACTATGGTCCTATTAGGAATTACGTCTGTATCAATATTCAGCATGTGTTCTGAACATTTAATCATAAACACACATGCCTCCTTTTTTTGTGCCTAATTAAATTCCCCAATGTGTAATTTGTTGATCATCTTTAGCCGTGCCATCTAATGAGGATCTTGTGCTGCATTGACTTTTTATTGCACAGACCCATCATCTATCAGAAATGCTCTGAATCCATATATAGGACAAATCACACAAGCTCAAGATGGTTATATTTCACACTAAGCCTTTTCTCCAACTGCTTTTTGGTTACTGAGGCCTTTGGGAAATCATGCCATTTTAAATCTTTCCCCTTCCTGAAAGGATGTCGCCTCTATCCCACTTTTTTTAGCTTTTATAAATGGCCACTGGCGAGTCTGAAGTCTTTTAATGTGCAGTCCATCTGCTCTTGGGCTCATATAGAGGAAATGAACAGATCCATAATCTGTACCTGTGCTGGGAAAAGGGGATCTGACACGGTGACGAGAATGATCGATCTGGTGTTAAGGTTTATCTTTCCAAGAGATTTTTGCTTGGCTTCGGTATCCATGGTGGATTGACTGCGTGAAAAAAGCCATAAAGCTGTTTGCTTCTACTATCTTCAGCCCTCCAATACCATGAATCATCAAACATTAAAAAAAAGAAAATAAAATGCTACAGATGCAAGAGTTTATGATCCGTTACTCGCACGCTGTTAGACATTTCCCACATAGTTTCCCACCCTTCACATGTGATGGGGTGAAGATTCGAATTGATGTCAATTTTAAGTCATGTCTAACTGTGTGAGTTTTTTCACGCCCAGATTCTAACCGATAAAGAACCTCTGGATCATATTATTCCTTCAGTTTATCTCGGTAAACACTTACTTAAGTTATTGTAAGGCTAAGCTTGAACTTCAGCTGCAGGTTTCCACGGTGACAGCTAGAAGCCCGGCACTGTTGCCTCCTGAGAGATGCCCCTTTCGAAGCCAACAACAAAGCAGCCAGAGCAGCTGTGCTGGCTGTCATAAGATCATCCTGTTATTTATTCTATACAAATTACTTGCATATGTTCAGTGCTGCCTTGCCCTCAAGGTTAAATCTCTCATCTGAGCCTGAGGAGGGATGAAGAAAGGACAGTTGGCAGAGTGATTATATCTGCTCTCAGCTGTAGCCACTGCAACTTTGTCTCCTGTTCCCCATCCACACCTCGCAGCAAAGTCCAGACACGGAGAGAAATGAGTTCCAGAGATGTTCGTGCGCAACACTCGGCCAATGCTTGGCCTGTTCCTGATCACACCTTTAGATTCAGATTAAAGTCAAATCAGAGGTAACTCAAAGGAGCACCTTCACAGGGCAAACAATTACACTCAGTGTCATTTGTCCGAGTTCGAGCCTCCTGGTGTGATGGGAACCGGAGACGCAGATGAATTCTGTTGTTTCCATATCAAAATGAGCGGCCCTGGTTTCTGGATCACTGCACATCAGTGTGTGGCATGTGGAGGAGGGTCTGACGAATGAGGAAAGTAACCAGAGGAAGTAGTAATGTGGTGCTACGAGGCGGCTGGGGCTGAACATCCGGATGTCTTATCACCAGGTTTGGAACACGGACCTGTCAGGACGCTCTGCGGTCGGTGCTGACACTCGACAAGTTGACTTTACAAGCCCTGCCCAGCACCCTCCATGCGAGGGGATGAAGTCTGCAACAGCTATCCACATTTATCACAGGCCTTGTAAATGTCAGCACGGGAGCTGTTGTCGACATGACATGCAAACGAAGGTGAATGTAAACAAAAATAGGTCATACCCTGGATTCCATTACAGTAGAGCCTCCTGCCTTAACTGATCTGCAGCAACTGGGCTGTGCTTTTTGCTCCAATTGCGTAGCTTTGGCTAAAGTGGAAGATCTATTTCTAACAGTCTCTCAAGATATTACACTAAGGTCATTTGTCGGAAATAAATCATAATCTTAACTTGGGCAGGGTACCAGTTCAAAGGCAGCAAAGTCGACGACACTGTGAACAATTGCACAGACTCGGAACCAGCAATAACAAACACGCTTTTCACTTCCGAGTTGCGTTCCAGGAAAATCTTATGACATTTCGGGTCACTGGCAGTTTGTTAGTGAACTTTTCATATTTAATAAAATATATTGATAGCAAGAGCCATTCAGGGGGAAAAAAAATTGGAGCGCATTTCTCTCTTAAAGTCTGGGCTGTTCCACGGGGAATGGTATATCCACGTGTTCCTTTCCTTGACATTCTCCTCTGCTTTTTAACAAGCTCGCAGAGGCACATAAAGCCCCGTTTTCGTCTATCCAGAGAACAAGGTCGATGCAACCCTTCTGAGCAGATTCTCAGAGGAATTCTCCTTCCTCCACATGCAAATCAGCCTGGAGGAAGAAGAAATCAAAAAGTAATCATCATACCACGTACAGCGGCTTAAAAATTATTTAAAAATTCCTACAGCCGTGTGGGTTTAGACAAACCCGGCCTGTGTGTTATTGTATGAAGCAACGATCCACTAAATGGACTTCCACTATATCAAGTGTCGCTAAATCCTTTAGTTTCCTTCGATCTTTGATGTTCCGAAGTGCGTTTCTTCATCAATTCCTAAACGCTGTCCCGACTAGGATGTAATGATTAAGATAAACACTTTGATGGTTTGCTTTTGTTTGGAAATATGCTTCTATTATAAATGAGCCCCTGACAAACAAACACATGCCTGGCTTCCGCAAGCATCCTCGGAGGCTCGCAAAGCTTAGGCACAAACAATGGCACAGTAATCATGAAAGGGAATAGCAAATCCTCCGCATGTCATGTGCATCTCGCCGCATCCATCGGCCTGAAAGGACTGCTTTAGAACGGGCGGACAAAATAGACATATCCCTGGATTTTACATGGTACTATTTGAACCTCCGCTGGGGCATAAATCCACCCTACCCTAATCCCGTGGTAACTTGTAAACAGTCTACCGCTCACATGACATACCTCATTCGCACCGAAGCACTTTTTCGCCTTTCTTGTCTTACAATATGTCATGCTTTGAAAATTTGCTTCCATGTTCTTCCAATGCAAAGTCAATAGGTTTTCTTCCTCGCACCACATGTTTCTCACAGTGCCATCTGCTAGATCTTAAGCGACCAGAGAGATGCTAAAGGACTAAAACTAGTAGCACAATGGTGTAACTATTACTAATATGCAGGTTATTATCGCCTAGAACTACTCTTAACTCTTAACTTACTTGTTTTACTAATATGCCCTCCTTCTTTTCACACAAAAACCTGTGTTCAGTGCTGCTTTGAGAGGTGACGGCATACTGCAGAGCGTCCAGACTCCTTGGTCGTGACCTCAGCTCCATTCATTTTGAGTGAGAAAGAGCTTTTCACTGGACTGTGCCGTAGTCACGGTCACAGAGGAGCTGGACTCGACTCCCCTCTCTTTTTTTCTTGAACTTTACAATATCTCTGTGCCAAGGGACAAATATCCTTTTTTTTACTGCAAACCTTATATAAGCTTTCACTAGGATAAATGATTTTCTTGCAAAAGTTAATGCATGCCTGACTTTTATGATTTGATCTGAAGCACATGTGGAGAACACCTACGATTATGAAGCCGAAGCTGCAAACAATGCGTGACATGTTTGTGTGTGTGCGCGCGTGGTCACAGATACGTAATCTTTTCGGTGACTTAGCTAATCAGTTTTGCATTTGGCCCTGGTGACTCTCAAATGTTTCAATCTCCAGGATAGATTCACAAGAGAAAACGTGTCACAAACAATGTCACTTCAGGCGTGCCCTTCTGCGAGAGTCCAAGGCTCAGATCAGCTGCATTGTACGCTTCTTCCTCAGTATATTGTACAGGCGTCATTGCACAGGCCCCTCTGCCCTCATAAACACATCCAGAAGGGAGCGATTATTTCTCAAGATGTGGAGATCGAGGACTTGCCAGTTCATGCCTCTTTATGAGTGTTTTGGCATGACGGCTTGTTCCGCCTCGCAGTGCTTTTGTTCCTCTTGTTAGAAGAGATGCTTATCCCAACCACCCTGTGGGCCATGTGTCTCTGTCACCTTGAGCTCAGCGACTGGGCCGAGAGGAACGGCACTGTGGGTTTCTGTGTTTTTTTTTGTCTCCCCGCGATGCAATGCGCCATATCGAGTGTCCCCAAATTAGTAACAGTGTTGCAGGTCGTAAAACATGGCATCTCTTTTAATCCACAGTGACACGACCATGCCCACATTCTCTCATGTTGCAACATCAGGAATGCATTTTCATCTAATATGGGGCTTCTCAGCCATGTTCGTGCATTTTTGAGGGGACCAATTTGTCCCCAGATTGTGAAATTTGAAGATGTAATAAATCAGAACATTTAGCAGGGATATTATGAGTGGTTGAAGTGTGGGCTTTGGAAAAAGATTTTGAAAAAAAAAGTATATGTGCTCAGTCATAAGAAAGATTTTCATTTTCCTTTTCCTGGAGAAGATGTCTGAATGCGTGCCAAGGAGAAAATTTGTTATTGAAAAGGCACAGATAAGCTTTGATCAGTTAATTCTTTTGGCTTACTTAATCTTTTAGATCCATTTAGTGATAAAATCTAATTGCCCTAATGTTTCCTATCCAACACAAGGAAAATGTCATATCTGTTTGAACAGCACTATTTATGACACCTCAGGTTCAAATTATCAAATGGAACAAAGGGAAATTTGAGCACTATCTGCTGATGACGATCATGTGATATGATTGAAATCTCAAGACCAGCTGTTACTACGGATATTTTTCTTTTTTCTCAAACTGGATCACAATAACATCCGGGGATGTATCAACCTCTGCTTTGAACATGAGAGTGCTTTTCATTTCTTTAAATTAATAAAATTTAAGAAGAACACTGACAGCGGTGTAAAAAAAGTAAAGAAAGTCATTTTGTGATATTTGATTGAAGTAGCCACATGTTTATTTCACTCTGCCTGTCCACATCACCCTCTATAGCATGGACTGTGTGGTTTCTGTTATGAGATTCATGCTCTCTGGAGTCAATAAATCGGAATAATGAAATCATCACTGCTCCTCAAAGACCAGCTCATCTCTGAATACCTATCATCTTAATTATATTGTACAAATACTGCCGTCTCTTTTCCCCAGACCTATACATACAGAATCAGTCACACAAGATTGGGCTTGGCAAATGTTTATTTTCCCAATACTAAATGGGAGCCTGGGGGTATTATGCTTCACTCCACTTTGTCTCTCACTTCAAAGGCTCCGCTGGGAATCAACTGACGTATTTCGCTGAGCTTAATTGTCCCTACGAACAACTACTAGATACAACAAAAAAAAAGAACCTATGATATGACACCTTATTCGTGCTTATAACTTAATAGTTTCTAATTGTCTTGTAATGAATAGAACAAGTCCACACAGCCCAACAAGCAATAAAAATGAGCATTTCTGATTCTGCTCTGGCATTTTTATTTCCCATGGCCAAGCATGATCCCCCTCCATCAACATTAGCAAGGAATGTGCTGGCTTCATATCTACAGACCTCGTGAATTAAAATGTGTAGACAAATTACACACGATGGCAAAAAAAAAAAAAAAAGTTAGAGGACAGAAATGTGAGCTGTGTATTTAGCAGCATGCTGTTTAACTCTCTGGCTCTCTAACAGAGCTTTTATTATTGTGCTGCTTCCCGGTACCCCTCTGACAAATTCTCACACTTGCTTAATTAAATCCTAGATTGAGAGTGTGTTTGTGGAAAGAAAGGAGATATTCCATGCAGAAAATGCTTTTGCAGACAATTCATGGCCCTTTTGTTTTCCCAAAGAGGGCTGCTCTCTCTCCAACCCAGATTGTGTCTGTGTTTGTTGGCTTATAAGTGGGTGAATTAATTTCCATCAGGCTTTTTTTCCCCCTTCTTCTTCTTCTCCTCCTCCTCTTCAGCTTCTTGGTGGTGGATTTTTTTTATTTTATTTTATGTTTCTAAAGGTGCTGTAAGCTGATTATGGATAACAGGCCCAGGTTCATACAAGCAATTTAAATACTCAAAGCATCTTGGATTCCATTCCTGACGCTGTGCTGGAATTTTATGACACTAATGAGCCATCCATCTTACTCCGGTCAGGAGATGTTTCCTTGGAACGTTTGCGATCTTGGGTTGTTGGCAGCTCTCACCACCTCTAATGATTCACCCCTTCATGATGGTTGCTCTTAAGCACAAGGATAAAGTTTGTAATTTTTCCTCTTGTTATTTCCACTGGCTCGTCTTAGGACGAAACGAGGGGTTGTTTGGTAATGATCAACCTTGAAGTAGGGGTCTCATTTTGAAAAAACACCCGCTGGACATTAAGCGTCTGCTCTCTCAGAAGAAAATCACTCCTGGCTTCTTTTTTAGCAGGTTGC
This sequence comes from Psettodes erumei, assembly GCA_016785225.1. NCBI lineage: Eukaryota > Metazoa > Chordata > Actinopteri > Pleuronectiformes > Psettodidae > Psettodes > Psettodes erumei. The sequence goes on from JAFBJZ010000360.1 coordinate 421,860, forward strand.
TTTGTCTCAGTCTACATTTCACTTTCAAGTGGCTCTTAATGTTTTTGAGGTCATCACATGCTATTGCAAACGAAAACAGTTGGTTAAAGCCACTTGACATGATGCTTAAAGGCATTCCTTGTGTATTATAGTAGTAGTGTGTGTGTGTGAGTGGGGGGGGGCTGTTCCAAGCCACAGATTAAATCACGCACCAGGCTACTCTCTTGCAAATGCTTCACGATTTGGGATCTTTTTTTGGCACAGCCAGACTTCCAGTCCGCAGCAATCTGTGTTGTAGGGGTGAAAGGCCTGCTCGTGATTGACACGTTTCAAGTGGGATTTGCAGGGACTCAAAGACCATGAGTGCATTAGGAGGGGAGACACGGTGCCAGAGGCAACACCTGTAACATGAGTTGCATGAGTTTCAAATGAAGCAGCATTACAGTCACTTTCAATCTGCGCTCTGTAAGAAAATGAAGTGGAGCAGCCTGTAAAGGCCAGAGAAACATGAACCCACTTTCTTCCCCATGCCTTGACACTCTTTCATTCATATGTCTGGTGATATTTATTTACCAAAACAGCAAGATGATGGGAAATTTGTCTTTTCATTCCATGCATGTAGGCTTGTATTCAGAGGCCAAATAACCTCCATTAGGTGGAGCCCGGCGGAGCAGAGAGCAGGAATGCATGAGAGATGGTAGCTCTGCGAGTGTATTTACTGTAATGAGAAGCAGACAGGAGGAACTCTGAGCTGCTATTGTTGTGCACAGGTTTGCTTTGGATTCATGTCTCAGCCCCTGCAGGCTACAAGGCCATGAATATTTAAATAGGAAAGGGACTTCCTCTAAACATCAATCAAAACCCTATCTATTCAATTACTGGCCTCAGATCTGAGATGTTCAACCAACAGCAGCTTCTGATGAGAGGAAATTCTGCCCGTGGCATTGCCCACGAATATTCCAACCATGTGGACAATGAGTCAATTAAAAACAGCCCCTCAATGGCTGGCAGACCTTCAAGCGGGGAGAGTCACTGGATGTTTTTTCAGTGACACTGCACTGGAAGAATTTCATGAGAAGTTTTAGCCCGTTGAAAGAGGATCAGAATACAGCGAGAGTAATTGCAGTAAAGAAATATTATCCCCTCTTCTCGTGAAGAGAAGTGTACCCAGCATAAAAATTTAACTCAGTTCAGTATTTTCTTATAAAGTATGTTGAATAGGCTCAAATTCAAAAGGCACTTTCTCTCCCTGAACACATTTCATCCTTGATAAATGCCAGAGGCTAACACTGTTTCCTTTGTATAAAAGCAAGGGAAAGCATTAGACAGTGTGCCTGTGTGGGTGTGCGTGTGTGTGGGTTTATGTGTGTGAGCGTGGGAGGGGAGGGGAGGGCCGAGGTGGGATCAGATACATAAAGAGTAATGCAAAAAAGAGAGAGAGAGAGATGAGAAAAGAAGTGATGAGAAAGAAAAACAACAGCTTTGGACACCTGTTCAAAGACGCTCTGTATTGGCCTCTGCCATGAGAAAAAGATGACTCACACTGGCAGGGGATCAGTTGATGGAGGTGTGTCATGCAGCAGCCCCAATGTCTCTGTCAGGGAGCGAATGCCCGCAGCAACGGCCCGGCGTTCTTTTTTAACCACAACAACGGCTCGGGCTCAGAGCCTGCAGAGAAACTGTGCTCGACACAGGCCTATCCACCGCTAACAAGAGCCAGACACATCAGCCAGAGTGCTATTCTTGGCAGTCAGCACTGGTCGTCTATGAAAGACAGATCGTGCAGCGAGGCCAGAGGACTACTAGAGGGATTTTGGAGCGACCACTACAGTGGTTAGTTAATACAATGTTTGCTTTTTGTGTTATCTTTACATATTGTGGCTTCCTGTTCTTGATTTGGTCACACTAATTGAGTTAATCAAAGATTAGAGAGTGTTGTGCCCCGCAGCACAAAAAAAAAAAAGAAAAAAGGTTGATTTAGTTTTATGAGAAGAAAACCATGGAGAATTTACGGAGACGCAGTAAGGGGATGAATGACCAGAGAACCGCAGCGTTAATTAAACACAGTAGTCTGATTAAAGGGACAGTTTGACATTTTAAAGGAGTACGAGCATTTGCTTTCTTGCTGAGAGTTGGACGATCAATACCAAGCATGTACTTCAGTTAAACGCGAAGCTGGAGGCAGGAGCGGTCAGCTTAGTTTAGCATAACAACTGGAAACAGGGGGAACGACTTACCCGGCTCTGTCCAATGGTGGCACCTTTAACCTCGCTAATTCACATGTTCACACTGTTTATACAATCGGTACTAAAAGCCTAAGTGCAGGAACAACACGTCGTGGTTTCCACGGAGGGTTATGCGCGAGACTATTTCTTGGCTGGGCTCATGAAAAAGCTGCCTTATCGAATAAGAGAAGCGTTTCAAGCTTTCAATCTAACTCACGACATGAAAGCCAGTAAGCTCATTTCCCAAAATGTTGCGTGTCATATGGAGAGAGTCGATTTCCTTGCCACAGGTGCACGAAATGGGAAGAAGAAAGCGCCTCCATCATACTGAAGAATATAGTTATGAGGATGCAGAGTTCATTCATCAAGTGTTTCATCACCGGGGTAATAGCGTTCAATCTGTAGCATATTAGCGTAAGGCACTATCATCAGAAGTTCTGCCATTTCTTTATAAATTCAGGGTGTTATTTTTCCATACATGTGTGCGTATAGGCCATTTATCAAACATTAGCTTGACTTGATTTGAAACAAAGCATAATGAGTTTGCTTTTATACGTGAGATTAATTGAAAGGCAATCCAGGGACCCACTAAAGAGATGACGGTAAAATATTGTCAGAGCTGAAAAAGAATCTGCAACGCATTAGGAGCCTCGCTCGGAGGAGCAGATGAAAGGCTTTGCCCTTATATTAAAAAGAACTGCCGGGGAGGTGAAGGATTCTCCTCAGGAGAAATCAGAAACACTCTTTTCCCACTGGCGCGCTGACAGTAACTCACAAGGCTGTCAATCCATTTTAATCAAATTACCGTGATGCTTCAAATGGTCTATTTTAAAACTGGAATGACACAAGTCTGAGAGATTGCTAGCCTCACATTAAGAAACCTGTTTTCAATCACACGCGCACAATATTTCATTGTTTTCGGAGCTTTGCTTTAAAGGACTGTAAATACGAGGGGAGACGAGCAGGGAGCTCTGGCACCATCACAGAGTCGCAGATGTGAGAAGAGAGAGGCCTGGAAAGTGGTAAATTATTTCTGATTTGAACAGAGGAAAGTGTTTGTTTGCTTTAGCACGTATGAATCGTACAGGAACGATATGCTGGTGTGAGGGTTTCCTTAGGAATTTTTCTCTTGAGGTGTTGTGCTTCAGCCAAATGACAGTTAATGTTTCACGAGACGGTCTCTTGAGTTGAGTAAATAACCTTCGAGCAATTAAAAAGCCTCAAAATATGCTGCCGCAGTCATCAGATATCAATATAAAGGGCCGGTGAGTGAACTCGGCCCAGAAAATTACTCTCCAGGTCTCTGACGCACTAGATGAAAGTCAGACTGTTGCGAGAAGCATCAGATAATTAGCTGATAATGTCACTCACCCAAAAGGTGGGACGTGGTTAACAGGCACTTACCATCAAAGCGTGGAAAGAAGAGCGATCGTCCCTCGTTTTAACCGTGCCGCGTAAACCTTTCTAACATGCGTACCATATGTTCTGCTCCTCTCGAGTGTCATAAACGTGTTACAGGCAGGGCGGGCACAGTCGGGCCTGTCCTGACACTGAATCACAGGATTCCCTCCGCTCACCTAAATCTCAGCTCCACTCAACACCTCAACGCAAAACGGAACTGTTTGTCTTGCAAAACAGGCTCAAAAAACGAGAAAAAAAGAAGAGGCAGACTTGTGACGGGGTATTTAGACAAGAAATTTATGAGCAGGATGTCGCCGATGGTCTGGTTTAACGCTCTCCACAACTAATGTTTGTTAACTCAAACCTAATCTAGTGATCTATTATTCTCTTTATAATCTGGCATTTTGCCAAAAAACGTGCGAAAACCTTCAGTGGTGTGAACAGTGAGATGGATCAACACGAGCTCCGAGACAAACAAGACCAGGCCGCGCCGCCGAGCGTGCTGAGCGTTCACAGGAAACGGTCAGCCGTCACCACCACCATAAACTTAAGCCATGAAAGTGTTGGATGGTCCTCGTGCTCTGCATTTTTTTTTTGCACTGCTTTCTAATGAGGCATACTTTATAAAACGGCTTCTAAGTTGTAACTATTGGCTTTATTAATGGTTAATAAATGATTGAGCATACTTCATTGAACAGTAATACGACTTTAACAGGGGCAGCTGTTGGGCAGACTTGGTGGTTTATTAGAAAGCAAAATACCAGGACCCTTTATGAGTAACTTCTAGCTGTAAAGTCGACTTTTTAGAAAGTGTCATTACTAAAGGGCTGTTCCACGACAGAAGTTCATTCAAATTAGAAAGTTAGTGGGAGCATATAGCAGGAAAAAGGGACTCTTCCTAACCTAAAACTCCAAAATTTGCTCGTAAAAATGGTTTATTGCTGACATATGAGGCACTGATTAAACATAAAAGGTTATCCATTAATCATTAATACAGCCATTAGTCGCAAGCTTTATTCCAGACCAAATTGACCCAGACTTAAAATATTAATTTCTGACAATTGTTTGGAAAGTACACAAGAGAAACTATCTATAGTCTGAGCAATATGTTAACTTATATTCACGTATGAGTCAAAGTCATCTCTTCATAATAACACCCAGAATCATCACGTTTCTTTTTTCCTTTGGAGACATTCCTGACCAAAATCGAAGGGTCACGTCCACCAGGTCCAACAACCCATAGCGCAGCCGGGCACACACCGAGAGACACCGGCGACCAGAGAGCGAGGGCAAGTTGACTTTCGCCAGCCAAGGCCCTCTGTTTGACATCATGTTTTCTTAATGAGAAGCAGCTGCATTCAACATCGGCATTCAACTTCATACCAGCATAAAAAAAACATGAAAGTTGGAGTTTTAAACATGTCCAGATTCCTTTTGTACGCCACGGGCAGAGCGAGCAGTGCTCGTCAGCATTACAATCAATGGTGCCTGTGATCATCAAGGGTGGAAATGAGCTCTTAGCCTTGGAACACACACACACACACACACACACACACACACACAATGCATGCACACACGGGGCGAAAAACTGCATATTTATTATATAAACATTGTGGTTTGCAAGTCATGTGCTGGCTTTGTTTGTAATGTTTTAAATCAGCGTATTCGTTCAAAATAAAAAAAAAAAAAAAATCATATTGTATCCTGGTGCTAATTTATTTGCGGCGTCAATTGCTGTTCCAGGTTGCCGGGAGCTGGAAAAGCTTTTGCCTCTACAACCAGTGATTGCAGATATAAGCTGTACTTTTTACAGATTAATCAATTTCATGCTCCCTTTTCAGCTCACGCCTTGTTTTGATTTTCTCAGGGACAACAAATGGATTTGAACAGAAATTTAGGAGGAGAAATAAGTCCCAGTGCTTGTACTGTGAGCAGTAATGACCTCAGATGCCATCTCGCCGTGTGTAAACGAAGAGGCAGGTTTGTTCATTTGGGCGTAAAAACCAGGTGTCCCGTAACAGCAGATGGACATATCATCCCTGCCGATCTGGAGCGATCAAGAAGGAAACGGAGCAGGTTTTCCTCAGAAAAATCTCGAGATGAAAACGAATTTGTGGCGTAAATTTGTTTTTATCTCCTACTTTTTTTTTTTCCTGTCACAAAGCATATTTCGAGATAGTGAGGAAGCGGAGGTGACGGAGCATAGTGTTTACACATCAAATCATGCCTGTCATCGTTGGCTCTTTTACTGTAAGTGCTGCCCTGTATGGCAGATGTACCATCTTATTAGCACCTTTGAATTAGTGCTTACAGTTGGAGATGCGTTTGCAGTGCGATTCTGCGCGTTGCCTTGAGGAGTCTTAAGACCGGCAGTAAAAAAAAGTAGAGGAAGCGCTGCCTCCCCCCTCCACTTCGCGACAATATCTATTTCAACATCCTCTCTGTGGATTCCATCTGAACTCAACCCTTGACCCTTCTCTTGTCCCAGAGCCTGGGCCCGGGCCCTCGCGCTGCCGTCCGGCCTCCTGGGTACATGCTGACCTGTGAACTTTCCCTGGCCTCTGAGGCCCGGCTGAAAACCCCGCACACAGCCTTCACGGGAGAAAAGAACACAAGGCGGAAAGTTGGCCCTCATCACCAGTCACGCCTGGGGGTGTATTGTACTGCAGAAAGCTGACACCAGCCAATTTAAAAGCGCCAGCCATTGTATTTTGAGTTATTACCTATGAATTGTATAACGTAGAGCTAATTTGGCCTCAAAACGAGCTCCTGTAACACCGGGGTTGAACACAATGGATCAATGGTAGCATCCCAAACTTCCTCACTTCATTAATTAGGAGTGGGTCACTGGGGTCAACATGTGTTTACTCTCAGGAAGGAGCATTAAGGGGATTAACACTAATCAGAGGGGATTATAAACAGCTATTTCCCAGATGGATGGTACTTTCCTGCCTGATCTCCCCACTTTGTGTGTCTGTGGAGAAAGATGTTTGGTTTGGAGAGAGGGATCTGAGTAATGACTCCGCTGGTGACGTTTTCTTTGTAAACACAAACACGCTGGACCTCTTGCTTACCTTTGACCCACACGTCAAAGAACCAAGTCTGTTAAAGAAAGTGCGTTTTAACTGCAGGATGAAAGGGGAAATACATTATTTTTTTATGGAGGTTAATTGATTGTATTTAGGTTATGGCTTTAGCTGCAGCGCTACCACTTTATTGGGTAAGCCAATTCAGTAGCTCTGATATAAATTCTCTCTTTCTGAAGCTATTACTTCCCATATTTGCTGACACTGTGTGAGAGAGGTGCTGATTCAACAGCACGATCATTTTGAAAGCTGCAGTTGGTGTTTTTGTATTGTAGTGCACCGTGACGTGTGTGTTTAAGCACTGTGCTCTATGTAAATACATGAATATTTCTCTTTTATGCTACTTTACATTACTCCGTCACATTTCAGAGGGAAATAATGTAGTGGCAGCTGTAACTACAATTTAAGTTGCTGATATAAATTGTACATTCAAAACATGTGACCAGATTACAAAATACCGCATAAAGTATTGTTGGATGAAAAGACCTTGATGTCTAAGTATTTACAATTAGTGCCACCCCCACCCAATTGCAACAATTTCAATGCTACTTACATGCTAATGCAATAAGAATAATACATTATGTGTATATATTAGTATAACAGCTCAGCAGCTAACTTGCAACCCAGTACAACCCACGATGGCACATCTTCATTTCATCTTAAATATGCACCAAAGAAACCTTATTCCAGGTAGACTGTAGGAAATCCAGTTCTCTTTGGAAAGGAAATTGTTGCAAAAAGGCAGAGTTAAAAACAAACACATTATCGGTCTGTCTTTAGATGTGACCGTGTATTTATTCCAGTGTCCCGATAGTGCCGCTTTTTAATCTCGGGACACGCGTGTGCATGTCAGGCCTTTCACTTTGTCAACCTTTAAAAAGAACAGGCAAAGAATGCTACACTTGTCAACAGTGTTGTAGCTCCAGTGCTTGTATAATGTGTGGCATGCATGTTCTCAGGTCTGTCCATGTGTTCTGGTCTTCATTAGACTTAGACTGAACATCTTTGTGGCCTGACAGAGAGATCCTTTCATGTGTCCCCTGCCTGGTCCCACTCACCAGAGCCCTAACCAGAAACATGCCACTGCCCAGGGCAAGGTCAGATTTCTCACCATACCACAGTATTAAAGCAACATTGCAGTCCCTAATGGAAGGGAGGGGGACTCTGGTTATTTTTCATCAATCTCACAGACAATATATTCCATCTCATCATATTGAAAGAGTACCAGCGCAACTGGACAGAGTCCATGTGGTAGTAATCCGGAGCGCATGCCTGGCTCTACAGGATGATCTCACTGACCTACAGCTCACATGACAGTGAAATGTGGAGCTTTCCAATCGTACAGGTTACGACCGGTGTCATCTGAAAGGGGAAGGCAGCGTCCATTCATTTTATTTGTTGTTTTTTTTTTCGCCTCATACTTCAAAGTCAAGCAGGGGATTGAATCTATCATCAGAACCTAAATTCCGCCCATCTTTTCGGGAGTAGCGTTACAGTTGTTCAGTCAGCTATCGCAGGCTGACCCGTAAAAAGTGGCTTAGATTTGATAAATAGTAATGCACGGCTCATTGCAGTGTTAATCTGCAGAACGGGTGCAAAGGGGTCAGAGGAAATGTGTGGGAGAAACAGCCTATCTTTGTCGCACGCCTCTGAAAGGACTCCCTGTGTTGTTCTCTTTTCTAATAAAATAGGGGCTAATGTCAACCAGAACACGAGTAAATATTTAACTATTTATTCAAAGAGCCAAATGAATAATGCTTTTTTTCAGAAATATGTGTTTAGATTTGAAAGTAATATTCCCTGCCTGAGTTGCACAATAGGGATGTAATGCAATGCAAAGTGAATAAGCCTTCTCTGGCCTTGTACCATCAGAGACAAAGCTTTTGTACTGACGACTGGCCTATTATTTAGTTGTTGCATTTTTTCCCCTTTCTTTTATGTCCTCGGAGACTTGGACGTCTTGCAACATGCCTCAAAAGGAGGCTGGAGGCCCCTTTTGTCTCGAGGCTTTCACACTTGAGGGCCATGGTATTTGGTGTGTGCAGAGAGGAACTGTGACAGCCCTGAAAGGGAGAGGGGCTGGGCTGGCTCAAACAAAAAAAGAACCTTGGCTCAACACTGGGCCCGGCTCCCTCGAAAAGAGTGAGGGATTAGTTTGCGCAGACCAAAAAGAACTAATCTCCTGTGACATAATAGAACTGTACATAAACAACGTCTCTGAGAAGTGAGTGGCAAAGCACTGACTGACTGAAGAGGCTGAGTGTGTGAAAACAAGCTCTCAGAATAATTTGTCGCTCGCTCATGGAAATGTGGAAAAGACAGACTATGAATGTAAACATCTGGACAGCGACGTCTCTTCATAAACACACGCGTGTGTGTGTGTGTGTGTGCATAGAGGGCACATGCAGTCACAAACGTGCAAACATTGCAAATATTTCAAATGGACAAAAGCAATAATGTTTGATTGCAGGGCAATTCAGAAATGCAATTCATAACAAAGACCATGAATTAACAACATGAGGCTGGAAAGCCATGTGCAAAAGTTAAGAAATTAAAAGTAATCACTAATCAGTAGTTAGGGTTCAAGTACTGAGCAAAGAGGAGGAGGAAAAACAAGAAGAAGAAGAAGGACAAAGGCCTAAGAAGCAAGTTCAACATATCCGGGAAATCTGCGCTTAACGTTGGGGCTCACGGAGAAATGGCCGAGTAGTTGTGTGGAGTGCGAACAAATCCTACCACGTGTGTGGAAACACCTGGAGCGACACAGCGGCAGGAGCGCTCGTACCGTCCTCAGCCTTGGGCAGATCCTCCGGGACGACAGTACAACCAGTGAAGGTGAAGCTCGTTCCACAAGGGTTAAAAATCAAACAACAAAAACTCTCTTCGCTGGCCGAAAACAGTCCCAAATTCACACACAATGTAGCAGTTAACTGTCCACAGTCCATCATAAACAAAACCACACGGTTTCCACTGTACAGGCCGTGACAGTTTCTCAAGCACTGTCCATCACCGTGTTTCTCCTTCTAAGATTTCTCTTTCTCTTTTGTCCACTGTGGATGTCAAACATAATCACCGCAGCTGCACAGGTGGGAAAGCACTGACGAGGGAAGCGCCGTCAGGTGTAGATACTGATACCGAGTTGTGCAGTTCAGTCGCGACAACAGCTCTTTTTCCTACGGAGGTTAAACGCAGGTCCTTTAAATCCCGAGAGACAAAAACATTTGCAATAGCAACATAAGGCAGTGAAGAGGCCCACACATCATACAGCAGTCGGCCACAGTAAAACCACTGACAGGTGAAGTGTATAACATTAATCATCTGGTTAAAGTAGCACCTGCCAAGTGGTGGGATATATGCAGCAGCAACTCAGCAGTCACTTTTTGAAGTCGATGTGTTGGAAGCAGGAAAAATGGGCAAGGGAATGACTTTGTTGTGTTGGCATCAGGGGGACCAACACAATATTAGGTCGTTGGTTGTCGAATGTTGTCGAGAGTAAACTTCTCTCTCACTGAAACTACTAATAAGGAGAATGTGCATGCCAACTTGCCTGGGTACGCATGATAAACTATGCACTCTTAAGCACTGTTTGGCGTGCACTGCTTTCAGGATTATTATACGTGTTAGAAAAGGCTTTAATGTGACATACGCGAGGAGGGCGGCGAGAGCCTTTAAACACAAAGCGTGCACGCGCCGCACATCACATCTACTGCTGCCTCAAGTCTCACAGTCTGACAGACACGCTGAGCTTTATTTTCTTGTAAACATTTCAACTTTTCTTTTTTACGAGGGTGAAAGGTGGCTGAGCAGAGGAGGGATTTAATGCTTTTCAAACACACAAGCGCGCTGAGAAGCGGGGCATTATGTCGAGGGGTGCCCGACCTCAGAAACAGTAAGTTCACTTGGGCTGTTGAGCTGGATGACCTGTTTATTTGGACTTGCAGGGCGCATGTCTGGGGCTCCTGGACCGATCAGTGAATATGCTGTACACAGACTCTGCCATGGTGGATTCTTACAGCCAAAATAAGCAACGGTAACTGCCAAATAGCACTGGGAGGAGAGGCATGTCTATTTACTGCTCGCAAGAGCTTCAATTAAACAAACAGCAAAAGGAACTGGTTAAGGATTATTTTATTACTTAGCAGTTTGTACAGTTTCTACCATGGAAAAATAACATGTAACATAAGACTGTATTTACAATTCCATTTTTACAAAATGTCTTTACAAGATTTTTTGCCGGTTCAAAAAAAAAAAAAAAAAAAAGAGACTAGAACGCACAAAACATACACATTCACACACATCCAAACCAAACTTTGTAATACACACATAAATAAATATAGACATTCACTGACTGTGCCACGACAAATATTTCTACAGCCAAGAACATGTACAATTTCATCATTTCCACACAAGTTATAATTTCATTAATAAACATTACATATTACTCCCAATATAATTCTTTGTTAATCTGTTAATGAAATATTGCTAACATATTGAAAAGAGGTAACACAGACATCATTTCATGCCAACAGAATGCTAACGGTTGTCATGCAAAACCATTACAAGCTTTCAATTTGAAGCAAGTAATTCATTTACAGTTAAAAAAAACCAAAACAACTCAAATGTACTACATGCAAAATACTACGTGAAATATTCTGGGTTAGACAACGATGACTTTAGTTACATTATCCATCAGTACTGACTGTATGCCTAAGCGCCACTTTCAAGGGTAACACAAAATAAATAAATGATTTTTCTACTTTTCTTTCTTCATGAATAAACAATTGCTTTACATGTCTGGCTTTTCCCACTGTCCATGTTCAACCGTCTTCAATCGAGTTGCCAAAGTAACTGTGTTTTCTTTAAACCGCGATGCACTACTTGCTTGCCATTAATCAACTGATCAAATCCTATGGAAACGGTTAATTTCTTTTTGCTGCGTACAATGGTAGCTGGATCACAACAGTTTTAGGGGTTCCCAGATCTTACGATCACCTGGAGTTTCATATCTTCCTCATGAATTCACTGTACAGAACCAACCCGCCTGGTGCCATGTGTCTGTTGGAGTGGAGGGGGGGAGGGGTGAAGAAGGAAAGCCTGGAAAAGATGGACCCATATTTCACGAGCAGGGGGTGTAGAGGGTGGGGTTGGGGGTGGTCAGTTCATGGACTGGTACTCTGTGTTTCAGTTTGGTTCCACACATTCCTTCCATGACAGACTGGGGCAGGGAGCCACTGATACATCTCCCCGGTGGGTTTTGCCTCGACTTGAGACTCAGTGTCTCTCTACTGACGGCTTCTGGTGATGAGAGTGGTGCTGCCGGAGTCTGGGTCCTAGAGAACACATGTTATCAGTGAGACTGTATGTCAGATACCACTCAAGACACACAAGACTAACAAGTTATTAAATAATTGAGAATTTCACATTAGTGGACACAACGTAGCGCCGACGAGTACCAAAGTGAGATGTGAGAGGATTATGGCTTAACCTCAGCTGATTAAGGAGCAAAAATTCCTGAATTCTTCAAGTTGTTCCACATTGCAGAGGCTGACAGTGACTTACGGTGCTGACTGACTGGTAATATGTTCGGGGTCTGGAAGGTCTTGACGGTGGCAGGACCTTCTCCTCCAGTCGTTATGACCTGCACCTCCAGCCTGTAGTAGGTGGACGGCCGCAGGTTGGACACCACAAGCAAGTTATGATCCTGCCAAGTGAGGGAGGGGAGACGCAGGAGACATGCAATCAGTTGAAATACAACAGAACGCGTCTGAGAATTTGACAGGACATTCGATTCGAACGGGCTGTAGACCAGGGGAGTATCAGCTGTCTCTGCATAAGCCACAGACAAAAACAAAGACTTTGTTTTCATAAGGCTTGCTGTCTCCCTTCTTTGCTGCCAGCTTGATAAAGTGTGCAGTGGGTGGTTTTATTTATAGACTAGCTCCAGAGGCTGGGAGGTGCAGATAGGCGGAACGTGTTGTTGATGGAGCAGATTATGTCAAAGAGCGGCTTTTTCAGAGCTCTCGCGGCGGATGAAAGAGGAAGACGTGAAGGCAGATGAAAAGGTAGAGGAGGAGAACTTCCAGCAGGACGCAACACTTCCTCAGATCTATCCCCGTGTCTGTCTGCACACCACCGCTTCTCATTAGATTCATGCAAAGCATTATCCCTAAATCACCCTCACCTCTGACAGCTGCTGTGAAATGAAATGCCGAAGATAGAACGTACTATACTGCGGGAGGATACTTTTCTGACTCGATATGACAGAGCGTGACATATTCAGTGTGCAGCATTTGAAAAGAGCCTTTACCCTATGGCTGTTGGAGGAGCTAAAATAGAAAACCATCCCCGTCTTCCTAAAGACAAACTTACCGGAGGCAGGATCTGTGACTGGGAGATGATGCTGTTGGGGAGGCTGTTTTGCCGGCTCTCGGTGGTGATCTCAGCCCAGGTAACCTGGAAGCCCGTGATGCGCTGATGAGGGGCCACCCTGGACACGCGCCACAGGAAGTTGCCGGTGATGTTTCCCTCATTGATCGCGAAGGAAGCTGTCAGGTTCTCCGGCTTAGCCAAAACCTTTGGAAGTCCCGGTGCTGTGAGGAGAAAGGTGCTGTTAGTCAGGTCGTTCACATCACAGGAACAGAAATAGGCTTTCTCGCCAAAAATTGGTGACAACTGAGACACAATGTGTTAACTAAAGAGATTTATAGGTTGTGGTAGGTGGATTTTGTTTCCTTTGGACAGAACCAGACTAACTGTTTCCACCTATTCCCAGTCTTTGACCAAAGCTAAGCTAACGGGATGCTGGCTATAGCTTCATATAGTGTACAAACCAGTGCTATCTATCTGTAACTCTTGACATGAGGGCATTTGTCAAACTGTTGAACTATTCTTTTAACGGTACGTTTTGTCCATCATCATGATTATATGTTACCGCGTCGAACACGCACGTGGATCAGCTTTACAATGCTCCGCATGTGTCAACACGCTGGATACTCACATCCCTCCCCTGGGCAGGGGATGTGTTTGTGAGTCTTGGTCCTGATGGTAGCACAGGACGGGGTGAGGAAGGTGGTGCTCTCATCCTTGGAGCGCCGCTTGGACTTCAGCATGTGAACGGTGACTTTGTACTTGCAGGAGAACAGCAGGCCCGAGAGGTTGATGTAGTTCTCCTGAGCCAAGAAACACATTATTCAGAACCTGATGAGTTTGACGTGTCACCCAGGTCAGGTCCCATGGAGCTTCGGAGATAATTAAATACATAGCGCCAGGGCAGATCACATTCCCACTCAGGCCTCAGGAACCTGCCCCACATTACAGGACCACTTTGAACGCTCACATGGTAAAGGTTAAAACCGCTATCCTTCCATTCAAACTGCAATATAAATGTTTTTTTTTTTTTTTTACAGCTCCCGAATGCAAAAACAAAGATGAACTTAATTAAGAAGCAGTAACCAAAGTGGGTTCGTGCGTAATTTAAAAAGAAAACGACCTGAAAATCCATGTTAATGAATTCTGTGCAGCAGTCTCACACTTTACACTCGCTTCAAACTTTAATTATCTATTGATCTTAACCAAAAAATGCCTTTCTCATCTCTTTTCGAGGAAACAAAAAAAAAAAAATCCGCTGACTAGAGGATTTAGATCTTGCATTTGTAATAAAGAGGTTCTACATAAATACACAGTCCCCTGAGAATGAATGTGTGTATACTCTCTCTGATATGAAACAGCTTTGATTAAAAGTGAATGAGGCGCTGTGCTCACATAAAAGCACAAGCCTGGAATCCGTCCCAGTCATCTATAGAAAATAGATGTATATTTCCTAGCAACCAGAGTGCTGCTCCCCAAAGAATGTGTTGATTGCCAGGCCTCTGCCATCCTGTATCAGCCTGAGCTCAAACAGTTAACCCCCCCACACACACACACACACACACACACACAGACTCCCCAAAACCCCTTCACAGACCCTGCTGCACCCTAAAGGAAAACCCCATGTAGGAGCATTGCTGGGACCCATTGGACGTGAATGATCTCCCCCCACCATTCCGGGAAACATTTTTTCAGTAAATGCGTTTTATTGGCCAGCACACCACATGCCTGACCACACGACTGACTCATAATATTCAAAAACAAAAGCCAACGATTTGCCCGGTGCGGATCCAACACAACTGGGCTTCGGGGCTCACTCGGTGGAGTTGTTTTCTTTAGAGGAGCTGTCCTTTCTAGGCATCAGACAAAGGCTCAGCCACGTGCTTTGCATAGCACAGAGCCGCTGATAAAGTCACAGCTCCGTGCGGCGCTCTGTGGTCCAATCTTCCGCGCGAAGGTGCGAAACGCTTCCTGGAGACTGACCTGCGTGACAGATTTCTCCGGGCCTCGGGTCTCGTTGTGGCTGCAGTACTCCGGAACCCACTGGACATGGTAGCGGCTCACCGTGGGATCTGAAGCAAGGAGGACGAGACCAGAGGTGTCATACAAGTATCGCAACTCGCAACAGTAAAAATACTAAAATTTACTCAAGTACGAAACGGAAAAGTGGCCCTCAGTGTCATATCATTGACCATCAAAATGATCAGTAGATCATTGAATCATCAGAAAATATGACAACAGCAGTTTTTCTACTTGATCTGTTCTGGTCTGCTTTGCTTCTAAAACAAACAATTTGGCTGGAGGGCATTGTGACAACATCTTGACCATTTTCTAAGATTTAACATGCTAAATAAGTTAATTTAATATGCGTTGGTTTCGGCCCTAATTATCATTACTGTGTGCGGAGCAGTTTCATTCTCACAACAGTGCGTCGTACTCGTAAGGCCGTCACAGGTTCTGCATGTGAGGTCTTATCCTGCAAAGTGACTGGTAGCAAGTGGCTGCGGTTCAGTTGAAAACAGCAGCGAGATAAATCGCAAGGTCGGCCGTTTGATCCCCCGAGCTTCCCCTCCTCATATCGAGTGTCCTTGGGAAACAAATTGCTGCCAGAGATTGAGCGCGCACGGAACTCTCTTTACACAAAGTGCACTGTTATCCCAAATGAATGTGATGTAACTGCCGTGGTCAAATAAATGTGGCGGAGGAGAAACGTCGGCCTCGCTCCCTCTGAAATGAGGTGGGTATAAGTACAAAATAGAGTTAAATACCTTGAAACCGCACCTCCGCGCAGTGCTTGAGTAAATGTGCCCGATTACATTTCACCGCTGAACACTGATGTGATATCAAAAGGCAATCTGACAGACTGAAATGATTAACTGATGGCTATCTCACAGATTACAACACTATCTGAGATCTGATATCACTGTTTCCATTATCAATGATCACGATAACTCGTGTCTCTGAAAATAAAAAAAAACGAACTTGAAAGCGCTTCCTTCTTCATATTTGCATTCGCTTATTAACGTGATTTTCCCGTTTCCCCCGAAAAATTCCCTTTTTGTTCACCTCGAGGCTCAATGCCCAAATCAAACGTCTCTGCTTCAGCTTTAAGGATTTGCATTCTCATCGGTGGAGTGGCCGCCCTGGTCATGCCGGGACACGGCAGCTCTCTCGGCTGCAGCAGCGTTCGCTTCATTACTGTACAGTAGCTCCGCTCGAGCTCGCCAGCACTGTTTATCTGCCCATCACCCTCCTCTTATGTTACCGGATTTATTATTCATTCCACTGTGTCGCTTGGATATGTGAAATACTTCTCCGATTAATAATTGAGTTATGCTATGTTCGCCCCTCGGCAGGGGCCTGCGTTGTAGTGGGGAGATAAAAGGGGTCCTTTGAAGGCTTAGACTCAGATCTGGCACTTGGAGCCCCTGAGCTCTTTGGAAGCAGAAGAGAGGAATTACAGGGAAGCGGGAAATCAGGAAAAAATAAACAAGATATGCCTAGCTGGGTCTGACAGAGAAGGGGAAGTGGTATGTAAAACAAGAAATGGGACATGGAAATCAGGTGGAGAACAGAACCTCAGCAGTGTTCGATAAATCGTGACTGGAAGCGAGCCTCAGAAGCGCCGCCACCGCCGGACCGCTGTCTATTGTCCAGGTGTTGGGCAGACAGCGATATATTATCGGAGCTGGTGTACAGTAAGGTTCTCTTTCGTCTGCTGGAGAAAACCCAGAGGCCGGGCTGCTTTGGATCACAGAGACAATGAGTGAGAGTTTAATCACGGTTCAGTTAACCTGTCCCTTTTCTCTGTCACACAAACCAGATGTCCAGAGACTCCAACTCTCCAGGCCATCTGTGTGTCTGTGTGTTTACAGTAGTGGAATGCAGGTTGTCAGAGTCAAAGCCAGGGTCATCCCTCAGACTAATGAGTGGCAGTGACATGCATACTGCAGATCAGCATTGCAAACAGGAGACAGAAAAAAAAGAAGCTGGACCAGGATTAACTCTCGCTCTGCAACACTGTGATTCCCCAGCCACGCTTGATCCCCGTCAACATCACTCAGCTCTCTGAGTCCGGGCCAACCTTGCAAACAGCTACGGGCCAACTCTATCTTCCCCCTCGCTCTGTCTCGCTCACTCTGATTCAGCAGTTGGTGTCTCACCAGGCCTCTCCTTCAGCCAGGGTTTGCATTCTTGACTCTAAGATGTGGAGTTTGGCTTGGGCGATGACATATATTAGTAACATAACATAGACCAGTGAATGGGACTTGACAGGTTACCCTGAGAGCATGGCTTTCAAGGTTTCCATATTTCCACTCTGGTATTAACAGAAGGGTTGGGGAATGGACACTGCTGGGACAGGCATTCCTATAGGCTTTAACCCCTTGCGGTGCTGCAAGCCACAGCCGTTTCTGTTCTCTATGACATCAGGTCTTGTAAAACAAAATGGGCCGCCTCGACGCACGGGTGAGGATCTATTAAATACAGCTGTCAATAAATCCCGTTGCACGGCTACAGCTCCGCGTGTTTATTGTTCTTTACTAAACGGTGGCTCTGCTCTGCCAGTCCACGTGCAGGTTGGACGCCAATTTGCCCAGCGCTCACAAAGAGACATTGTTTCGTTTATTTCATTTACACCATCTGATACGTGATGATTTACAAAAGGAATCTTCCGTTGTTTGAGTAACTGAGAATCAGTCAAAACACTTTACTGTGGTGCACGTAGTGATTGATCGGGGATTGATGGGGTGCGAATTAGATTCTAACAAAGCCATAAATCAATACAGTAGATTGCATACCTCCCCTGTTCTTCCAGTACACACGGACTTGCAGCTGGCCATCCTGGTAGAAGGGCGTGCCCACCTCCAGAGGGCCAGAAGGGCGTTTGGCCAGGGTCGAACCGAGAGGGGATATCTCCTCCTTCTTTGACTTGAGCACCGATTTTGCTGGGAAGAGAAAGGAGAAATGTTTGCTGCTGTAGCTAAGACACAGCAGCGACTATGTTGTGGCAAAATCTCCAGCGTGGTAACAAAAACACACAATTATTTCTTTGTGAAATCTCAGCAGTTACAACACGTTCTTTATGCGTCGATGTGGCGCAATTTGATGGGTACACACAGCACTAACGCTGCCAAGGTTAGAGGTTCAATCCCCCGGAGAGCCACACATGCTTGAAACGTGCACACTCATAGCACTGAGGCTTGATCTGTATTTCCTGAACACGCAGGGGCTCCAGATGAATGCGGATATGTTGTCAGTGTATCTTGGCCATTCTTGCTTTGTGCAGCTCTCGTGATGATTGTTTGCCCGGGGACTCAGCAATCTGGCAAAATTCAACTCTAAAGAACAATAAAGAAAACTGGAATCTGCTGGGCTGGTTCAGCCAATCCCATATGGATCTGCAATCACAAATGTGCAGCCCCATCCAGGTTTTTGTTTGATTTGAAGTGCGTGACCCTGCATTTGACTTCTGATTGCACCTTGGCTGCCACATATCCTCGGCGACGTCAGTTTTCGAAGTCGTGCCTCAATCACCGCTGAGGTGCGTAAACATTCAGCAGATGGCATGTGCGTGCTGCATAAGGTTTAACAAGACTAACTGTCTACAGTCATGCTAGTGGCTCTGTGTGGCTATACAGCTATGCCTGGAGTTACATATAAACATCAGCATCAGATGCTGTACATTAACATTTCAGAGCACTGGTGCTGCGGAGGTTAAAAGTTTTGTAGCGCAAGCTAAAACGTTGTAGCACCGGTACCAAATTTACAGAAGCTCGAAAAAAAAAAAAAACCAAGCAGAAGTAGCGCAGTTCATCTCTTTAATGGCCACACAGATAGGAAAGGATATTAATGTCGCATACGGAGCACATAGATTCAAAACTTAACAAGAAATGCTTTCAGGCATATTTTTTTTCGCCCAAATTAAAGTGACATAACTGCTGTTTCTGGAGTGTCCGTGCACCAGCAACAAGAACGAGAGCTGCTGACTTACATCGAGGGTTAGTCAGGGGAAATCCTTTTTCCACTCTGTGTTATATCTATACGTTTTACCTTCTGGTTCATTCTTAGTTTCATTTGGCAACGTTTCTTCCAGTCTGGCTCATTTTCAGTTCACACTGAAATGAATGACGTTCACCTTAATCCATCCTTGAGTTTAAATATTTCAGGTCTGCTCTAAATAAGTGAACAAAGCAGCTGACACTGTTAACTTAATAGTCTGTGCAACTATTCAGTTTGATAATTGAATGAATTATCAGCACCAGTTTTTACCTGATTCATTATTCTGGTTGGTGCTGAAGTGTAGGGAGGCCTTGGAGCTCTTCAGTCGCACCTGTCCCCAGTACGTGACAGCCTGCAGCTCCACAGTGTAGCTGTTGTTCTGCTGAAGTCCCTCCAGATCCACCCAGCTCTGAGCCTGCGACAACAGAAAACACTAGTATGTTTCCATGTGTATGTTACCACACTGTCACTTGAGCCTCCTTTCAAAGCCCTGTCACCATCCCAGTCATGGTTCCAACTCAGCTCAGCCCAGGCCAACGAGGGCCTGTGGGAAAGCCTTGCTTATTGAGAACACATGTGGTGCTGAGGAAGGTACCGTGGCGAAGAGATAGCCTTCAGGGCCTTGTGAGGGAGCCATGTTATCAGAGCCTCCCAGGGCTTCCTCACTGTGTTTGACTTCCAGCATTCCACCGTCAGCGTGAGCTCGATGAGTTCTCGTTATTGACTGCGCGTGTTTTGACATTCCTCTGCCAGCAGGGCTGCTTTCGAACCCCCAAGGTGCCAAAGTGGAAACCAGTAGTACATGTGTCAATAGGTGTCTGATGTCTCCCACCTCTATCTCCTCCGCGCCACATCTGCTAAGCATTTCAAAAACTAATTCAGGAGAAGACTCTATAGAGGTGTGTGCGGACTGTCTAGACAACCTGTCTGCTCGAGTCTCTAATGAAACGCTATTCACAGATCCTGAGCCACAGGTATGCGCTATCAGGTCACATGTTACCAGATATATTGCTGCAAATGGCTCGCAAATCCTTTAGACCAAATTTATTCAGCTACGCATTTAGCCTGTGATTTATGTCATATGATTTAGCTGCAATCAGTGTTTACATACATACACGTACATAATTATGTAATTTTATTTTAGGGAGAAACGAAATGCTTTCTGGTTGGTTTTTTTTTGTTGTCCAACTCAGGAAGTCTAATTTTGTCTGGCTTTGCCTGTTTGGTTGAGCTTTTGTAAGCAAATTATATTTATCCTCGCTAGGTGATTGCAAGTGGGGGGCTTAGTCTATGTGACGTCCCAGACAAAAGGCCATAAAACCTCCTGTTTCTGCCCAGAGCAAATACTTGACAGTGTTCCAGTATGCAAACGGAACCGTTCCAAGGAATAATGAGGGCTTACCAAAAGAATGAAGAAGAAGAAGCGAATGTTTCTAGGATGTTTTTATCTGTTCTCTCCTGTTTTACTGAGCCTCCACTTGGTTTAAATATACTGTATCATGTAAAAGATAATAATAGGTTAGGTAAGGTTATAATTGTGAGTACGGTAAAGTATCCACTTGAATATAAAACGACTGAGATCTATGTTAAAACAAGTAATAAATGAATAAACCCATGTACCTCTTAAAAAAAGAAGCTAAATTACACAGTTGAAACACTGAAAAGGAGAAAAGGAAAATGCCACAGCACCAAATGAAAAAAATTTAGAAAAGAAAAGACAAATTGAGATATTTAGGAAACACGGACCTTGAAATCATGATTTATCACTACACAAACAGCTATTTATCACACTTAATGTGTTTTCTTTTCAAGCCTAACGGTATGTTTAAGGGTTCTTTCATCAGCTGAAGGAATCAAAACGATACAGAACACATTGTATCAATCTGAGTGTGATTGATAGCGTTGCCTTGTAAATATACACTACATAAATAAATGCAACTCCGATTCCATGTTTATCTTTTTGAAAGGCCCTCATGGATATTTACAGTGATGTGCTGACACCAGTGGAGAAGATGCTGAGATAATCCTGGACAAGACTCTGTGGACTTACAGGGACTAAATCAGGGAGAAAGAGAGACAGGAGACAGGGTGGGAAAGATTTACCCCGTTGGTGGTCTTTCTCCTTTTCTTCTTGGATGGCACCATGGACTTGGTGGCCACAGTCCAGCTCCAGAACACTTTGTAGTGATGTATGGGGATGTCGGGCTCTTCCGGCAGGGTCCAGTTGAGACGAACCGTCACCAGGCCGTCGTCGCCCGCCGTCACGTTGGTGATGCGCAAGCTGGTCGGGCTGGGAGGGGCGGATGGATCTGGAGACGCAGAGCGCGAAACAACGTCAAAAGAAGGACGGCGCATGGCTGTTTTACGAGACAAATCGTGGGCCAAGGCAGTGTCCCTGCGAGCCTAATATCAGGTTGTCAGGCTAAGACACCTCTCAGCACTTGAGGGTGTGCACTGCAGCTGAGCGGGGGGGCAGTACGACACTGTGTAAAGTAATTAGCCCTGCATTGACACTCTGCCGTGAGATGTTATGACAGGTGTCATGTCACGTCTTTGACAGCGTTCAGCAGGATGGAGAGCGCGGGTCACAGGTTAACACACACATGGCGCTCACTTTGGCTTCACACTCAGCATTCCTGTATTCTAACTAATGCGTGTGTGTGTGACCACAGAGTAAAGGTGGTTCTGAGCCCATCCGTATGTGCTGTGACCGGGCCTGCTGGTGCAGGAGGAGCGGCAGGGACGCATGCCAGACGCCGGACCGGGGGGAATAGCCCTGTAATGAGAAAATGATTCACACCAGAGGCCAGTTGGCCCGACTCTCCCCTGCCCTCTCCCACCTGAAACACATTTAATCCAGTCCAAAAACACAATTGGACGCAATCGGTTCCCCCATACCAGCTGATGTCGGCCGTGCAAGATAAATAAGCAGCCGGTTCTTACAAATTGCCCTAACAAAAGTGTAGTAGTGCAAAATTGCAATCAGATGATACGCCCGCACTATACAAATAACAATGGCATGACAGGATGGCCAGGAGCTCATCAAGTCCATGGCAGTTCCCATCAATCTATCAACATTCTGGCACTGATTGGTCTGATTGGAGATCGGTTTCCATCCCCGCAGCAGAATCCTTTTCCCCACCTGGTGTCTGGGTCTGTCTGAACAGCCACCCTGAACGCTCTGGGGAGCAAACGTATAAAGGAGGATTGACAAGACGGGTCAGCACACACACGCACACACACGCACACACCACCAAACACTCCACTTTTTGTCTTTGGCACAGGTTTTTAGTATTTGGCAGGACACGGTTGGTACTTAGGACCTCTGCCAGGGCTCTAGTGGTAAACAACTTTATCTATCTTTTAACTTTATTTATCTAAGCTCTCCATAGTGGTCCGCAAATGCAGCCACTATTTTACATCACATACATTAAATTCAAAGCCGCTTCCTGAGCCACTTAATCTCAATATATGTGAACCGGGGCACACATGGTTCCGTCTCTACATGTCAAACAAACACTGTATCTGATCAGAATCAGATGCAATCGAGACAAAATATTGTATTCGCAAACCTGTAATCCCTGGGAACCACACAACAATTGGCCTTAACTTTAACAAATGCCATCTGCGATGCAGCACGGCCATTTAGTGTCATTCAACACTGAAAACACAGGGCAGGGGAGTTAAGCGGTAACACGGGACGCCATCAGAGCCCGTTCACTAATCTGTGGCAAAGATCTGAAGCGAGCCTCGGTTACGTCACTCCCCCCTGGAAGCGAGACAACACTTGCATTCATTTGAAACCTGCAATATCCTGACTAATTCAGACATATTACATTTTATATGACTGTAAAGAGGGGGAAACCCCGCCTTTGAAGACATAAATGAAGATCTGCTTGCACCACAAAAAAGCAATGTTGTGCGCACCCAGTCGCTCCCTCATTACTTGAGTCCTACTTGGCATGGGCATGAATTGCCCTTTCTGTTTAGCACGCTGAGTAAATGTGTGGAAACTGTGGAGTTGGAAACACTCAATTCAGGTTTACAAGGCAAATAAAGGAATTCGAAGGTTTGATACCCAAATCTTGTTTGAAACAAACGCATGTAGAGCATTTGACCACGACCAGTCAAACGTTAGAACCGTATATTTGGCTTTACCGTGATTGGTTTGCTGCTGCTCAGTGGAGCCGTGCAAGGTGCAAAGTGCAGGTGACTTTTTTTTTTTTTTTTTTAAACGAAATGCAGAATTTCTTTGCGCCAGTGATAAAGTGAGCTTGGCTGACATGAGTATTCACCACAAAAACTTGGCTTGTGTGGTCAGATAAGAAGTCAAATTAGGTCTAAAAACTCTTTCCCCAAGGCTCCACCTGTTCCAAGGTCTTAACCATAACAAATGGGGGGGTGTCAAACAGGAACTTACAACACAAAGCAAGGTCACACACACACACACTCACATACACACACAGACCTCTGGAGGAGCGGAAGTGTTTGCTGGGCGCAGTGAAGCCGCGGGTCCCGTGGACGTTGACTGCAGCAACTCTGAACTGGTACCATCTGCTGGCTCTGATGTCGTCCAGTTGGACGCGCTCCTCTGCAGTCTGAGGGACAGATGGGGGGGGCAAACCACAGGGGTCAGGGTTCACGCAGGGTCACAGCCCCGTGTGAGTTTTCCGCCACATCAGTCATCTGTGTGTTTTCTCTAAGGCAAACTTTCAAAGACAGTGTGACTGTGAGGAATGTGCAAGCGCATGCAAGAGTTTGTCAGCGCAGTGCAGCACTTTCACAGCTGTAGCACGTGGGCCCACTGGGACGCGCGGAGGTGAGGTTTCACTGTGACGCAAATCTGATCAAAGGGATGAAGCCAGGCAGCTAAATCTGAGGCCATCATGAGATTTAAAAAAAATTTCTTGAATTGCTCTCGCGTATTTTTCCACAAATGGATTCCAACCTGTGCCACCGTCTGCCACTCCGTGGCGTCATCCTCGCTGGGGTGGATGCCGTAGTTCCAGCGCCGCTGCACCACATACAGGACGGGCTCCACGGATATGTTGAACTTGGAGGACCAGCGGATTTCCAGCTGACCCGACGGCTGCTCCGAAAACACCAGCTCTTTCCGCGGCTTGAGGGGGACTCCTGAAAAAACGGGGAGAGGAAGAGCGTTACCGTGACGAGACGGAACAGTGCAGGTGAGCTGCGACGTGAATTCGGGGGTTGTTCTCCCCTCGGGAGCGAAAAGAGCCGGTTTGGAAAGATAAATGACACATTCAGAGCTGGACAGATACAGATTTGAAAATGAGACATGACCTCACCACAACAGATTTAATACAGGCCGTGGGTCAACGGCATCATCTCTCTACTGTGACACTTTGTGATATTTCCCAGCTGGGGCGATGTGTTTTATTAGCAGCACGTCTCAGTAATGACACACACAGTTTGCATTCAGATACGTGGCTAGAATAATGCCCCCCCCCCACCCCCGCAGACAGGAAATACAAAAGTGCAAACATACACACATACAGGTTAAGTCCATTTGCATCAATGCGCTTCACGATCAGCCTCTCGGATGAAGTCGACGTGGCCATGTGCTATAAATTAGAGATTTATTAAGTGCAGGACTGGGGCTAATGCTCCGCCAAGTGAGCCCCGACTCTCTCTCTCTCGAGTGAATTTATTGCAGCGGGGACGTAGTGAGTTGTTGATTGAGCGTCGGGCACAGTGATAATGAGATGGAGATTGGAAAAGCGGGGTTTGGAAGTACAGGAGGAGGCTGAACACATCCCACAGTTCTCAATAAATCACCCGCCACTCCAGACAATTATGCCGGACCTCTGTTGCCGCCGAGCAGCCCGCCGCCCGCGCCGCATTTATAAACGGCATCACCGCATACTCAAGGCTACTGCGGAGCATGTCGGTAAACAACACAATCAAGACTGCGTTTTGTATGCAGAGCGCTCGACCTGCTTATATCTCTATTTGGTCTTCATGCGCGGCATGTAAAAGTGATTGATCGACGCACATAAAATCCAGGGAAATGGAGGAGGGTCCTTGAGCCAAATGCATATGGAGTCAGTACTTTGTTTTGTCCCGCCGATAACAGCTTTCTGCATACTAACAGCTGAGGGTCATTGTGCTGCGGTTTCACAGCTCCGCGGCGGCGTGTGTGCGCTCGCGCGCGCGAGACAGACGTGTCACGTTTCCTGCGCAACGAACACCAAGGCGACCGCAGCATTCCTCTTCCCCCTCTGTCTTAACTCATCATCCCACAAAGTCGCACAAGCACTCCTGCAAACTCCCGACTCGCGCACACACACACACACACAACAACGTAAAAAACACACACAACCTCTCTCTTCCGCAATATGTGGGCGGGAAAAGAATACACTTTCTCTCGGCTCGCTCCTTCCAAAGATAGCTTTTTTTTGGGGGGGTCAAGTTTGGTCCAAGAATCATACAGCTTTCATTTTTTTTTCAATGGCCACACGCTTACGCCGAGCCATGATGTAACTGCCGCTGAAGCGCGACCGAGGGTACGGCATCCATTCATGTCATAATCACGCCAACGATTACGCTCCAGGAATATAATTCTCAATACTCACGCACACACTGTCATAATCACTGCTCTAATTGCAGGGGTTAGGGATGCAGGGTGGGGGGGTTACTCTACAAATACTGCATGGAGCACGAGGACTAACCATAAACTGAGCATGGCTGACGGACTGATTCACTGACTGACTTGTTGTGACACTGCGAATGTGGCTTTTGCCGACTTTAATTTCATACTGACATCCACGTTTTTCACATATTCTTTGTTTTAACTGCACCCCCCCACCACCACCACCACCACCACCACCACCCCCCACGGTGCCTGTTTCCATTTGGTTTTCCCAGCGTGTTGAAGAACCGGCCGCTTCTTTTTAATAAGAAAACACTCGACACAAACTATCACAGAGAGAGATGAAAATGAAAGACCCTAATAAACCGCCTATCTCCATACCTGCAGGGCATATTTCCTCTGGGACTCCCCAAATACATCATTGAGACAACATTACAGAGCAGTGGATGATGGGGAACAGCTAGATTATCGATCTCTATTAACGCCACTGGTGTAAAAAATAAATAAATAAATAAATAAAATTGAAAAAGAATTGGTTGCACAACAAAAGCCCAGTGGGGTTAAAGTGTGGCAGAGCTCCTAAGCACTGCAGTGTTTCTCTATCAGGGACAAACACATGGGCTGGGGACCCTAACCCTAACCCACACACACACACACACACACACACACACATCTGAGAGTGATCTCGGCGGGGGAAACGCTCCATTTCTCCCCGCTTGTGTTTGCTAATGGCTTCCAGCATCGGGGCTCATCACGGCGAAGACTACATACGCACTCGTGCACACACAGAAACAATTACGCTCTTCAAACCATGAGCAACTAATTAGACCTTTAACACTGAGGACCGGGACAGGAATCCCATCCGGACTTTCGCCGAAAACGCACGGTGTAATTCAGCGTAAGTGCAGCGCTGACGGCGACCCGTGATGAGCTCAGGCTTTGGACTAAATCAGCTCGCGGGCCGCTTGATTTGAAGGTCTCCCGGCGCGGCGAATGGTTTTCATCGACTGGGTCGCCGTATTGAAATTTTCAAGGTTACGCCCGCTTTCATCTTCCCTCCGATTAACGTGCTGTTCACCTTGGGAGCGTGACATCCAGCGTGAAGTCCCTCGGGTTTGTTTTTTTTTTTTTTCTCCTCCAAATCAAACACGAATACTGGGGGTGCGGGGGCTCTCTCTTTGTGTGCTCAGACTAAACACATCACATGCTCCCCTCGCCTCGCTCCGCTCCGTACAGTATGCGCGGCGAAACACGCTCAGACTCACTGTGGCGTGACTCAGAGCAAACACGGCCGCGGCCTCATCGCTGTAGCAGTTCAAAGCTCGATTCAGACACAGACAGCTCTCACAATTCAGCATCGCTTCGACTTTGTTATGGCCCCGGGCTGCCAACAATTGTGCGCTGATAGTGTATATAATGTAGTTCCCAGCTCCCCCGCTCCAATCTCCAAGTTCAGGGCCACCCGGTTCTCTCCAAGTAATGACTCGGCACCCTCAGAACATCGGGCCGCCTTGGGCAGCGCCGTTAAACTGTTTTTACTGGAGCAAAGATTCTTGGGTACATCTGTGTCTGCGAAACCCTCGAGCCGATCCAGTGAATTCAAAGACAGAAGATGCATTCCGAGTCAAAGCAGAAACGGCACGGGGAGTGTGTGGGCGAAGCGCAGTACAAAAAGATAGAAATGAAGATTTATGATTGCGAGCAAGTTTTACAAAACAACAACAAAAAAAAACTGGTGCGAGACAATCCGCCATCCACGTCACTGACATTTGAAATTAACGCTTAACAGGGGGGGAATTAATTGGTTCAACGCCGTTTGCGAGGATTATGCAAACGGCAACCCCTAATCGCATTAAAAACATGAGGTTTGTGTTGGAGCATTACCAGATATAAAAACATCAGTTATTGAACAGGGAGGGAGGATCCAGGATTCCGCTGATGGGCCGCGTTCATCCGATCCCTCTTGGAAAATGGTACGGAGCAGTAATTAAATAAAGAGATGGGTTGTTGATTACACGGACAGTTAAGTACCTATCAGTCCGCACGGTCGAAAATTTAGACACTTTGTCCGCCTGAGCGCTCTACAAATCCATTATGCATCTAATGAATATATCGCGATCCTTCTAATATAATTAATTTGTAGAACTTTTCACATTTTCCACCGAGTTCTAGCCAACGTCTTTTCTTTTTTTATCTACAGTCTCGGCTCTATTTCTCGTCGCTCGACTAATCTCTTAATCTCCGCTGTCCTGCCAGTGGCGCAGTCTTTCCGAGCTCATGCTGCGCGACCAAACATTGTTTGGAGTCCACAGAACGTTCTTGAAAATCCTAGTTAGGAAAGTTTCCATGGGCGACGAATGTGTGTGGTTGAATTTTGGGGAGACTTGTAAGCAGCCATCCTGAAAATTTCATTTCGTGTAAAGATCAGCTTTGGTGAGGAGCTGGGACAGATGAGGTTAGCAACATTTATTTTTACATTATTATGTTGGCATTATTTGCATATGGTAGATTTCTTATGCAACAGCCACACGGGGCATTTATAATCAGTTATTTCCTCCGTATGCAGTCGTTCAATATTGCTGGTGGACGCCTTTACGGGGAAAGATGTATGTGTGTAATCAATCTCTACTGTTTTTAATCTTATCTCATCAATAACAGTCTCTGTGCATGCTCTCCCAGCTGTTACACACCACAAGTGTTCAGTTCAACTGTACTTCCGACAAAGCAGCTGATCAATGAGCGTTCGCTGCAGTATTTATTACAAACCGCACTTTAGCCACCAGCAACCCCGAGCGTCGCCAAATCAATCGGGGCTGAAGTCTGCAGAATGAACAACTGTGCTGCCGCGCGAATCCCACCGGGACGCCATGAAGCGCGGCTTCGCCGGCCCTTTAGCGTTACCTTTGTAGAGGTTTTTGGGCAGCTGGCAGGTGTGGCCGCAGCCGTTGGAGCAGCACTTCTTGACAGCAGAGCACTCTCCATCCTCCTCGCAGCTCTCCACGCAGGCCGCCGCGAAGCCGCTGGCCTTCTCCGGGGCGGGACAGTCGCCCTGCTTCACCCCCTCCACCGACTTCAGGAACTCACAGCTCGTGAGACACTCGTAGTGCTTCTTGGGAAAGAGGGGCTGAGGGGGTGGCGGGGAGGAGGAGAGGAAAAATACATGTCAGATTGCTTTTTAAGACCAACCTGCCTGGCTGCGAACAGGCGGCTCTCTGAGCTAACAGGGGTTGTCCTGTTTACATTTGAGCTTATGACTCACTGGAGCAGCAAGTACATTAAGCGGCTTTGATTTAGCCTCACAGAGAGCGTCATTACGGTGCAGGGAGAGTTACTTCACACTCCCCTCAAACTTTCCTCTGACTGCATTTTCCCCACTCGGCCTGAAAAAAAAGCTCACACGCTCGAGTCTGAGGCAACCACGGCATTCGCGGCGGTGACATACCTCACATAAATCCTGGCACTGGTTTTCCTTCAGGTCCCAGGATTCTTTGCAGGGCTCCAGGCACTGTGAAAAGGAGAAGGGTGTCAGTTTCTTCAAAGGGCCAGCCACATCAAAAAGCGCCGCCGCCGCCGAGATGCTGCTTTCGGCACTTGAGAGCCGGCTGGCTGGCTGACAGGCACCTCGCTCAGCCGCTTCCTCCGCGCGCACACCTCGTTTTGTTGCAGATGCCCGCGCTTGCCGATATATACGATCCTCTCCAAAAGCAAACACGGGGCGCAGGGGTTTCTGTAAGCGAGCAGACGGACACACCCCGGGCGCCGTGTCTAGAAATCTACTGATGACTGGGTTTGAGCTCGGTGTGGGCCCACGCTGATTCCCCTCCTCATGCCTTAACACTTTGTAGCACTACTCCTGTACTTTTCTACGCCTCGCTCTCATGCTGCCACTTCTCCTGCTCGTGTCTGGGCCTGATACACTCTGGCACTGGCACGAATCTCCCTTCGCTTTACCACTCTGAACGGAGAGCGCTTAATAAATGATACACTTGGTTTAATGTTCTTGGGATTCCCTTTTTTTTTTTTAAACACGTGGAACAAATTTACTGAACATTTGGCATAGGCACGGGATGAAAGAAAAACCCTCAGCGTGAGTGCAGCTCGGAGTCGTTTTGCCAAGCATAATGGGATGATAAAAATTTTAAACGAAAGTTTACCAATCTAGTCAAACTCCCCCTCACTTTAAATGCAACAGCTCACGCTGAACGAATCAAATTCAATAAAAGCCAGCGTAATATAACACAAAAGTCCATGCATGTCCAATAGAATCAGGCAGATGCTGCCGCGGGAAAGGGAATGCGTTCAGATGGGACCGAAATGAGCCGGGGTCTTAACGTGCTCCCGCTGCTGGCCACTGAGAGCTGGTGTGAAAGACAAGAGCAAGTTCAGTCAAACAGACAAACCATTGCCAGGCTGCTTCTGTGCTGCTCTGGGAACAGCCCAAACCACACCAACCAGAGCCCTGCCAAAGTCACTCATTCAACCTCATTTAATTTAGACTCCCAGCACCGGCTACAGCGCGGAGACAGGGCACAGCGGCGCGTTTTCAACACGCTCGCCGACGCTCGCCGCCCGGGGCGGTTCCGACGTGTTGTGTCAGGGAGAAGGGGGAGGACGTGATCGAGCAGACGTGGACGCGCGCCATCAGTCCACTTTTGCAATAACAGAATAAGACTAAACGATCAGGCCATTCTATGTAAGATGGAGTAGAGAACAGTAGTTACATGAGGGCACCTAACTGTGGACGTAACACAAAGCTGATGTAAGAAATTCTGCATCTCAGTTGGGGGGGGGCAGAGCCGTATTTATGACTCTTTAATTCACTCATTAGCCAGCTCTGTCATTATTATGCCATTGCCAGTGAAAAAGTTTATTTGCTTTTTACGGAGCGCGGTGGACTGACGCGTGATGAAACATAAACCTCGCTTCTGGAGGAACTTGCTGCCGCGCTCGGCTCGGGCTCTCGGCGTTGCCCGGCACCAGTGTGTGCGGACGACGCGCTGAGCGTTAAACAGTCGGCTCGTCGGCGCGGGGGGGAGTGGGGGAGGGAGGGGAGGGAGGGGAGACGGGTATTTTCTTAATTACTTCACAGCAATATAGATATCACTCCGGTGATATAAAATATAAAGTGTCAGAGGAAAAATTGGACACCCTGGAGCGAAAGCGCATAGTTATGACAGATGAGGGCTCCAAGAGAAACTAATGTGGTTTCTACAGAGCTGATCAGGTGAAACCACTGTAACACCTCAGAGACTTAAGATGACATATGAGCTCAATTGCACCGTCCAAGTTATGCCTCACTGTCTGGAGAGTTGACGTGCTTTCATCATCATCTGCTATTAATAATACGGTGACCCTTACATCATTAATTCTGCTCTCGATCGCGTCCTCCGAGAGCAGGGCCCCGCGGCGCGGACGGGCAGTAGCAGCAACCTCAGCATCCCGGGCCCCCAGCACGAGCGCCACGCGGGGACAATGAGGTCTTGAGGCAATAACTGCGTGCCGCACCAGCGTCTGAAGGACATTCTGCCAGTAGACGCACATGTTAAAGCCCCCCAAATCCCTCCTACAAATCACTGAACATACACACATAAGCCCCGGGGATCAAGCTCATTTTACTCATTGAAAGATCTCCTGTGCGAGGACTGAATGCATTCCACCGGCTCTTCTTGAGGATGGATCTTTTTTTTTTTCTTTCTTTCTTTCTGGTTCAACGCGCTCACGGTTTTTAACAAGTGAAAATAGAATCGTCGTTACCTCCACACGATCTCGGGCTCGTGTGCCAAGCAACGTGAATTAACACAGCACATGGCGTACCCAGGATGTTGCAACACAGATCAGAATGCTGGCTGTGTGTTTGGTGTTGTTTCACCCTCAAAGTCCCCGTTTGTTCTTTTGCGAAAAAAAAAAAACTTCTTCAGGGCGAGAGTTCCAAACTTACAGAAAAAAAGAAAAACACAAAACTGCTGAGTCGTGCCAGGAAGAGGATTAAGAAAATATCATCAGGACATTCGTTTTCGCTGGTGGATATATTGAAAACTGCGCTCTTCAAGAAAAAAAAAAAAAAAGGTAAGCATTTGTGTCGAGGCCGTGATAGCTCCCTGCAGGTGTGCTGAAATCTGACAATCTGTCATCGTCTTCCCCCAGCCACACCCACAACCTGACATTTAAGCAGGGAAGAGGAGGACCGACGACAGATGTCTTGCCAAAGCAAATAGGACGCCTGGATATAATTACAAAGGTGCTCTCATCAATCAAGTGCCTGATTCCTATTTACACAGTTTGGTGCTCAATCTAAACCATAGTACGGATGCTGCCAAAAACATGCTTGGGAAAGTGCCATAAACATATTTTCTCTTGTGCAATGTTGTGTGTGTGTGTGTGTGTGTGTGTGTGTGTGTGTGTGTGTGCGCGGGGGGCAGCCACCTTCACCCTGCCACATACAGACATACCCCCCTCATCATCCAGAACCACGTTCTCTGCTTTTACGCGTTGAGATTTTAAGAGATGTGTTATGTCGGCCTTGAGTGAGTGAGAATCAGCACCAAGTTAATCACGACAAGCAAATGAGAACACGACCCGCTGGAAAAACCGCACGCAAACCCCGCTGCATGTATGAACTGCACTCTTCTTCCTTTTTTTTAATCAATGGGAACAAGTTGGGAGATAGCTGTGGTCTACCAGCGAGTAGGAGCGGGATCCCGAGAAAGCGCGGAGGCCCCTCAAACATCCGCAGTGCCCCGCGCCGCCCAACTGCTAAGAGAGTGTGAGGTCTCATCTGCAAAGAAACCACACCTTGGAATAGAAACGCAGAACATTGGACGGGGTATCGGCCAGGTTTGGGTGCCAACGTCTTGGTTTCCTTTGGGCAAATCTCCCGCGCTGGCGACTCAACTGCCATCTGTTTGAATAGCGTAAGGAATGCATGTAATTATCCTATGCAACGTTAACATATTACTGGACAAATTCCCCCCCCCCCAAAATAGACACAAATGCTTTCGCTCCGAGGTGTAAACAAGAGCAGCGCATTTGTTTCCACGGACTTGAGCTGTTAGCCTTAACAAAAGCGGCTGATTTCCCCTTTGTCCTCTTATCTTCCGACCCAATAGTGACACATTCTGCATGGCTAAGTAGGGACATCCATAGCGGCCTTTCACTCCCCATTTCACGCCGTAATAAAACGCAGCAGTTGTTACTCCGGGGGGACCCTGAAAGGCATTCTGTGGGGGCCGATGAGAGAGCCAGGCTGAATGGCAGCCAATGCCACAGCCCATCTTCAGTTTGTCACGGCCGGGACGAGGCTGGGAGGAGGAGGCGGGTGGGGTGGGGGGGTGAGATGGGGAGGGAGGTGGGGGTTGCTGCGCGTGAAGCCGCCTTTCTCCATCACAGGAGCATGGTTATCTCCACCCATCATAAAAATTCTTACTGCCACGAGTGAGTGACTGGAATAACATCGACTCTGAGAAAGAAAAAAAAAGCAGGCACGTAAAATGTCACGCCATTGTTTTGTTTTTAGTTAATGAAGCACAAATCGCTACCAGTCGGGGCCGCCCCAGGCTTTAACAAAACACCGTGGATACAAAACAGAAGATAGGCCATAATTCATACTGTTGCGGATGGCATTTTTTTCCCGTAGCGCCAGAACATATTTGCGCGGTCACAGGGTGCGAGACGTCTGATCTCGTTTTAAGGTGAAATGAGATTGGGGGTGGGCGCAAGGACCACACGGCGAAATGCGGCGCGCTCCCATGACGCATCGATCCCGGCGCTGATGGTTCGCGTCGAGTCTCAGCGGTATTTACAGCTCGCCTTTCGGGACCGAGCCGCAGCCTTCCGTCCCTCTGGGAGGCAGATACAGAGGGATCTCTGTCGTTGGTCACACACATTGTAAACCCCCCCCAGTCTCATTGAGTTATGGCTAATTTCTGCTGCCCTGGCGCTTTTCACACTCCCGGTGACCGGACTCAATTATTCCAGCTGCCCTCAGCGCTCTACTCACATCTATCGACCCGTCCGGGTCGTCTCTTCTCTACTAAAACAGGCGCTCGCTCCGTGTACAGTATTCTCTCGCCTCTCAATCCATTTCCCCTTTTTTTCTGTGTGGGGGGGTTTTCGTCTCCCCAGCTGACTTCCCCAGTTCTTATCTCCTCTCTTGCTCTCATTTCTCCATCCCTGCCTTTCCTTTCACCCCCCCCTCTTACTCTCTCCGACCACGTCCGCTCTAATCCAGATGCATTTTTAAAACTCATCTTTTCCCCTCCGCTTTGGCTTTCCGTCCGCACTAAGCCAGCATGTTCATACTCCGAAAAAATGGATGCTTTCCAGAACTCTTTCCAAA
This sequence comes from Psettodes erumei, assembly GCA_016785225.1. Taxonomy (NCBI): domain Eukaryota; kingdom Metazoa; phylum Chordata; class Actinopteri; order Pleuronectiformes; family Psettodidae; genus Psettodes; species Psettodes erumei. The sequence goes on from JAFBJZ010000360.1 coordinate 455,865, forward strand.
GTAGATAAATTCGAAAAACAGCGGGGCTCGTGTTGCAGCGCAGACAAAGAATGAGCTTTTTATCATGTGATATATCTTTCACAAACATGGCCAAGGCACTTTCACTTGCCAGCAATGTTATGAGGCCATCCCTCTGTGGCCTCCCAACTTTTTCCTGTGATCTTTTCTGCGTGTGTGTGTGTGTGTGTGTGTGTGTGTGTGTGTGCCTAACCTATAGCCACCCATGGAAATAGATGATTGTTCTGACACATGTATTATAAGGCCATTTGCATAAGTCACTGCGAAACAGTCATGTAATCAAAGCCTCAAGAAGAAAAAAAAAAAGCAAGAACAAGATGTCAAGTGATATTTTGCAGACTGGATACCATCTTATGCAATCTTTTGCAGTTGTAAAATATATTAAAAGTAGAAGAAAGTCCGAAGCGGAAGAACGATGGAGCTCGGCTGAAACAAGGAAACGGTACCACCATGGCTGAGCGCGCCCACATACCTTTGATGTTTTCCTCAAACAACAAGATTTTTTTTTTCCTGCCGATGCAGGCGCTCATCTTTTGTGCTGATGATTCAACTGGGGAGAGTGTCACGTCCTTTTGAAGTGCTCCCACCGCCGGTTACCTAACACCCTCGATGCAGAATAACAGTCGGCCTAAAAAATAAGCGCTCGAGTTGCACGGCGCTGAGAATTTACGACCTCCGAATCCGATTCGCTCTCCGTGCGGTACCTGCGAATTCACTTGTTACACAACAACACGGAGATGTGAGGTGTCGGCGATCGCCGCGTACGTGGAGAACTTTTCGAGTTCCACCCCCATGACAGCGGATGCGAGCGTCTGTCGCTCTCTCGTTGTCACCCCTCGCGCCACAGCGAGGATCGTTACCTGCCTCGGCGGTTTCCTGATTTTTCCTCTCTCGTTCTATTTCACGGCCGCCGCCCTACTCCGAGCTGCCTCGCAGAATTCAAGGCCGGCTTGACTTCAATCCAAAACCATATTCCAGTCTATATATGGTCGACTTAAAAAAAAAAAAAAAAAGGAGTAGCGCGCCTATATAGTCACCTTTCAGCCGATGCCCGATGAGACTCTCATCACAAGGTCAACCAGGCTGAAATATATTTCATCGAGAGCTGGAGTGGGTGTAAAATCACATGCTAGCGAGGCTTTCCAGTAGGTCTCTGACAGGCCGTTAACTTTCAAAAGGACTGTAAAAGTATATATCAGGAAGAAGATATCCCCGTCCGGAACGGTTACGAAGTCTAGACATAGTATTTCACTTAACCTAACGTGACCTTACAGTGTGCTAAGAGCATTAGGCGTTGCGCATTTCTTTCCTGCGCCGCCGTAAATCAGCGCAGGTGCGCGTCGAGCAGACCGGGGTGAGATCGGATAGATGAAACAGATTGCGACGCTGGCGCGCCGGTTTCAGGTGCGAGTCCGCAACCCAATACGCGGCGAGCTCACGCACAGGTGCCGATAAATGAGGCTCCCCAGCGAAAGAGCGGGCCGCCTCGTCCAAACTCACACACGTGTGTCGCGCGTCGAGAATGGAGCTGGCTGAGAATTGGAGTTTGGGATTATTTCAAGTATTCGTAAAAACGCAGTGGTTCGCTGTGGGGGATCTTTATCCCTCTGCAAACTGATGGGAAACACCCCCGACCCCTTCACTGTGTCGCTGGAGGACATCTGCTTTTCAGGGGTCAGTTACAGCACGCCGACGCTCCTGCGCTTCGCCCGTTTCCGGCGCCGAAGCCTCGGAGGCGCGCGGAGCCAGTGCGCTAAAACCAGGTGGACTCGGTGCATGTCCGCTCTCCTCCGTCTCCCTGAAGGCGCAGGTATCCAAAACCACATGGAAATTTGACATCAGGCGCCGACAGATCCTGGATCTGTTTATCACTTGTGTCATTGCTGGATGTCTGCTGGTGATACTCTGGTTTTCGACATACTGCGAGGAACTCGCCTCGTTATCTGTATTATCGCGGCAACCCATGAACGGGTTCCCGATGGGTAGCAATACAAGCCACGCTAAGTAATTGCTGCTAATTGATTCGTGCTAAAACCGATACAGCCTTCTTCAAATTTCCTTCACGCACGTAATGACATACTTTCCAAAATGTCCAAAAGTGTTTTACAGCCCCGCGGAGGGACGTACGCTCCGAGTGTTGCCAGCGTCATAATTCCTCCATATTTACAACCAACTAAAACATCGTAGCATTCCAGCTCCGCTGGGGTTGAACTGAAATGTATACGGTTCGAAGCTCTCCGCTCGCTTCTTGAACCGGGCCGGAGAGCCGGTGAGTAACCTAGCAGGTGGCGTCACAGACACTCCGCGAGCATCCCTTTAATTATTAATTTAAATGCAGTCGAGGGCGCAGACAACAAAGGGCTGAAAAGGAATAGCTTAGCGGAAAGTGAGAAGGAGAAAAGAGGAGGAGCGGGTCGGGCAGTGCATGAATTATACATTTACCCCACAATCAGGGGTGCCTGCTTTATTTATGAGCCGCAAAAAAAAAAAAAAAAAGAAAAAGCCAACGCCGCTCAGCTAGAAGTGTGCTTTGTTTGCTGCTGAACGCAATAGCAGTTCACTTAATACTTAATGGCTCTGAAGTTTCGCCCAGACGCCACACCCCACCCGACAAACACACACACACACACGCACACACACAGAGCGATGCCCCCCCCGCTCCCCTGCGAGGGCTCCCTCTCTCCCAGGTCCTTTGCCATCTCATGTTGTTATGTTCCGCGGCGACAACGGTCGAAATTACAGTGGATGTAACTGGAGCTTCAGTTATCACCTACCTCTGGCCTCAGTTTACATTTCATGACAATTAGACTCAACAGGATGTATCCATCATGTGGGGTCAGATTGGCGATAAAGAGGCCTGGGTTGTTTTTGTTTTTTGGGGGATTTTTTTTTTCCCCCCGCCGTGACGTTGCATGGGAAAGCCAAACCCTCTTGTGCTGATTCTCTGAAAAGCAAATCAGATCTGCCCCGGCGCATGATTTACTGTTATTAACTCCCACGGCATCGAGCTGAATAACGCTACGATGACAGATGCACGGGAGCAGGGGCCGGAAAGTGGATCGCGCGATAAAACACCGCCTCGGTGCCAAACGTGTTTATTCAGACTGTCTATAAAGCTGATTTACGGCCACGGTGAGGAACTCGCATTGGCCACGCGTGACATTTCGCTGTCCCCGGGCGACATCAGTCACTGCGGGCGGGGCAGAGAGTAAACAAGATGAAAGGGTGTCGGCCTTGTGACCAAGTGACCGAGCCGCCCCGGTCCTTCCGCATTACAAACGAATTGAGACCTGGAGATTCTGTCTCGATTTAGGCCAACAAACACGTGAAACATGACATGCCACTGGTGGGGGTGGGGGGGTGCTAATCCCATGCCGCAGTCACATTCCATCACTATCTCCACTTGCTTATTTGAGTCTCAGAAAACACTTCAAATTCACTAATCCTACTTGCCCTCGCCGGCTTCCACTTCCAGCAGCTCCTCACGCCAGCGGTTTTCCTTTAAGTACCTTTCGGATCGGAACGCATCCAGATTGAGAAATAACACGCAGCCCCGTATGGGTGACACACAGTGCACTGCGTTTGCTCGGGGTGCTGTTTGATTATTTCAAAACACAGGCTTTACAGAGTGAGGGCAAACCTGGGCAAGTTGTCTGGTAAGAGATTTGGATTTACACTGCTGCAGGGAGGGGGCGAAAAAAAAGACAAAGAATAAAGATTGTTCATGCAAGTACAATCTGGAGAGCTTAAGCATAAATTCCGCGACTGAAAGCAGTCAGCTGCAAGTCAAAGGCTAAGAGGACGGTCAATCACCGCGTCTCTGACAAACAAGCTGGTTTTCTTTTTGTCCTGAAACTGTCGCGCACAATCTGCGGGGATTTATCTGCGGGATGCAGCGGCTTCGACTGGAGCTGCAATAAATTGATAAGCCCACATCTGCTAAGTACATCAGCTTTAGGATTCTTACGTTCTAATCTTCCCGTTCCTAATGTGACTGCTGGCTCCATTAGTTGAGTGAGGACATATTAACGCACAGTCGACCGCTGAAGCCGCAGAATCACGTCTCGTTTCAACTCTTCACGGGAAGGAGGAGACGGTAAAATCTACACGGCACGCGCGGCGTCATCTGCGATTCTCAGCCGATCCATACTCGGAGTGAGAATAAACACTGACAGCAGATTGTCTCAGTGCAACTGGTCATTATTGCTAAAAGAGGATTTCACAGCAGCTTTGATTACATTAATCCTTCAAGGAAATGAAATCCCTTCTGACGGGGAGAACATGTTAAATCAGGCTATCTGTGAAAGCTTGATTATCTTGGAAAATAAATGGCCTCTATTTAAAAAAAAAAGAAAAGAAAGAAAAAGGTCCGTCTGTTCTTTGGGATCAATAAAAACACAGGTCGATGTATGACAGCAAGCATATTTTCCTTCACGGGCCATTTCCCAGAGCGCTCATCACCTGGGATAATGGACAGACGGCGTTTCAGAGAGCAGATTTGGATGCGAGCGTTCACTGCAGAAAAAGTCTGCGGCTCCACGGCCTCCTCTCCTGTGGCCACATCTTTGTTGTTTTTTTTTTTTTGCTGTGGGGGGTTTTCATTCTCTACCACCCACCATGTGAATAATGAGCTCCACAGATAGCAGCCAACGAAGCGACCCCCCCAAACCCCGCACCCACCCCCTCCCCTTTAGCCAATGAAACTTAACAACCATGTCCAGATCAGGTCCTTCCTGCTGGGACTGACCAGCCCTACTTCACACTTCTCCGCCACCCACACGTACGCGCGCTCTCACACGCAGACTGCCTCCGACCAGATAAAACCTCATCTCTTCTGCGCGATGGCCGCCTCTTCAGAAAACCTTCCACGCGGTTCAGATACGAAACGAGACAAGTCGAGCTGGCTCCGCGAGCAACGCTTCTCGCGTTTTCGACCGACAGTGCCAGACGCCGCCTGCTTGACAGGTTGATTTCTGCCTCCCCCCCTCGCTTTGAGGTGCCGGTAATGCGGTGAACGCGGGGAGGTGAGACGAGCGTCTGGCCTCAACATGACCAAAAGGTGCTTTGAAGTTCTGTCTTAGCGCCTAACGATCCCGAGCCATGCCCCGGCCGTAAAGCCGCCGAACCGGCACCCACTTCATCACGTCTTTTGCGGTCAGCCTCAAGATATACTGCCGGCCGCCAAAAGAAGGGATGGGCCGCGCGTGAGTGCCACTTTCCAGCGAAAGCGACGTCAAATGTGTTGCTGTTTTTGTGTTTTTAATTAAGAATGAAGAATGAGGTGGCGCTTCCGAGTTAATTTTATAGGTTCAACCGGCCCCGAGAGAAAACAACTGACGGGGAAGTCTGACCATTTCATTTTTTTTTTTTTTAGCGTGAGAAAACGTGGGGGTTGGTGAGGGCCGACGGCTGAAAGACACTTTGAAAGACACTTCTGAATGAGACATAGTGGCATTCCAGTGATTGTTATTCAGGCGAAGCCCTCGGAAAGCTTCCCGCACGCGCGGACGACGGCGCATGTAATCTAAAAGGGTAAACACTTCTTATTCTTTGGTATGTACAGCTCGGGGGTGTGATTGGGCGGGAGGAAAAAAAAAAGAGCCACCTGGGACGTGTGAGACATCTATGAAAGACGTGCACGACTCATTGCCGTCGAATGGCGGCCAGACAATGTTGCTTCCCAAAAGCTTTTTTTTTTTTTTTTCTTCTTCTCCTCCCCGCCGCAAGCTCCGGATAAATAAAGCACGGGGACGTGGCTGGTGCCGAGAAACGTAAGGTTAAGTCAACATCCCACTGCTGAAAGATGTTATATTGCCGCCTTTAATTCTCCTCAGCTAAGCGAGCGCCTCTCGCTCTAACTCATTGAGAGATCAGGCTCGGCGGAGGAAAAAGTATACTGATTTTTAAAAATGTCCAGGATGTTTTACAAGAAAAACATTACACTTTCCTCCTCAGAAATTATAAAGGGGTGGCCGCTTTCCAGTGGCTCACCACAGGGCCAACTTATCCAGGCATATGATGCACATGTCCTTTCTTCTCCTCCTTGCCTGAGAGGAGTTTGAGTCATGAGGTGACGCCGCTTTGTTGCAGGCCGGCATTTAGCCGCCTTAAGTCAATCCTCGCATTTGATTTCGGGAGCTTGGATCGCACCCGCGGGGCGAGCGAAGCCCCCGCTAATATCAGCCGTGCCCTGAATGTGGAAAGCTCTTTGGCACGCCTTCCGCCCGCTCTCCCCCATGCGCACGCACACAATCTAGTTTCTTTTCGCCAGAAGGAGAAAAAAAAAAGGGAGAGAGAACTCCCTGGAGTTTTTAAAACTTTTCATGGAACACGTCCAAACTTCTCAAGTGGGGAGCTCTTAACAGTTGGGAGACAAAATGACAATAGCTCGCAGAAACGGCGTCTCCCCCCGCTGAATGCGGTTTGTCTGCTGGTCCGGTGTTACGGCATGATAATGACTCCCCGGGTCTCCAAATGCCACCTCGCTCCGCTCCGGAGAGAGGGCAGGCAGGTTAATTACCATGACAATGGGGACACCGAGAGCGGGGCCCGACTCTGGACACCGCATACCAAATGACCGGCGTGACTTTTCTCGTCACAAATGGGAACGGGGGGAGCTTTGATTTCCCCCAAATGCAGACAGATGGACGGGGGTCATGGCGTCTTTGTCTAAATTATTAGGCAGCCCTTCCTGGCGTTTTTCTCCACAGGCAGGGAGCTCTGAGTGGCTCTTCAACAGAGCTCTGGGTGGACAGGCCTTCTGCCCTAACGCACTCCCCGGGAGCCACTGCCTTTGTCTCTCTGTTTGACTGTGGGCTGTTCATGAAGTGAAGAGGCTAATCAGCGGCCGCGGCGCTATTCACAGGGAACCACTGTACAGCATGGGCCCATTTGGTACAATTGTTAGAGCGGCCACAATAGCCCTGTGTTTGGACACGCTGCACACAGGCCCCAAGTGTGCACTCGAAACGCTGACGTGGAGGTGAAGTGCGGTGGTGTTTGCTCCCAAAATATTGACTCCTGGCTTCAAATTAAGCCTCAGCGCCACGTCCCCGGCCTGCGTCCTGAATGGCTGAACCAAAGCGGAGCATACAATAAGAGGAATTAAAGTCAGGGAGCCCTCGAGACCGTTCGGAATGGCCGAGTAGCAGAGTTGGGCAGCAGCGACGCGATCACATCGTTAATTTTAATGACAAATCCAGCCTCATTTATTTACAAAACGGGACGGGGAAGCGCTAACTGGCACGCTCCGTTATAGCAGGGAGAACAAGAAGTTTTTTTGGACATCTGAGTTTCTGCAATGTTAGCTGGTTGATTATGAAAACAGTATGCTGCGCCGAGACTCACAGCCAGCAAAAGCCTTATTCAAACATTAAACTCCGCCGAATGACTGGGGAGCGACCGGTGCCAAGAGCCGATGTTGGCCATCGCAGTGGAAAGGAGGTCTCGCCTCATTATGGTGAAAACAAAGGAGGATTGCCTTTTCTGAGAGCCTATACGTTAAGCTGAAAGATGCAAAGATCATTTGAGATATTAAAGCAAACAGCATGTTGTAAATATGTGCCGAGCGGCGCGCGGGGAAGCAACCTATACATCCGCACGTGCGGTAGAAAAGCCCAAGGCACAATAGCTCTGTTGTATCCCAGGCAAATGCAAATAGCCGAGGAAACAATTTGAAATTCAAAAAAGGAGTTCAGAAATCAAACACAAAGCCTCGTTTTTGCAAAGCAGTTGATACTAGACACTGATTGTGATTTATATGCATACCTAACGCGAGGCCGTGAGTAAGAAAATGCACTAAAAAAAAAAATTCAACCACTTTGCATTTTCCTGAATTCCCCATTAATTACCATCATTGCGATACCGTGACTCGCTCAGCATGCATTCCTCTGTAATTGCGCCGCCGTCTGCGGACTTTCAAGAAAAGCCAATAAATATATACGCAAGGATTACGTCTAATTTGTCATCACCTGTATGACAACGTGCTCCCTGTATTTCATTTCAATGCAAGAAAACCCCAGTGGAAAGGAAAAACCAACAGACGCGCAGCTGTGTGAAAGGGAATCCCGTCCTCCCGCGCATACGGGTTGCACGCCTCCCGTTTTGAGTCCTCGCAGTCACCCAGTCCTTGTTTCGCGGGCTGTTTGTAAGGAGGTGAGAGCCTCCGACAGCCGCAGGGAGCATTGTTCAGATTGCTACTTGAACCCGGCTCTACTGGCGTATCATCCTTCTTGCTTCAGCTCCATAGCGTTCTCTGTCTACAGTCCATACAGCACACCTCGGAGGGCCCTTGTCAACAGCTGCAGGAGAGCCTGATAGAAAATGTCAGCGCCATCTTTTCAGAGGAGCTGTCAACGCCGGCTCTGAATCAACCTTCTTCGGGACAGGGCAGGAAACACAAACAAGCGCTGCGGGAGGCGTGCCGCAATGCATCCCACTGAAATTTCCAAATGACATGTCTATAAAAAAAACAATCACGCTTTGCTCTCAAGCATTAAACCTCCAGATCTTTTTTTTTTTTTAATTTGTATTTAATTGCACCCTCTTACAAAGCAGAATCGATTTAAGTAAGGACTGACTGAAAAGCAAAGGGGTTTTTTTTCCCTCAGCGTAGTCTATGTCAACAGCTCTCTCGACAGCGATTCCTGCAGGCACGACAAAACTGGTCCTGTCGTGACTCGCACGCTTTATGTTGTATTATCCTCCGATAATGAGGCATGTATGTGGCATGTGTCTCATTCGTGACAGACGTGAAACCACACTACCTTGGAGCACTGCTTGTGATTCTGGCACCACACCAAGGATCCATTATTCTGTAGGAGAAAAAGGGGAAAAAAGAAAACAAAAACATCAGTGAGCTATATTGTTGAAAATACATTTTCAATAATCAATTCGTAAAGTGAACATGTCGCTTTGGCCCCTTCCTCTTCCACCCACTGCATGTTAATACCGCTGCCCTGAAGTGGTGGCCTTTTTTGATGAACAATAATGCCAGCAGCAGACAAATTTCAAAGACTGACTTGAGTCAGCTTTGCGTGCTGGGTGCATGTAACCTAAGCAGGGGAGTGGGGGTCAGCAGCACCGGGGGCCAGGGCAAGCCCCTGGCCAGTTTCAGCAGAGCGTGGTGACCTCAGCGTTTCTGAAGAACCTGTTTGATCTCTCAAGAAACGTCCCCGAGGTCGCCGAGGCGGGAACTGATGTCAGCACTCCTGCATGGACTGCAGATACTGCCAATTTCCTCTAATTGTGGTGGAAGTGCCACCTTCTGCGCTCCAATGAGGCAAACATTTGGTGCTGATAGCGCCGCGTATTCATAAGTCCTCCGCGTGTAAATATGGAGGGCTGTCGAGCGAAGGACCTGTGGGGGTAAATGGCTTGTGCAAGTGGCCGTTTCCTGAATTCCATTAGAGTGAAGAATTATGTTGTCATTCTCTGCAAACATAATTGTACTCCCATGGCAAGAGCGAGGCCTCAGAATAAATGACCACCTCAGCAACATGAAAGAGAGAAAATGTTTGAATGTGCCGTATATCAGACAAGGGGCCATTTAGGTCAGTGTTTAAAACCTGCAATAACAGATTTTTTTTTTTTTATGGCAACCTGCAAGCAGCAGAGACTAAGTGTGAACGCAACCCTGACCCTTTTAAGTTGATCTGGAAAACTTGTTAACGGCTGATCTATTTACACACCCAGAAGATACGGAGCACTTGGCGAATGGTAAGCCCAACAATCGCTCTTCTTTCGCTCAGTTTTCAATCTGCACAAACAGAGAGCCCCGCTACAAGAGGGGCAAGAGTGAACCAAAACAACAAGGTTGCGGGGCTGTAAAGCCACAACGGTGGGCTGAAGAAAGAAAAGGTTGCACCGAGCGGAGGGCAACCGGGTCAGGTGGGTTCATCGGTCACAAAAATACCCGCAGCGGAGGCTCTGACCGACATTAAGGGAATTCATTCCGATCGATGGCTCAGATGAGAGTTTTTAATTTTGGATGCTTTCTGGGCTTCTATATGAAAGTAACAGCCAAACTTTAGGGGTCTGCAGCCGAAAAAAAAAAGTCTGTTTAAGTTCAATGTCAAGTTCAAAGCCTTTTCCCACAGTGTAATCCAGAAGAAATTTCCCATGAGACCTTAGAAGAGAACTTATCATTAAAGGGTTTAATTTGACATCCAGTACCAGTAAGCGCTACGCTTTTAGTGTCAAGGATAATGGTCAAATGGCTTCAAAGGCATCATGAGTCTATGGCCAGGTCTTCAGAGAATCTCTTCCACTAGAAACTGCAGATAAGGATGAAAAATATACGAGTCACTAAGGAGACTTGGGAGTAGTTGTTTCATTTTGTTACCAAATGAAGCGGAAATGAGGAGTAACTGTGCCGAGGAGGTTTGTGCGCTTCAGCAGTTTGAAATGGAACACCTTCATTCTGTTTGGGCCAAACAGGGATGAAAATATGAACGATTCCTCACCTGTACGTCCTTCTTGCGCCATATCCCCTGCTTAAAATCCTTAGAAACCCAAAATCACCCACGCAACCAAGCCAAACCCCCCGTTGGTGACACCACGTAAATAAAACCCTGACATTTACCCCGGCAGGCAAGTCCTCTGGATAATTTGTACAGATTGTCACAACTCCATGTCCTAAATCATCAATCGTGTTTTTGACACCTTTCTTCAACCCATCCATCATAGGCGACGGGGGCCAGATCCACAGAGGAGCTAATTTTGTTGTGTGACAGCATCCATGTAGCAGAGAAGCTCAGCAGGATGTTGCCCCAGCTGTCCAGGCCTGACCCCACCATGTCAGGGACCAACGGGGGAATAATTATAGGTCAGGACTGCATCCCTCTGACTCACCATGACATTCCTCTGCAGTCTGAACATTATGCAGTGCTGAGGACTGTCAAGGACTCCGGTGAACGAATGCTTTCCAGATATCCTCCTGTGTGACTGGGGTCCAGGAGGGGAGGCCAGACGGCGGCCTTACGAATGCGCGGCTAACTCGCGAGCTTTGTTAGCAACACCGGAGGAGTCGTGTAAACAGGAGATTTATCAAAGAGGTACACTATGGCTGTTGTCAGCTGAGAAATCAGAGCAGGTGGCCAGGGGCGTGTTGTACTGTCTAGACAACGGAGGAGAACATTGGACAAAAAACCCCTTTTATCTCTTGAGGGTAGGATTCCAACCTTTTGAGAATGGGAACCTTTTGTTTCCCCTGAGTCTCTTCGGTTGGATTCAAATCGATCTCAATTTACAATGAGGAAGTGTTTCTGTGTCACGTTTTATCCTGCCTTCTTCTTCTTCTTTTTTTTCTCCAACGCAGAACTACTGGAAAATGCTACAGGTCTGCATTTGTGGCCAAGTTGGCAGGATATAGGACTTCAAAGGAGAGACTGTTGTCTCTGTGCGTCCTTTGACAGCTCAGGGGTCCTCAGGCAACACCAAAATAACTCCTCCTTAAGGGCACATAGGCAGCGCTAATATAAAGGGCCTCAAGATTTAGGTTTTGACTTGAGTGGGTGTGAGGGCTGTGGTCACTCTGCTCATCAATTATTCACTTTATATGAATTATTTGACAGGGGCCCTGAAAGTGAGCTAATGTGCTCAGCGCGCATCCAATGTTAACATAAAAGGGTGTTTCAGAAAATCTCGAACAACGCCGGTGTAAAGTTGTCTCCACTTAGGAATGAGGGCTGTTCGTCAAATGAGGTAGCCCAGGGTGTAGCAGCGCCGGGGGCTGAGATTTACAGACGGGACTGTCATGGTTTAAGAGCATTTACGGAGAGGTAAGGCCAAGCTACATAGACCCCTATTCATCCGCTGTCTTCACTAATGAAAAACTCCACACATGAGACGCGCACTGGCTGAGGTTCGATTCCACCGCAGGTTATTTAATATCAAAGGCGAAAACAAGGGGACACGGAAAAACTCCCTTCCAATGTTTTTTCTTCCCTCCGCTTAAGACACAAATCTCTCAGGCAAGATGCTTAGACTTTACTGCGCGGCACATTAGAAATGAATGACTGAATTTAAAATGTTCGATTTTTATTGCTTTGAATGTAATAACAAGACCTCATGGACACACCTTGCTTTTGGCTTCGTGGGTCCCCACATAAATAATCCACTACAAGGCCGATGCTTTCAGAATACATAATTACACGGGGCTCCCAGCTCACTCTTAATATTTTAGAGTGTCCGAGGCTAATATTTATGGTTGGGTGTTCCCCTCTGTCTATTATACTAGGGTGACAAGTTCCCCAAAAGTGGAGTAAAATGTCAATAAATCTGTATTTGGAAATACTATTACATCAATAAATCTGGAGTCGCTATAAATCTGACAACCAACAGACTACCCATGTGTTTCCCAACGCTCCAGCTCCACGCTTGTTCCCATTTCACGCTAATTCATAATTGCAACAATTAAAACAACGTCTCCGATTTGTCCTCTGATTCAGACAAATAAAAAAGGGAAAGATGCGTGGGTGTTCATGACATCTGCAAGTGCTAAAATTCTCCCAAGTATCATTCCAGTATTTGCAGAATGATCAAATTAAAGCTGATACGAAAAACAGAGTTTCATATTCCAGCTGCAAAATGTGTTAAGAGTACAAATTGTCTCTTGTACCGTAACCAACAATAAGTAGTGGTCCATATAGATTACTAGATATTGAGCAGTAAAAATATTGAAAAACAGTAGGCAAAAGTCACAGCTTTGACACGCGGCCCAGGCATTTCATTTCCACGAAAGTGGAAAATGTTGTGTGTCTTGGTTTCCCTATCAGGTATTAAATGACCCCTGAAGGATGTCCGAGATGAATTAAAAGGTCTGTCGTCTCAATCACTGGAGTGGAGCTCCAGGCTGCCTGTCGGGCCCCTCGCCGTAATAAGATCTGGCAGAGGAAGCAGATCCACCTGTAGGTCGTGCTGACTGAGCATGCACCACTGTTGTGGCAACAGCACATTAGAGCTTATCGCATTTAGCGCGATCGGGAGCCGGCGTTCAGCGGGGAAGGTGACCTCGGCAGGAGCGGCATCAATAGCTCGCCGTGCATCCTCCCCACGCCTACGAGGTGCGACGCTGGCATTTATTGGCGGGGCCAGGGGGTAGAGGGCAGAGGGGAGGAGAGCCAAATGTTTTTGCAGCTGACCAGACCCCCCATTTTCACCTGAGAGAACTGTTGAGAACACAGCGCATAAGACAGTCCTTCCAGATTATCAACATTTGCTTTTCTATTCTTAGACCCAGGAGCTTGCTCAGCCAACCTCGCTTATCACTAACCGTGAAAATGCCCCTCTCTTTAGACAAACACCTCCCTCTCATTTCCCCCTCAGCGAGTAAGGCTGCCTCAGACTCCGAGGCTCTGCAGTCAATTAGATCGACTATTAGCTGTTCGACAGAGACGACCATCAGTTTTTTCACTTCTCAGTCAGTTTGCGGCTAATTTATCTCCCCAACTTTGCAACCCAGGGCAGCAATATACTCTTGGACTCTTCTCACAATAAATCCCGATCGCTACCTGCCAAGTTGTGCTGCAAGGAAACACTGTTTTCAATCTGTACCCTTTGGATGCACAGCACTACTGTTTTTTCTGTCCTACCGGGCTGTTAATTACAGTTAACTGCATTCATCCTTCCTTCACCCTGGGTGTATATTATCCCTTAATAAAACTGCTAGGACTGACCGCAGTAGGTCTCTGTGTACCATGGAGGAACTGCACTGCGAGGCACCGCACTCAATCAATAAGTGCTTTCACAGTAAAGTTAATTGGGGACAAAGAAACAAGCTATTCACTCTGCTGATTGGACTTAATTACAAATTTACCTTGCTCCACAGTGTTTCCCTGCTACTTAGGGATTCATTAATGCACCTTAAGAAAGATGAGCCATGCAAATGCAAATGAAGTGAGCATAAAGGCGGTCAGCAGATAGATCGCTGGTGAAAAGGAGCAGGCGGAGGAGAGGGATCAGTGACCAGTCCTTTTCTCTGGAGTCCTGGGAGAGAACAGTGCGTCCAGTGGAGGGTGAAAAACAACTTCTGACACCACATACCCAAACCGACGACAGAACGCCGCTGATGTGGAGTAGCTTCAAACACGGTCTCCATCACAACATGCTTTTCGGGAGATACTGAAACCCTTACCGTGGATATACTGTGTAAGGCTGTGGCTGCACTCATTTGAGAGGAGGCTGGCTCAAAAATGAGTGGGCAACAGAACAAGTAACACTGCATAGAGTCATGGCAGAAGTTCAGTCCATCACATTTGTACTACCATGAACAGATACCTAATTTCCCAGCAGTCGGCAAGTGATGAATGGAAACTGTTTCCAAACCAAGGCATCCATGGTCTCTCAGCCTCAATAACACTGCAGTGTGTTAATTAGATATGGATTGGTCGACCAGTCATACACTGTATGTGGCAACTTTGCAAGCAACTCAGACCTTCATACATCATATGCTTACATCTGCAACTGGTGTTGTTTTTTTAAAATATAATTTTGGTGTCACTTTCTGTTTTGGAAAGATCACATTTCCTCGCCAGGGATGATGGCTGACACAAAACACTTAATCTGAGAAAGTAATCCAGCACCATTAGAATGTGACCTGCTGACGATGGGCTCAAGAGAAACAGGTTCGATTTACTGTATGTGGGAAGCACATCGACCGGCACGTTTTTTTAATGAAATAACACATCACCAAATTATGGCCAGGAGTTTTTTTTGTTGTTGTTGTTTCTGTTTTTTTTTTTGAGTTACCGTGGTCGCGTGCTCGTACCTGGGAGTGCTTGAAAAAGGCAGAGATGCGAGTGATGTGCAGGCTGAGGCATCTCGAAGCGCATCTCGCTCGGTAAATACTGGCAGTGAAGAAAGAGTCGTCCTGCTTCCTCGCGGACACGCTTCCCGGGCTCGTTAACGCCGTAATCCACAAACACAGGGTCACACACGCGTTCAGGCTCCCGGAGAACATGGTCCCGCAGCTGAGTATTTAATCCCTCCACGGATCGGACACTACTGCGTGCGGGCTCCGCCGGAGAAACTAAAGAAACTTCAATTATACACTGGGGAGGAGCCACGGGCTCTCGCGTGCCCTGTGATTGGAGGATCCCGCGGTGACTGACGGGCTCGGAGGAGCGTTAAAGCAGGTAGGCTGCTCTCATGCTTCGCTCTCCGC
This sequence comes from Psettodes erumei, assembly GCA_016785225.1. Taxonomy (NCBI): domain Eukaryota; kingdom Metazoa; phylum Chordata; class Actinopteri; order Pleuronectiformes; family Psettodidae; genus Psettodes; species Psettodes erumei. Next base: position 471,046 of record JAFBJZ010000360.1, read on the forward strand.
GGCGTTAGCCGCTTGTCCGGTAAGAAGGCCTTCAAGGAGGGAGAAAAGGCTGCACGGATGGAAGTCATGGTCCCAGCTTGTGATTCAATCGGTGCTTGTGACGGACTAAGCTGCGACGTCAGTAGAAAACAGACAGAAACAGGTGATTATGTCAATCCAGCACCACGCTGCGACGAACTGTCCACCGTTCAGTCTCCATTCTGTGGCGTAAGCTATTCTAGTTCACTGTTTCTTATGACATTTTTCATATTAAGTAGTCAGTGAAAGACAAATGATCTCATTCTGAGACAATTAAAGGAGCACTCATCAGTGACAGATGAATGGAAGATAGTGGAAAATCAATGCAGCAAAGGTGTTTTAGTCCCACTTTTAGTCCCTAGTATTGGTCAAGCTCCACAAACCACATTTGCAGTAGTGGCTTGTCTCTCTCATAGTGTCTTCATTGTCTTTCATAAGGAATATTAGTTATAGATAAATGAAAAGCTAATTTATTGTTTCCCTCCTTCCTCCTTTTCATTCCTCCATCCGTTTGCTGGGCGGTGTGTCAGCGTGTTCACAAAATGCCACGACCGTGTACCCAGGCGTCGTGCAGAAAGGACGCACACCTGTTTATTCTTAACGCATGCACAAGGGTTAGATCCACTGCCATGCACCGCAGATGACACAACTCGTCAGAAATGTGAAGTCGACAGGGTTTCTCTATCAGTCCTCGCATATGGCGAAGCTCGCCAGCATCCCAGGGAAGCCCTTTCCCTTCAGCGCTCGCCTCCCAGTTTAACAGTAGCTTGGAAAAACAATTCTACATGGAAAACTATTAAAACCATCCTGACTAAATTCCTCAAGATGGACTCCCAACTTTTGGCATCATTTCATAGCCTCAGGTGTGGAGAAAATATGACATGTAGGAAAAGCTCAAAATCTTTGCTGTTTACTGGAGTTAAGGAGCGAGCACTTAATTAGAAAGTTCCCTCAAGGGTTTACAAGACACTCCTGCTTTTGTCAGCTCACGGAGTACTTCCCTGAACCCTATTACAGCAGCAGCATAATGAAGTTTTATAGGTGTTGCTCTTAAACTGTACGCAGAGGCAGCGTGAACTCAGCATCATTAGGTTTGGCTTAAGTCGCTATCCTGCCTTGGGCCAATGACGCATTGTGCCAAATAGTTTGACCCGCGCCTCACCAGTGAAACGCCACGATGCCCATATTAGCACATCCTGAAGAGCGGCAGACGTGTTCTCTCGAGCGACAACGGGTATCGTGAAGTCCGCCTAAGAAATTCCCATCGGACACAAATTCCCACGTCATTCATAAAAACTCTGCGTTTCGCTCAGTGAGAGTAAGCAGACCACGATAACGAGAACACTGGCCTGTTATGGTTGTGCAAAAGCAGGGCTATGTAAGATACCAATCATCTCACAGCTCTCTAATGATAAGATGGATGTGCGCTCATTTCCCTGGTGGTCTCAGACATACAATGTAACTTGGGGTGAGAGATCCCTTGCCACTCTTAAAATGTTTAAACACGGATGTCTGTGTACCCTAAAAACAGTATAATGGCTTAATTTGTTGGCTTATTACAGCCATGTGTGGTGTGTGTGTGTGTTTGGGAGGGGAGTGGGGGGTTTATGGTGTGCGGTGAAGGAGGAAACACACTGTCTGTGTGCGGTCCTGATGTCTCCTGCAGCCTGTGGGACACGTATCCCTCCAACGCCATGTCTTCATTGACTGGGAAAAGCCTCTGCCAATTGTGAACTCAGACTATAAAGCTATCGAAAGAGGGCATGTCTGTCTGACTGGATTCAATTTCTAACCCACGTCACAGCATTAATTTTCACCTAGGCTTACGATGAGTTTCCACTGACAACATGTGTTTATACATATATATAAATAGACCTTCGTGTGGATAAACCGGATCACCAGCCAATAAAACCTGCACACGACAAAATGTTCAATAGTGGCAAGTTTGTTTTTTTTCCCTGCAAGGTGTCTTCATGACTTCATTGGATTGATTTAGAGGATATTGCTAAAAGTTACAGCCAGTAAGTAATTTTTAATGTCAAACCAGTTGCCCAAAATTCTCTTTTAGAGTTCAGTCATCTCTATTACGCCTTAGCCCATCTCCTAACACTGGCTGCACTCCCAGTGCTGCCCAAATGCAGGTTTCTGTCACACGATCTGACAAGAGGCATCTCAGAAGATAACATACCAGTATCGGTTTTCTGCCCGCATGCTCCCGGGGAAGAATGTGCGTGCCGATCAAACACTTGAGTATCTTTGATGCTCTGAGGTGCAGGTGGACGCATTGTTCACGCCTTTGATGGGGGGGCCACCCAGATCAGAGAAGACAGTTGGCTTTTGTTGGGAACACAAGCAAAGAAAAGAGCCGATTAGTTCAGGAAGATGAAGGCACGACTCCAATACTAATGACATTGGTATTACAGACAGATTATGTATGAATTATGACTGTGTATTTATGAATTAACCAGTGGATCTTCCTTCATCATCTAGAGGAAGTGAGTGGTGTTCAGTACTTCTACTGGTGTTTCATATGTAAGGATTGGTGCCTGTCACAGCTTTCAGAATTTTAACACCTGCTACAAGACAGGTTACCACCTGCTAACAGAGGACTTGAAAAACCAGCCATGTGATAAGATCCAAAACTATGAGTCCATAATTCCACCAGAACTGACATCATCACCGCTTAATGTTCACAGACAGAAAGAGAAATAATGTGAAATGTAATCATATATCCTGAATCATGCCAATTATAAGATAAATGGCCTCAGGCAAATCAGCAACAAGCACTAAACAAAAAAACATGAAGTCTATCTCCAAGAGCGAGCTACCACAATGACATCACCGCAACAGATGTCACCGGCAGCATCATCTACCAAGTACAGACAGGAAAAAACACTGGAACCTCACCGGGGTTAATACTCAGGTAGATCGAACCCCTTTCATCCCATGCCAAGTTGATTAAGGCAATCCCTCTTTCCATAAGCAGAAGGTGGAAAAAATGATTTGAAAATTTTTTTTGTTTGTCTGTCAAGCAGACATGTTATGGCACGACGCAGTTTCAGTGGCAGTCTCGAATTCAGGCAGCGTATTTGGTTCAGTCAGTGTGCGTGTCATACTGTTGTCATTTTATTTGAGATAAGTGGAGTTTCATTGCTGAGTTAATTATTCCATTCCATTAACAGATTTTTTTATATAGTATTGATATATAAGCCACGGGGAGAGTAATTTAAATGTTGCGTGCACCTCTCACAAATGAGAGGGGGGCTAATATTGATTTACAGTGTGCTTTGGGATTTGCATTTGGATGCACAATCTATACATCACTTTTGATATGATCAACTACATGAAGTCTCTCTTTTGTTCTGAGTTACACCTCTATGCCTTTCAAGTGAACCATGAGGTGTCTTGAAAGTAATGAAATGTATTATATGAACAATGTTTTTACATTTTAAAAAAGCTGTTTCACTGATTTAAAAAAAAACAACTTTATCTACAGTACAGTACAGTTACTCTTTTGTCTATTCATAATTTCAAGTCTATTCGATCCTGGTGTGTTCATGAGAATTTCTAACATTCCCTGAGAAAATATTTGCCTTGTATATGCGGTTGGGAAAAAAAATCCCACTTGGCGTGGAAGACTTCTAAATAGATGCCTGCATGAGATATTTTCTCTCTTTCACGAACCTCCCAAAACAATGCAGCGTTGTGCAACAGTGGGTGTGTGTGTGTGTGTGTGTGTTGGGGGGGGGTGATATTCACATATAAACCACCCACTCTGAGGTAAAGTTACATTTCGGTTTCAGCTTAGACAGTGATGGTCGACTGACAGCTCGGCATCCCCTCAGTGGTCGTTAGCGGGATGGATGATAACTGCAGGTGGGCTCGCGATTATTTTCGTAGACACGGAGGACCGAGTTATGAAACAGCAATGATCCGAACCCATGTAATCATAGTCTAAAAACAGAAAAAATGGTATCCAACTGAGGAGGCTCTCCGTGTTTATTCTTATGTATTGTACTGTTTCTGTACCACTAGATGGCAATGTGTCCACAGAGAAACTTTCCATCCAGACAAGCGCTTTGACACCTATTCCCCTCTCTCTCTCTCTCTGTCTGTCTCTCACAATATTTTCCAGGAGATGATCCAGCATTAATATCCGACAAAAGGGAATTTATCAGGAGGATTTTTGTTCTCTCGTCTCTGGCAAACAATTATCAGATATGATGGAAAATAGAACACATTTTGAAATTCAATGTAATCTCTCTTTCTCTGTCTGTCACACAGAGACACACACTGACACAATCAAATGTTTTACACACACAACTCCTCTATAGTGCAGCATGATTTATCTGTATTTTATAACCTCATCTGGTAGGGAAATGTTAACAGATGGCAATGCTTTCTGAATCATTTTTATTTTACATATCAGATCATGAGGTGCTTGACACCTCCACATGAATGACTTTTATCTGGATGTGTGATAACACAGCTAGTTCCTTCCTGTCTGTTATACAATCCCATCATTCTCAGCCACATGTAAATCTCCACGCTTCTCTTTATCACTTACATCCAGCAGGACCAACAACAACCACAATGGCTGCATTTAAATGCTGTTGTCTCCACCTGTAGTCCGGGAGAGTGATTATACAGAGTGACATGGAGGCCAGGCCCATTGCGCAGCATTATGTTGCTATGACAAAGCAGAAGGCTAAAACCAGGGATCCACTGCACAGCAGGCCCCCCCAAGTCTCTAGGATAACAGTACAGTGTCACCGGGAGATCACAGCTCCTGTGAAACTGTCCCGGCGAAAAATCATACAGTAGGAATGTTAAAAACACCCTCGGGTTGTAGGCCGAAAGCTAACCCCGCCCTGCATTTTCAGCAAAGCTAACCAGCTAGGTTTCCATGGATCTATTTTAAGTTAGCTCAGCAATAACTGGAAGAATTTAGAAAATAGATAAGTTAAGCTGTAATGTCAGCTAAATAAAATAACAAAATCATTCAATTAGACATGGGCATTCTTGAGTTGACCGTTGCATTGTCTGTTTGGCTTCACAATTAAAAAAAAACCAAATTGGACATATACTGTAAAAGTTACTGCATTAATATATCCTGATATCAAGCAGGAATATTTACTGTAACATCTCTAGATTGTGACTCATACAATGGTCTCAATGTGCTGTTGATGGTCTTTGTTAAACACTGTCTGGAAATGTCCAAATCATACTGTGTAAACGGCATACAGCTGAAGCTAGCTTACATTTAGCCTAAACTGTGTAACTGATCCGCTGGAGCTAGCAGCCATTAGCCTAATTTAGCATAGCATAAAGACTGGAATCAGGGGCTAGCCTCTTAGCTTGGTCCTGTCCAAAAAAACCAAAATCCAACTACTGCTACCTCTAAACCTGTCTTATCAACAGTTTTCATTCACTCATTTATTTCATCCCTTCAAAAATGTATCAAACAACTCAACATTTTCGGGGTTGTGTACCTGTCCATTTCACGGTTGGGGTTAATTGCTATATAATATAATATAACTGCCTTGGCGCAATTTACAGCTTAAAAGGAATTTCAGAACTGGGTAACCAAAAAGATTTAAATGTCACTATGAGAAGAAAGCATTGTAAAGTCATTGAGTGCCATTGTGCTGGAGGGGGAGGAAGGAGAAGGCAAAGTCTGCTGAAAACCCAGGCCACCAACCCTTGACCTCTGTCCTCAACCCTTGAATCTCTGACATCTGTCTGCTTCTCCCGCCTTCTCTCCCTCCCCTGTCCTGTCAAAGGAATTTGATTAGGGTGGAGGGAGGACTGTGGCTTCCTAAAGTATCATGTTTTTTAATACTCAAGGCACTCATGAGAAAATGGCCATATCTCAGTGAGCATGGCGTGTGTGTAGCAGCTCTCACACTGTATAGATCAATGCATCTCCGATTTATTAACCGCTAAACATATTGTTTTAGTATACGTGAAGCCAAAGCATTTATTTATTTTATTCTACTTTGCTTTGTCTCGAAAATAGTAGGCTATGACATAACAGTGCTCAACAGAAAGCCTTCTGCGCCTCTATCTGGTGTAGATGGTTGCAGAGGGGGAGGGGAGGAAGATAGTGGGGGAGTTCTTGTACAGTGAATGCACAAGGCTTGCCTTTTCTCTCTGCCACGTGCTCATGTGTGCACGCACGCACACACACACACACACACACACACACAAATAGTGAAGCCTTTTCTTCCAGACTGGGTCTAATGCCCCAGCCCCCATGCTCCACTTCTCTTTACAGTGTAAAGAAAGCAGCAGGGCTTAGGGAACTAAATCCAATATGTCAATGGGCACCAGGGCACAATGAGGAATACATACCCCACTGGACATTCCCCTGCTACAGACTGAGCTATCCCTACGCTCCCCGGCCTAATAACGACACAACAAGAGTCGTGTGACTCACAGCACCCTTCCCCCACCCGTACATATTACCATTGGTCCTCAGCGCTGTCTAGAAAGGTCATGTGACCCTCATCAGCTTCCCGGGTTGGGGGAGGGGAGCCAGATTGAACCTGTTCTTTGTTAGGAGGTCAGCCCCAGCTCTATGGCAGGAAGCACTCCTACCATATACCACGTAGTAGAAGTGCAGAAGGTAATGTGGAGGGATTGGAGGTGAAGCATGCATGCATGCAATGAAGTGCAAGCAATCAAGGCTCACGGTGCAGTGCTTGGGTTCGTTTGACAACCACGGCTGCGTTGGTTTTTAAAATGGCACACTGCTGATGTTACCGAAAAATAAAATTGGACCAATTTTAAGGCTCACTCTGCTCTTAACACAGCCTCAAATGTCTGGATCTAGTTAATATGACATTAGTACTGCTCTTTGTATGACATTTCCAAGGATCCACAGTCAGAGAGGGACAAAAAATTCGATATTTGGTCATTAAAGAATGAAAAATGGAAGGACAGCAGTCATTCTGCATTTCAGCATATCTCCACTATTTGTAGATAATGTTGTCCTTCTGGCTTCAACCAAGTGTAAGCTCAGACAATTTGCAGCAGAGTGTGATGGGGCTGGGATAATATTCAGCACTTCTAAAATCCTAAGGGATGTTTTTTTTGTGGAAAGCTCCAGCTCCATGGGGTAAGAGAGAGCAGCTGTGTAAGTGAGGGAATTCAGGTATCTTATTCTCGTAAATTCAAGTTGTGGGATCAGCTTCACTATAGTATAATCTGTTTATCAGACCACCAAGGCTCTCACTTTTCTGCTCAGTCTTCATTTATCAAATTCCATATTGTCACAAACTTGGACTATGGATCGAAACAGTGAGAGAGATTTTACTGGAAAGCTTTTTATTTTCAACCTAAAAAAGTCTAATAGTCTAATTTCCAATCAGAGTGTACATCTGAGACAAATACAACTGAGACCTAACCTATCATTCAATGTCCTATCCAGCGGCTTTATGCACATTGCAGTTAAACCACTGTGAAACTGCAACTACTGCATTGTAGCTACCACATCACAGCACCTTGCAGCAAGGCGACAGGCAAAGGAATGACTGGGGAACATGTAGCATGCTTTAAAATGCAGATGGGTCACATAGGACCGGATGTATGAATTGAGAAAAAAATTCTTACTTGTCATTTTCTGGAAATAGGACGCTTCACCTCCTCGGTGAAATCTATATGATGATTTACTGTCAAGAAAGGGCCCTGAAAAAAGTTATTTGGCAGACAGGAAGGCTGACGTCATTAAGCCATTTATTTGTTCTCATCAAATATGGATTGCTCTAGAGAACAGTTCGGGCAGAACACTGCAGAATATGGTCCTACAACATCTGCACATCAGAGACTAACTGACATCTGTGTGTCCTCTGTGAACTATGTGTGTTTATTTTACTGTCTCTCATAGTAAGCTTGCATTCCAAAATGTTTAAGCCATGTGCATGTGCTCACACACAGCAGCTTATTGCTGCAGACCTTCATTGTATTGCCCAAAAGCTAATAAAAAGGCACTAATGAACCACGTTGTTGTTAGGTGATGATGAACAAGGGCACTGCAGTTCATTTGGGGGGAATTCAGCATACAACATCCAGTACTCAAAAAGAGTAGAAACATCACATGTAAATAAAACCATGTGTACAATTTCCATTTAAGAATATTAACCCCTACCTTAGTTAAAAGAAAGATTAAATTACTATTTATTTTATAAATTATACAACAGACATGACCTGAATGTCCTTAAAAGTAACTTTGACCCTATTTACAATCAAATAGGTTTCGATGCTTTTTTCCCCCACCAAACCCGTTAATCAATCAGAGTTTTGTATGCTCACATTATTTTCCTTTTAAGATATCCAGCGCACACGTTAGAAATGAATGTGGCTGAATGTGGCCGACTATGTCGTGCGCACCTACTGCGGTGTGTACGGTAATCAAAGGAATGTGTCACACCAGTGTAGAGCCGTAATGATGTCAACTTGTTATTTACTTTCCAAATCTGAATGACTGAGCAAGGCGAAAGGAGAATTAATCAACCGCTGTGTGACCGGGCAGGCGAAAAATAGTGGAGCGTTGGGTGGTGGGGGTGGGGGGAGGAGCAGCTCTGGGGCCGGATAGACAACATGCAAGACTGTGTCGACTGTGAGACTCAGCTCGCTGCATACACTAACCAAAAAAAAACTCAAGATGATAATGCATAGGATATATTTTGCGGGCGTGCTGCTTTAAGGATATAAGGTGATAGATGTGTGATGTGGAGCATATGTTTTTTTTATGTGGGGAGATAGGTGCGGAAATTTTCAACACTTAATCCAGCCAAGTAGGGCAGTGAGAGATACGAGATATATAATTGTTGAGGAATTAATGAATGAAATTAAGTGTTTGCAATATTCAGGTTTAAGGTCAGTCAGCCTTCGCACCCCCCTCCTCCTCCTCCTCCTCCTCCTATTCTCTGTCTACGTCTCTCTCCCGCTGCCGATCAGCGCCTGCTGTTGCTGTCTCTTGACATTCCTGTTCTCAGTGAACGGTGAAACTCCACAGAGTAGCCTGCAGCCTCAGCCACAGAAACTCGGGTCTCTCTTTTTTTCTTTTTTTTTTCTCCTCCCCCCTTCCCCTCTTCCTCCAACTTTACCGCCAGTGCGTCCGGGCGAATAAACGCTTCATTAGCGCGCCGAATTAAAAAAAAACCCGGCAGCGAGTCACACAGACGGCGGCGGTCGGAACTTGAAATATGACGAGAGGCGAAATGGGAGGAAAGTCGCTGCTCGCTTGCTGAAGTTGGAGGATCTCCTTGTGGAAGAGGAAGAGGTGGCGGCGGCGGCGGCGGCGGACACCACGAGTTCACTCTCACAATAAAAGGTAAGGCTGTAAGGAGGGGGGGAAAAAAAAAAGTCGAGCGGCACGGTTTAGGCTGCACCGCGTTCGCGTTGTTTGTTTGTGTGTGTGTGCGCGTGTGTGTGTATGCGAAGAGGATAATGACTTTCAGAAATGGGTGATTATGGCGTTGATTAGGAGGTTGCCGGCACAGCTCAGTCACCCATTGACTCACACGTGTGTTGAAATGTCCCTGCTTGTGCCCTTTTTCATTTTTCTCCCCCTCGCTGTTGTTTATCCGAACAAACGGAAGCACTTCTGTGTTGTTTCTCTTGTCTTAGTTTTGTTGTTGTTTTTTTCCCCTTCATTTACCCACCACCTCCGCAGCTGAGCTGAGGACTACTTCACAGAATACCATAAGTTTTGCAGGCTGAAGGCTGACCCAATAATTCGAATATCTACTCTGCCCCCCCCCTCTTTTTTTTACAGTACAGAAATAACAACAGCAAACCTCCATCCATGTTAAGTTGTGCCAATGAGCCATTTTGTTGGAGCCCAAATATGAATGATACATATTTATATTCCCTTGCAGACTTAGGAGGCGCATGAGTGGGGGAGGGGAAGGACATTCAACTGTACTAGACATCGCCACCAGTAGTCCAGGGACAGTTCATGTTACTGTATAACTACAACGTTAATCTGTTTCCTGACTGCCCGAAAAAGCGTAACAGGGGCACCAATATATCAAAACAAACCGGCCTCAGTTTGAAACCTGCGGACACCGTGTCTCCACACGCATCTTTTCTGAAGAGAATAATAAATGCTGCATGACCTGTGAATTTATTTTCCATTTAGCAGCACCCGGCCGTTCTCCGTAGTAAATGGAATAATGGGATGTAGCGAGGTACAGACCCAGTTAAGATGTCTCGCCTGACCTGCGAGCATCACAGCGTTCATTATCTGCGCTGAAGCCAGACTCCAGGCAGGATTCAGATGGGAATAACCGCTAAACCACGCCGTCGTTTTGAACCCACCGTCTCAACCCGGATCGACGTCAGCGGCCCGAATAAGTAAGGCCAAAGATACAGGCGACGTTCCCATTTTCTCGCTGACCCAGTGACTGTTGTTTGTTCGCCACATCAGTCAGTGTCGCTCATCAGCGGAGCTGTGTGGAGGAGAATATTTGGTGAGAAGATCCCTGCCGCGCTTGCTTTTTGTTTATATTTTTTTTTATAGTTGACTATGAGACACTGGATGACACCGAATGATCCTCAGCAAAGTCGGCACCACAGAACTTCGGAAGCGGTTTATTCATTGGAAAATGAAAGAATATACCGGCGTGTATGGGTGGTGGATGATTATGTAATAGGGCCATCACTTTTACTGAATTCTCAATGTCGAAAAAACAAAAAATAGGCGTGTAAATTCTTCTAATATGTTTGAACAGGACCCTAAATTTCCTTGAGGCCGTGCATCGGGGTGTGTTTTTCGTTGATGCCTTCAGATTTGTCATCTCCGTTAAGTTCGGCCAGCGTTATCGTCGGCCTCAATCGTAAAGTATCGGTCAGGCTGCGGAAATGACCTATATTGGTCACGTCGCACGGCCCAACGTGTTTCCTCTCAGACATTTAGGTGGCACGACTGTTTGCACAGCGCGGTTGGCTAGTTTGCTCCATTTTTTTTGCTCCTCGTCAACGAGGAGATAAGCTAGTTTACCAGGCAAGGCGTTGGATAGATAACAGCCCCGTGGAGCACAAGGACGGGCCGGTGACATCTTGTCCTCGTAACGTCGCAAAGATATAATTGCCAACAGCGGGGTATTGATTCGGATCAAGCCGCCCTGCCTAACCAGCATGTTTGCCAGTTTTGTCACCAGGGGTGAGGGCCGGCAGTGAACCCTAATTGCGGTCGTTACCGAAAACAGGTTAAGTGCTCCCAATTAAAAGAACAATGGGAGTTTTACTGTGTCTTAATTACATGTTTCAGACAACATAATAGATTTCATTTGTTGGTTTCTAAATGGTGCTGTTGTCATTACTAGCTCTCCTTCATAACTTTTTGGAATTCATTTTGATTCCAAGTTTTTTTTTGTCAGTGCATCACCAACTGAATTTTTCCCTAGTTAACACGTTGGGCTTTTATTGCCTTTTTTTTTAAATTCAGTGTTTCAGTAGATAGACACAGTTACCTCAAAGGGCATAAGTGAATAATGCTGTTGGCCCACAGGTTATTGTCTGCCCGCCTCTTATTGGGCGACAGCGTTTTATATTGAAGAAATGCATTCTCCGTGGAAGTGCAATACGCGACGAATAATAATTTGATCATCTGGTGGCTCGCAGTCGTTCCTCGTCATGCTCCGAATTGGTTTCTGATAGCTCGTTCAAAGCGGGACGTCGCTGGACTCGGTGAACCGAGGCGCAGGAAAGACAACAGCGAATCCACGCTGTGTCAGGCTGCGTGTTCGAAAACAAAAATGTATCCCCGGCTCATAAGTAGGGCAAGGAAGTCCCCGAGAAAGCCCATGTCAGCCTGGCGGTGCTGCAAAGCTCTGTATCAGGCTGTCCAAATATTTCTGTAGCAGTATTTATTTATGATAGGCCATGGGGGGAGGTGAACCATTCTCTCCCTCCAAAAGAGACATGCAGCGTTCATGGGCTATCTGCCAACTGGCAGACTAATGGTTACTCTGAAATAACGCCCATACAAGTACTGGCTAGATCAAGGCTATAGTTGTTTATTTAGATTCAGTTTGGATTCGAGGTGGCTCTGTTTACCCCTGTGCGAACCTGTGTCTGTTGCGCCTCGAGTCCGTCCTTGCGTGTATTTAAATTAAAACGAGCGGAGTCAAAGTCACATGCTTTTGAAAGGTGTGTCCAATGTGCAAGTGCTCCAGTGTCGAGCAGCTAATCGGTTTCTGTTTCCTTTTTCATATGAAACAGAAGATGTTCGTTGTTTGAAGTCTGCACAAACTGATAATTCATTTCTTGGTGTTGCCAAAAAAGTAAAGTAGAAAAGGATTATGATCTATCATTATAGTATGCCTTTGAAGTGGCCTGTAATTTTTCGCTAGATTTTCAGAGAAAGGGTGTTGGGGGTTTTTTAGGGGGGGGGGGGCACTATTAATGCTGGTGGATGACTGTTCAGGAAGTTGTGCAAGCACATGCATGCCAGAGTGAGAAAAGTTGTTGCCAAAGAGAATACTGCTTTTTTTTCCACTTGGTCTGCCTTTTCACCGCCTGCTGCTTTGGCCGCCAAAGCTTGTATCTTGTCAGCTGCTTTGTGTAGCGGCGAGGCAAAACGTCAGCATAACAGCATCAGCAAAACAGCATCTTTAAAAAAAATGATTACCTCGAATTTGTATCACAGCGAGAAAACCCATGGGTACCACATCTCAAACTACTTTGGCTTCACAGGTCAAAGACTGGCTGGGAAGTTGGACGGGACTGATGATGATGATGATGATGATTATATCTTAATTTATTATGTCCACATAACAGAATGACGTGGATGTAATGGGATGGCTGCCACCAGTATGCTCAGTGGGAGTTGTAGTTGACTTCTCATCGTACTTTTATGCGCAAGGGCTTGTACCTTTTGGGTTCTCCAGCTGTCGGGTGACCCCCGACAATTTCTGAAACTTTCTGCGGCCGACGGTCCAAACATTCACGTCGAAAATTTATGCCGCGATTGAGCAGGTGTGAGACGGTGAGGGAGTAAGCAAGGTCTGGAGCTTCCTCTTCGTTTTTACACAACTGTCTCCAGTCATTTTTGTGCGTACAACCAAGGGCACAACTTTACCCGTTCAAGCATCGATGCATTTTAGTAAACTGATATTTAATGGTGGATAGAAGTCGGTAATTACATCGTGATTGGCAAAGGAAATATTTAACAGATTTTTTTTATGTGCGAAGTTGTGTCTTGAATGTTCCCATGAGTTATCTGCCTAAATCTTTGGCCTCGCAGCCAGTGAGAGGAGCATGCTGTTTTCAGAAAAAAACATGAATTGTGGCTTGGGGCATTCTGCTCCGGAAACGAAACAACCATCTGTAAAATGCCGGTGAAAGTTTCGGGTTTGCTGCTACATAGTGTGTCGTTTCCTTTCCTGGAAGTTGAAAGCATCGTCAACATCTCGCCACAGACCGGTCGCACCCGTTGTGTACACGAACGCGCACCAAAAGACGAGCAGAATTTTGGGACAAGTGCAGCGTGTGCGTCTAACCCTGAGTTGTGTCCCTACGTTTGAAGCATGCAGGTCTACTAATCAGAGGCTCGTTGAGGTAACTTAACTTGCAGCCAGCGTTCACCTGTTGTAACTAAGGCTGGGCCTCAAGTTTCCCAGAGCTCACTGCTTACTAAGAACAATTGTGAGCTAAAGTGGCACAGGTCCAATTGTTATTCTAAGCAAAGACCGTCTCTCGGCGCATCGAGTTGTGGCTCGACTGAAGGTTTCTAAGGGGGCAGCGCAAGGAACTCCGAACCGCTTTGCAGAGACTGGATCGGTTGTATCCAAAGCACGATCGGGACCAAAAGTGACCACGCCATCAGCAGATCAATACATCAATCTTGGTTCCCTGAGAGAAAGAAAAGCAGCAGCATCATAGACACAGAATTCACTAAATTAAGAATCCACAAGTGCTGTCAAAAGAAGGCTGTCTGGTAATGGTCTCAGAGAACAAGTAGCGGTTTCTAAACCACTTCTCGGGGGGGCGGGGAACGAGGCCAAATGCAGGAATGGAAAAAACATTTTATTAACTGATGAATCCAAGTTTGAGATCATGGAAGGAACAGATGGGTGTATGTAAGGAGATCAACGGGAGAGCATGATATCGTAGTGTAGCAGCGGGAGAACGACCCTAAACACTCCTCAGAGCTTTGCGAGAACTATTGTTAGAGCTGTTTGAAGAGGACCAAGGAGTCCTGCCTGTGGGCTCTCCTCCACACTCACCTTACCTCAACCCCACTGAGCGTTTACGGGGGCGCTTGAAGACTGAGGAAGCGTTCTGTGTCAAGCAAGAGGCTCTTGCGAACATGTCGGACCATGCTGCGATAACGCGGGTCATCGGGCTCTTCGCAAAACTCGTGGCGTCCGCAGCGGATTCAACGCGCGCTCTCATCAAAGCAAAACCAGGACATTCCAAAGATTCGTCTTCTAACTTACCCATGCGGATTTCCAATTTCTCCACACGCCGTACGTCAGAGCCGTGTGCGCTCGTGAGTTTTGTTTAGTTACAGTAGGAGCGGGGGAAAAAAAAAACATTTCCAGACTTTATTTCTGTGTTTGCATAATCGATTGCACGGCCGGATATATGCTGTTTAGCCCTACGACAGGAAAATCTTTGGCGTGGGCATTCGCGCCGCACTGTGTAAATGCGCGGTAAAGAATAAGTCAAGGGCGGCTCAGAATGCAGATCAGTATTTCAGCTCACTTGTCCGCTCTGTTTGTTTGACCCTGATGTCAGATGGAAGGAAAGCTCAAGGAGAGGGGGTGGGGGTGGTGGTGGTGGTGGTGGGGGTTTATTCAGGGTGGCATGAGCAGCTGTTGACAGAGAAGCAAGATCTTCTGGTCACCATAGCAACACTTGTATTGCCCACACTGAATTGTCGCTGTGTTTACAGCTTATTTGTGCAATTCTCATCTTGCTGGTTTAAAAAAAAAAAGGAGCTGCCTTCCTGAGGCCTTCATGTTGACTTCGCAATCTTAAGGACACTTTATTCTATCTTTCTACTGAATGAATGAAGAATTACATATTTATTTTACTAGGGGAAATGAGGGGAAAATGGCTAAAATTCCATAGTTCCTTTGCTCCTCAGTGAAGCGGTGCTTGTGTGAAAGCTTAAGACACGCCGTACATTCCCATAAAGATATTAAAGTTTCATTTCCTGTCAGCGGCGAGGACAATGGTCCCATCTAGAATATGTCGGCACAGGCGAAGGTTGTCAGGCGTCGCTGCCGCCCAAAATGTGCTGATCATTTGGTCTCAATCGTATCGCGCGACGTAAAGATACAAAGTATGCCCCGGTCTACATCTGAGACCGTCTCATTTTACAAACCGGTCCCGGTTGTACAGTGAATTTTATTACGTAAAGGACAATACGTTCGTTCGGCGTCCTTCAGGGGTTGCACGCATCTTGAGCTGTGCGTGTAGCGTCCAGCGCAAGGTTATTGTCGGGGATGTTATTTGTTTTCCAAGTGCAAAGTAACAAATTACACGTGGAACGGCCATGAAGCGTTTTTCTGCTTTCTTCTTTATTCCCGCAGTGTCCTCCGTGCACACGGTATGCTACACTTGCCACCCACCCCCACACGAGTGTATACACGTGCGCGCCCTTCAGCGACTGGTTCTTTGTGTGCTTACACGCACATATGAAAACAGGTTATTTGGAGGAACAAGATTAAGATCAGGAAATTAGACAAAATGTTGACGTGCAATAACCTGGTTACCATTAAAAAAAAAAAACCCTGCCTTTTTACAACTAGCTAGTGGATATCCAATTTATTTCCTACACCATCTTACAGTTACCGCCCAAATTTCCTGTCTGTCGGTATCGACCCATGTGAATGTGTTCTAAATTGCATTCACTTATGTTCGAAACTTCCCTAGTTGGTGTTCAGAACCCCCTGCAAGTATCTGTCGGTGTGGGCATGTGGCTGCAGGTACAGTATGAAATACTGTCCAGGAAGTTTGGTTGGAACGCATCGATTATTATTTTTTTTTTAAGGCTTTTACGATTCTGTCACACTGCACAGAGGTTAATAAAGCTGCGGTGAGGAAGCAGCTGCGTAAAATACCTCATTTAGAAGTATTTCTCAGTTGATGTTTTCTGTAGCGAAATTCTGATCATTTTCCTCTGTCTCCTTTTTATAAAACACGTACATTGTTTCCTCTCCTTTCTCCATACATAGTCACCAGTATGACAGGGGATTGTTCTGTTCCTTATATGTAAAGAGGATATTGTCCACATGTATGGGGGTGGCGGGGAGGGGGGGGGGCTTCTCTCCTTTGAACAATGTAAGTCTGCTGATATCCTTTTGTTCCTACTGAGAATACTAAATGACACCGATGGGCTGGTGGGAGTTGTTATTTTTATTTGATTCTAATGGGTTCAGCATGAGAGAGGATCTTAGGTCCTGACACCCCCCGATTAGAAGCCATCACGATGAAACACGTCAGTGATCCGCGCTGTCTGTCACCATCCCCCATTCACTCCCCAGGGGAGAAAATGTAATTGACGGTGGCGCCCGTGAATGTGAAATCCTCTCTAAAAAGACACAGACGCACTGAGGGCTCGCGCTGCCGCAAGTTTGTCAAAGATCGCCACGGTTACCGGGGCGCGTTTTGCGTTATCAGCCGCCGTAGTTGGCGCTAATGTGTTACCCTGATGACCTCTTTTGATTACTAACTGCTGGAAGGAGCGGGAGATTAGGCCCAGCGGCCGCAGGGGCGGCCGGCCGTGTGCCGTGCAGCGCCATCGTTCTGCAGGTTTTCGTCCCCAACATCAACTGATCATCCCGGCAGATAAATTCTTCTATGCGTTATTTTCCCCCCTTTTACTTAAAGGAGCTGTGGTGGAGTCTTTGGTTGGAATGAAAACCTGCACACAGTTGTTTCTTTTGGCACCCCCCCCCCCCGGGACAGAGGGCTACCATCCCCCACCGTGTGCCGACCTACATTGGCCGCCGCTAAGTGACTCATTGAGAGAGGCAAAGAATAATGCTCAAATGGTTGTTGTGATTACCTGTGTTGGGATCATTATTTATCACCCTGCTCCCATTCCACCATCCCCCTCCCTGAATCCCCTCCCCCACTCTCTCTCTCCCTCACACACACACACACACACACACACACACACACACACACACACACACTCATTCCCCTCCCCCCCTCAAGACTGCAGCCCAACCAGAAGCTTCAAAGGCGGGTTTTACTCAGCAGAGCAGTTCAAGAGAAAATGGCTGCTGTTTCCAGGTCTTGTTTGCACATCTGTCAGGAGGTGACCGTTCACGAGAAAATGAGGTCCCTGGTATGCTGTGTGTGTTTTTTTTTTTTGTGTGTGTGTGGTTTTTTTTTTTTTCCAACATCATTCTTTTCAACCTGCATGTGTAGGAGAGGGCTGGTCGTGTAGTTTTTCAATACTCCATTACTTCTGCATTCAAACGTTGTATTTAAAAAAAAATACGATTTCAGTGATTTTTTACATGACGGGCCTGTTTTGGAGAAGTGCTCAAGGAATTATTTGCAGCGGCATGTTTACAATGTCGACAAGGGTAGCTGAAATCATAAGAAAGTACCTAGAGAAAAATATGTGGGGGGGGTTGACATTACACCAGGTTAAAGCAAAGACTAGTTGGGGAACTGTTACAGTTCAGGGGCCATTCAGGTGCATCCTGTACTTGCAGATTCACAAATAAAAGGTTATGGTATACTGAACCGCTGTCATTTTTTCACAAGGTTATGGTCTGGAAATGGTTTGAACCTAAATTAATACTACATCCTGTCTACAGCAGCTGGGAAGTGAAAGTAGCGAGTCAGTTTCCACGGTATTATTGCGCTCACAAGAAGTGACTGTGCTCACAAACTATGCAGTCACATGAGTATATGCTTCGGGTGACAGTTGTGCGAGAGAAGCATGAGCTGGTACGTTGTGTAGACTGATTTGATTTTTGAAAAAACAAACAAAAAAACACATTATTTTTGTAAACACATATTTACCTGACAGTCGAACGTGCTTGAGATGGAAGACTGAAAGGTTTTCCGTGTTGGCCGGGAGTTACGTAATGAAGGCTTTTATTATTCTGTGTTGACCACAGGCCGTAATGCACTTAGGCGGCTTGGTAAGCTGCTGTTGTAGTTGTCAATTACTATCATTGTCAGTAATTGCCGCAGGAGTGCAGTGAACGATCCCAAAAACCAACTGTAATGAGTCTTTTGAACACAGGAGGGGTTCCCGTCATTTACTATTCAGGCTTTTCATTTGTGTATCCTAACCATTGCCCGGGTTCTCTGTAGTTATCCGTTTTGCATTTGGCAGTGTTATCGTAATTTAAAATGTACATTGGTTGTACTCAGAAAAAGGTGTTTATTTGAGCTGACAGCACGCAGATGGATAATATGTTGTAAAAGATGCTTTCAGGCGATTTTTGCTCAACTGTAAATCGGCCTTAAAGAGATGTTTATGTAAAACATAATCCAGTTTGATTTCTCGGATGTATTGGGACTCCGTCAACGTTGCGCACAAGCACGTTTTAGTTGGGTGTCGCGCAGGGTTGAATGCGGACAGGCTTCTCCGCCGTTTTTCCAGGCGGGGGCTCATCTGGCTCAAATGTTCCCTTAATGGCTGTGGGATTGCTGTTACCTTTTATGCTGTTTGGCATGATTCATATCGCCATAGCAACTTAGGCCATGTGTGTCAGTCGCTGTGTGGGGAAAGTCATCGGGTCTGACGCTCTCTCAAAAACATCAAGTATGAGTGCGTTTGAACTGGCGCGTGGTCCCGGTACACGGTGTTCAGCTTTTGTTGTGCGTGATCATTTTGGAGGCCGTTTGTGGTGCTGTTGAGCCATATTAAGTGTATCCAGCATTTTGTCCACTCTATCAATGATGATAGAAGGTGACAAGCTCCCTAAACCTTTCTAAGACGCAGGATGGCTTCATCAAAAATAGCCACAGTAAACCCTTGCAGGATCTCAGCATAGCGTCAATAAAATTCTGCTATATGTCTATATCTCCTTCTTCTATGTGGTTCATCTGTGTCCCCATCTGATGTCTTTCTTTAGTGGATAAGCCGCAGACACGGCAGACCGTGGCATATTGTCTCGTTTCCTCGATGGCACATTGTTTGGTCCTTGGAGGCTCGGGTGCCCAGGGAACCGGTGATAGTGGAAACACGGGCCCATCTGTTAAAGGGATTATTGCTCCTGCCCTCCACCGGCGGGACCCGAGACCCTCCGGGCTGCCTGTTAATTATGTTTCCAGTTGTTTGTTATGTAGCTGCAGTGGCCTTGGGTTCAGCGGTCGCCTCGCTTTGATGTGGCTAGCACTTCCTAGCCCCATATGTAAGCTTAATTAGCTAAAGGGAAACATGGTGACAGTGGTCAAAGCAGGGTACAACGGCTAAGGCAGCTTGTTTTCCTTTTTTGGAAGCGCGGAGCAGAGAGACTCTGAATTTTGAGCGTAAATAGTTTGAGAAGGAAAATGTGAAATGGTGAGACGAAACCGCTATTTGTGTGTTTTGGTCATATTTCCATGCGATTCCTTTTCTGCTTTTAGCATTTGTTGCAGGATTTTTTGTGCGCTAACTTAACAGCACCTCTTTTCCCGTCGTCGAAAATATAAACGAAGCACCCAGCCGCGGCTGCACCAGTTGCAGAGGCTGTTTATAAGTCGAGCCCTTCGCGTGTCCGCTGTCGTACGATAAAGGCAGCCTATCTGAAAGAATATACCAAGGTGAAAGTGAATAATTCATGTTGAGTAACATGTTCATCCCCCCTGGCTGTATGCCCACTGGTAATTGGGACAACACCATTCTCTGTCTATTTTGCTCGATCGCTCTTGTTGCTATGCTACCAAAGGGAAACTTGAGTGGGCCTGGACAGTGTTTGGAATGAAAGCTGGACGGCCACGAAGTCTTCATACTTGACACACATCCCCCCCCCTCCTTTTATTTCTCTCTTTATTCTCGGCAAAACGTCTGTCCCTTTATCTCCCAGTGGGAGAGCAGGAAATAGTTATATACCTTTTACGTCACGAGCCCTTAGCCGTTTGCTCAAATCAACTCCAGACATTGTCCAGAGCCGCCCTTTCACACAACAGAAGATTGTCCTTGTCAGACGTGTTGCTACCTACTGGAAAATTACTCCCAATTGGTTTAGGTGAGGGCTGACGCTTGGGTAGAGCATGCAGGAGGCGGCACATGACCCAAAAAGTACACTGTGGAAATTGCAGTGTTTGGTTTACATCACAAACAACCCGGTCTCTTGCCTTTCCTTTTGGCATCGGCCCTTTTCCTGCAGAAGCTCCTGAATCTCGTCATCTCTCCAGTCAGACTTTATTGTCAGCGGGCACTTTGCACCAATTACATTATAGAAACATTATCAACACTTGCCACTTGCTCATTGTGAATTCTCTGACCACTAAGACATTGCACAGACTTGGTGCTACGGAGCTGGCGGGTTAAGCCTGTCCAGCTCTACTGTTTTGGGCATTTGCATTCTGGCATGCAGCTCCTCCAAGTAACATTTCCATAAGTTCAGGGTTGCATTGCATAATGAAAGATAGTATTGTCAGGCTGCAGTTTGCTGCTTTTGATAAGCATTTACCCTTCAGTTGCCTTGCTTATTGTCCCTCTACATTTGTGTAGGTTTACATTGTGTTTGTGGGTATAAAAGTAATCTCAGTCCAGCTCCATTTACCCCTCTCACAGTAAGTGTATGCATGAGTCTTGAAAAATGGGAAACTCTCCAGTGCTCTTGCCTTGCCTGCAGCCCTGTAGCCTGAGGACAAATCAGTTTTGTTTCTTCAGCTCCTTTCAGTTTTGAGACAGTCTAAATTGAAATGTTAACATAAGCTCTGTTTAACGCATCTATTTGTAGAAAATAACTCAGACGGGAAGGTCAGGCTGGCAGCTATGAACAATTAGCCCTTTGGTCTCTTCTGTAATTCGCTAGATGGCCAGTAGACTGGCATTTAATATCCTTACTGCTTTATCAGGGTTCTTTCCATCTCGATGGTTGGCTGGGTCACTAATGGGAAGCACCATTTACTTCTCAGTGGAAGCCAAATGGATATAGACACTGTCATTAGGCTGGAGAAGAGAGGCTGGATAGACTTAAATTCAGTACTAGCCATGGATTCCCCTGTTTAAGTGACCCAGCTATTGACATCGTCAAAGGAAAGAATCATGCAGCACAGGGCGACGTAAGAGAGGCTGAAAGTCAGAGCTGCCCTGTGTGTTTGTCTGTTACAGTTTACTGCCTCATGACTGTGTCTGTAAACAAGGGCCGTGACAGATTTGTGCGGCGTGCACTTTGCATTTCCCTCCTCATAGGAATGACATAGAGATGCATGCAATGTTAATTTCAACTTCCCTTTTTTTTTTTTTTTTTTTGTTTCATTCGCAGGAGTGAGCCCAGCCTTCCAACATACCTTCCTCCCTTTTTAACTGGGCTAAGATGAGTATTACAAGTGACGAAGTGAACTTCTTGGTCTACAGATACCTCCAAGAATCAGGTTTGTCTCACCAAAATATTTATTTGATACATTCACTGCTGATATTCTTTCCGGCGTTGCATTGCAGTTATTGTCTAGAAAATGCAATTATCGTACATAAACAATTTTTGAAATCAAAGCTCACATTATGCAACAATTTGGGTTTTTTTGTTTGCCTGCTCAAATACTACATGCTCACTTGCATCAAGACTTCTTTTATGCTTAGAATATTGCCCTGCTACATAACTGTCAACATGCAGTGTACTCTTGGACAGCATTTGGATCAATGATTCAAATTCTTCCTGCCGTGTTTTTATTGCTGTTTATTTGGACTGCTTCTGAGCCAACTGGCAGACTCGCAGCTCAGAGGTCCACATTGACATTAACGTGCCTTATTATACTCTCAGATGTCATACTTGTTACAGCGCTGGGTAACCGTTAGCTTTGTTTGGATCAAACAAGACGTTTCTTTGAATATTTGTGCAGTGTTTGTGCACCTCTTGCGCTTGGCACTCTCCCGTTAATGAATGTGAATGGCGTTTTGTTTTCAGGGTTCTCCCACTCAGCATTTACCTTTGGCATTGAGAGCCACATCAGCCAGTCGAACATCAATGGAACACTAGTGCCCCCTGCAGCCCTCATCTCCATCCTGCAGAAAGGGCTTCAGTATGTGGAGGCAGAAATCAGCATCAATGAGGTGAGGGCCGACTCTCAAACATGTTTTCTGTTGCTAAATGACAAGAAGAGAGACTTTGTGAAAACACAAAAACCGAACATGTTTTTCATATTTTTGCCCGTCCCTATTCGGGATGAAACTCTGAATAGTGTTTGCAGAGGAACACCGATCAGAAGACACTCTTTGCCCCTTTAAATAATTGTTATCGAGGAACGTGACCCTGTACGACTCGCTAATTAAAAATTACATCGGCTCCTGGCGTCTTATTTGCCGCTGCTGTCCCGACAGGACGGTACGGTCTTCGACGGCCGGCCGATCGAGTCGCTGTCGCTCATCGACGCGGTGATGCCAGATGTCGTGCAGACACGGCAGCAGGCCTTCCGCGACAAGTTAGCCCAGCAGCAGGCGGCCGGTGCCATGGCGGCTTCGACATCTGGAAACCAGGCTAATGCACCAAAGAACGGAGAAGCCACTGTCAATGGGGAGGAAAATGGCACTCACAACATGAGTAAGTTGAATGCCATAAATACAGGTGTCTAGATTATCTCACAGTAGGAAATAATGTCGTCTGTAATTAAATGAGGTAAATAGAAAGGGGCTAAATTCAATCTCCTGTCGTGAAGGCTGACAAGTACAAAAAGTTCCTGGACTTATTATGGAGAAAATCTTCATATTTATTGAAGGATACAATAATTAAAATATGAATAAATTCTAACCAACCCAAATTTAATTCATCCAAATAAAAATGGACGAATTATAATGTTGACTCTTAATAATGTTAAATTTTCTCAGCTTTGATGAGCAGTTGAGCTTCAAATCCATCTTATTATTTGGAATCGCGTATGTGGAGTTTGTTCACGCGGGACCGAGAACAGCCGCGCGGTTTTCACCGAATGTGGCATCATTAGCAGCTTCCGTGAGTGAAACCAGAGAGGTGTAGATCAGGTGGAGCGCCAGACAAGGGGAAAGAGGAGTGGATGTTTGTGTGAGCGTGTCCCCCAGGAATTTAATTTGAAGGTGTGGACGGCAACAGGAGGAGTTGGGTGTGACTAAGGTATCGCTGTCTGAGGATACAGGGAGGATGGAGTAGAAATGAAATGAAGGCTCAGCGAGCATTGTAAAGGCTGCATCCGTCACTGCTACTGAGTTCAAATTACACAGTGATAATCATGTGCTAGCCAAGTGAGTCAGTTTATCCACACTGAGATTAAATAAAAATAGCACTGGCATATACCAGCAAAAACACATTATTGATTTTCTTTTGATCCCTCTCTGCAACTTAAAGGCAACTCTTCTCTCCCTTTAAAATTCAGTAACAGGAAGTATTTATTAGGGACAAATTTATCAGTTGTTCATTTATACTACCCCTAAGCTTGCTGACAAGTGTGGCCATATGCGTTTGCATGCATGTGTTGATGCATATATAAACAAGTGCTGCCTTCTGTGTGCGCGCCCACTCCTCTCAGATAACCACAGTGAGCCCATGGAGATGGATGTAGATGTCGCGATACCGGCCAGCAAAGCCACGGTGCTCCGAGGCCACGAGTCAGAAGTGTTCATCTGTGCCTGGAACCCTGTCAGCGATCTGCTGGCCTCGGGGTGAGTCCCTTGTCTGTGCTGAAACGGATCGCCACGTGAGTCATACTGCATTGTATGAACGCTCTGGCTTTTATTTCGCTAAGATAAACGGCTTCATACGAACCCTCGTCGACATCTTATAATCCAACAATCTTTTGACACCTCCTGCTGTGTTGGTACTCTGCTCAGCTCGGGCGACTCCACCGCCAGGATCTGGAACCTGAACGAGAATAGCAACTCCAACTCCACCCAGCTGGTGCTGCGCCACTGTATCCGAGAAGGTGGCCAGGACGTCCCCAGCAACAAAGACGTCACCTCGCTCGACTGGAACGTAGGTCCCCAGTCGCCCGTACACATCTGCTCTTATAAATGCCACGCGCAGACTGTGCAGCCGAGGACTGTTGAGTAAACGTTTTGTTATCTTTCCATCCAACAGAGCGACGGCACTCTCCTGGCAACAGGCTCATATGATGGATTCGCGAGGATATGGACAAAGGATGGTATGTCATCCATCATTCCAGCACATTGTTGTTTCCTCGGTCATTAGGCTTATGTCGTTGTTACTGTGAATAATGCAACCTTTGTGACGATTTTTTGAAGGATCTTTTCTAAAAGAAATGGATATGGCTCTTATCCATTAGGAAATCTGGCAAGCACCTTGGGGCAGCACAAAGGGCCCATATTTGCACTCAAGTGGAACAAGAAGGGGAACTCTATTCTCAGCGCTGGCGTAGATAAGGTATTTCATAAAGCCGCCCAAGCATGGATTTGTGTTTTCAATGATGATATCCTCATGCTTTCTTTCTTTTCCAGTCCTAGGGCTTGAAATGAACTTTTTTTGGAAACCCAGATATAAATCTGTAAAGTATCATTACCCTGGTATCCATAAACTATAGTGCAAACAGCACTGCTGTCGGTAAATAATCTTTTCAGCGTGAACCCGAGACTGATAGGTACTCTAGTCTGGTATATGTTATTTAATATTCAACACTGTGGTATCATAGCATCGTTGTTGTATGTAACAGATCTAATTGAAGCCAAATATGTTAAATGAAACAAAATGGAATTTAGAAACGGAACATTAAACGAGTAAAGATTTTGGTGCTAAAGTGACATTAACTTAAGATGTGGTTATATTGTAGATGATTCATTGATATTACAACTGACAGAAGAAAGAAATTCAGTTTACAAATGCACACACTAAGACCAGTGATTACAACACCATCTGCAACAGTTATTTGTTTTTGTTTTTTTACCTCTACATTTGGAGGGATGGTGGGTGTACATTTCAAGCCCTGGCAGTCTGTTAGAGTAAACTTCAAAGCATCTTTAATATGTCACATTTTTCATAATGATGCATTTAGAAATACGTGGTTTTAAAAAAAAAATGCTTGATTTCATTTTCCAGACGACAATCATTTGGGACGCGCACACAGGAGAGGCCAAGCAGCAGTTCCCTTTTCACTCGGGTAAAACGAGTTTGCTGTGACTCCAGAATAATTAAGGCATATCTAGATGCAAAAACATGATGCAGAAACTGCTCAGTGTGGTCGTATTGTGGGCTCATAAACTTTTGCATCAAACTCCTCCCCAGCCCCAGCTCTGGACGTCGACTGGCAGAACAACACCACCTTCGCCTCCTGCAGCACGGACATGTGCATCCACGTGTGTCGACTCGGCAGCGACCGGCCTCTCAAGACCTTCCAGGGCCACACGGTACACGTTTTTTTTCTCTTTTGTCCTTATCTCACACCATACCGCGCTGTACTCCCTCAACAGTCACGCTAATAGTGATGTTGTTTTGCAGAATGAGGTTAATGCCATTAAGTGGGACCCATCGGGTATGCTGCTCGCCTCATGCTCGGACGACATGACGTTAAAGGTAAGACTGGTCTTCGGTCTCGGAGGTTAAAGAGAGCTACGCCGACCTGCAGCTCCTATTCAGTCACATTCTGCTGCTTTGGTTCCCTTCGCGCGCAGATTTGGAGTATGAAGCAGGAGTCCTGCGTTCATGACCTCCAGGCTCACAGCAAAGAGATCTACACCATCAAGTGGAGCCCCACGGGCCCAGGCACCAACAACCCCAACTCCAACATCATGCTCGCCAGGTGGGAAATCGCTCACACATAGCTCAGGTTCAGGACCATGCACAGAAACCCACACGCATTGCTCAGTTTTGAGAGGAAAGTCCAGGTTTGTGTGCTCAGAACCAACTGTGTATGTATGTTTGGGAAAGGAGACACTTGTCGTAGCCTGGCATTCAGAGGAAACCCCTGTTCCAAGCGAAATCCCAGCTCCAGTCCCTGCGGTAGTAAATGTCAGTGGCCCACAGCCTTTCGCCCTGACCCAGATGTGCATGCATGTTTAAATGTTCTAGTTCAAATACCGCAGGAATTTACAACCCTTACTGACAACCCCGCATACCTGCCTGTAATTTACACTGGCGATAAAACTGCCATTATCTGCACGGGTTGGCTGGAACTCCATCATCTTAAGTAAATGCCGTCATTGGGTCGGTGTGTATGCAATACTTTTTTTTTTTTTTTTTTAAATTGACTTCAGTTTTGCTCAGTTCACCTTCATTTCTTGCCGCCCATAGGAGATTTGCCTTGCCTATTTATACTTTTGGTGATAAATCCGTAGCTTCCTTGTGAAGAAGATGTGTTAATTGAAATCACCCTCTTTGTATCCTCATTTGTTTTCAGCAGCGTCTCAGATTCAGGGTCACAGGTGTCGGCTTGACGCTCCTTTTTTCGAAAGTTCACACGTTTTTAATTTGCACTGTGTCAAAGTGTGAGCCCTTTTGTGTAGTTTTCCTCTTTTCGACTAAGCAGCGATTATCAATGTTTCCAAGATGCTCTTTTATGGGAGGTTGACATGTTTGCGTTATTTCTAAAAATGTGTTATTGTTTCCTTTCGTGTTCCTGAGCTCCGTCATTCTTTGGTCATTTTTAAGTCGCAAGCAAAATGTATTTTCAGCAGATCATCTTTCACGTTATAAGAACTAACGATTCACAGATGAATTCTCGGCACCGGTCTCGTATTTCATTTGCGCGCTCTTCGTCTTTCCCACACCCGCAGTGCCTCTTTCGACTCGACGGTGCGACTTTGGGACGTCGAGCGAGGCGTTTGTATTCACACGCTGACCAAGCACCAGGAGCCCGTCTACAGCGTGGCCTTCAGCCCCGATGGCAAACACCTCGCCAGCGGATCCTTCGATAAGTGCGTCCACATCTGGAACACCACGGTAAGCGTCGGAGAGGAGACCCGTCGCGGCCGCAGAATCTTCGTCGATGAAGCTGGGCATTTATTTATTGGTCCTGTTGTTTCAGACTGGAGCCTTGGTGCACAGCTACAGGGGTACTGGTGGTATTTTCGAGGTGTGCTGGAACAGCACTGGGGACAAAGTTGGCGCCAGTGCATCCGATGGTTCGGTAAGCCTCAGCCATCGACTTGGCGGCAATTCCCCCAAATATTTTTGTGCAGCTTTTTCATTTTATCTTCTGTAGTTTAGCGCTTGTACTTTTCAAACCATAAATGACACATTGAATGAAATGTATCATTAATGCCTGCCTGCTCTACCCTCCAGGTGTGTGTTCTTGATCTCCGAAAATAGTGGACTTGAGACTTTGATGATGAAATCCTGGAACGTGCAGCATATAGCCTTCTTCTGACATCAGCGAACACTTTCTTATTGCTCAAGAAGAGCTGCAAAGGTGGACTGAAACAAAAACCCTCACAGGAGTAAAACCAGATGACTGCAGCAGCTTCTGAGGAGCCAGCACCAACTGAATTCAGTGCGCCTTACAGTCTGTTGATGTGCGTTTTACGAGACGCCTGTTTGAGACGGTGGAAGCGGGTGAAGAGATCCCCAAGACTGGACTGAATCCAACTCCCGGGGTGCATCCGTGTTTTTAAAAGGTTTTCTAATGAGGAAGTGCTGCGATCCACCTCCGGGCTCCTGGCCCAGCTGTTATCAGGTTGGAAGGGTTGGAAACGCAAAGATGAGTTTTACAGAAAGACAAAAGTGTTAATGAGGCAACGTGTTCAGCTACGAAAGGTTGTGGTTTTAGAATTCCTCTGTGCAAATGTTACTTCGCGTCCAAATGACCTAACCGGTGACATGATGAAAGTAACACAAGTACCGAAGCACTGATATTGTCTGTCGACAGGGTGCTTAACTTCTCCTCAGTGGAGAATAGTTTGTTTCAAGAGTACTTCTTGCTTTTTTTTTTTTTTCTTTTTAGCCTATTTTCCACAGATGGACTTTTGAAAGTCAAAATCGAATGTGCCGCTACGAGGTAGTTCTTAGCTCACGTTTAACATCAAGTCAACGAAAGGAAAAAAACCTGCCAAGAAGTAGTCCTAATCTCCTCAAATGACCTGCTCAATTCACTCGAGGTCGGAAAATGTCATTTTGTGAACAAGATGTGAAAAGTGTGGTTTACAAAGAGAATTTTCTCCCTTTTTTGGATGTAAATTTAAAGAATGTAAAGATATGTAAATTAGATTAATACACAGACTTATATACTGTGTATATATGTTTATATACAGTACTCTTTATTGCCATCCTGTAGGGGCTCATTAATGGCTAGAGGCGTCACGTCTTTGCTGACTCTCCGTGACAAAGACCTCTTTTTAAATGAAGTGCATGTCTCATCAGCTTCTTTTAACACAGCCTTTCTCAACTCGACCAATCATATCCAGCACGTCAACTTTTTTTTTTTTTTTTTTTCTTTTTCGTTGGATTGTTTTCCCAGTGAGTCACAAATGGCATCGAGACAGGCACGCTCAGTAACTTTGCTCCTCCTCTGCTGGTCGCTGAAAGCCACGGAAGAAATTTGCATCTCGTTACCCGCGTTCAGGGAATTATCAGGTCAACAGTGTTGGGAGTAAACAATCGTCACAGTCCTGTTTTTGATTTGCTGCTTTAAGGTGGTGTTAATATGTGGAACGGGACATCAGAGAATCATCAACAACAAAACTTGAGGCCTGCTACAGCTTGATTAGCATTACTGTGATTTCCTCTTTGGCACTTCTCCTCCGATCAGTCTACTGAAGAATTCAGAACACGTTTTGACCAGAAGGTAGAGGTTGAGCAAAGAGCCCGCTGCTGGTAATAATAATAATAATTAAAAGCAAGCTCTGATTGGTCTTGCTCAGTCACACCGAATGCTGCCGGCCGAACAGATTTGAAATGCCTGTGTTTGTGGGCGACGCTTCAGCTGTGTGCAGTAAGTCTGCGTACTGGGATCACATGTAAAAGACAGTATGTACAAACTAACACGCCCTGACTTTGATTTGTCTCTTTCTTTGGGTGGTCCCTTTCCCTTTCAGTCGTTCAGTCATCTTCAGCTCGCGCAACATGAAGTGCACTTTTTGTAATGGTGGATTCAGCAAATGTTCCGATTTTGCTGAAAGGGCCAATTTAGTTTCGTCTTTTTCTCCCTCTCTCTCTTTTTTTTTTTTAAAGTCACAAATGGATGTTAATGGGTGAGTTCTTTTTTTTTTTTTTTTTTTTTTTTTGCTGAGAGCCATTATTGTCTGTGTCAGACTGAGAATTGGGCTGTGGGTTGGTGGCCGTTCTTGGCATGCTAAGGAGCCCAATATGGAATAAGTGCTGTGACAGCTACTGTCTCTCTCACACCCTGGTCCAGGGTGCACTCACCTGTTTCCAAGACAAAACTTTGAAGTCATTCATTGTCTCAAATAAATCACTCTATTTTGATATCAGAAACCATGGAGCCTGTGTCTTGATTTAAGGGTTTTTCTTAGCACTGGTGTATTTACTTTGGGAGGGGGGAAGTAAATTACAGCGCAGTCCTGTGCAACCATTCAAAAGACATTAAGAAAATGTCACCAACAAAATCTTAAGAAATATTTTAAGATATT
This sequence comes from Psettodes erumei, assembly GCA_016785225.1. Lineage (NCBI taxonomy): Eukaryota > Metazoa > Chordata > Actinopteri > Pleuronectiformes > Psettodidae > Psettodes > Psettodes erumei. The sequence continues at coordinate 500,708 of JAFBJZ010000360.1, forward strand.
TAATATGGTATAAAATAGATGAGTGCAAAAATACATGACAAACAGTTGGAAGTACAGTAACTGTTCAAAAAAGAAACTAATCAGCTTATTACATTCTGTTGTGCATTTTAACGGTGCATCCAATTCAGAGAATTCTCCAGCAGAAATATTTCCACCAGCACTGAAAACAACTATAAAGCTCAGTCTGTGCTTTATTAATGAGAACATGTCATGTTTGTTCTGTTGAGTGACGTGAGACTGTGCAGCGGCTTCAGGGCCGTGCAGCTGCTGTACAGTTGAAGCGTCTGCAAAGTAACACTACACTGCGCTGCAGACAGATCTGCAAAGCTTAAGAGGAATATAATAGGCTTGGAATCAGGAAGTAGACTTATTCTGTCGCAACAGCTCCATGGAATGTGGTGAGCAGCTAATATCTGGTAGAGTCTCAACAGGAGAGAATCTAAAGCAAATGTAACTATAAAGAGCGACGTCACACCGCAAAAGTAGAGGGAGTTGGATTGTTGTGGACCCCAGCTAGTGCCTCACAGAGTTCTCCAAGGATTCTCCATCAGCGTCTACATCCTCATAGTCTCGTAGCTCACTGGAAATGTGGATTTCAACTGTACTAGACTCTGAACCTAGCAAGACAAAATAGGATAGATAGATAGATTACTAGTTGTGATTGCACATGACAAACACCTTATCAAACTGTCTGGAAGTATTGATAAGACACCTCTCTCACAAATGTGTTTCTACATGTGCGTATATTCACAAATGTATTTTGGGAATTTTTAAGTAATGTACAACCTGCAAACGCAGCCTTCAGTAAGGACGTTTTTATCGTACTGTTTTCAGAATTGAGTGACAGGGCTTTGATTTCTACTTATATTTGATAAAAAGCAGATTGAGTGCTTTATAAATGAGTGAAAATCATAAATCCATTAAAAAGATTAGCTTTATTTTTAACAACTTATCATTTCAGAGACACTGAATGGTGACACAAAACAATAAATAGCCTTTGTACATTATCTACGTGGTGCACAAACACAACTAAAAATGGGTGGAGAATTGTATAAAATGCTTTACAAAAATCATCCCCAAAACACATTTCATACACTCTTTTAACGGCCTTTTTTTCAAAGCAGACATTTTGACTTGTCACTGTACACAGCACAGGTGTTGCTCACATCTTTCACCTCTCTGTTCCACTCAAATGTCACATTAACCTGTGACAGTAAGAAAATAATAATTCATTCATATGATTATTTGAATCTGTGTTTCTCACCCCACAACAATGTCAAAACATCTGCAGTGGGAAAAAAAAGGCCTGTGTCGTTGGCTCAGTGTTGCTGGAATGACAGAATAAATATTGATATTTTAATCCAGTAAATGCAGTTCAGTGTTCAACATACACTTGTTGCTACTTCATGAGGTACACCTAACTCAAATTAATTCTGTCTTACACGACAGATCTGCACATAAATGCTAATCCAGCTCACAGCAGCCCGACAAACTACGGCCACATTTCATTTTTGATTTATCGGACCACGTTAGCTTTAGCTAAGTGAACCCAATACATTGGCAAATGAGTGTATTTCATTTGGTCCATATTCAACAGCTTCGCCGTTGCTCTCTGTGCATCCTATTCCACATGCCAGTGACAGCACTTAAAGCTCGATGTGATGACATGGCACAGTACTGACGCCCTTAACTGAAGGTCAGAATTTGCACTCATCATGAAGTCGCCCAGTAATAATAAAAAAGAGTATGTATCGCCACAGTGGTTTAACAAACACATTCCGAATGGTTTTCATCACGTTGTTATTAATACAAAATGTATGTAACTGACTTCATGTACAGTACAATTTCATGCCAATGTACTATTCAGAACACCATAGATAAAAATGATGCTGGGTGTTACATAATGCTACAGTACGTGCCTCATTATCACATCGAGCAATTGCATCTGGTTACTCTAAATGTGACTGGCAGAACCACAATTTATCGCAGAGAGCTTTAATTTTGTCCCACTCAGTAGATCCAAATCTGTAACATTAAAGTGTATTCAGTCACAAATAATAAAAAAAAATCTTCTTCTTTCAATAAAAACCTAACAAATAAACTCTTCAAGAGACAGTGGGAGCAGATTCCCCAGTGGGTGATAAAGAGCCATAATCGTCCCATCCAAAAGACACAAAAGACCTCACATTAAGAAGAGGCAGTCCAGCCACAGCATCAGGAGACGCCATGTGCCGAGCTGAGCGTCAGCTTCACCAGCCCTGATACACAGGTGAGCTATCACTGCCACTCAAAGCCCAATTACCTTCTGAGAGGACGCTGATGGCGTCGGAGTGGTGCTGACCGTTGCCGGTCAGGTTCTTCTTGGCCTCCTGGACATGGCTCTGGTAGAGCAGAGTGGTTCCCAACAATGGGTTGTGGCCGCCTGCGTTAGGCACTGATGTGGAAAGGGAGTCCCAGGCAAGCTCCCTCCTCCGCTGCAGGCTGAGGTCGATGCTGAAGCCTGTCCAGCCGTGAAAGGCCAGGGTGTTGAGGAAAGCCTGCATGGGGTTCAGGATACCCTAAAAAGGAAAAAAAACAAAGTAGAAAACATAAAGAACAAGTTAGGGTGTTATGAATGCTGATAAAACTAATGTTCTTTATTCAGTCTGCAAGTGTTCTTTGAACGCACCATGACAAACCACGTGATGAGGGCTGCGTTTCTGATGTTCCTGAAGCTGTTGTCATTGATGTCTGTCTGCATCTCCAGGTAGAAGAGGAGGCTCTCATTGATGATGTTGGGAACCCAGCTAAAAGCCATCAGAGAAAAAACAATATCTCTCATTCACTTTATTTTACTCATTTAAACCCCCAAAAAGCTGTAATTTTTTGCCATTAGCTTTCCATGGCAACCTACCAAATAAAGAACACCAGCATGATTTTAAAGAAGCGGATTTTTATCTCGTTGGCCAGTCGTCTCTCATTTTCTGTGTAGATTCCTTGACGTCCTTTGAGTAAAGATGTCACTAGATTGGGTGGGAGGGCAAGAAGTTGGTTATTTTCTGCCTGCATCGCGTGAACACTAGGAAAGAATTTGCTGGAGAGTTTTTGAGATTCTGAGAGTGAGGAACTGACCCGCAGATATGGTTCGGTTAAAGAAGACGGGTTGGCCAAGAGGACGAGCAGCATCGGTGCGTAGGTGGTGACGTAGTGAGGGATGGCGTGCTGGAGGCCTTGCTCGCAACTGCACAATCGCGCAACAGAATGAAATTATAGTAGGAGTACAGTGAAGTTACTGTTATTTATTCTTCGAGATCCAAAAGTAAAGATATACAGCACTATAACGAACTGACGAAACAGAATGGGCAAACAACAGAGATAGGGTTAACTGGTATTAACCCAAATTCCTCAAACCTTCTTCAAAGGAGAACTGACTAAATGATTTAGACATGGTTTCACAAGTTCTCCACAGTCTTTTTTTTTAACACCCTCAGGAGGGAAGACAGTGGCACGAAAATGTTCTTTGTTTATCTCCTGCCGAGACAAGCGAATGGTGAGAGAGGTGCTCGCTGCGCATGCACCTACAAGGAACAGCGAAGACTCTTACTCGGAGATGGATGGGTAGTAGAGCATGGCCACTCCTTCGACGCACAGCAGCGCAGCCAGACCCCATGTAATCATGTGGTAGAGGATAATGGTGCTGATGGGGAAAGAAACAAGTCATGAGACCGAGCTCACAACACAGGCGGCAGCTCTGTATCTTAAGGTCTGTGCAGCCTGGGGAAAGAAACGTGTCTCAAAGGCCTGTTTACGTGCAAGAAAAAAAATCTGTGTCAGCCTACTTAGTGTACCTACTGGCAAAGTTTTCTCGATGACAAAACTCAAACGAGTGAGGTGAACCTACAGCAGACAGCGAGGCAAAGTGAGGTTTACGTGTAGGCACCTGATTCCGGCAGATGTTTTCACCACGAGGAAGACGTCGACAGCATAACAAAAGGTCCACCAAAAGGAAGCGCTGAAAAACAGCTGGATCCACATCTGCAACACATACAGCGTATAGGATGGTTGTTGTTGAGGTTTTATCTTCTGTTATGTGTGACAAATGTTTTACAGTCGGCCATGCACATGTTTGTGCTGAGCGTGCATCAAATCAAATTGTCTCATTTATCCGTGGCATCAGGATTCTCCAGGATCATGCATGATGTATAATATACAAAGTGACGTATTTGTATTTTCTGCTGCTGTCCCTTTATCATTTATTGTCACACATACTGTATGGCCTCTCTCAAGACGACATATTTTGTGTGTTTGCTCGGCAGCCGTAAAGGAATAACTGACGTTTTTTTTGTCATACCGCAGTGCCAACGCAGAAGACCTCCGGCCAGGCATCGGTGTTGTTGGCCACCGAGATGTGGTCGACCATATTTGGCATGCCCAGCCACACCGATGACCTCACGATGATACCTGGAAAGAGGAGAACAGCACATGTATGTTCTCTAGCTGAGCGAATCAGATAATTATCCTGCTGGGGCAGTGAACACAACACAAAACAGGGCAAAAAACCCTTAGCGGGCGATGTAAATTTTGTCCTGGCTTTAATTATAATTTAAACATCAAAGTGATTTTGTTCAGTTTCTATTTTTAAGTTTACGAATTGATTGCACTCAGTCATGGAGTCCTAATAGCAGCTTTACATCATGGAAATATGAACTACCTCCCCTCCAGGTGTGTTTATAAGGGTTTTTCCATTTCCTACTCGAATCTCTTCACTGCAGAGAGACCATGGAAAAACGGGAGCTCTCCCAGAAATCTTTATGTGATGCAGACTCACACACACACACACACACACTGTTGCGGGTATTTCGTTATAAATTGTGACCACGGGTGTGCTTCAAGCTGTGAAGTTTGCAGTTGTGAATGCATCTCACCAGGCATTAAGTGCACGGCAGTGCATGACTTCATCTGCCTTCCCTCGCACCGAGTGATGAATGAACAGTTCACAGTTTTCAGTCTGAACGTGATCTATGGCCTTTTGTGTATCAATAATTCTGGAACAGCTGGCTGTCTCAAGTATGGTGCTGCGTTCAAAGCCACGCGGGCCAAGAGGAAATATGAGTCATCTCATCACTCACATGATTCATTCTTTTGTGTCGTAATAAGAAAGACGCTGCTTCGCAACTAAATATTTGACACACATATATCCTTCACACGATTTAATGAGCAGCTGAGCTGGGAGTGCACTTATTTGTTCGACCTGTGAAAACTATTTTTGAAAGTTGCAAAAGTCCATGTGGGATTATACAGAAAGATAGCTTCTGATTTTTGTTTTGGCAGATGGATTACATTTTCAATAGCTGTACGCACATTACGTTTTAATGTTTCCTCTCTCAATGAATAAAACAGGCCAGACAGGCGAACGTAGAGCAACAAAACGGTTAAAAAAAACTTTTAGCATGCGTAATTAAACGCAGCCTTTGTGAATCAACTTTTCTCTATTTTTAAGTTAAGACAAAAAAAGGAGGTCCGTAGAAGAAGTTTGTGCTTTACCTGCGCATCCCAGTATGTCACATATACTGATGATGAACAGTATCCGGGAGGAGGACGCAGGCCTTGGCAGAGGATACTGTCCGAGTCTTCTGTAGCCCTTGCGTTTTGGCAAAATCTGTAAAACGGCAAACAGGAGGCTCAGAGCAGCGCTGCCCAGACTGACAGCCCCGAACAAGTCGGGCTGGAAGGAGACCACGAACTCTGTCGCCGCGTCCCGGTTCGGGCAGCAGAAAGTCTCCAGTCGGGGGGATGCCATCACGGACCGGAGAGAGGAAGAAGGAGAAGAAGAAGGAGAGGGAGAGAGAAGTAGGCTACAGGGGGTCAGGAGGAGAAAGAAGAAAGGGGAGAGGAAATGACTGAGTCCACGATCCAGCTCCTTGAGAAATCACGGGGCTGAATCATCATGTGCTTTCATTTAATCCCTGCAGTTTGCAGCTTAACTGCGCCACAATACAAGAGACCGACAAAGGACTGTTGTGTGATATAGTGGGATCTAGGTCTCAAATTCAGATATTATGCATTTGAAATGGGTTGATTCATGCACAGTATTCCACTGCATCGGGCCTGTACAGTATATCTGAAGAACATAAACTACAATTAAAGTATAATTGGACATTTTTGATTTGATATAATTCAATTTTTGCTCGTGGGAAAATTGTCTTGCATTGCTGATTATTACAAGCCATGAAGCTACGGGCTAACTCTGCTAAGTGTAGACATATTGCACTCTATTTATGACAACACGGTGAATTAATTAATTACTTAGTATTTGCCCTTAAAGTACAACTACAAAACACCATTTAAATACAAAATATAAATGGTCAGGAAAAAGTATGTAAAACTAAAATTAAAGAATGATTCAAATCATCAGTCATTAAGGAGAGGGAGTTTGAACTCTGAATCTGTGTCACACATCATGGCCTCCTCTCACTGGACCACAATGGATGTTTGATCTTTTGAAGACGGTAGCTGGGACCCGGAAGAATCTTCCACCACTTACAGCTGTAATTTCTGAAATAGCTCGTTGTGTGGCCGTAATCTGTGGCACCGAAACCTGAATGTACAATCAACCTTCTGGAGGTGATGTGGGGGTCACTCTGTTGAACACATAGTGTCCTCACATGGTGTCCAACTTGACATGCATGAACTCATCCCCTTGAAAATAGCTACTTGGTGACCAGTCCGTGAGAGGCCACGTGGCAGCCAGTTGTTTTTTTTTCCCACAAAGATTATGGTGTTAAATATCCTGCTTTGTACGCTAATGAATGTGTACGTGAGGAAGCAGACACTCCCTCGCTAACTGGGCCTTTTTGCTAAGAAAGGTGGGATGTAAATTGTCTGTGGGGATTGAGGGGAGGGTAATGCAGATGTTTGTGGCTGTTTTTGTTTGGAAGTAGAACTCAAAGAGAGAGATTAAGACATTTCCAAAGCATAATCACGACACAAAACAGGGCATATTTTCATGGAGCGCACACATGATTGCAGCCACTTGTCACCAGCTGTTGCCACTTGGCTAATTAGGTGATCCACGTGGCCAAAAGAAGAGAGACGGGAGAAGGCAGAGGGTTGTTGTTGGGTTAGATTTGGCTTTGTTTTTTACAATATGTTTAATTGAAAATGCTTTAAGCCATTACCACCTGCACTTGGTAAAGGTAATGGCAAATATGTTTTAAATTTTGGAGAAATACCCGTGTGCCCTTCTCCCCATGGCGGGCACCCTAGCTTTACAGGCCATGCAGGAGAGCAGCGGCGAGGGCAAGAGCGAGGAGGTTTCTTTTGCTCAAGGAGCAACGCAACTGGTTGAAGCTGTGTGGGAATCGTGATGCCCCCCCCGTGGCTTGTTTTGAGGTCTCAGAATAAAAGTTATGGCATTTTCCTTCAGAGGCCCTGATGAGCATGAAAGTTTTGTCTTCCTTTCCTTGATTTAGTTTCTTTTTCTTTCCCATTTTCAAACCACCCCGCACCTCACCCGATGATAGCGGAAAAGAGTGGATGAAGTCAACGTGTAATTCAGAAAATATGCAGAGTATGTTTTAACAGTCTCCTAAGAGTGAATGATTTTGATAAAGACAGTTGTCCAACCAGTAAAGGAAACAGTGTCCTGCTGTCTCTTGTCTGTCAAATTTGTGACAAAGTGTTAAAAAAGTTAAGCAAATATTTAGCACAAAGCATCTATAAAGACAGGGAATCCAAAGAATTAATCAGGCCCAGTGGCATTCTTAGATTTAAGATAAGGAGGATGGCAGTGGATGCACTTTAGGTTAGCCGAGTCTTGCACCAGGATTTAGAGCTTCCAGATACTTGAATTACTTTCCCCCCGCCCCAGCGTGTATGCAGCAGACGTTCGCCACGTCCAGATACGGGAGAGGTCATGGCAGCTGCTGGATCCGACTCGCTTGGCCCGAGATCTGTCAAGACTGGTGGACATTTGGAGCAGATTTATTTGGGAAACAAAGCATCAAGGGCTTTTATTATTCACTACTACAGAGAGGGCATTCATCAAGTTTGTACAATGGCATTCTAATCCATATGCACCTTCCCTGAGACGGCACAAAGTCAATTGTATGGCAAGCTTGTAGTCTGCTGCCAAGGATTAACAACTCCCCAAGGGTTATAGTAAGAGTATCGACTTGCTGTCTGCTCTCTGTTGCTGCCCTCTGCTGGTCTGCACCTAATGTGACTCCATAAACACAACATATATGGCTGGCACTGTACATCAGGGATTAAGGTATGTTTAAAAATGATGTGGCAACTCCTGTTACTTATGGTACTTACAGATTCTTAAGAGAATATTTACTTGTTGTCCCATTTTGAGAAATCCAGAACCTTTCACACAAGTGACAGGATAGAGTGCTTCCTTTGCTTAACTGGAAAGAGGTTATATTACACACTTGTGTATGTTGTGTAGTGAATGCACTATGCACTTCATTGTTACTCAACCTCACCACCCCCCAACACTGCCTATCTCTCCTCCTGTAGAGGATGGGTGTGGGCACACAGTCTCAAATTACAAACAAATTACAGACCTGCTCAACTGGCCCCTCTGCTTCTCCCTCTGCACCTTCATTGGCCGAGATCCCAACTGCCGCGTTAAACCAGCCTGCTTCCTGCATGGCAAGTACTTTGTCTGAAAGGAAGTGACATCACAGCACCAGGACCTGCCACAGAGGCACTGAAAACAGATGAGGACCAAACTTGTTTTGACTCAGTGTTGGACACGGCTCAGCTTCTATTCCAAAAGCCCCGTGAAGCAAAAACAATCAGGCCGTAAAACATCTTTCTGGAGCGACAGCGTGAAAATATGTCTGCTGGCCACAAAGAGACTCCGCGAGACACTACACGTCAAAGTGGAACTGTTGCTTTTTTCTCAAACCCTTTGATGAGTGGTGAGTAGCTGCTGGCAGCGGGAGCTCACACTGCAGCTGGAGTATATTTCCTGCCCTACACAAAAGCTTTCCCCATGCCACTGTAATCCGGCATATATGCTATTTGAGGGTATGATAGTGAATATTTTTTCATGCATACACCTAGATGTGCAGTCGGACTGGTCTCCGATTCACGATGCAGCCTTCAATGGACGTGTCCTCACTCTGCAAAAGCTCATTGCTCAGGTAAAATATTGGTAATGTTTAATGGCATTTTGAAGGTTATGTTGAAGGGACATGGAACAAACAGATCATGACAACATGCAATTTATCCTGTCCCACGGACAAGTTTTGCTCCATTGTGTGGAAAAAAAAACTAATTTGTTCCTTAGTGACATATGAGATATTTCATTTGCCAACATCTTGAGATGATAATGTCTCAACGGTGACTCTGGACTTTCATGTCAATTTGTTGTGGATATTTCATTTTGGAACAAAACTCCAAAAGTGAAACAAGAGTATTTCTGAATCTCCATGTGTACTGTTCACAGGGTAAATGTGTAAACCTGAACACGCTGGATCAGGTGTCTCCGCTCCATGGAGCATGTATGCAGGGCCACGTGGCTTGCGCCAAGCTGTTGATGGAAAATGGGGCAAATGTCAGTAAGGCATCATCATCATCATCATCATCATCTGGTTATGCTTTGTTTTCGGGGAATTCAAATGAATTCAAGGCAGTCCCGAATGAGGACTGCATGTCACGTGTCCTTGAAAGAACCCACTGAATCCTGCTCGAGTCTAGCTAGGAGGCATCCATATCAATTATTGCTGGGCTTAACTTCGTGAAGGTGCATTTCAGTAAGAGACTAACCAAACCTTCCTGCTAACAAGCATGCAGGCACATCATGAATGCATAATAACACATTAACTTAAGGGGGAAAAGAAAGCGTGCAGATACAAAGTCCGACATGTTAAACCAGCATGTTATGTCTGATCTGATGGCATGGTAATGAAATGTACAATCATGACTACTTCTGCTCGATTTGCCTGTTATAATGACTTTTTCTTAATGATTTTGATTCAGATAAACAGTCCAACTGTGGACGGACAAACCCCTCTGTCAGAAGCCTGTGCTCGAGGCCACGTGACCTGCGCATCGCTACTCCTTCAGCGTGGAGCGTCTCCCCTGGGGACCAGCCATTCCAGCTCTCCGATCCACAGGGCTGCAGCCAAAGGTTAGGGGGGTCACATTCCTCTGCATATGCACACATGCTGATACAGCTTAGTCAGACACTACAAAGTGCACAAAGAGTGCCAAAACATCAGAAAAGCTCAGGGAAATGAGTGTTGTAGCCTACAAAGTAAAATGATTGCATATTCCTCTCTGGGATGTCAAGTGCAGGAGCATTTCAAAGCAGATCCTTTGAAGTGCATCACTTCTCTTTGTGATGATTCTGAAAAAATTCTGTCTAGGTCACCCAGAGTGCATCGAGCCCCTTGTTCAGTATGGCGCAGATGTGGATCAGTATATTGACCAGTCAGGTTCCCCTCTTCATGTCGCGTGCTCCAATCAGCATCTAAGCACTGTGCGGAAACTGCTTCAACTCGGTGAGCCAATTAAAAGCTGTGCTCCTTGCTGTTACAGGCGTAAAACTTTCACTGAACTGTCGGAGATGCTCCTCGGCAGTTATGTAATGTGAGGGTATCATACCTCATTAGTGTCTTCTCTCTCCTCCAGGTGCTAGTGTGAACAAGAGCGCGTCTGGTGACTTGCCCCTGCACATCGCTGCTCGTCTGTCCAACCCAGAGCTGGTGTCTGTGCTGCTTGACCACGGGGCAGATCGCTCCCTCAGGAACCTAGAGGGCAAACAGCCACTGGACCTCGCACCTCCCAACAGCGTGGCGGAGAGGCTGCTGAGACAAGCAGGAGGTATTCACTGCAAACAAACTAACCAACCAGCCTGACTGAGGATTTTCATGGGTCGTGACATTGGGCTAGTGCCTTAAGCAGTAGGTAATAATCCATACATCTCTCTGTCATGGCTCCTGCTTCTGCCCCAGGAGTGTCTCCTCTGGTGCAGCTGTGCCGGCTGGACATCAGGAAAACTGTGGGCAAGCAGAGGCTGGGTGGGATTCGTGACCTTGAACTCCCCACAGAACTGAAACAGTATCTTCTCTACCAATCAGACCTCCGGGGAGATGTAGCGCACTGAAAAATTCTCTATTTTCTAGAACCTCAGATTCAGAGCACACCACTTCTGGGCCAACAGGGGGCGGCCTTGCATAATCTTACAGTTAGATGACTACATCGTGGCTAGTTGTTGTGATGACAATCAACTCCAAAGCTGCTTTGAGACAAACCTCGAAAAATGGAAATTCTCAAGATCAATCTGGGCTTAGAAGTCTTGGAGCAAGATTTGATCATGAAATATTCATAAACAACAATGCAGACATAACTCAAATGAGAATATGGGCTCACAAGGTCCAATAAATGTTGCAAAATTAATGTTAGTTTAATACACTGTATTTATGTTTGCAATATTACACTATTCCGTATTCAGCTAAGATTGCTTTTTTTGTTATCTGTGACAAAAAGACGGTGACTGTTGTGGAGATTAACTTAATATGGTTTTTGATGCTGTTGTTTTGAGGGTTTTTTTCAATTTGGACTTTCAGAGGATGCGACCTGCTCTCATATGAAATCATCTACATGTCTGGCACATCTCGCGCTTACAAAATTCCTGGAAATTGTTCACGTTTATGATCCTGGCGCGTGGCGTTGTGCAATTTTGTACAAATGAACTGTGACAGCACAGATAAGTCATTTTGGAAAAGGAGATGAACAGACACACTGATTACCATGACACGATCGATTACACGAATAGATTTTTAATAGTGTAACTGTCATGATTAAGTCATACAAATGAGCTACAATTTCTTGATTATCCCAAATTAAGGATATTAGATGTCGTAGGTGCCTCCTTTGGGCTGGAGGAGAGAGATATCATTGGGCCTTTGTGCTTCATAGATGATCATGCAGCCGGATGCCTCTTTGTTTCTCAGTTATTTCGAACATGAACATACTCTTCTGAGGACTTAAGTCTAGATAACCATTACCTCTGAGTCAGCATTCACTGTACACTAACCACTGGGTTTGAACTGCTAAGAAAGCCTTATACTTATTTCTTTTGTTCAATTTTATTTCCTGTATTTGGTTTCAAATCTGTTTTTAGCATTATTAAATACTGATACAAATTTTCTACTCTCCGGTTGTACACAGTGTGATATGTATGGCTATTTACACAAACTATTCTGTAAACGAAAAAACCCCCCAGCTATTTCCCAAGATTCTAGGGTGTATTTTTTTAAAAAACAAGCACAGCGTGAGGAACAAATGAAACATTTTCAATTTTCTCTTGACAACCATTCATCCAAAACGCTTCACAGTTGACACAAGGCTTCCTCTGGTCCTCGGCAGTACACCTGCCAAGTTTGAAGTCGATCTGATGAGCGGTTGTCGAAAAAGTCGAAATACAGTCAGACAGAATCCAGACTTTATAGTCTGACAATCCATTTACATCCAGGACACAGTCCTTCATCAATATAATTGACATCAATCATTGTAAATAATAAATTGTTGTCAATGTCTTGGCTGGTAAAATAAAGGAAAATGATGGATACTATTGCCCCTCTGAGAAATGGAACTTTGCAGATGTTACAGTGAAGAATCAAGCATTTATTAGCTTGTATTTTTTCTCGTGGCACCTCATTATTTATCATATTAACCAGAGGAGGAAGACGGAGCAATGATCTACTCAGTTTTTGACTCCCATAAATTCACATGACAGAAAGTAAAGGATACAGTGTTCCATTTAGGTCATCACTTCACTCCATTGCCCACATCTAGTATTTACAGTGTGCCGGCTGATTTCATGGTAATCATATGTTCAGCCACTGCCTACAGCAGGAGTTTAGACAGATTTGTGTCTGTTACTTGATTCTCTCAATAGTTTTGCCCACTGGCATCACTGGCGACGTTCCCAAAGCTCCTAGCTGACTGTCAGCTGTCACCATCCTTCCCCAAATCCCTTCCAGGGGTCGGTGACCTATGACCTTTGAGTTTGTCTGTGCATTCTGCCAATGACTGGGGCTTGACATAGGGAGGGAGATCAGAAAACAGAGTCAGATGGAAATATGAAGATAGTCAAGCAGACAGCATTTCGAAAGTACTGCGAATATAATATGCATTTAATGATTATGGACTATGTTTATTGTTACATTGAATTGAGTAATGTTACCACTGCCACATTAGAAGCGTAGTGTTCCTGTGCGTGAGGGAGAGTGAGGTGTAGAGGAGAGTGGGTGATTGACTGCACATGTGTGGCTGCCTCAAGTGATTGCACCTGTGAGCGTCTGGGAGGAAGAGGGGAGAATTGAAAAGGGCAGAGCGAGCAGGCGGCGGCTCGCTCTGTCGAGTGCAGAACGGCGGATGCTCACCGCTCTTTGCGCTCTTTCTCGGGGATGCGGGTGCCGTTCGCACGCCGTTTAGGGCTGCCAGCGGTGACGCTAGGGAGAGGCTCCCGTGTCGGGCGGGGCTGGAGCAGAGATGGTGGGAGTTTATAGGAGTGTCGCTATCCATTCGAAGCTCAGACGCCGGGGGGATGGGTCTCGAACCTCAGGAAAGTTAAGCGGTTTTAAAGACTTGGCCATTTATAGTTGTCAGTGTTTCTCTGCGCCGCGTGTAGTTTAATGTTAAAGGTTATTGATTTTAGAAAATAGCGTGTGGGGAAGGCAGCTTAAGGGGCCCGGACAGAACAGCGGGTGCTGCTTTAGGTGCGCCCTTGGCATGTGTGCAGAGTGACTTGACTTGCTCTGCAACACTCTTTTGTGCCTTTGGGGGTTATGACTTAGGTGTTGGTTGCACTCCCCATGAGATGGAGTCAAACTGGTGTGATACGGTCTATAGCGAACACATTTTGGCCCATTTTGAGGAGCATAGGATGTACGACTACCCCTAATTTACTTGTGTGCAAGGCTGTTGCCGATACGAACTTGCACTAAAAATAATTTTAAAAAATGCTCCCAATACTCTCGGCTTCCCTCCTCCTCTCATTGCCGCGCAGTAGAAATATTCTCACATCAGAGACGAGGTTTATCACATAAACATCGATTTCAATCGGTCATTTACAGAGATGATGAAAAGGGCTGTGTGTGGTAACGCGGTTCAATATGAACATAAACGTCCTCTCCACGGTGTGACAAGAGCAACAGTTACTCAACTCGCCCACACCCTACTTGTTAAATGCAGCACTCATTAACTTTCCATCGATTTCACCTCCTCCCTCCCGTCCCAATTTGCCACTTGAACTAAATCACCGTCACCCTCGAAACATCGCCCGGGGGCCAGCTGCGCATTGAACCGGGCTTCGACTTTGCTGGTGCGTAATGTTAAATCGATACTGCGGAGGAGCTTTTTGACTTCAGGAGCCACCGGGAGAGATGTACAGTGCGCGCAGCCCGTAATGAGCGACACCTCGACGGTCGGGTGAGACGAGTCTGTCCGGTAACGACTGTCACGTGACCGCCCAACTGATTTTTTTCCACTTCAGCCGTGACTGATGGCGGTGCCGCCCCCACACACACACCCACACCCCCGCACAGTGCGGTGCATCTGAACGGGTTCAGTCAGGTACTGCGGATGCACTTAGGAAAAAAAACAACAACCGACCAATGTGTGATACCAAAGCTTTTACTTTTATTCTCCTGGGACAGGCCCTCCATTAATCCCCATCCTGTTTCGAGCCACAGGCACTTACTTCCCAAATAGTGCAAAATGCATTTCCTGCTTTGTTTTTATTTCCTCAACAGTGAAACACACACATGCAAGTTTTACATCCACATTCGCTTAGAACTATCCAATCCCTTCCACAAGCAGCTATTAAGCGGAGAGGGAACCATATAAAGAAAAAGGGGTTACCACTAAAACAGAAGGACCGAGAAGCACGGCGCGAATCTCCGGAGAGTGAACTTATTGCGGCGCCCCAAAGCGGCCCAGTGTTTATAATCAACGCTGGATTAGTTTGCTCATTATTGCTTGAATCTTTTTTTTTTTTTTTTTTAATAATCCCTCTCGCTCGCGAAGCGTCCGCCACCTACTGCGAACGAGCTGCGAACGTCGCTGCCAGACAGCCTCTTACGCGCACGCATCTAATAACCAAATCGTAATCATTCCTTGCGCGGCCGCTCGCGTCCTGATTGCTCCGAGCCGGATCTTGTTATAGATATCAGCGCCTCCCGCGAAACTACAAGTGGGTTGCGCCACGTCCTTGTACTCGCCCAGTAATTGCTTTGGTATTTTTAGTTTGCAAGTGGCGGGGTAATTAAAACAAATGGGAGTTGGGGGGGAGATAGTGGAGAGACAGAGATCTCATGCGGCTTCTTGGTGTGAGCGTGGAGAGGTTTGGTTAGGTCGTACGCTGCCATGTTTTCAATTACACGCCGTCGTGCTAATGAGGGGTTTATTAAAGAGATACTTATGCAAAACGGGACAAGCGAGTCCACATCTCAAGATGAAGGCGAGTGTGTAGGTGATCTTAAGTTTATTTTTTTGTTTTTTAAAAAACTTTTCTGTCTCTGCCGCTCTTGCCTACAGGAGGAAACGTTGTTATAATGGTAAACAAAATAAGAGAAGTCCAAAAAAGAGTTTATTTTATATTCTGTGGATTTATATATTGTAAAAAAAACAACAGTACATCGTGATCATAAAAATACCTCATCTTACCTACATAGTTTGTCTTTTGCAATAAATACACGTTTATTTTACCGTGATCAGTATTAGAAAAATGAATTCATGATTTGATGTCACATTGTTAAAAAGTGTCTCTGTACTCAAGTGCGATCTGCTGTTAAGAGTAACTCCACAACAATTCACATGTCCCTAAAGTCAGCGGTCCTGCTCTCCATGACGGCACCCTGTGGGGAGCGCGCGGCGACCCGTCCCTCAGGTGGTCCACTGTGGCCCCACCGGAACCGTCCGTGCGCCTGTGGCCAACGAATGCGGGCAGAGGGAGCCGCGGCGTGTCAAGACGGCCGCTGGGCCGTACCCAGCAGGTACAGACACAGCAGGTTGAGCGCCACCAGGACCAGCACCAACCCGATGAGAACCTTCTGCACCCACAGGCAGGCGTTCAGCTTCTGCTCCAGCCGTGAGTTGCAGGCCGCCATTCGCACGAGCTGGTGGGGCGGGACACAAAAAAAAAAAACTTCCCGCATCACTCGACTGGTTTATTGGTGTAAAACCCTTGCAATGAGAGTCACATAAACCACAATTTGCGTCTAACGGCGGAGTAAGTGCTACAAGTGGTTCCCACGGTGACTTCCTGTGATGCTGTGAGGCAGTTGGCACAGAGGCTACACAAAAGTGCTGGGTGGGTGCTTAAACGTTTGTTTGTTCGGCGACAGGAACTCCCCCCAGAAAAGCCTCAAACTCACCATTGTGTTTAATTCCTGCTGCCCGCTGGTTCCTGTATCCAGAGGGCTGTCCTTGAGGAGGCTCGCTGCCGGTTTAGCGCTCTCCAGAACGTGACAGCGCAATCTGTGGAGAAACGTTACAGTGTAATGCGTCACAGGGCCGTCAGGGTGTGCAAACTCCTTCACATATTTACTGACATGGTTCAATAGAAAGCAAAAAGCTGTGTACCTGTGTTCCACGATCTTGGTTTTTGGTACTTCCTTCCAGAACTGGGCGAGTTCTTGCGATCCCGCGTTGTCCATCTCGGCCGCCATAACCAAAAATCTGTCTTGCGGAGAGGCCTGAGAACCTGCACGAAACCATTCAGGGCAACACGACGCTGAAATATTCATACAAGCCAATAACAGAGGAGCTGCATTTTAAAAAAAAAAGTGATGCTGGACATGACAGTATTGAAAAGAAACTCCACAGCGTAAAAGCTTAAAAAAAAAAAAAAAGAAAGCGCAACCCTTGACCTGCAGCTGCCATTACAGCGCTCGAAGGCCACAAAATGTTTTTACTCGCACAGTGCTGTCAGCCGTCTGATGGTTTGTTTTAGGGAGACGATTCTTTCATCACTCTTGAAATATGCATGTCAGGCTAAGAAAAGCGGCTGCTGGCAGAGTAACAGACCGGACCGTTTTGATTATTCTGAGGTTCAGCATTTTTGGAAACATCTGCTGTGAGTGGAGTGCAAAGCTGAAACGCAGTACCTCCGTGTAAGGACACCACTATGTCTACTAAAGCTCCTGGTTCGCAGCAGCTGCTGCTGGGCTTCACTCGGTACTTCTCGGGTGCCGTGGTCCGTACCTGTGACACGAGGAACAGATCGTCACGTCGGAGAAGCTGGAACGGCTGCTTAATGAAAGACTTCAACAACTATCCACATGTCAAACCTGCCAATTTTCTGCGGATCAATTCGCGAATAAATCTATCTAATCTCTAAAGTGTCTTTATCATTATCGTTTTAGCAGCGCTCAGGAGTCATCCTGTCAACAGTGTTCGCAAACTGAAGCACACAAGTTGGTGCGCACACACACACGGCTGGAGCTTTCGCACTCACCTTGAAGGCCACTTGATTTTTGGTCACGTTGCTCAAGATAATGAGACATTTCTTCTCCGTCTCCCCAGAACCGAAGCTGAGCTCCTCCGCAGGGCTGGAGGGGAGAGGGAAAATGCACAGTGTAACAACAGCTGGGTGGAAGTCAGAGGCACGGGTCTCCAGTAAAAAAAAACAAACAGTAATTTTGTGCTATAAAATCTCTATTCAGGCACTGCAGGACAGATACAACTATCCGATGCAGACAGGAGTTCCCGCTGGCATCGCGCAACATGCTTTGTTGTTTCTGTTTTACACATTTTGGCTGTGATTTCCTGCTTGCTGTCTGTGTGGTCTTGGGACTTGTTGCATTTCCTGCTACACATCACCTTAACTATGTGCAGTCAGCACATTCTGTTCACTGTTAACACACCCACTATGTCGCTAGCAGCGGTACCGAAGCGTAGGAGCGCACCAGCATATTAAGGGACCTAAGTGACCTTTGCAGATTCATTTGCATGCTGTTAAGTGCGCTGCAGCTGACCGGCTAGCTAATTAGCTATCTAGCCTGCAACCCGGCATCAGCAAGCGCACTCATCCCCGAACGGCCGAATGTTTGTTTGCCGTCTCATTCGTCAAGCCGAAGCACAGGACGAGACGCGCGTCCGCGGCAAGCGAGACAAGACGGGAGGCTTCAGCAGGAAAGCTAATGCGAGTCTGCGGCCACCGCGCGGGGCAGCAGGCTGCGGTCCAGAGTTCGGTCAGTGCGACCGCGAGCCGGCAACGAGGCGCCGATGTTACCGCTTCATGTCGGTATGGGTTGAAATGAACTGACTGGGGGTCTGCAAACAGGTTTTTCTTTCTATATACACAGAGAACTAATGGTAATACATATATTTATGGAGTTGCCCCAGAGGAGAACACAGGTCGTGGTATTTACAGCGCACACACAGTATGTGTGCTGTAGCAGAAAAAAAAAAAAAGCAATTCAGTTTCAGTTGGACTTACGGTCAGGACAGAGCTGGGAACATGCATTAAAGCGGTGAAATCCAGAGCGAAAGCAAACCTGTGACCTAAAAAGCTGGGCTGAGGAGCATCGCCTCGCTCTCCATGACCTTCTTGTTGGTACGAATTTGTTGCTTCTTCTAACCAAGTTGGCGACAGTCAAATTTGGCTATAAATAGTGCATGATTTGATGAATTCAGCCTCAGTGAACACTGAACACTTAGTGCATTGGGGGCTTCAACTTTGCCAAGAAGAAACACAAGGACGGCAAATGGACGGGAACGTCTGCCTTATATGCGTAAAGGTTCTGAGAGATACGGCGTGGCTATGTTTCACGGATGAAAGAGAAACAGATTTTCCTTCTTCGTGTGGCCGTGTGTTCTCTTCTCCAGTGAAACAGCTGTACACTCTGGCATTTGCTGGGGCTCAGAGTGAGTCTTCTGGCTCTGGAAACCTTTGGCACAGCGTAAGATCAAAGCCCCCCAACCCCCTGCTAAAGCCCCCAGCCTCGAATTAAGGCTAACACAGCTCAGAAACGTAATTGCATTTAAGGCTCATTTAAATCTGTTTATCACTATAATTCACAGCCCAGAGCTGTCGAAATCCTCACATCAAAGTCGTCGCTCTGTAAAAACAGAAGTCGGCGGACATTATTTTGGAAAACGCGAGATCCAAATCGTATCGCTGTGCGATGGCTACGCTCCTCTGCGATACACCGAAGTCTCTCTTTTATGACGCTGCTTTTGACGCTCCGGCGAGAGCTCCGTTCCAACACACGGCGCATCCGACGACACGTGCCAGACGTGACGGGTCGAGCGCTCCTTTCTTACAGGTTAATTGATCATTGGAACGGTCTCCCTCCCTGATTACCGCGGCGCTGTAAATAATTAACCGCGCCCGCTCATTTCTGCCCAATAAACAATTGATTAGCGGCAACCTCGATTCCCGCCCACGTGTGGCCGGATCGATCGAGCTGTAAAGGCGCAAACGCATCAATAGCGATTTTAGGCCTCGAGGCCGATACATGAGGACAACGTTTTAGTCTGTATGTAAAATTTGTCTTTTTGCATACAGCTCCTCAATACACACACACTCAACTGCCATGTCGTTTGGGAGACCTGTCTTGCTTTCACGAGAGCCTGTAATGTTCAGTTTTTGCTGCTTGAGCTATGTGCGCGTAACGAACAGCCTACCCACTGTCAATTTATTCAGATTTGGGAACGGTGTCAGTCAGAGTGCAGCCTTGGGGCGTCTCGCACAAAGGGAATCGGCAAGAAAGTCAGCAGCAGAGCTCGGCCCGGCAGATGAGCGCACCATCGGTTCCGCGGCGTTTAAAAAAAAAAAAAAACAGCATCCCCTTGGTGACCAGTCGCCCCGTCTGGCTTCAGACCCTCGTGACTCCCAAACACAAACAAGTTCTAATTGCGGTGCGAAGATGATGAACCCTGCGCACATCCAATTCCAGTTGGATGCGGATGAAGGAAAACAAGATGAAGACTGTTTGGGTCATGTACTGTATGCCACCGTGCTAACAACTGCTAATTCGCTCTAGACCGCTATAGTGCAGCTGAGGGCGACAGGAGTCGCGCAGGTATTGTGGGTGAGATGGCTTCGTCATTAATATACTG
Organism: Psettodes erumei; assembly: GCA_016785225.1. NCBI lineage: Eukaryota > Metazoa > Chordata > Actinopteri > Pleuronectiformes > Psettodidae > Psettodes > Psettodes erumei. The sequence continues at coordinate 520,778 of JAFBJZ010000360.1, forward strand.
TCGTTTTTGAGAGCTTGCTGATTAAAGCGCACAGGCGAGTTTGCCTTCTACATTCTGACCGCAACGCCGCACGTAGGCGACGGCGAGGTGGAGGAGAGGGCATCGTGGTCTACCTAACGTCGAGCAGAGGGCCTTTGAAGGTGGTCAGCGGCTTCCTGGCTCCTTTGGTCCTGGCACTGGTGTCGCCTTTATCGTTGTCCTCTGCCCTCAAACTGTCTTCCAGGAAATTCACCTGAAACAACAAAGACCACTGAATTAAAGAAAGAGACTCAGAGTGCTGATAAAGTTATCACGTGACCCTTATCTGGCTCCCGCTCTGAAAACGAAAACGCCCTGACCCTTCCCCTTCACGCAGAGAAAGCTATCAGTTAATAAGGCCCCTGACAGTCATCTCTTATGATTAATACATGGTTCTTGTGAAATAATAATGAAGCGTTTTGTTATCAAAATAGAATCTTTCTTACATTTTTTTCCCTATATACTAGGAAACACCCAAGATGACTCTTGGCCCGGCTTCCCAGTAATTTCCAATGGCGGTGCAGAAAAACAAGCAGCATGTTCATTTGAAAATGCAGAACCAAAACAACTCACACACTCATGACTACTGATGACAAAAAAAACCCCGAAATAAAACTTAAACAAAAGCAGTTCAAGCAGGACAGAAGTCGTGATACATTGACTTTCACTTCAGCAACAACAATCCATAAACTTTGACCCAAATCATCTTCGGGCGGATCACAAGACCGCGCAGCAGCTGACGGGGACAGAAAATTAGGAAACGATTGCGAAAGCGTTGGGCACTGCGGGCGAAGTCGGAAATTTCCGGGGAAACGCGCGCTTTCACAGAACCGCTGGCACCGCGTGTCGAGCACGTCATGTGAGGGGTGGAGGGAGGAAGGCAGGGCTGCGGGCAAAGGTGAGCGGACTCCGCATGTGATGGCAACATTTATGACTCGGGGTGGGGTGGTGGTGGTGGTGGAGGTGGGTGGTGGTGGTGGGGGGGGGGTTGGGGAGTGCGTCATCCGCTGCAATAAGCAACGAAACCTGTCATCTTTGTTTAACGGCCGACTGTCATGCAACTGCCACAATAAAGACATCAAGAGATAACCAGCTGCTGATGAAATGTCTCTATTTATTCGTCATTTTAAAGAGCAGGGTTAACACAATTAGGTGATGATGATAGTATAAAAAGTTAATAATAATTTAAAAAAACCAAACTTGAATTAAAAGCGAAAAACTTTGAAATATTCAGAGCCGTTTCATACACGTATCACAATTAAAAGTAACGTTTCGTGAAGGATATCACTGGCTCTTGCCGTGTCGGTAACGCTCATGCATGATTCCGTACTAGGTTAACAGCAGAACAAAATAAATGGAAATTTATTGCCAGAAACAAAAATGAATTAAAGACACTTCCATGCACAGAGAAACGGACCACAATTAAAGACATCTAAAATTAGAAGTCTTCGCTATGAAATGGAAAGACAAGAAGATTTTACATCGGCCTCAACGGGACGATGAGGGAAATGATCAGAAATGAGGAGTGTCTATGATTATACAGTACATAATATAAAAAAGGCACAAAACAGGATCGTCTGCATGATTCGCACTCGTCAGAGTCACAGACCTGGTAAGTATAGTGTTAGTAGAAAAGGCACAGACGGTTTTTTTTTTTTTAAAAGTTGCCTCAAAGGCAAGTACATGTGAAGATTTAGTGCTGTTTGTTAATAAAATGGTCTACTGTAATGTAACAGTAGTCAACGCAGCAGTTTTTTACTCTGAGGTACAAATAATATGAAATCTTCTTCATTTTTGATTTCCTCTGAGCAAAGAAAAAAAAAAAACAACAACCGTGAAATGAATGTCTCACTTGGTTCAGTGTTTACATGGTGATGTGCAGAAAGTAGGCTACCCACGGTTTAGCCTAAATCCCTCGATAACAAGGTCGGAATTCTTTGTGGGGTTTTTTTTTTTTTTTTTTTAAAACAGCTCAACACAATTTAAAGGATGAAATGGAAATGTGCGATCCAGGACAGGCCGAGGGATGGCGATGACATCGGTTGACAGTGAAGGAGGTGCACTCACAAAGAAAAAAAAAAAAAATAGAACCACGTGAGTCCACCTGCCTTTCCAGCCTGTAGAAATCTTCCAGACAGAGAGAGTTCCTTGTGTGGGTGTGATCCTACACTGCCTTACCACCTCCAACCCTTGTTTCAAAACAGAGAGAAAGGCAATTAGCTTGACGCCGGAGCCGTCGGGGTTTGGGGGTTTTTTTCGGCACAGCAGTGCTGCCTGGAAACCCGGGAGGGTTCGGTGGGGGAGGCCACGGTGGAGATTCTCTTGTCGTTCAGACGAGATGGATCGGGAGCCGGGCTCGACGTGCCGATGGGACGGTACACGGACGCGGTGCCCCTCGTCACGCCTCGATACGAACGCGTCGGCCCGCTGATACGCTACAGTTTTCTCGAGTTCTTCCACTGACCTCTCGTCGCCCTTCTCCTCTCACCTCCCTTCAAGCGTTTGACCTTGCCTCTCCTCTCGCCGCGTGGCGTTTTAGACGCTCTCGATCCGTTCTCGGTCGGGGTCAGAGCGTTGCAACAGCTTCCGTACGAAACGGGTTTGTGAGGGAAGTTGCTACGCAGGTGGTCTAACCTAGCAGATGACAGGAAGGCGCTGGAGGAGTGAGCTTATAGGGTTAAAGGGGCTTCACGGAGCTTCAAGTTTGCGGTGCTAATTAGCACGCAGCCTTTTGAGCCAGTGGCAGAATGAGAAGTCACACAAATAGCCAATCACATTAATCGCTGTGTAACATGATGCACCATTCGAAGTTGGGAGTTTATAGAAAAAAAACAAACTGCTGAACTTCTATTCTCTCACCTTGGATTCTCCTCTACACCTCCCCCCTGAGACATTTGATCGTGGTCGGGGCACATTCGCGCGCCTACTAAAAATTGCACGGCGCTCGCTGCGTGCGCCGTGTCACTGCGGGGGTGGTTGGGTAACTTCAGTCTCTCTTGCTAACCTGAAAAACACCTCCCTCCCTCCCTCTCTCGCCACAGAGCTGACTCAGAAGACCCGATGCGCGGCCCGGCTCCTCGGGGCGCCGTAGGTCTCGTTACGCCACGGTCATTCGCTTTGGTGTTGCCTCGCTCCGACCAAAAGAATTCACCACAGGGAGACCGAGCTGGTTCTGCGTTTATATAATACAGTACAAGCATTAACGGTCTCGTGCCGCTCAGAGCTGACGACGAACTGATTTGCATATTTCCGCTTTGTTGAATCTAAATCTGCTGTGCATGACCAGTGTGGTGCTTGCTAACAATGGGAGCGCTGTTCGTTCACTTGCTGGGGCTTAGGAGGCTCGGGGCAGCTCAGGGTGACGCGGCGCTTCTGGGTCTCTCCGGCAGGTACGGTTATTGCCCTAGAGGCGTCATGATAATAAAAAAAAAAATTTTTTAAAACCCTCGCATCTCACGTAGGTTCAAACTAAAGCCTGCTGCTCCCCGGCTGCGACAGGAAAACAATCACCAGCTGCGGCAATAAATAACAACAAAGTAAGAGAAGAATAAATAACCACGGTTGAGGAAAAGATGTATCAAAATAATGCAGAAGCACAGCTTTCTGCTGCGTCTTCAACGAGTATTTCCCGACACCGGGCGTACCCTGAGATGCCCCCCCCTTAATACCCTCCGTCTATTTCCATGCCGGCTTTCTTCGCATGCCGCAAGCTGGGAAAGAAGCTAAATAGATTATGAAGCTGTGGGGAATGAGCAGAATCTGTGACATAAGCTGCAGTCCTGCCGCAAGCGGGCGAAAATTCAGCGGCACCAGCGTGTGTGTGTGTGTGTGTGTGTGTGACAGTGGCTGCAGACATATTCAAGCTGAAGCATGTGGGCGCCCCAGCGATGGTGCTCCACTGGTGCTGCCGTGCGGGGGGGGGCAGCTCGAGCAACAGATCATACGAGGATGGCTGAGAGGATGAGAGGAGCAGCGTGCCGGCCGCGCCGCCCGGGCTTTGTCGATAGGATTTAATTGCTGCCATGGACATGAGGAGTCACCTTCACAGAGACAATGAGCGAGGGCTTAACGCCGACCGAATCGGGCCGTTACTCGCCACTTAATTCGCGGCCGTCTCCGCAGAGCGGCCTGATTACATGCTGTAATCTCTGGCTCGACTTAAAGAAAGCGAGCGAGAGAAGAAACAAGGGGTGGGTCTCTGACCATGTGACAACTCATTTGACTGGGAGCAGAGTGTCACAGCTGTGAGAGCTGGACCGCCGGAAACAGCCTCAGCTCAGGTACACGTGCGAGAGCGGCTCCACCGACAACAGAAACACAGTTCACGCCAACCAGATTCGTTCCGACGTCAGCGTTTCATCGCATTTACCGACCTTCTACTGTGTCCTGCCAACGTGGAGACTGACTCAAAACCACAAGGAGCAGCCCTGCCTTAAGTTGCAGCCAAATTAAATGCCGTACACAGGTCGCTTTTTTCTTTAAATTAAAGTTTTGTTTTGTTTTTTGTTCCCCAGCACAGCTAATTTCCCGAAAAGGACTGATGATAACTCAAATACAAACTTGAGAGAAACATGTACCTTTTTGGGCTTTACCGCAACCTCAGAGCTGAAGCTGGACTCGAGGGCGTCCTTGCTCTCCACTTCACCCTCTTTGCTCTCCGTCTCGTCCTCGCTTACAATGGGCCCGTTATCGCAGATGGGCGTTTGGAAGTCGTCATCGGGTAGAGGCGGGTAACTATACTTGAAGGGGTCCTGGATTGGAGACAGATGGGTTGCATCACCACAAACGCGTTTAAACTCTCTGTGATGAGAGCCAAACTGTGTCTCTTTAATAAGTACAGTGCCATAACATCCACATAAATGAATGTATGGGTTATACAAGGGAGAAGTTTATCATCGAAACAGCAAAGTTAAAGTTACTTCTGCTGTAGACAGGAGAGGTGCGACCCTTCTACTAACTGAAGCATCTTTCCTGACTGTCCACACAGACAATAATTAATGCATGAAGCGAGGCTATTTTTCGAAATTCTGAATTTTAGAAATAAAGAAAGTCACGAAAAACCTACCGTTCCACCCATGTGAGGTGGGAGGTACTCGGGGCCTATGAATGTCTGGACCTCGGTTCGGGACGCAAACTTTAGTTTGCTGATCGCCTCGGGGCCCAACCACGACTTCACAATCTTCCACGCCGCTGAAATGACACGGGATTCACGGCCGATATGTCAGAATCAGATCAGTGCATGGATAAGGTCATCGACAAAACAGAGGAGAGGGCAGGCTGGGCCTCACCGTTCATGATCCAGGGCATATCCACAATGATCATTTTGGCTGAAATGGACAGGCAAGACAAAGTTTATATGATCGCTATCAATGAGTGGATGTACTTCCATCTGAATAAACACCGACTCGGCTGTTAGAACAGTTTATGGTACTTACATAAAAACTTTGGATAATAAACTTTGAAGCAATTAATAATGTACTTCACAAACTCCATGTCCTGAAAAACAAAGCGGGAGACACACGATGATTTCCAAATTTAAAACCTCAACTGTAACGTCTCTTCATTTTTAATCGCTTCTACATTTTGATCGACTGCTCCTCCTACATCTGACAACTTTAATCACTGCGGAGACGCAGTCTTCCTGAAATCCATTTCAAAACAAAAAAGAAGAAAGACGGGTCACAGTAAATGACATAGACTTAAATGCGTCTCCCCCGCATAAATAACAAAGGGCTTCTGATCCAAACAGATAATTACATCTCCTTTCTAAACAGCACCAGAAAATCTAATCATGGCTCAGAGATAAGATTCGTTTTATAAATCACATCGAGGAGTCGCGCATCAAGGTGAAGGGTTCTACCGTGCTTTAAATCATTTTTAGGTGAATATGATAAATGATAAACATCTCGCGGTTATATGTTAATTACAATCATCAGACCAACAACCAATATGTCAATAGATACAGCCCTTACACCCTGCCTGGGCTCAATAATTGACTCGGAGCCTCATTGCTATGCAGGAGCCTCGCTCGGAGCCATAATGAGATCATACCAGGCGCTCGGGCTCCAGCTCCTACTGTGGTTCAGCAAGCCTCAATAGGCTACTTTCCAAATTGATCTCCTAATCTAGTCATTTCGTATTTGGGTTATGGAGCCGTTCGGCCGTCCCGCCTTGCTTGTGTTGGTTTATTTGTATTTTAATTGAGCCATTTCTCCAGAAGAGAGCCTGGCCAGTGAAACGCACTCGCAAAGGCGGAACGCTCCACCGAGGCGCTAACGCCTGCGACGCAGCGAGTCCGCGGATTAGGCGGCCCCCTCGAATTGACCAACGGGATTTAAAGGTTACTTTAATCTCCAAAGTGTAAAACCATTGAAGAGCATCAGTCCCTGCAAGAGCGCAGCTCAGACAGCAGAGAAGTATGAGGGCACTCAGCAAAGATTCTTTTTTTTTTTTTTTTTGGTTAAATAAGAGTGAAGCGTGTTTAATGGGAAGGAAATTAAATGTTTGTTTTCAAGAGCTGGATATTAAAGCTAAGAAAAGATGATAAACTTCCATTTTTTATGTACAGATAGAATTACAAAACACATTTTCTTAAACACGACCATCACGAACTTACTATATTGCTGAGGCCAGACTCAGCCATGTCAAACACAACAGTAAGCGGCATCCCGGGCTCCTTCTTGGCATACCGCTCCAGCCAGAAGGCGACGTACTTCTTCTTGTCCAAAATTGTTTTTGTATCCTTGATGTGCAGCTTCACTTTGAACCAGACTAAACACAGGAAACAATGTTAGATAGTTTTACAATCACGGTGCGAGTAGATTTGGTAACGTACACACATTTAACGGCTCAGATATCATATCACAGTTATGATCAACAGAAATGATTATGTTCCCAGCCCATATCAGTGCGGTTGTGGTTGGTGCGTGTGATAAGACGTGTACATACAAAGCTTGTTGCCCTCTTTGTCGTAGCCATGGAGGTAGACGGCACCAGTCTCGAACATCCATCTGGGAATCGTGCTCTCAGTGAGATCTGAAATACACAGGCGGACGCGTTACGCTGTTAACCGGTGTTTGTTCTCGTTTTAGAATCAGAACTACGCATCGCTCGTGGGCACCGTAGGCAGAGGCTATTTGTAAGACGCCCTAGACTATCTGAGTCCTTCTCTCTATTTGGAGGCACGGAATATATCTAACACGAGAGCATTTTATTCAGATGTCCTTCATATGAGCAAATTGCAGCAATTTAAACTGTCTATTTGCTCCAGGACTGAACAGCGGCGTTTTCTTGCTTTTCAGAGGAAGTCAGCCACTTAACATAATTTGTATAAAACTTAACCAGTCAGTAACACAGTGTCCTAAAGTGGGTCCTTCTGAAACAGCTTGAGTTAGCAGACAACAGCACTTGTCATCAGCCCTTTTCAAAAAAACTGAAATAACATACTAACAAAACACACGGCCCCCGGTGCCTTTAGAACACAAACGACTGGAATAAATCTAATTCCCCAAAAACAACTGGTCGGCAAATTGAATTCGCCGCATTTAAAATGCCTCACAATGCAGAAACAGCGGGGATTGTTCTTCTGTCCTCAGGAGTAGCCTATGCAAGGAGATATGGGTGTTTACCACACAATGACACTCTGTCTGGATTCATCCCAGGGCCGCACAAAGACAACCAGTGATATGTGCTGCACGCTCGCAAATATCTAAATATGGCAATGTCAACATTTCCAAAGTTAGGTAGGGTGGATATTGAACTCTTTGGTACAGACTGGCTTGTGCCTGTGGGACTGAGGGTTGTTAGTAGAGATGCAGTCAGATCCAAGGGCTTGTTTGTTTGTTTGTTGTTGTTTTTTTCTCATTTCACTCTATTTCTGACATCTTGTGAAGCGCGATCTCTTATGCCTGCGGTTTAAAAACTGTTGAGCGTGACTTCTTACCGTTCAGACCATATTCTTTCCTCCACTGGAGACTGTCGTCGATCATTTTCAAGGCATCGTCGACGACGTAAAGTCTCCACGTCAGGTAGCCCTCGACCAGCGCGTCGTCCGCGTAAAGCCTTTCCACATCTCTGGAGTCATATTTGTCCGTCGTGTCTGCGGGACAGAGATGCGCGATCGAGAAAGGACGGGTCGCGTGACGTTCAAATTAAGAGGGGGGGGGGTCAGCACAAAGTTCCCCCTTTTAGCGACACTGTCCGCCCCGCTTAAAAACGTCCTAACCGGACCGCATCATGGTGTAACCACCTGGAGGCCATAACGCTATAGGGTGTAATTAGTCTCTGTAAGTATTACATGTGATAATGCAGCGCTAATGTTAGCTAGTTATCTGCTGGGGCTTAACTGGGCTCCGGGCATTCAGGTCAACCGGACGTTAGTCAGCAGGTAGCGCACAGTTAGTGCTGTTCAATATTTGGATTTATGCAAATGACAGTAACCAACAAGTGGCCGATCGAGGAGCAGGATGACGTCTGCCCACGCACAGTAACTCGCGTTACCTTGGAGGAACTCATTCTTGAACCTCTGTCTCGTCTCCTCAATCTTCTTTTCGAGGTCCTGTCAAAACAAAGAGTTGCTTGAAGGTTAAACGCGTCTTTACTTCAAACCGAAGCATTTGCACGACAGCCGAGGAAACGCGCGTCCTCGCGGTCTTTGACGTTACCTGCGCCCCTTCGTGCTGGTCAACTTCAGCCATATTCAGCTGTCCCCGGCTCTCAAGTAGTTCCTTGTTGGCGCTAGCTAGTCAGCTCACTGACGTTTCGATGAATCAGTGCGAAGTGGGAAACTGACGCCCGCTGGTCGCCATTTTGGTTCCGGCCGTGGCCACGCCTCTCCGCTGCGCCGTCTCTCGGTCTTTCCCGAGAGAGTGGATGGACTGTTGGGTGGTGCTCGACATCACGGGGCGCTCCAAGGGTCTATCTAATCATTAACGAGCTTTATTCGTTCAAATGCACGGCCCTCGAGTTCCAGCATGTGGTTTTAATGCCCTCAACTCACTTTTGTTTACTAACTCTTACCCACAATGCACTTGACAGGAAGTGTTTGATTTCGGTTGGCGCGCTGCTGAGAGCACGCAAACAGTGGGTGCCAAAGGTGGAGTACGGCGAAATTTCTAACTCGCGAGCAAATTTTGCGGCGAATGTGCGTGAAGAGCGGACGCACCATGTAGGTACCCGACATTTCTCTGTTGCATAATGGAGAGTTCGCTCTCAGAGGAGCCGTCTCGAAAGGCCTACCGGCTTTCCTCCTGTGGAAAGCTACTCTCGTTCAGCTACAAACGAGGTTCGGGCACAAGTGACGGCGGAAGAGGGGAGTTAGCGTTCAGCAGCCTGTCGTTTGACCCGGGACGCAACGCGTTCCGGGAGGCGGCGGCGGCGGCGGGGGCGGCTGTCATCGGCAGCAAAACATCAGCCCACGTGGAGATCGTGAAATGCAAACGCGCCGCGGACGCGCGGCGGAGAGTGGCCGCTCCGTGCGTTTTGGTGGCCCGGAGGAGCGAGAAAGGCGAGGGCTTCCGGTACAGTCTGCTCACGCTGAGCGGCGCGAGCCGGCTGCAGCCCCGCGTTGAGTTTAAACTCTCGTATCGAATCAGGGAAACCGTGTCCATCCTCCAGGGCCCCACGGTGCTGTGGAGCCACGCCGGCCGCGTCTTCTACACATCCGCGCGGGCGGGAGAGGTGAGGCAGATACCCCTGCAGGTGTCCCACAGCGTTGCCGCAGAACTGCCCCTTCACAAGACGCAGGTGTTTGTCCTCGGGCTGCAGAACGAGCACAGCGGGCCCACGAGCCAGACCCTGGGCTATTTCGTGGAGAGCGGACGCGCGTTCGACGGCGCTGCGATTTTACCTCACGCCTACGCCGGCGTCGCACGGTGCATCCTTGTGCTCTCAGCTGACGACGCGGGCGGAGCGCTGAGGTCCGCCGTGCTCGCAGCGACCTCGACCCGCCAGCTGGTTTATTTCGAGAACGGGACCGTGAAGAACACATGCCCGCTCCCCTTCGAGCAACCCGAAGACATTCAGGTGGTCAACACCGGGAGGAATGGCTGCCTGGTTCTCGTATCTTTTCACCAGGGGCATGTTTGCGCAGTATGGAAGGAAACGTTCCAGGTATGTAAATGCGGGGTTTCGGTATTTCTGGACCGTTTTTTTTTCCTCATTCATGATTTTTTTTTTGAGTCTACCTTGCTGAACTTTCTGCCCCAGACGGCCTCCTGCTGGTCAGGTGTCGACTCCACCCACGTGGATGACTTCCTGGGATGTGGAACGGACCAGATGCTATTGGTTTTCAAGGATGACGACACAACAGGGCAGCCGCTTCAAAATTTCCTCATCACCGACCTCTGTGGTATTTCATATTCTGTAAGGCATATATATATATTTTTTAAAATTTATTTCATTTGAATTCTCATGAACTAGAGTATGCTGCTTCATCGCGTACTGTAAGCGAACAGAGACCCGCTTGACTTATGAAAAATACATGTTTCCAGCGTGGACAGGACACCGGAGCAGCAGAGCGACTTCCTCCTCCTCCTCCTCCTCCGCCAGAGAACCATCGTCTCACTCTTCAAGCCTTAGAATCCAGACTACAGGTGAACATCCACAAACTGTTACTGCAGTGGCAGCACTAGTGTTCACGTCCCCATGAGAATATTCATCTTATAATGCGTAACTGTATCCTGATGACAGAGTCAGGTTGTGTTGTTTTATCTGATTCTGCAAATTATGCGTCAGCGATTCAAAAGCAAAAACTAACACAAAATTCAGTTTATTTTCCTTGTGTGCAAAGAGTTTTGACTGATAACACATAACAGTAATAATAGTAATACACACTGTCCGTCAAATCTGTCACTTAGAGCGGGCTGAACGTGCTTCAGGAGCTTCGGAGAGACGCGAGAGTGAAGGAGAGAGTTGTGCAGCGGTCGGTCCGAGCCGTCACTGACGCGGCCTCGGAAAAACAACCTATTCTCACGCAGCCTGAGCAGGTACTGTTCATATAGATGTCAAATATCTTTATTTGAATTAAGGAAACGCAACCTTTTTTTTCCCTCAAAGCAGCGAGGAATATTCCCGTTAACCCCACCCTCCTCCCCCTCCCCCTGGTTCGGACCTGCTCCAGCACTTGTCTGTCATTTTGATTTGTTTGCGCGTTTGAGACGGCACGTCACGCGAGGCCGAAGCGGAGCAGGTGACGCCGCCGCAGGCGCTGAGGAGGCGAGACCGAATGCGGCCCATGAAAAGCAAACGCCGCAAACGTTTCCTCTGGGTTCCGCTCGGCGGCTCGTCGTGCCATTTCATTATTTAAATGCTTTTGTCACTGCCTCGGCGTGGTCGTCTTAACCGGCGGCCTCGCCGGTATCGCAAACGGAGTGTGAAAAGCAAAATTCTAACGCTCGGGATGATTGCACCGCACTTTCAGAGAAAGCGTCTCACGTAGCGTTTTAAAAGTCCACCACATTTGTACCTAATGGGCCGTTGTTCCAATTGAAATGTCTGACAGAAGCCGCTATTGCTGTCAGTGCCGTCACACACTTGTCACTGCTGATTATAGTCTTGGCACTTTCTGTCCAGGAAGGCCTTGTCACTCTGTGGGACTCTGATGATGAGTCAAAGGATGGGGGCCTGGATGACAAGACACAAGACATGCCAGCAGTGTCTTCAAGACCTCAAGTTGACAAGCTGTGGCATCGCGTTGCAGAGGACCGAATGATTGTGGGAGTGATACTGATGACTGACGGCTCTGGGTAAACGTGGCTCGCTTTTTAATTGAAATGAAACTGAAATCAGTTTTTCTGCGCGGAGATAAAATATGTGAGCCGGTGCCTCGGCCCTCCAAAACGTGGCCCAGGGATCTTGACATCATCTAAACACTTAGCAGCGATTCCCCCTAAACGCCCGTTGGCTCGACTGCTCATCGGGCACGGGGAGTTTGTCCGATCGAGCGGATCGATCCGCGTACGACGAGGATCCGGGCGCCGTGAACGGGGCGCTCCGCGTACAGTACCCGTCGAGTGAGACGTACTGCTGAGCAGCTGTCAGGCCGCATCATTGCCGCCTGATTAGATTTGTCAGAACCGCGACGTCGTGGTGCAGCATCACGATGAGTAAATCTCATCCGAGAGTTTGTGTTTTTTGCATTTTGCAGTCACTGCAAAGGACTTGTGAAACAACCCTGTCGACAAATAGCGCTAATGAATTTTCTGGGTTGTTTTTTGTTTTTTTTTTCTTCTTTGAGTGCCCCCAAACTTTTTTTTTTTCCACAAGCCAGATGCACGGTGGCTACTAGGTGGTCACCATGGCAACAAGTTTTTAATAACTCTCTGAGCTCTTTTTTTTGTGGGAACGAGAAGATGGCAGATTCCTCCGTTCCTCCTGTTCCTTTTTTTTTTTTTTTTTAATTTGAGAACATGTGGAAGAAAACCACTTCTGGCACGATTGCCTCAAGAGCTTATGTGCTGCTGTTTTGATCGGTGCACTTTTCACAGCCGGTGTCATTTCACCACCTGGAGATATCGATGGCGTTGTTAATCAGTTTTACAAACAGGCGCACGTTCATTCACACCCGCAGTCTGTAGTTTTGGGGTTTTAAAAAAAAAAAAAAAAAAATCTGATTTCCAGTCTGATTATTACCCACTGTCTGTGTGATATCTGATTGTTAGTGATGTGTTATTTTTGTTCCAGACCACTGGCCAGTGTGAGCTTATCCATCCTGACAGAGACGGGCCAGAGCTCAATGCCCGCAGTCATCCAGACCCAGAGCCAAGTGTTGTGGCTCCCCACACCCTGCCCCTCACCATCATCATCCTCCTCCTCTGCCTCCACGTTCCCAGAGCCCGCAGCCAAAAGAAGCAAGCAGCACAACGCCAGCACATCCGCTGATCTCAACACATGCCGACTGGCTGTGACTGCCGTGACCAGGCTGACTCCTCTGTTGAACTCTGGCTGTGTCAAGTGCCGCGTCATGCTCCATTACGTCCGGAGACAGGACGCTTTTTCCCTCGTGAGCAACCCGGCTTCGGTTGTCCTGCATTGTGGTGATGTTGCTCTCGACATCCACAGTAATAACCAAACCCAGCTGCTGAAAAACCCCGAACTCGAAACAGGTAAAATCACTGTCAGTGCCCAGGACTTGAGATTTTAACTTTGACACGAGTGGATGTCGATTATTGTCTCCTTTTTGTGCCCAGATGAGGCTCGAGAAGACTTTCTGAGTTTGTTGGCCGTGCTGGATCGCTGGGCCTTCCACATAGACTCTCCTGATCACAGTTTAGGTGATATAGATGGCTGGATTCAGAAAAGAACGGGCTGTAAGAGGATAGAAGTGAGCCCTGGGCATCTGCTATTAAATTCTTCGGGACCATCTGCGCTCATGCTGCTGCACTGGCATCAGATAACCCCTTTCCAGGGGGAACTGACTGTCCACTCCAGGTAAATCATTTTCATTTACAGATACCACTGAGATGGCTGTATTGCTGACCCCAGAGCTGTAGGAGTTGATGGTTTTGATAGTACTGAGAATCTGTTTTTTTTTAATCTTCAAGTAAAAGGTGCCTTTTGGAATTTTCTTGCAAACAACGTTTAGCGTGACTTACCAAAATTCATTGCATGTTGCAGTACCTCCTCCCCCCACCTTTGCTGGCTCATTGCTGTGTTTGTCGGTCCCCCTAAAAGCGGAATATTGCGAAACCATTTGCATAGTGCGATTTACATCATACAGTTGCATACAGGTCCTTGTGCACATGCATGAGGACAAACCAAACAGGGACTTGCTCAGGGAAAAAAAAAGTTTGTCCCGTCGTCAAAAACTCCACATCGTCCTTTGGCTTGCATTAATTTTGAAAACTTACAAGCAGCAATTTTTTGAGAGAGCCCCCCAAAAAAAAAAAAATCCTCTTCATTCATGAACTTTAATACTACTCTATTGGCTCAGGCGTCTTGAATAATTCAGTTTTATTCAATTTAGGTAAGGAAGCTATTTCTGCGAGTGGAGGTGGACACCATTTATATTAATGGATTGAAAGTTGACAGGTCTTTGACGGTGACTGGGATGCATGTCAGTGAGATATTCCACTGAATTTCAAAGTGATTCGGATGCCCTGGCCAGGCAAGCGCTTAAAATTACGAATCCTGCAAATAAACTCTCAACAGGTCGCCGGCCGTGGAATTACATACAGGCGCGGAGAGACTTCAGCGTTGTTTTTCATCTAACGGCTGATTTACCTAATAACACGCACCTCCTGGCTCTGTTGTGCCTTTTGCAGCCAGATACAGATGCTCCGGCTCCTGGACTCACTCTTGGCTTATCTCCCGCTGTCCTGCTCCGTCCAGCCCGTCCAAGGTGCACGAGGACAGGACGCAGCTCAAATATTGTCTTTGGCGCTGGAAAAAGAGGCGGCGTCACTCAGGGACTGCGTGTCGTTGCTTCTTTGCGCGAGAGAGGAGGGAGAGGGGAGGAGCAGCCCTGGACACGACGTGACCCCCGAGCCCGGCTCTTCAGAGGGGCTGCGGAGGTGTAGGGAGGCGTGGCGGCGGGACGTGGAGAGGAGCAGGAAGAGGTTGAGCCCCCTGGTGGATGTAGAGCGGTATCGTAACGCCACTCGCAGCGTGTCCCGAGTCCAACTCCACGTGGACATGGCCGCTCTCTTACAAATACAGAGCGGCTTGCTCCGCTAACGCGCAGAAAAGCTCTTCCCTCTCCTCGTCAAGCAGTTAGCATTAATTATGGGCAGGGAAGGAGACAAGTCTTTAATAGAGCATCGCGCCACGCCATGACTCACCGTGTGCGCTTCAGCTCCGCCCCCTTGCCGGTCTGTTTCCGCACAGAACTGAGCGGCGTGCGTCTGCTCCCCCGGGGGTTCGTATCTTTCGAGTGCCTGCCGTTGCATGAGAGCGCCGGGCTATTTCCATCGGATCGCCTCCTGGGCTTCACAGCCTTAATCTGATCCCGATGCGATAGCGCGTCTCCGCGCGGCCTCTTCTCCCCGCTCATTTCCCTTTAGACCCGCGGGGCGTTCAAAGACGCTCTCCTACGTCTGTTTGCCGCCGCCGCTGCGGACACGGAGGCCACTTTCGTTCGTTGAGAGAGAGATTAAAGACAACAGAGGACTGCGGAGCACGGGGTCGGGCGTTCGCTCGCTCGCTGTAGTCGACTGAAAGCTTTTAGTGGCATTCCCTCTCACGGTTCAGTTGTTTTCCTGTGAAACGACGTAAAGGAAGCGGTTCCCGCGTGCAGGTTTTTTTTTTCCCTGTGATGCTGCACAAGCGGTCGGTGCTGTTAAGTAAAAGGCCATTTCTCCAAGTAAATATCCAAGCCTACTAAAGGCCCGGCCTTTGCCGGATACATGAGGTCTGTGGCAGCTCGACCTGCAGTGCTTGCTTAAATGGATGAGTTGGGTTTTTTTTCTCAGTCCTAGAGGGAACTGGAAAACAAAGATGCGCGGTGTGTTTGCTTCCGGGAGCCGCTTCCGCGCGTTCGTAGCGCTCGCTCGCTCAGAAGACAGATCCGCTCCCCCTTCCTTTACCCTCCTTTATTACACAGCATCCACCGCCTGAACATAGCTGTAACACATTTACTTCATATGTCCCTATTTTCTTGAGCTACTCTTTTATTGCCGATGCCGCTGTGAGGCGATGAAACGCCGTATACAGTAACGCATCGTCAGTACGTACAGACAACTCGACTCCAGCCGCTGTGCGAGCTGTTCGCGCGCATCAACACTTTTTTTTTTCTTCCTTTACACCTCCACATACTAGATAACAGGCAACTCCATCCCGCCGCCCCCCCCCCAACCCCAGCCACACACCTCTCTCAGTGCTGGTGTCGAGGACGAATCGTGAATCCCGTACAGTAAATATCACCGGTGAATGGCCCGGGGGGGCGGGGGCATGGTAGATCACACGTGAAAAGGAAAATTCATCTGTATCGGTGTCCCCTTCCAGCCCCGACTGCCACCCAGTGTAAAATATATGTTTTGTCATCCCATTATTGCCTGTTAAGTCCTATTAACTCTGAGCGGTGGAAGGAAGGAAGGAGGCTGCGAAGGTTCCTACCCTCCGCCCAAGGCCCCCACCTGAATGCCGAGCGGAGACGTGGTAGATGAGTAACGCGGCCGCCGCTGCGTACCTGTCTCAGACACCGAGAGTCTTAGAGCACGCCATCTCACCTCATCCGGCTCATGGGCGGATTGCTGCATCTTTCGACACCTTTTGTGGATGTCAGCGCC
Source organism: Psettodes erumei (assembly GCA_016785225.1). NCBI lineage: Eukaryota > Metazoa > Chordata > Actinopteri > Pleuronectiformes > Psettodidae > Psettodes > Psettodes erumei. Next base: position 537,019 of record JAFBJZ010000360.1, read on the forward strand.
GACTGTCACTTTGATACGGAAGCCTATCTCTCCTAGGGAAAGAACAAAACAAAACAAAAAAAAAGTTGCGATGGGGAAAGAAAAAAAACCCAGCTCATGGTAAGTGAATAGTAAATAAAAATGATGACATGAAAAATAAAAATTTGAAATCAGTATATCACTTTTTTTTACTATCGCAGAAAACGACTCACTGGCGTTCGAGTATTTCCTAATTTTAATTGCTTTTTTATGAAGTGACAAAGGCAAAAAGTTGACTTTCCATTTCCATTAGTGTTTTTGAGGACAACTTTTCATCTCTTTTTGTCTTTTTCCCCACTGGAAATGACTGTCATACTGTTTTATTTAACAATAATAAAATATTTTTATATTATAATTTAAAAGTTTCAGTTGGAGCATTTTATGCCTTGCAGAACCCAATGATACTTGATATACAGGACTATACTCGGATCATTAGAGTGATAAGTAAACATTGCATTGCATCAAAAAGTATTAAGTGAAATTTATCTGTGATCTCAATTTGTGTTTTTATTTTTAACTGGGGGGTTGACCCTTTTTGTTTCCACCTGAATCCCAGCTTGGGCGGTTTTATAGAATCAAGTTGAGTCATCAATAATAATGAATGTCATCGTTAAGCCATGCTGCTATTGATGAGGGCACTGGTCTGGTCTTTGCCTCCAGTTGACCTGTTATTGATCGGGGTCAGGGGGTTTCCTCTCCCCTGGACTCTGGAAGTCAGGCGGGTCAACCAAACAGAGTTGGAGGACGCTGATTATATCTATGGGCTTAATGTTCGGTGCACAGCCCACGCACGGGACAACAGCGAGCGTTACCCTGTGTGACCCCAACATGTAAGTGAAATGTTACCATATTTAAATTATTGATACAAGCGTTTCATGAGGTTGCACCTTTTTGCTTATCATTTTTGGACATGTCGAGCTTTCTTGATGTGCCCCTACTAATTCCCACCTGTATTTAACCATGGGGACTCTGAGGATGCAGGCCGTTGAGCTCGGTTCAGTCCAACAAGGCCCGCTCACTTTGTTTCCTGCAACCACAATCCTGTGGCTCTCCTCCTCAGACAGTCGCTCAGTTGTCATGGAGATTGGTTTCAGTTAACTCTCCGTCCTAAAACGGCCTCTGAAGTTTCATTAACTCGCGTCTCGGAGAGAATTCGTGGACGCTTGGATCTCGCGAGGCTACCTTAAGCCGTAAGAAGAGGAGCGGAGATCGATACCACCGGCGGCCCGCCGACGATCGCACGCGCAACCGAGCGCGCGTCCGTGGCTGGAGCGTGTGCGTGTGCACTCGCGGTGCCGTGAAGGCAAAATCGTCTGAATATACCTCGCGTTAAAAAAAAAAATCATCAATAATCCTTATTCCTTCGATGCAGTCGTAGTGATGCTCAGGCAGAAGAGACACTTGGTGCAAAAACACGCGCCAGTGTTTCTTAACGTCATTAATGTCCCGCTTTTCAAGTCGCACTAGCTCCATCAATTGCTGTGCAGTTGCTACGGCAACCCCCCCCCTCCTTTTTTTGCCTCTCTCAGACCTCTCAAAGCAGCCTTCCTAAAACCTTAATGAATCAATTGTTTTCCTCTTAAACACCATCATAAGCAGCAAATAATGTTCCTGCCTTAAGTCGTCATTTTGCATTTGATTGCACGTGGCTTCCTTGCATACTGAAACAGTAATAATCATGCATTGTGATGTAAAGCTATGCTGGTGAAATGGATGGTATTTCCAAGTGAGGATTAGCATTATTGATTAGTTTATAATCCCCGTGTTTTGAGCATTAAAAAAAAAGATATTGGATTATTCATGCAGCCTTCTTCAATAAGCCTACCACGTGCTCTGTATTAATCTTTAAAACAAACAAAGGCTGATGGATTCTGGCATTGCCCACGTTATGGTAATGAAGAGCGTATTTGGTGGGATAATGTCGTTACGGGATGTCCATCTGCGTACGTGGTCGCTCCTCGTCTCTTTAAGGATGATATGTTCCTGTTCCGTCTGAGCTCGCATGTAATAACGACAGGCGGGGACAGTTTAAGAAGAATCTTTATTAACCTGCGTATGTAACCGTTACAATTGTCCTTTCACGCATGTGACCAGCAGGCCAATATTTTCCATTCAACTGGCTGGCGAGCGCCAACTGATGGAAACCCCTGCGCTACAGTGTGAAGTCCATTATCATGCATTAATGGGAACCCACTGTCAGATCATATCTGTGTCACCCCAGGCCACCCAGTGATCCATGGCATGTGTCATCACCCTGACTTATGGGCTCAGTAAGGAGCAGAGACTCTGTTCTGCGACCGGGCACAAAAAAAAGCATTTTGTGCCTTCCTGGGTCGGTTCTCTTTTTCTTGAAAGGCATCTGTCTGTCCATTTTGTTTATGAGCGGAAAGCAACACAAGGCGTAATCTTATCAACTAATGCATGGAGATAAAACACAAAGCCAAGTCCTCTAATGTACATGTGGCAGGAGAGGTGGAAATACAGTAGATATGGTGCACAGTCAATTTTATTGATGTACAGGCAAATAAATAACCGTTTTTCAAGAATAGCATTCAAAGAAAGGAGTTCTTCACCACAGTATATCAGGAGTGCACGGACCAGGAGCGTCTCCGTACTATGAATGTTATGCAGATCTGTCCTTCACTGTTGAATCCATCCTTCGGCAAACTTACGTCACCGTCCAGCAACACACATGTGAAGGGAAAACAGTCCACAGCAGAGGTTGAAGACGAATACGCAAAGTGTTTTTTTGTCTTTATAATCGTACCCTTTCCTCCATTACAATAAATATTTCATCTAGACTAAATCTACAAAAACAAAGGCTCAAACTATAAAACCATAGCTAATATACCTGGAGTAGTTATCCGGAGTATAAATAAATTCATGTGGACATGAGCATATGACAACACTGAGTAATGCAGTGCGTGTTCACAGTTTGTAGGCTTACATATACACTTGCTCAAAAATTTGCCATAACACTTTATGAACCTATAGCCTGTGAAATATATGACAGTCAATTTAATAGATCACGTTCGAATGAAACAGAAAATGGACATGGATATTTGTCCATGGACGTGGTTTATAATACACTTACAGGAAAAAAAAAGGGAAACAACAAGAAGTACCTTTGGATGCCTGGCCACAGGTAGAAAAGCTCAAACGGTGCGCTCGGCTCGGACAAGCCACTACACCAGAGGAGATGCTTGAAAAAATAGAGAAGTACGGTAGTTCATCTCCCCGAATCATTTTGATATCTAAGGCCTCGGGTATTTCGTAAAAATGCAGTATCCGATTCCCAATTCCAGATTTTCGTTTTGTTCACGCTCGTGCCTGAGACGTCTGCTGCCGCTGCCTAATGTTTGGAAGATGCACGGTGCTTCCTGCCCGTATATATATTTTAAACGTTTGCTGCTACAAACACAAGAGGACTTGTCGTGACAATAGTACACTATAAAACAGTCGTAAACGTTCCTTGATAGAAAGACCCATTTTTGTCACTCACAAAAAATCTTTGAGGGTCTGATAAAGCCCCCCCCCCCTTACAGTTACAAACCCATGGAATGTTTCTTTGTTCCTTGTTTGTACAGATGCCAAGGCAGAACTGATTCCAAAAAAATTTGGTCCGTCTTTTCCAGCAAGTTGCCAAAGATCCCCCCCAGATTCTTTAGGAAATATTATGCAGCAGTACAACAACAAACAAAAAAAAAAGCGTGTCTCAAAAGCTCTTCATGTTATCAGAACATGAGCATTACTGTATGATGCATGAACATTATACATTATCCCTGAAAATAACAACGCCATCGTCAACACGGTACCTCTCAATGCACAGTCTCCCCATCTCTCCTCGCTGTGCTTTCTGAGCATTTCTCAATCTGAGAAATGGAAATTAAATGTCATTTGTCCGGGCTAAAAGTCTTTTACTTTTTGTGGATGTCCTCATGCCTGATGATCTTGTAGGTGACCCAGTAGAAGACGTTGAAGATGAGGAAGGCCAGAGGAAAGGCGGCCCTGGAGATCGTGTCTATCCTCTTGGCTCTGTCCACAAACTTCTTCCTCATGGTGTCTATGTCTTTTTGGACGGACGGTTGAGGGTTAGGAGCCGCAGCGGCGTTCTTAACAGCTGAGCCATCCTTCGTTGGCAGACACTGACTCATGTTGTAGCCAGCAAAATTAAAGCGGCCCTCGCGCATGTCTTCGTCCTGGAAAAAAAAAGAAACAAAGAAAAGAAAAGAAAATCTCACATTTCATACTTTACTTCTTAATGCTGCACTTGCATGGCGCTTTTCCTTCTCTGGACAAAGTGCGAATCTGCTTCTCATTCACCGACAAACGCAGTGTCTTGGTCAAGGACAGTTCAGCACATGGACAGGAGGAGCCAGGGATCAGGCTGGCAGGCCTGCGTGTAACAGCTAACCCCCCTCTACTTCCTGAGTCACAGCCAACCAGTGGCCACAGCATCCAGAGGCAGTCCATCCAGTAATTGACAAGATATTTCACTGTCTGGACCGGAGCGGCACAGCCATTCAACGGCATCGCTTGAGCCACACCTCTGTTGTGGTTTATAAAGTTTGATAACCAAGCAGCAGCCTGTTACGGCTATTGAAAGCCTACCTTGTGGGTCCTCCTTTGTCTTCGCCTCAGGCGGAGGAACTCTTTCTGTTGCCTGGAGACAAAATTAACCCCAGCATATTCTAGCAATGCAGCAAATACAAAGAGCAGACACACAGCCATCCAGATATCAATGGCTTTCACGTAAGAGACCTGGGGGAGAAAACAGATTTTGTTTGTTAGAGCCTCCAAGATACCAACATCCGCGAGCAGCTTAAATGCAGTATGAATTAGTGCTTTGACTTGAAAGATATTTTTTAACCTCATCTGGAATCTTAGAACTGTCGGATCTGCCAGGTAATCTGCACTCAACGATTCTTTCCATTTCCGGCACTTTATTTTGCTCATTATGTCAGATAATGGCACTTCTAAATGACTGTAATTAGAGGGGCTGTTTCCTAACAAGGGTGTCAGCGCAGCCAGTGATGTCAGTGATCGCATTGTCATAAACAGTAGGAAATAATTGATTCCTTAATTATCAATAGAGAGAGCATTGCGGTGTGAGTTTGTCGCTTTGGCGCTGGTCTTGCTCGGTTTCCTTAGCGAAAGCGAGGATGAAGCTGAAAGCCTTCGCCAAACATCAGCGTGACCCCCCGCCTCCATGACAGCTGATTAGCATGTGGACGAAAACAGCTCAGCTTTTTGAGGGCACTTGAAGCATATTGAGCTATTGTTTTCATGAGTCGAGGCTCTCAAAGGCTCCTCTTTAAATATTTATCAGCGCACGCGTCTTTTATATGAGAATCTGTGTTGTGGCCGAGGCCCGCTGCGCTCATCTGCAGATTGCTGCGTGGAGAGCGATTGATCATCAACACCTCGCTCTCAGCACCTGTAGCGCCCGTCGTGAAATGCGTGCATGGCAATTTAGCCTGATTGAAAATGAGACGGCACAGATTAGCGATGGTGCTGGTATTGTACGCGTGCTTTAGATGATATTTATTGCTGTGAAAGAAATGCTAAGTGCTAACGGTCGGGAGAAAAAAAAAGAGCCGCCCGGGGTGTGCTTGAATTATCTCCTGTTTATGTGAAAAAGTGTTTCTCTTGCAAGGTACCTCAAACTGTCAGCAATTAACTATCCTTCCACTCATTCGATTCAGTTGTGGTTTAGATAATATTTTGTTGTCTTGTTTATCTTGGTGAGGAGCCACTTGCCCCTTTTCAGGCGTTGAATGAACTTAACCTGTATTAGACCTTCATTAGACCTGCTATAAGTTTACTAGTCCCGGCTCGAAGACAGAGAGGCTCACCTTTGGAAGAGAAGCTCTGGAGCCGGAGCTTTGGGTGGTCATGGTAAGCACAGTGGTGATGCCCAGCGCCACTCTGGCGGGAGCGGCATCCATGTTGATCCAAAACGACACCCACGACAGGATGACAATCAGGAGGGAAGGAATGTACATCTGGATCAGGTAGTAGCCCATCTGGCGCTCCAGGTGGAATTTAACCTCTATGCAGGTGAATTTGCCTGTTCAGCAGCGAGGGACACGAACACAACACTCAGCCGCCGCGCCACGAGAGACGACAGCTGTGTGAAATGTCAGCCGGCGCGCTCGTGTGTGTTTTCTGACCGGTGTTGTAGTGTTTGGTGCAGTAGCCCAGCTCCTTTTCTTCCCTCATGATGAACTGAGGCAGGGTGAGCCCATCTGACACCTGCACCGCGCCGTTCTCCAGCCACTCGAAGATCAAGTCGTTCATGGTGTAGCCGACTAGAGACGGACAGAGAAGGCGTGAATCCAAACTGAGACAATCTGCAGATGAAATCACCGTGGGACGCGCGGCGACAAGGGTGAGACAAAGACCGGGCCTTACAACTTTCCAGCTGCATCGTGCAAGTTTGGACATCCATCGGGAAGTTCTTCAGATCCATTGGGCAGGAAAGAATAAGTGTCAGCCTATGATGCGAGAGAAGGACATGCATTAAGATCCAGAGAACGGACCACAACAATGAATATATAGGGTTAGGGCTATCGGGCTATATTTTCAGTGAAAGAAATATGCGTATTTGCTTGAGAAACTAAATTACTGGCTGCGCTTCTTTTTTTTTTTTTTTGTAATCTCAGCATCGTGTGCCTCTATCTCCCCCGTGATGGCCATCATGTAGGATTCCCTTCAGCAGGTTCCTATCACACTTTCATTACTGCAACTTATTGTCTCTCCGATGCATTGTGGTCCACAGTCTACCCGCTCTGTCGTCTCTGTCATGAATGGAGAGAGTGGCTAACCAGCTCTCATCTCTGCCGCTGACCCGCTCTGCCTCCACACCTGAGCTCCGCTCAGGCCTTCCAGCCGCTCTCTAAATGGACCTGAAATTGATCCGCTTTGTATCGCACCGTTGCAGAGAAACTTGAATGCTGCGCGTGACAGAAGTTACATTGAAATGAAATGAAACATATTCTCATATCTTGTACTTGGCTTTTGCTCAAAATTTGCGCCGATAAAACGCCTTTAGAAATTGTTGTCCAACCTGAGTGGGCCGCATGTTTCAGATAATATTCTTACAGAGTCCAAAATATTCTGGACTCAGAGGCCAACATGTAGAGGGACTCACATAGTTTTTTCTTCACTTTTGGTTCTGTCTTTGCTCTGGATTCTCAACAGTGCCCCTGGGTTCAGCTTGCCTTCTTGCAATCAGCGTTCCTTTATTAAAAAAAATCTACATTGCGCATGGGGATGCACTGTAGTTCAGTGAATTATGCTCATTCGAAGGAGTGATCATAATGTGATAAAATCCATTTAAAAACTGGGTGCTTCAGATTGACAGTCTTTGATGTTGGAGAGGAAATATAGGAAAAAGCAATAAGTGAACATGTCCTGGGGTACTCTGCGCTTCAGAGCTTTTGCTTCTCTGCAGCATCGTCTTGCACTTGGCACAGTTCTCTGCTATGGCACTAGAAGGCCCAATGTTGTAAAGCTAGGGTTGCAACTTACAATTATTTTCAATATTGACTGATCTACTGATTATTTTCTCGGTTAATCATTTGGTCTGGAGAACATTAGCAAAGGAAAAAAAAAATCACAATTTGAGCAGATAAAATCACAATATGCTTCTGGTCTCGGGGAAATGTTCGTTGCCTTCTAGGTAATTTCGTGGTTCAAAACGGCGTGTCCAATATATCACCTGATACTGTAGAGGACATTCCCATCCCTGAAGATCCTCAGCAGCTTGTTGTCTGTGGTGACGTCATGGAAGTTAGCTCCTTTCTCATTGGCGAAGAAGAGGTCGGGCTTCCATATGGAGTCCAGCATGGACGGGTCCAGGTCGAGGGAGGGATCTGGGTATTTACTGTACGCCAGCCGAGGGTCATTCCATTTCTGCCGCAGGAAGATGTTCACTCTGTAATCCTGCGGAGATGACAAGCAGCTTTGCATATTTTGGCTGAGGTTATGAGAGAGCATGCTGGCTATTTAACTCATTCATCGATGTTGGTTTGTAATATTATATAAGCCCCATACACATTCCTGATTATTTTCATGCACAAAACTACATTTAAATCAAACAAGCAAGCATCTGTACCACTTCTTAAAAAGATCATCTGAAGACAGTATGTAATGCAATGAAAATGTTCTCCACTTTTGTTTTAGTGATACAATAATCTAGTAAAAACATTCATATAATGCTCTGGGAGGGGCCATCCTCTATTACGACTTATTTTGCTTTTGATACGTAAAATATATTTTTGCAGTTAATGCTCCATAGCTCCTAAAAAATATTTTCAAAACACTTTCCTGTAACATTAGTGAGAATATATGACAAGTAATAATAATGGATAATGAGCCAAAAAAAAGAATTTCATTGCATTGCTGAAAACATCGACGTCATCAATACAGCAATACTATCATGAAGGTGCCTGAGCAAGTTTGAATTTCATACTCGTTTGCTTGTCCAGTTTGACGATTGTTGCAAGCTGCCGAATGCCGACCTCACAATAACCTTTCTTATTAATTATCGTTATCTAACAGCCTGTATAGAAGCTAAATGATGCATTCGTAAGCTGAAGTGGCTGATGAGGAAAAACTCTTGACAGTGCAGCTGGTGGTAGACTGAATGTTACAAAGCTCAGAGTAATTGATATGTCATGATGATGAGAAGCCCTTATGTTGTTTGACATTTCATCAGCATATTGGCGGTTCCAAATATTTGCGTGCGTGTCTAAAGTCGTGTAATTCCCTGGCAATCGTACGAGCTCCGGCTCCCGCCCAAATGAACGCCCTCCATTCATGATCTAAATAGTTGTTATTGCACATTATGAATCCTTTGATCGTGATGAGTTTCAATGCAGCCTGGCAGGTTTCATATATTATTACCCCTTTGGCAGTTGGATGCTTTCACGCGTCACATATCTCCGCCCACAGTTACTGGCTGCATGTATGGTGACTTTCTAGCTGCTCTATGAATTATTAAACCTGGACTAACACATGTAGAGAGGAAATCACGGGAGCGTTAACCGATACGTGCTTGGATAACCAGATAACATAGTTGCCATTCATAAGGTCTGTGTGCTTTATGGACCCGCCAATAGACTCCTTGATGGTAACATCCAAAGTTTTGTTATGAACAGTAACACAGACAAGACAGATAGATGTAAAAGAAATAGATAAAGTTGCTTAGGTTGGGTAAAAAAAAAAAAAAAAATCTGGATGATTCAGTCTGAGCTCCAGGGCAGGGATCAGGCTTTAGAAACACGTCCATACACAACGCTCCACTCACCATTGTAGTTTCTGCTATAGAACCAAAGCTGTTGATAAATATGTTGCAGGTAACATTAACTGGTGGACCTGCAGGTTGAGGGACAGATAACACATTGACACATTGCACAGGGCAGAAAAAAGCCAAAATGCCAGAAGAACTCACCATGGTTGTCTCTGTGACAGAGCCGAAGCTGTTGATAAAAATATTGCATGTAACGTTTACAGGGGGACCTGTGAAATGGAATGACAATGACAATGACATGACAGCGGGAGAAAAAAAGCCTTAAACCAAATCATCGCGGACGACAGGATCTGGAGCAATGACGATGTATCATCAGGAAATTTGGGTCTGCTGGTTTACAGGCTGCTGTTGCGCCCTGTATGTCCACATACAGTAACATCAACAAGCAGCTCTTCTGTTATTATTACTGTCATAATTATTGTTTAATGGGAGCTTCAGAAGTGGATGAGGATATGTTGCATGCTTTTTTTTTGTTTAGACCAGAAACAAAAGATCATACAGACGGAGAGGACCCATGTTTGGCTTTCGAGACTGAAATGATGTTTTCAGCATTTTGCTGAATGTCGTCAGAATGCAGCTGTATTCAAACTGAATATACAGTATAATAATCAGTACCATGCTGTGTCCGCTTGTTATAATAGTTGATGTGATGATTTTTTATGGTAAACATACTTTGACACAGGAGGATACATGCACACACAGAGAAAGAGTAATTCAGAGCTGTGACAATTAGCTGAATAATCGATTTGTTTGGCAGCTATTTTGATGGCTGATAAATTATTTAAGTTCTCTAATGTGACTATTTACTGAGTTTCTTGATCGATAATATTATGAATATCATAGATCTATATTATGAATATAATATGAATGAATATGTCAGATTTGGCCTTTTTTTAAACTAAGTGATCACATTTCTTATTTTTGCATTAAATTAACCAAACATTTGTTCAAGAAAGGTGATCAACACAATTAATCGACAATGAAAATAATCATCCGTTGCAGCAGTTCAGCAATTTGTTAGTTGTGATATCAAATCAAAGCATAACCCATCCAACACTGTGAGTAAAAGGCAACCAGCATGCTCTAATAAGACGTGTCATTCTCACTCCAGAGTGGCCTGAACTGAAATCTGTTCGCGAGGCTCGGCGAGTTACGGCATTTAAAGTCACAGCAAACCTTTTTTTCTCTATCTGATGAGGGAAGTTGTATGCTTTTCCCAATTCCCCTTCCCCCCCTGTGCTTTCATCATCAATATTGCATGACGCTGGGTATTAACATTTGCCTCAGTTTGTCGTCAGGTGGCTGCATTTAACAGCAGAAGCGGAAAAAAAATAAAGCGGCATCTCCTCTCAACAAACTCAGCAAAGAAAATCTAGGTCAGCCTTCAGGAAATTCAGTTCAGCGCTCTCTTCAAAGTGCGACGCGCAGGTTCGCAACAGAAAATCATCTGTTTGCGTCGCAGTGTGCTCGTGCAAAAGTGGTTGTTTTCTAGCAATGAGGTGCTGGATTGGGTATGAGACAGGGAGCTGTGTCCTGGAATACACAGAGAGAGTATGGATTTAATCAGCAGCGTTCATATGCCATTTTAATTCATGTGTGCTTATCCTCTCTTTATTAGCAAGAAACAGTTGCCTGCACTTCAGCCACCCCCTGGAAATGCCAGCCGGTGTTCAACAGACTGTCCTCCTCTCATTTCAAGTCCGTTTCATTAGTCCTGTCAACACTGTCCCCTTCCTCCCAGATGGACGGCAAAGATCTGGGCCATGTATTTCTGAATCCAGCTAATCAATGCCCTTGCTTTACTGTCCGGCTGCTTGAACTAGTGGAGCCGTCAAAACCCCAAACTCCCAGCCCACGTGAAGCCGGCCTGCTGTGGGCCTGAGTCCCAGCGGTCCGGTCCCCTTTTACTCAGCTCTGTTCCAGCCACAGATGCTCTGTCTGTCTCCAGCATCACAGCAACAACAACAGAAGAAGTCAGTTGCCTGCAGCTATTGCCACGGGGGCACCATCCATCATTTGGCCTGTCATGGTGGCATCCCCGTCGGCTGCGAGTACCACTGTGAGACTGTCGCTGTGGTATTTACAAAGACCCCCCCTTCCTTTTTCTGAATTATGGAGAAATAGATTCTACTGAAAAATAATTTCACTATTTGATAACAACCATGCAGTGTTATGATGAGGGGTTAGTTAATGATTTAATTCAGGCTAGGACAATCATGTCAAGTGAAGAGATTGATTGTTCTGATCAAAGGACTAGCAGCACCATATCTTCTCAAGAGGCTACTGTCAATAGATCTCCAGATATGTAATAATGTCACAGTCACAGCTGTGACTACATTATATTTAACAGTGGGTGGACCTGTTCTACATGCAAAAACACTCCATGTGCATTGTCAGATGTTGGTGGTGGGGTTGTGGGTTGGTTTTTTTTGTTGTTTGTTTTTTGGGGGTGGGGTGAGGGGGGAAGGCGAGACACAGTGTGAAGTGTGCGTAGATGATAATAAACACACCTTTAAAATTCGGTCTTATTCGTGCATCATACCCGGACGTGCGACCCATGAGCGAGTCCAGAAAGTCGGACGGAGACATGTTGGAGGATGATCTGGAATCGTGCTCCTTGGCATCCACAACTCTGCAACACAGACCCACGCACACACACACACACACACACACACACACACCGTGAGAAAAAACAAATCAACTTGCTCAGACAGAAGTCAGAGCTCCAATCCAGGCGCTAAAACCCTTATCTGTCGCCAAGCAGCTGCTTGGGAGTAATGGGTGCACACACATGAAAACTGGAAAATGCGTTTAAGCGCACGCACGTATCAGATGGATCTTATGTGATTTCGACGTATAGCAGAATGCGAGACACCTGCACAGAGATTACTGCTCAAATACCACAGTACAGTAGCCGTAATGTATAACTGTAACATTACAGGAATGCTGTTGCGCCGCAGGTTAATAGAAAATGATACCATTACGTGCGTAAATGTTAGTATGAAGTCATTTTACCACAGGCAAACGGTGCTCATTAGGGACCGAAGGGTGCGCACCAAAAGCATTCAAACAGTTGGAATAAAAAAAGTAACTTCAATTAATCCAAATTAAAGCAACACTCAAGCAATTGGCAACTTAGTCTAAGAGGACAGAAAGTCACTATTCGTTTTTATGTTTATTCAATTAAGCCATTTCAAGCCTTTTCTCGTTTTTCAGACTTCAGTAGCAAGACATAATTACTTTCAAATGAAATAAATCAAGTATGTTTGGTAAATAAATTACGGCCTCACCTAAAGTTGCTCGTCTCCATGACATATGTAAATAAAGCTACCAAAACCTTGATGAAGGAGCGATTCATTCCTGATGGGTTTCCCATGTGCTCACTTTTCTATTTCTCCCTTATGTTTACATTGGTCAAACACATAATCCAAATAGGGATACCGCGTTCTTCCTGACCGGGTCGTGGGCGTTCGGGCGATCGTGTGTCACGCGAAAATACTGGAGACATTCCTCAACGCAGACACGGATCATAGTTTAGTTTCGTGAAACTCTGACGCCCAAAAGCAGATTTCTCGAAGCGGAGGTGTGAAGAAACATCAGTCCTTTGGTCAGGCGTCGAGAAATTGGAAACTCCAGAAACGCATCAACCGGGAGCCTCGGATGTGGAGTCTCGCTCTGCGAGGACGACTCCGTTGGCTCGTGCTGTTACTCACGAAGTGGTATATTTCGCAGGTGGAGGAGCCGTCTTCTGCTGAGGAATGGGAGAGGAACGCCTTTTTCTCATTTCAGCACTTGGACAGCTCCCGGTTTGCGTTACGCGCAAGCGCAAGGCTTAAAAGTGGTGGACGTGAGTTGGTTCCCAATAAGTCCGATAAACGGGAGAGGTCATTTACAGAAACACGCTTAAACATTGTCGTCGCTGTCTGATGTCTGCTTTAAAAAAAAAGAACTGGAACGTTTGTCGCACCAAATCGGCTCGATTGTGAAAGTCCCTGTGCGCGCAGCGAAGCAACAGCACTGGCTTCAAGAAATGCTCCAGTGGTGTAATTAAGAACATGAAATTGTTGGAAGACTCATAATGGGGGGTAATATTTAACTCCATCCTCGAGTTAAAGTATTTCTCATAACATAGCCTGCAAGGAGGCTATAATTGTTCAGGAGTGCAGTTTAGCTGGAATCAGAAAAGATGATGTCAGGTTACCCTGACATCATCCTTGGCTGCATTTGTATGCAATATTCTTTTTTTTGGGGTTCCCAAACCTTCTGTCTGTTTAGAGCAACCTACATCCTCACAGAGATATGGAGAGTGTAAACAAAGGGCGCACCAGCGAGAAGCCGCTGGGAGAGTATTTGGTACCCTGGTTGCCCTGGAAACAGATTTCCGAGGTACATCATTGGAAATGCTGAAAGGTTGGCCACCCAGAGCGAGACGGAAGAGAGCTGACAGACAGACAGAGCCACAGACGGAGACGGCAGGAAATATACCACAGGCTGGCTGAAGCCCCAGGGTGGGTGGATGGAGGTTTTAGCAGGCCGCCACACAGATTTAGTCGTTATTATTCACTGTAAGTGTATATAAGATCCTGGTGTTGATGCAGAGGCTGGATGTGAACCTGGCAGTGTGAGGATGTGAGTGGGCTACGGAGGCTTCACGACCAGAGGCATGAATGACTCATTCCACATGAATACGCAGGCATGTGTCGTGGAGGAACCAGCTAAACTTAGTGAGAGAGGAAGAAGTATTTCATTCATAGGCATCGTGTTGTGAGATGACTCTCAGCGCATCACATGCCTCAATGCTGTGACGTGCTCGGGGGCCACATTACACTTTAGTCTGACACTTGGTTACCGACCAGTTTCCAGATGTTCTTGGCCCGTCTCAGCCCGAGAACGAGTCACAGCGCCCTCCTTTTGTTGCCGAGGTCCAAATTACAAAGTGTCACTTTGTATCTCATTCTTGGGAATGTATGGCCTGCTCCGGTCTGGGGTTTCACCATTGGGGTCACCGAAGGCCTTGTGCATGTCTTGTTCTTCAGCATGTTCGCCAGCATGAATACTGAATGTCCTGCATGAATTATTTACCAACAGGACACGCGTGTCCATGTTTTGGTTTTAATTAACAAAGGGACGCAAAGAAACTTGGCTTTGTCTTGCACGATGAGCATCGCATCGCCCAGCTTTACTGTACGTGCACGACTCTAATGTCGCCGTGTCTGATCCAAGTCAAAAATAACATCTATAAAACCTGACTTTTTTTAATGAAATCTCTTTAATGAGTACATTTCCCGCTGGTAAGGGGCCAAAATTCTCTTTGCACTCAAGTCATTTATTACCTATCGCCGAGACAGCTGCGGTTGGCTTGTCTGTGTAATGACAACCAACCGCAGCTTCAATTGGCCATTAGTTTCCATGAGAGAAGTCTTTGGGCCAGGTGGGTCACATAATTAAAGGAGGACAAGTCAAATCTGTGTGTCATTAAGGGGGGGGGTGTAGTGTAGTGTAGTGTACCCTCTGTCTGAAAGGAGAGAATAAAACAGAACAGTTCCTCAGACAAGTTCTGTCTGTCTCTCTCATTTATCCAGCATTTCTTCGCGCAGCCATTAAAAATTACAGGCTCAAGACAGGCAAAGGCGCTATTTTAAAGCTGCCCACACACACAACAGAGATTGGCTGCCGCTGCCTTGTTATTCTGCGGGGAATTAAGGGTTTTACATCATCTGGTTTATTGTGCTGTCTCAAAAGGATTTTCAGCACAATTTATAACTTTAAAATGAAATCAGAAGGTTTCCTCCTCTATAGTCTCTCTGTTCTAAACCCGCATCCCAAAATAGCATGCATGTCATTTTAGCCTATTCTGTAATATTTGCATCTGTGTGCCACACAGTGCTGTTTTTATTTCATGATATTTTTTTAAAGAAGAATGTGGTTGAAGCAACTGGAAGCTCTGAGTCTGGGTTTGAAGGCTGTTGTAATTGATCCCCCTCAATAACTGAGGAGTTGTGAAGCTGCTGGAGAGCTCACCTGGAAACAACAAGCAGGCTTTACCACCCTGATGCTCATGTGCACTGGACTGGAGACAATTGAGAGCAGCAACGTATCCATTGCTCCATCGATTCCTTGTATCTTTATCCCACTTAATGACTTTTTCGGTCTATAATTCAACTCATGGAGCTGATCCCGGGCCTAGCAGGGATACGGAGAAGTAACTTGTGGTGGGAGCTATTTGGAGGAGACGACGCAACACGCCAGAGGAAGAATGCAAAGGATTTAATGAGTGGATTCTTGAAGAGAAGGAAGGATTTAAGAATTCTCTAGTGCCGCAACACCCAACGCAATTATCATAAGCTCTCTGTCATAGGAAAATGAAGCTAAGTTCGAGGATCGTACATAGGTTAGATTATGCACACATCCTGGACAAATGTTTAAAATGCTCCTTGATAAATACTCCTCTGTAGATACAGTATAGAAGCTATGGGCTCCTGTGAAACATGGGTGAAAGAACAGTCTAAATGCTCCACTCCTTAGGTCATTTTATCCCTCAGGCCGAGCGAAGAGAGCAGCCACGATCCTCACTAAGACTCACCTGTCAATCACAGCTTTCCCTCATCAGCGGGAGCGCCCTGACAGCCACAGAGCCTTTCTCCATCACTGAGCACTGAAAACCCCGCTGATCCCCGGTCTAGACCCCCACACACACGCTCCTCAGTCGCTCTGTCTTCCGCGCATTCAATCAGCTGCATGAGAAAAACGCCGGGGCGCCGGTCACAGGACGTGTACGCCGTTTCGAACATTAATGACCTTGTTGAGTTTGTTATAGGCAATCGCTCTTCAAGTGAATCCGTCACGTTTTTCATCCAGATCGTGTGTGTCAGGACGTCTCCCCTGAGCTCCGGTTTTCTGTGCAGTCACCCAAGCCCTAAACAGTGCACATACACATGCTGTTCCCTGGCCAGTGTCTGCTCCATGTTGACACTGGCTCACAATTTATCTATTTCTAGCTCGCAGGCTTGTCTTACTGAGCGTTGTCACTGGGGCTGCGCATCTGTCAATGTGATGCAAGAATGGATTGAAGATTGAATGCAATTACAATTGCATAACTGGTTTACATCAGCTTTTCCCTTCAGAGGAGCTTAGATGTATGTTGGGGGACCAATTATGCATGAGAGGGACACTGACAGAGCGGCAGTGCATATTCCCCGGCTTTTAAAGATATTTCTGGGGGGAAACAAAGCCCTTATGTGCAGAGTCTTGTGTTGAATATTAATGCATGTTGATATTCCACCTTTAATGTGGTGAGAATACTGTCGAAAAGCAGCTGGTTGCAAACATCTCGCCAGGTCTGTCAGAAAGAAACGGGAGGCATTATAATTGTTGTCATATAGTGCAGTATACTGTATGTGCAGGTTTGCAGTTGAAGGCCCCGCCGTCGGACTACAAGACATGATGTGCTTGCACAAACATGGCTTCACAAAAGTGATTAGCATGCAGCCTGTCAAATGGAAGAGCGTATTAAAGATGACTGACTGTCACACTTAAAATGAATCCCGTTCTATAGAAGTGAGCAGCACACTGTAGCAGGGAGGGTTGTTTTCTGCGACTGCCGTGGGTTTTCCTGAGGTAAAGTTGTAAGGGATCACTGGCGGCCGACAGAAACGCTGTTCTCCATTATCAAGCATCAGTTTCTTCTTGAGTGGACACTTCCCATGTCTCTTCTCCTTATCGGTGTTTGAGACAAGACGTGTTTGTCTTGCTTCAAACTGTCGCAGATGTTCAGCTCGTTTTGAGACGTACACAGCCGCACCGACTGATGTGCCACATTCCAGATGACACATTCTTATATGGAGTTCATTGCATCGTCACAACCATTAATCAGATGAACTTGGAGGTCTCATACGGTGTCAAGTGACTACAAACAACATTCTTTCATTAATATGCAGTTTTGCTTTCCCACTGTATCCATTAAAATCAAAAAGCAAACATAACTTAATCAAGGACTGAGTACAGTAACAAAATGTTATCATCAAACCACTGCAAATGGAAACAAAAGAAATCAGTGTCATCAAGATCACACGCATGTGTAAAAGAGAACAATCGGATTTTTAGAATTTCAACTGAAATAAAAAAGTTCCTTTGCTCTGACCACGTGGAAATGATTAAAAAAGATTATCAGAGCTTTACTGAAACCCAATTTTCCCCAACTTTAATCCAACTTTAAACTTGATGAATGTAAAGTTATTTCCTCTGAACTGATTGCCATGGGAACAGCGCTGTAACTGTCTCCTCCATCTGAGACAGTTGATAATTGTCTTCATTTCAAGACGTCTCATAGCACTCACAGCATGAGAAGAAGATGCTGTGATAATATAGGGTCGAGAATTAGATACAATCCAATAGATAACGACCAGATACAGTAATTGTGGATACCTTTGCTTTTGTGTACTTTCTTTCTCCATTTAAAAATGTTGGTCATCTGCTTAACCGAATGGGGGAATAGTCTGTGGGTTATAAAATGAGGAGGACACTCTGCAGCCATGGCTGGCTGCAGATCTTCTCACGCCATTAAAGGCGTCTGCCAACAAAAACCCACGTTATCAGAGGAAAAAAGAGAAATAATGACATCAGTCAGCCTTTTTAAATTCCACTATTTAGACTTCACACTGTGCATATAGACAGCTGCAGGGTCAGCCTCTTCTAATTTGCTTCTGTCTAAGTTATTCTTATCATCAAACATATTCAGCACCTCTCCAGAGCTGCCAGCGAGACATGGTGGAGAGTGGTTGGAAGAAAAAAAAATATGGAGGGGAAGAGAAGAAGAAAGACAAACATGGGGAGAGATATTTTTAATTTATCACTTTTTCAATGCGTAAAATATTCAGCGGGACTACAATGGGTAAATCCAAACAATTCGACATGTGAGAATGTTAATTATAAACACTGGGTTTGCGTAAAAAGGGCGTAAAAAGAACATAAGCAGCGTTTTATACGTGTAAATTTGAATTTCGCTTGCTACAATGTCAATCGTTGTCATTGTCCCTCACATCTTTGCACCGCTTTCACCAGTCTGGCACCGTTATCACTTTGGACCCATTTTTAGAACACTGAGGGGCAGTAAACACAGTTTCCATGGAAACATCAGCGAGACACACATTGATAAGCGGATTGGAGCAGCTGTATTTCTCTGATGACGAATGAAAACCTCAAAAGCGGAGGGAGAGAGGGCTTCAGCCGGCGAGCACAATTAAACGCTGCCAATATACTCAGGAACAGGGATCCACATAAGCAGAGGAATCTGTTTGGTTTTTCATTATGAGGCTGATAACAAATGACTGTTATCTGGTTTTTGCCAAAAAGCACCCCCACCCCCCTGGCTCAGTCTCTACCTGCCTGCCTGCCAGCCAGCGGGGCTGCTTCTGTGCCTGAGAGCGGTCGCAAACGGGCAACTATTTCCAATTAGATTTAACTTTACAAATGGATATATTGATCCGGTGCAGCTGCTCTCATCAAGCTGGAGAGAAACAATCAGGCACAGTTTAATTTGGCATCAGTCAATAGACTTAAGCAGCTGAGGAAGAAAGAATAGAAAGGTCAGTTATGTTTTAAAAATGATAATCCCCCTACTCCCAAAAAAAGAATATCACATTATGAATGATTTTTTTTTCAAAGCACTGAGTTAAATTTCTCGCACAAATAAGTTTGAAGTGCTTTTTTTTACTTCACCTGGATCTTTGACCTTTGCTCTACAGATTGTTGTAAATGCAGTTTTACATTTCAGAAATGAACAACATTTGCAAACTCTGAATGTCATAATGAGCATTTTAAACAAGGACGTTAAACTTTATTTGTCGGAAAAATCAAAGCAGACACAATTATAATTCCAAACAGAGGTGTTTTTTTAAATTCTACACTGATAACATTTTCCATCAGGACACTGCTCAAACTGTGTCGCACGTCTTGCAGGGTTGTGGACTGAGACTCAGCTGCCGTGGAAGGACACACACGCACACAGAAGTGTCGTGAGAGATGCTTATTTTTTGCCTGACAGCAGCGCATCTCTCCCCCCTGTGGTTTCCGCTGTCCTAAAAGGGTGGCACGGAAAGCGCTGGCCTCAAAAAAAACAAACAGAAAAGACACATTCCTTTTCCTACACGGGGTCTGAGAGTTCAGCAGCAGCATGTTGATTCGCTGCGTCCAAGGTGAACCGGTGAACCAGATGGTAAAGTCCTGCCATTAACTGCCCACTGTTAGGCCATGTAAATAAACAAAGAGAACCGGTGCACAGGTAAAGCATGTTGCCACTTTTTTCACTTAACACAGAGCTTGTTTTGTGCGTCTGCGTGTTTTCACTCACCTCAGAAGTGCGTATTTCTCATTCTGATCCTCGACTGTGTGGATCGATGTGGCTGAGGACTCATTCCCTGACGAGCACTCTGAGGGGTCTTTCTAATGAAACTGGGCCTCCGGAGAAAGTAATGACACTCCACTGACCTCTGTGAGTGAGATGAGCCCAGTCACATTCGTCTCTCTTTATGTAGTGGATGCTGTGATGCTTAAATATAAACCAATGTTTAATGATACAAGGTTCAACCATCCTGAAAAGATATTTTATGCTGGAAAAGAGACGGGGGGGATAATTTACTCCTTTGAAAATCCCTGTCTTAAATTGCCATATCTAAAGCAAAGAAATTTGGGTCAACACGGTCCAATCTGCCAGACACTGCAATCAGTTGAAAATGGTAATGAATGCCTGCTATTACCAGGTCAGCAAAAGACAATCTACCGTTACGTTCACAATAAAAGCCCAATTTCCCTTGATACAAAGGAGCTGCAGGCAAGAATGCACACACAGTGACATCGACTTGCACAGCATATACTGTAGATCACACTACCAAATTGCTTTAGCACGATCAGAAGGAAGAAGAAGTGCTTTCTAATGTAACATGTTGTGGTGAACCCCGTCACTGCTCGTCATGGCGCTCATCTCATTTGCTCTTTCCAGGCAAAGAAGAAGAAGTGTGGCGCTCACCAGGGAGAGTGCGTGTTGATAAAATCCATTTGGCAAATAAGTAATCGCTCGAAACAATACAAAGAGCTCACGGTCTGCAGTGTATTAATTTGCGACTTGCTAATGGCTCCATGTCCTGTTTGTTGAAGTATAAGCACACAACCGCATTGAGACATCACCATTTGGAGGTCACCTAAATGAATAAAATATGAGAAGATGCATTTATGTCTAATTAATATTGACATTGTGTTTGGGAAAGTCACAGCAGGCAAATTGTGTTCAAGGCTGGCGGAGAGTAATCAGTCTGCAAATGGACACTATGATGCATCACTTCAATATAAAACTTGAATGATGCTACTCTTCAATTTGACATAATTGCCTCTGAGAATTGTAATAGTTGTGTTTACAGAACAAGTGCTGAGGGTTATCTATCCACAGAGCTATTCGATATATTGATTTGGTGACTATATGTCTGTTCACCTCAAGAGTGCATCTCATCAATCTTTTGAATGTGGGTGGAGGCAAATTGTCACTGTGTCAGTACAGAAAAACCAAAAAAAAATTAAAATATCCAGCAAAAACTAATAAAATATCAGGAAAATTGTAGACAAGTCACCAGCACAATATCCAACAAGAATTACGAAAATATATTTAAAAATATCCTGTATAACTGTAGTAACCTCTCTCTAAAAAAAAGTAAATTATTTGCAAAAGATATTATAAAAATATCAGTCACAATCAGTGGTAGAATGTCCAGAAATATCATCAATATTATATCTGAGAAATTATAGTAATCACAATATAATAAAACGACTAATAAGAAAATGTTAAATATTTGACAAAATGTCAGAAAAATATGTTGAAAACATCTTTTGAGAAATTGTTTAAAATAAATGTTTAAAATATCACAAAATGTTGGCAAGCCTATCATGATCCAGAAATCAACTCCTGGTAGTGTGGATTTATATATATATAAATCTTAAGAGTTCAGATGTAAAGCGCGCACACACACACACACACACACACACACACACACACACACACACACACACACATTTACACATGACTACATGCTTTCATCCCAGACTCAGGAGAGTCAACAGAAGAGCATCTGCTTGGAGGTGATACCACCCAAATAACATGAGTCGCCTGTCATCCAAGGAGTTGATCATTTCTCTCTAGTAAACTCCAGCGCACTACTTCTTAATCTGTCAAGTGACATAACCAGAAAATATGACTTCCAACATTTGTGAGTGGAAGAAAAATCCCAATTATGCCACTTATTAATTGAAAAAACAAGCGAACGGTAAATTCACTAGATGGCAGCACAGCACAGCCTAATGGTGAAAATCGCCTCAGCTCAGTTACTCCTAACAATCAGTGTGAAGGATTCTTTTCCAGGAACAAAAACATGCTCACACACCAGAATTCAAACAGCTAAGAGTGACTTGTAAAACGGAGCCTGACGCTGAGCTTGGATCTAGCAGAATAAATGATGCACTGTAAAATGTGGTCCCTGCCCATGGCCATCGCTGCCCGCCAACAAATGATGGGAGTGGTGGGGGGAATCCAGCAAGAGTTTACATCAGTGTTATAGGGCAAGAGTGAATAACTAACTCTGGTCCAGTGTCCATTTCAACTTCCTTCCTGTCATATTTCCCTCGTGTGTGTGTGTGTGTCTGCACTGACCTTATAGAGCTTTTTCTGTAAATGTGAGAAGCAACGGGATGCTTGCTTCTTAACGTCTGATTACCCCAAGACAGGAATTTGAAGTAATCAATTAAATCTAATCCTTTAGCACGCAGACAATGCTGGACCGCATGTCTCTCCGAAAAATGATGCACCCTGGACACGGTGGCGAGTACAAGAGTTGCGGTGACCCGATGATTATCCCTGGAGGCTGAGTCACGGGGGTGAGCATAGCTGCTCTTTGTTTTTCCATTCCCAGAGTCAAGTCGGTCTGCTCAGTCCCCCGCTCGTGGCCACTCCCAGCTCTTCTCACTCTTAACGCCACCAGAAATGAACGGCAGCAGATGCAACACGCACTTCTGTGGCACTGTTACACAGAGGACGTTTCCTGTTTCACACTCTAGATTTTGGGCATGATCTTGGGGGATCTAACTGCAACACAAGTTTAAATATATATATAAATGCTCCCTTATTGCACATGGGCTTGAGGAGATAACCAGCCTGGATGTAACTTCCTGCCCAGCCCCCAGCTGTGTGTGGAGCTGTTTTTGTGACTGCCCCTCAGCCTGGGGCCTTGGGGGCAATAAATTACATGAGCTCAGTGCATGCTTCCATGTTCATCTCTCTCCCCTTGACCTGCTGGAGTGGGTCTGTCTGTTTTCACTCATAAGCACTTGGTGATGCTTTGTGTTTGCAGAACCTCCAGCAGAGACTGGCATATATATACTGTATTATGAAACTCCTCCAAGATACAACATTTATTTTGTTAAACTCTGCGGAGAGATTAGAAACTAGAGGCCATTTGTCAGCTTTAATAAAGGTTGACATAGTCAAATACCCTGTAATTAGTTTGGAAAAAAAAACATTGGATAAAAGATTCAAACACAAACACACTTTGTCCCTGGGTGGCGTGTTTTCTACTCGTAAGCGGGATTTAGTTTTATAGGCAAGCTGAATAGATTAAAAGTCTTTTGATAGCTTTTTGTAGAAAGTGGTAAACACCATATTTCCTCTGGATTTTCCCTGAGATGGCAACAAAACATCATTTTCCACTTCTTCTCAAATACTAAACCAGATGTTGATTTCGCACTAAACCTCTTTTGTTGTTCACTTCACTATAAGGTTGAAGTACCGGGAACAGTTGCATCAGCACCTGGACTGCGAAAAGATATATTTTGTCATGTTTTGTATTGTTTGGAGACTCCACTCCACACCACTGTAGAGAGATTTGTTACTCCAGTTCCGATACGCAGCGTTCGAGAAACGCCTCTCAGGCCAGGATTGTCCCACCAAGTCATGTAACATCCGAACCGATGCCAACTTCACCCTGACTGTGCTTCAGCCCGCCTCTCATTTTGAGCCCGTTCACAGCGTCTGCCATTTTCTCAGTGGTTTGTAACCATGGTGGCTATTGTGTTTGGTACAGTGCTACGGCAGCTTTTCTTTATTCGCAATTAGACGCTGCAGGATTAGCTCAATTTGCCTCTGCTGCCTGCCATTATCCCTGTTTCACCGTGCTTATTCTTAATTAGAAAAACATAACATAAATTAGAGGAGTAAAATCGAGAAATGTTAGGCCTTCAGCTGTTGCTCCTTATATTACCTCTTGGGTATGGAAAAAAAAACTTAACAAGGACAGCATTACTGTATGTGACATATTAGATATATAAGCTACTGATCAAAACCTTCAATAAATCCAAACAGTTTTGCCCATTCAGTGCAGAATAGCTGATTCTGCAGTTTAAATGGACATTTGAACTGTTTGCATTTCACCTTTTATTTACCTGTATCCCTGATGGCAATGCAATTATGAATCATGTCATGTCCTGGGTGCACTGCTCTGTAAGTGACGTGACCATATGCGCCATATAATGTCGGATAAAAAGGCTTTGTCTGACGTGTTTTGTTTTGCCACGGTCCGCCCTAATAACAGTTGCATGCCTGCTGTCTGCCAGCTGTCGTGCCCGCTGTAACAGCCAGCACAGTGCTGGAATGTTCCCATGCAGATCCTCTATTCACACACACTGACATGCAGCTCATGCTCATACTGACAGAAAGAAAGCCACAACAGAGCGGCCGGGGCCCTTTTACTTTATGCGGACGCAGATGTCACGATAGCAAACTGGAGACGCATCACACGAAAACATAAAATGGTGATAAAATGAGCGGGAATTGCAGATCTGAGAGAGAGAATTGAAAGAAGAAAACTTGGCTAAGACTATCACAGCCCTTAATATACAGTATATTTGATATACGTTTGAGAAAAAGATCATTTTGTCTGTGTAACTCTCGAGTTGACCAGTTAAATATTTGTCTTTCAGAGGCTTTTGTGTTTGCCATGTTGGGCAGATGCCCTGTTTGACCATGAAACAACCCATTGAGAATTGCCCACTTGGCCACCAATGAAAAGACTGGATTGGATTAGGGGGTGCTCAGACCTCCTTGGATACCGGATACCAGCACGCTGGCTTGAAGATGACTGGCATTGTGTCTGTAAAGGCCCCAACTTTGTGAAAGAGTGCCCATTATCGCATTTTTTCCACATGTAACGTCAAACACGAGAGGCACTGTATCTTTAAAATCAGACACCTTATGTATCCACGCTCATGTGGGCATGCAGGTGCCTGCATGACACAGACACAGACAGTGTAGAGCTGGAACTGCACACGTGTACTTGATTACAGTGGCTGGACTGATTCATGCACATGTGTGTGCAAATATTTTTCAAATAAGTTTTTTCTTTTGCCCTTATTTGGAGACGCTGATGTACGTGGAGTTTTGGACAGCGGGTAAAAGCGTAGTATTTTTCATGGAAGGTTGGGGGCTGGAGAAATAATCTGCATTTGTATTTACAGTATTATGTAGTGTAGTGTTATACATAAATATAATATATTCAGATGAATGAGTTAAAAGCTCATGTGGGGGTCTCTGACCTGTGAGAATACTTCATCTTTGACCCGTGAACACATGATGACACAGGCTCACTGTGTGCCTGTGGTGAACAGTGGTAGATAAATACCTTTCTCGAGTTGCACACGCCGAAAGTTTATTTGACAGGCTTCGTGATGATGTTTACGATAATCGAGGCTTTGTTTACCGGAGGACTTTGCGCTCAGGATTGCTCGATTGTTGTCGGACCAAACGTCTACTGACGACTTCAGTGACCAATGGAACTTCCCGATGAGGGGCTGAGAAGTTGGGGTGGGGGTGGGGGTGGGGGGGGGGGGGCAGCCTGAGAGAGGTCGGTCCTCCCATCAGTAATCCCCTCTGCGGTGACGTCACTCAGGCTGTCTCCAAAGGGACGCGGCGCTGAATGTTTGAGCAGCCAGGCGGCCAGTGCGCATCCCGGGACGCGACATCAGTGCAGCTTGGCCTCAACTTTCAGTCGATCGCCAAAAGAAAAACTTCGGGAGACCTTGGGAAGCTGTTGCCCTGCGGAAAATGGGTGAGTTTTACCGACGTGTACAGCGCGTGCAGTGCATCTTGAAGGTGGACCCAAGTGTCGCGCTTTGGCGATGACAGCGTGCCTCATACTTTTGTTCCTGACGCTCCAAATGTTGGGGCGCGCCGATCGCTCGCACGCAAACAAAAGTGATTTCAACTTTTACTACTGGTAGTGCTTAGAACTAGGCCGTTTACCTGACCCGGTTTCATGAGAATCGGCATTAGAGCGGTCGGCTGAAGCAACTTGAGTAAAACGATTAGAGGGAGATTAAGTCTATCGGGATTCCTGCAGTCAACTCTGTTCGGAGTCCGCGGAGGTGTTAAGTCCAGATCAGCTCGCTGCCTCTGCTATCGCTTCTCTCTTTTCCAACAGCGACTGTTTGATCACGACTTGATTTCGATTGGCCACACCTTTTCATCATGAGTCCTTACTCATCAGCGATTGATCAAGCTGATTATCGAGAAGGCGAAAGGTTGTTGTTGACGTGTTTCCTGACCAAACTGCACAGTGTGGTTTGCTGGGAATGACTAAAAAAAAAACTTACTGGAAAAAAGCACTAACAGCTAACATATTGTGTTAGTCAGATGCTCTCTCTCTCTCTCTCTGTGTGTGTGTGTGTGTGTGTGTGTGTGTGTGTGTGTCTCTCATGCCAGAGTTTGTAATTGCAATCTGAAGGGCTGAACTGAGACAGTCCCATCAGTCCCAAGTGTTGGCCATCTGTGCTGCTTCCATCCCAGGGGAATGCGGGCCTCATGCTATGGATGTTTAGTAACTTCTTGCTGACTTTAAAACTATGGTGAACTGTGCGCCAGATGGGATGGTACACAGGGGGGGAAAAACCCACTCGGCTTTCACTTCCAACAGTCCTCATCCTTCACTGGACTGGACATCTCGTTCTAAAATGACACTGACACCATTTTTAAAAATAAAACTTTTGTGTTGGCTTTGGGCAGCATTCAGGGGCTTGTGCTGTTTGCCGCGACGCAGCTGAGGCCGGGGAAGAACACTGTGTGAGAATGTGTATCAGTGCTCATTAATTCACTCTGAAGCTCTCACAGAGGCGTCTTTGTGCTCCTAATTTGGAGCTGCTCCTTTTGTGCGACTTCAGCCGCTTCTAATGTAGAGAGAGAAGTTCGGCGAATCGCAAGTTTCAGAGCGGATGCCTTGTGAACTAATTCCCCACAGACCCTTTTTTTCACTCTCTCACAGAGGATATTACTCTGCGTGGCAATTGACCTTTGTGCATTGTCCACTTGCCAAAGCTCCCGTTTTATATTCAAAGATTCTGTATGGGCCCGGACAGAAAAGAATAGTTCAGCCTGCCGATGTGCGCATGAGGAGGAGATTCATTCGGAGAGTTGCTGCGAAGGTTGCCTCTCGTTGTGTCAGAGCAACGGATGTCACATGCCGCTTTTTTTCGGCGTTTCATGTGAAATAGCTTTAGAAACAGAAGACGGATTAGATGTGTGCGTGTGCGTGAAACCATTCAGCCCCCAAAATAAACAGGATGTCTTGAAGCTGATTGTGTGTGAAGAGAAGATGTCGCTCAGAGGTTATGCAACTTGCTTCCTATGTGATTTATAAACATTTTTTTATGGTGACCTTCGACCTCGCCGAAGGGTGCCGCATGTTTTTCAGAGATACTCCTCTGTCAGCTGCGGTGAGCGATTTAACAGTGCGCTGGCCTGCGTTTTAGGACGTGGGAGGATAACTTGGCTTCAGTCCACGGAGCTCGGGTCAGAGGGAGACAGCGAGTCATTTTCCACAAATATCTTGTTCGGTTCTCGGTATTAGTCCTGTGACAATTACCCCAACCAGCAGTATTTGGTTGCCATAAGCCTCGTTTGATAAATAAAAACACAGGCAATGTGGCTCCAGTTGAGCTTAGATACTAACATCTGAAGAGAAAGTTTCGACCTGGAGACAAAGAGGTTCTTTCTTGTGATTATGCTCCTTTTAGCAAGAAAAGCGTGACACGCTGCTTCAGAAAGAAGGGTGTAATCATTTTATCCTCGCAGCAGATTGTAAACTACAAAGAAAACACAAGCAGAGTTTATTTTTTCTCTATTTTTCACTAATCTTCTTGGCACTGTTCAAGACTAATTTCAGTGTCGTACAGTGTGGAAAATTGACCATCTTTTCAATTTATGTCTTTAATGCAGATACAGTTTCATTACATGCCTAACGTCTAAATCTATCTTATGGGGGTAGACTCAACTAATCGAACACGGCAAATTATGGACGCTGTTTCTGTTCCGCTTGGATCCAGATCCTGATTGGAGAAAGAAAGAGAGATTGTCTTTCCTTATGGAAACTCACGAACTTTTGCTCGGAGCGTTTTTGTATTCTGCGTGGTGGTCTTGTGGAAAAGGTCATCAAGGCTGGATGCAAACCAGATCCAAATGTTACATCACTGTTGTTTTTTTTTTAGTAATTCAATGAAAAGTGAGTTAATCGCAGCTGACAGCTTTGAATGTGTCTTCAATTAAACCACTTGTTGTGGGTGAACGGCTCAGCTGTTGCTGACTCATGGTTTGCCCGTGTACATGCACAGGCATAAACCTGGAGTCACATGTTAATCATTTCATAGTTAGAGTGAGGAATTAATGATAAAGTCTGAGATTCTGTCATCCCCGCACACACGCACACACAAGAGTTGTGCGTTAATGTTTTTTACGTGTGCGTCTGGGGAGTGTCTCTGTGAGGTGTCAGCTGTCTTGCGCTCTTTAATGTTGTGCGTTCCTGCTCCCTTTCTGAAGAGGGATGTCTGGAAAGTGTCTGATTATTACGCTCATGCATCAGCAGTGATTACCGTCAAAGACACATGCGGTGGACGGCGTGTGCTGTGACCCTTCATCCTGAGTCTGAGGAGAGGAAAGACCCATGACTGCTAATGCTGAGCCAGCGGAGGTTTTTTTTGTTGTTTTTTTTTTCCTCGCGCTTTCGGGACTCAACATCTTGTCAACTGACGGCACAGCGGTAACAGAGTCTGGTCATTTTTCCCCTGTTTTTTTTTTCTTTACTTGACCTGTGCAATGGTGCGGGTCACGTGCACATGCTTCTGGTCCCAAGAGATGCGGAGAAAAACACACAGGACTGTGAAAATGAGTCACTGCAGAGATGAAAAATTTGAACTCGGGTTGTTTCACGTTTGCCTGCCTGAACCAAACCGTGCTCTTCTTCACTCCAACAAAGACGCATTACTTGAGTTTCCATCGTTTAAAATATGATCCAGTCCAAGCAGAGTATGTGATAACCTTTTAACGACTGATCCCGCCTTTTGATGTCACCGTGAATAACCCCTGAATTGCTTTTCGTCTTTGGCTTGCAATCATTAATCGCAGTGAATATCCTCCATAATGAGGTAGCTGCTGTCATAGTTACATGATTTCTGGGCTTTTTTCCATTTGGCATAGGATATGACCGAGCATCATTGGTAATTATACAGTAGATGAGGCCCATACAGTATCTGTTTTGCAACTCTGCAGCACTAAAAAAAAAAGAGACCCCTTCAGTTCAATCAAGACTTCATTCATCTCCCGCTTCCCTTCCTGCTCCGCTTTGTTAGAACTCTCTCTCTCTCTCTCTCTCTGTCTCTGTCTCTCTCATGGTGTCTCTATTCCTCTCTCATTGTCATTGCTTTTTTCTGCCTCTTTATATATTCTTGTGGTTTGCAGCACCGCAGACTGGCCGGAGCGGTCAGGTTAATTTGTTGAGCTTAATAACGCCTCTGACAACAAAGAGGGCCACTGAGGTTTGTGACATGAAATCATAGAAATAGAAGGGGTGGAGGCTGGTGTGTGTGTGTGTGTGGGGGGGGTGCTCATTCACGCATGTGCCTTGGTCGTCACTTTTACTAAAAGCCCATTCACAGTGGAACAGAAGGGATGCAAGCGGATGCGTGTGCGACTGTGTGTGTGCGTGTGTGTGCAAGTTCACCCTTGTCACAGTCACCGTGCCAGGATGGCATTTGAATATCTGAAAATACTCCCTGTATGCAAAAGAACACAGCTTCTCAGATATGCAAAGGCAGCTGAACTCCGGGGTTGCATAAAATATGCCGGACATACAATCTGCCCTTTATCTTATTTGCAGGAGTTCAGGAAAAAAAATCCCTACCCATAATTATCAAGGTTAAACTGCCACATGCATAATGAGGCTGAGTTAGAATTTTTTTCCCCCTTCAGTTTCACAATATGTTGGCATCGGCGCATGTATGTTAAAGTGCAGGGGTGATATTTGCCAGTGAAGCAGCGTTCTGTGTCAGTGGTTTGTTCACAGTCAGATGACTGTTCCAGAAGCCCTGTGGGATATAATGGGTCGGGGGGGAAGGGGGGGGCAAGAGCCCCTTGCAGCTGATGAACATTCAAACTCATTCAACAGGCATTCAGCCCCTCTGCAGCAAACCGCACTACACCGAGGACACTGTCTACTCTTTGATTCACTCTCTCCATAATCACATGTTCAGGAGCCATTGACCAAATAGTCAATAATATTTCTTCTTTCTATCTTTTTTTCTCTTTTCTAGCCTAAGCAAGTAAATAGATCATAATGTATGTAATGTTGCAGAGTGACGGCTGCGTGCGCTTGCTCCACACAGAATTATGCCTATGGCAGAGAGGCTTATACCTGCTAATGCCTCCACCCTGTGAGGGTCAGGATATGAGCCGGGGGATTAGAGCCATGGGTCGACCACCGGGGTTAAATGCTGGAGCCAGGTGGAGAAGGTGCGTTCAGACTTGAGCCCCAGCTGGGTCGATCGGGGAAAAGGTTGAACCTGCTTCACGTTGTGCCGGAACCGCCTTGTGACATCATGGAGGAGACGTGCCAGCCAGTCAGATGGTGTCTGGTGTTTGAGGTACCCCGTGACCCTATCCTCACAAAAACTGCTGAGAGCGGGGTTTTTTTTTTTGGTCATTTTATGAAACGGAAGCAGTGATTGCTGGCTTTTGAGAAACGCTGAAAAAGTTCTCTTTTTGCATTCTTCAGTCACGCGGTTACTTCTGCCGGTTACTTGTGCAACACTGTGAATGTGTGAATGAAACTCCATGAACACTTTTGCCTCTTAGATGCTATCAGGTGGCACATCGTACAGACCAGTCTGTCTGGAGCACTCCAGCTGTTAAGCCTACTAGTCGTTTGACGACTTAAACGACCAACTTTTTGACTGAAACACAGGCTGTGCTTAGGCATGTTCGGCTGATTGACAGGTGTCTTAGCCTCTCAGAGTCAGTTAGCCAAATGCTGCATTCTGCTCACTTGTGCTGCTTTTGCTCCAAATGGGCCTCCACCCTCACTTTTCAAAACTTAAGTTCTCTGGTCTGGTATTAACCCTAAATTCCAGCCTCAGAATTTTCCTTTCGAAACCTACTTGTGTGGTAGTTGTGTTGTTTTGCTTTTGTGATTATTTTCGATACTCTATGATCAGAGAGTGGGGGGGGTGTGCTGGGCGTTTCCGGTGTATTCTTTCTTCCTATTTTGGGAGAAAGTGCTTAAGTACAAGTGCCGATCGAGGCTTCTCATAATTATTTAAGATGAGACTACGGTTCAGATGTGAAAGGAGTCCGGCAAAGCGAGGAGAAATAATGGGGGCCCCCGGCTAATTTCCCCCCCGTAAGATCATCTGTGAGGAGGGAGAGCAGAATGCATTAGTCTGCTTTTCAGCTGTGGGAGTCTGTAGGATTGAGCTGTTGGCTGTGTGCCCACTGAGTGTATTCAACCCTCCACAGATAGGTCTTTGTCCCTAGCGCTTTTACGCAGCTGCTAAACAACCGTAAGACAAAAGCATCTGGGGTACCCCAGCGCACCAGTGAGAAATGTTCACCATATGAAGAGCAGCGCCAGAGACCATTTGGATGCAGCCAAATGCTACGCTTGGGTTGAATTAAGCAGGAATTTAAATGAACACTCATGTAACCCCTTTTCTTTGCTTTTGTTCTGTTTGAGATATTAAGATGGAGTTTTTTTGTGACAGTGCTCTTACAAAAACAAATCTCGTGGCTACAGCTCTTTGCGGCTTGCTTCTCTAAGATGAGGAAAGTGCAAATGATTCCTGTTTCTTCATGTTGTCGTGTTGCGGTGCTGCATGTGACATGTGAGTTCGGGGCCACTGGACACACACTCCGTGCTGCCAGGAATCATTTTCCTGCCCCAGAAGGAAAAAAAAAAGTTTCCAAGTGAGAGTTTTCATTGTCTGCTTATTATCCTCCAGAGAAAGGCTTGATAGGCAGGAAGAGGCACTTCTGCCAAGCAGATGAAAATCTGCAATAGCTGAGCTTTTATACAGCGACAGCTGCAGGAAACCCAATAGCTGAGGGAGGCTGTTTGGGGAGGCCGTTTGCTTCTCAGACAGACTGTTTGGGGTTTTGAGTAGATAGATTTCAATTTGACTAAATTACTGAACACCGGATTAAAAAAAAAAATTAAACATTTTCGAATTGGAGTCCTGTGAAGCCACCCACGCAACTGAGTCATTCTGTAAAGTGTGATGCTTTTACCATTTGCACGTGTTCCTTTTTTCTTCAGGTTCTTGTTTCACGTACTTTAAGTTCAGTTCGTAGGAGAGGGGAAATATACCAGCTACACAGGAGAGGAAGTCCCAGATGTTTCTATCTGAAAAACAGCTTGACCCCGTAACCGCGCGCAGAGAGGAGACCAGAGGAGAGATCAGTGAGCAGCCATATTACATCTGCACCACTGAGAGGTCTCATAAGTCATCTTAGCTTTCGACCTCTGCTCTATGGGAAAACAATATTGTAACAATAGTGTGGCCGCAGCTGAAAATGACGGAGCCGAGCATATGGAATGTACGCGGCAAGCTTTCCGCGGCTCAACACATGATCCTGTGTGTGTGTACGAAAGTGTGTGAAAGCATGCGTGTTCTATGTCTGCGAGTTGTTTCCATGTTCTCTGAAGTGTACAGTACCTTTAAAGAGTTCCAGTGGAAGCCTTGTGGTTGTTGCTGCTGCCCGTATTTAAATTTTGCAGAACAGTGTAAAAACTTCTTCTTTATTCATTGTTTTTTTCTAATTTGAGGCCTAACATGTAAGAGACCTTGCTGTTCCTTGCCGCTTTCAAAGCAGCAAGGAACAAAGCAAACAA
Organism: Psettodes erumei; assembly: GCA_016785225.1. Taxonomy (NCBI): domain Eukaryota; kingdom Metazoa; phylum Chordata; class Actinopteri; order Pleuronectiformes; family Psettodidae; genus Psettodes; species Psettodes erumei. The sequence continues at coordinate 569,590 of JAFBJZ010000360.1, forward strand.
TGTTTTATTTATATTCATTGAAAGCCCTGGTGTTTTTAATCAGTTTCAAGGGCCAAAGGGATCTGAACATGTAAATGCAAAGTTCTTGGGCTCCGAGGAGGAGTACTTTCTTACTATTTTTATTTTAATTATTTGGGAAACAGTACTTTCTTTTAATGTTTTATCAGAGCAGTGGCTTGTATGTGAGTGATGTTTGCAGTATTCGGCATTTATTTCCATTAGTTCATTGACTTCACATAATTTGAACGTTGGAGTGTGCATGTAGTGTAAATGTTTAGACCTGGATGGTGATGTAGAGACTGCATCACATCGCTGTAAATAGATTCTACTAATAACACAGTATAAGCTTAATAATGTCTGTTATGGTGGACAAAAGGACATAACAGTCCCTGCTGTTGAAGTGGCTATCAGTGCTTAAAGCAATAACATAATGGACTGACCCACTCTCACAGAGGCCAGCCAGAGTAAACTACAGTATGTACTTTACCAACCGCTAGAGGGAATAGCCTGCATCTTTCTCCCACTATGTACTGTATTTGCTACTTATTGGTTAACTAACTTAACAGTTAGTCCGCAGCTTATCTTCTTCCATCATGAATCTGTGGGCAACCAAATCTCTGCGGGGACGAAAGTATCGGGATCAGTTTCCGGCGGACTCTCCGTCCTTCCAGGATCCGGCCCCAGGACGCATAGCTTTGAGATGCAGGGAGGAGTGCCTCGCGGGACAATGGCATTAAAGTGATCTGCGTGTCGGCTGCTCTGTTGTCATAGCGCCGACGATGAATCCTGACACGGCGGGGTCTGACTGGCTGGCCTGATGAGTAGCGCCGGCTGGGGCTGAAAGGAGGAGGTCTCTGCTCCTCCTAATGATGCAAACAGCGCCGGAGGGTTTAAAAAAAGGGTAAAGGCTTGGGTCAGGGGTGAGAGGTTACCAGCGTGAAGGGCGGCAGGACAATAGGACCGGCGGGAGCGACACGGAGAAAGAGATCCCAGCAGATGGGGGGGGCACGGGGGAGGGTGGGCGCTGCTCATGGGAAGTTACCCCAAGATTAGCTGGAGAGTCTCGTCTGCTGTCTCCACGTCTCAGTGCTTCATTATGTCTCTATTGTGTGTGTGTGTGTGTGTGTTCACATGCTTAGGCCCTGTGCAACAAGAAGGAAAATGAAAGACTGTCTCCATCCCTGGGTTATTTCCCACTGCAGCTGAGTGTGAGAACATTTGAGGTGCGGAGATCCTCGTCCATGTCAGGCGGCCATGTGGAGCGTGAGGCGTCAAATTAGAATCTCAAGGATTGAGATTGAATCAGATTGAATCAGATTGAGGAATTTGAATTGAAATCAAATCAATCATGACCTGGGCAAATGAGAACATTCACAGCCTGGTCAAATTAGAAATGTCTTCCCTTCATTGTTTTTGTGCCCCCTGACACAACATGTAAGATTTTCAGCATAAATATCTTTATAAATTTCGTGTTACGTGCCACATGCTTCGGAAGTTCGCAGCTCTTTTTTAGCAGATTTGATGCTATTCTCACAGCTGGGTAATAACGCTTGTGATGCTTCATCTGCCAGCAAAATAGTCATCATTCAATTTGTCTTCTATAGTGCAAGATAAAACAGGGAAGCTACTAATTTCTTTTCCTGATGATTCAAGCTTACTGCTGTCCGTTCACTCACGTAGCATAAAGGGCAACTCAGCGTTCTTCGTGTCGGGCTAAATATAAAAATTGCTTACGGTGATAGGTATTGTATTTGAAGGATTAACGCCACTAAGTGAAGTCCCCCCTGGGATTTATTTGTACTCTCAGTGCAGTTTAATGGACTGTCATATGTTTCCAATGGCCCGAGGAGGTGTTGGGTGTCAGAATGACTGGAGAGGGGGTGCAGTTTGCAGTTAATGGGTGCAGAGAAAGTGATATAAAGAGAGTAGAGCAGATTAAATCAGATTAGAAGGAAATCCACACTTTAGGGGGCCATGATTACATGTACATGAAAGAGAGCATTAAAGCAGTCAGAATAAATATGTTTTATTATTAATAATGATTAATAAAAATTGGCTTCCAGCCACCACTGGCATCTATTTTTAGCAGTATAAAACTCATTGTAGGATATTTGCTGTGCACTAAAGGATCAACAGATCAAGTTAGCGACCAGCTGGTGAACATGCTGGCCAGATATTTTCCTCAAGTATTGTTTGATTATACTTTTTAATATCACTCCATCTCTGCTGTATTTAAATGTATGTAAACAGGCTATTGATGTGTTTTCTCCCATTGAGAAGTAATAGTGATTTTTTTTTTCTTATGTCACAGACAACTAAACCCAGGGTTTCTGGGTTATTTTCATTAGTCTCAATGTCTTGGCAAGGTAGTATTACAGTATAGATTGAGTAGACATGGCTTATTATGTAGCATTATTCTAACTGGATAATAGAGAGGTGTTTGCTTGCAGTAGCGCTTGGCTGGTTCACTGGCTCCATAATGTAAGCGTGGTGGACCGCAAAGACAGGGAAGCCTCTCCCAGACCAGAGGCATCATTAAAATATTTAGTGCACACTGAAACGAAAACAAACAATTATTCTGCAAAGACCTTTACTTTTCTCTGAAATGGCAGACGTTCACTGCCTGAATCGGGGCCGGAGGGGCACAGCTACAGTAAATGCCTCCCCTCTCTCCCTCCCTGTCTCCGTATTGCGCTTTCACTCTTTTCCAGGTTTCTGTTTCCTGGCATCAATTTGCTCTTTTGATTCCAGACTGAAATTATGAAATTCTTCGTCTTTAGGTCTTGATATTGCAATGGTTTTCTGTCTGGCCAGGCCGGGGTGGCAGTTTCCAAGGTACTATAAGCATGGAAGCCTGGGTAATACGAAGCATCTGTGTCTCTCACTCTCCCTGAAACACACTTGGGCCAAAAAAACCACAGTCGCTGTGGAGGTGCCAGAGAGTCAGGGTTGTGAAGTCATTTTTAGAGGAAAAACATGGCTGCCATGCATCCCCGAGCGAGTGCTGCTCCCTTTCCAGACCTAACGCGATAGTAACACAAACATGCAATTAGAGAAGTGCTGAGTCAGATACCCTGGGCATTGTTTGGTCAAACACTTATAATTACACTGGAGACAAGAAAAAATCAATCTGGAAATTGTACAATGGAAGAAACGCCAAGGCATAAAATATGTCTCTATTAGAAATGGTTGAAAATAAATAGCAGAGTTGGATTACCACCATCATTCTGAAAGAAGTTATGCATACTTGAGTGGCATTCCTCATGTGGTGGAAGTCTTTAGCATGAAAAACAGTGTGTTGAACCACAAACGGAAGCATGGGATTGCGTTTTAAGATTTTATTTTTGAGGTATTGGGTGACGGCGGGTCTTAATGATGAGGCTTTGAGTTCTTAAAGTCCACAAATTAAATCTCTGGATTGATAAACTCTCAGATGAATGAAAAATGGACAACCCACAACAAGAATTTGGGGTTATTCAGCAGCTTCTGGTAAGAAAAGAATTTAAAATCTCATTAAATGTAATTTTAAAGTCTGAGATTGCAGGGCATATTTGATTTCCTGACTTTGTGGGTAAAATGGTAGTAGGGATTTACATCTTTTTCTCACGTGACAATTTACCAAAAATCTTTGAGGTATGAAGTGTTGCTCAGACAAAACAATCTATATAGGAAGTTGTGGTGGATATTTTTCAACATTTTTCACCATATTTTTAAAAAGATTTTAGAGACCATAGGACTGGGGAAGTAATCAGACGCTTCAGGGATAAAGGAAATAATCACCAGTTAGAGGCCTAAACACGACTTTCCTGCGGAGTTAAGGGTTGCAGGCGCCTGCAGTAAAAGAGAAACACCCAAAGCACTCGTTCAAGTTCAAGTATAAAGGTTGAAAAGCCTTTATTTAAATGGCACCATAAAAGAATTAAATGCCTTTTAACCTTCACTTTACTCAAACCCTGAGTGTATTGAATTTCCCTCCTTTTTCTGTTAAGGGATTTTTCTTAATTTATAGCTTCTTGACAGAGCCAAGAGGAAGCACAAGGCTCATTATACTAGTCAGCCCATTGTGGTTTTCTCTCTCACTGTCCACATATCTTGCTATACTGAATGAGGACAGTTAGCGTATTCATTTTTTCCATTGCAGACAGAGGTTGTTTTTTAACTTATGAATACAACTCTGAGCTTTCATATAGATTGTATTGAGTTTTATAGCACATGGTACTTTTTGCCGTGCATATTGTTTGTGCAGTAAAAGTCATAGAGAATTTGCATCGCTTTTGTTCCACTGCGGACCCACCGGGGAAAATGGGTCAGCAAACAAGCGAATGGATCAGTATAATGGGTTTGTAGTGCTGTGCTTTTTTGAACCAATCAATGACTTGGATTCAGCACACCAAACATGACGGCACACATACAGAGTGGATTGACCTGCGAAGTGGGCCTGCTTTTAAATCGAGGTCAGTAATGCCACAGCGTGCTGGAATGATATCGACTGTGACAAATTTCCAAAACGCTGTTTACAAGAGAGGATTCACTGTCAAATGTAAGAATGGGAATGTTACGGTTTTTTAATAAGGGAGCTTATATGGGATATTTTGACACTCAGTTTGCTTTCTTGCTTTGGCTTTCTTCTCCTTTTCAGCAGACTTCTGCATTCATTCAGTTATATTTCACATGGGCTGCCCCACACACCTCTTTGGCTTGAAGCGTCCACTTCTTCTCCGGTGCAGAGAGCCAACTTTCTCAGACTCTCCTCAGTGTTCTTTAAGTGGTGGACACAGACCTCGATCCCTGAGAAACCCCTTTCCTCAGCGTGAGCCGAGCAGGGTGCGGGTCCTCACGGGTGACTGAACACTGAGGAGGCTCTCAGGGCCCCCCAGTCTCCCAGCATGAAAGGTTGACCCACAATGAAGCCTCCTCCATTTATATGAGCTTCATCATCATTCAGATTGTGTCCTCGAGTAGGGGAGTGGCGCTGTCTCGCACCGAAGCTGAGCGCCCAGCGCTCCTGCGTTCACACGAGTGTTCCCACAGCCCGTCTCAGTGTTTGAGTGACTACCATCACTCAACTCTTTTCCTTTTAGATCGCTGTCTTAGCCTTATCGCTCCTCTCCTGTCAAATCAGCTTCAAACTAAACAGCAGGGAGGTGATTTCGGCAGCATCCTACATATTATCAGCCATGATATCATATCATTAAATGAGATGTTTACCATTAATAAAGTGAAGTGTATATTCATAACCTGACATCTGTCATTGGTCTCCTGCCGATACCTTTGAGCCAGTGCTGCTGGCCTCCCATGACGACCCTGACCTCCTCCTTATGCGCTGAGAATTTGATGCATTTGATTTAACTAAAATCAAATGTCTTAGATTAGTGGGATTAGTTTTCCCTATAATTTTTTTTGTCGCTGCTCCTAATCTTGGAGTGCTCCTTTTTAAAAGAGCAAAGCACTGCTGCCAAATCTACTTTTATGATCTTTTGCCTCAATTGGATTGAGTGAAAAGGGAGATAAGGCTGAGGGATGTGAACACTGTATATCACTGATTAAATAGTCTCCATGATTTGCCTCTTGAGGGAGATCATGAGCATCTTGACAGTAAACATGTTTGAATTTTGTTTTTTTTTCCCCCAGCTGTTTGTACTGTTTGGACAAGTTTTTTTTTGAAAAACTCAAAGCACAACTTTTTTCAGACAGCTTTTACCATGTTTAGTTACATAAAAAAAGAAAAATAAATAATTGCAGCATTGAAAAAGTTGAGTAATTCCTAGCTTGATCTCTAAGCCAAAAAAACATTACTTTATTTGCCTGGTGTCATTACTTCCAATCAAAAGCATGTGTTTGTTTGTGATAGAATCAAGACTGAAGTTTGCCTAAAAATAATTTCACCAGGCCCGATCACATGTTTTGAATTTCGCTGTCCATACACTCTTAAAAGTTTGCAGATGGATCACTAGAGTTTTTTTTTTTGTTTGTTTTTTTTCCAAATTTGGTTTTACTCAGTAACTGCCAATGTAATTAAGTGTGACACGTTTAGTCCCCTTTTGAAGCATCACTTAAGCCCCTTCGTGCAATTAACGTGGAGATCACAAGCACAGCTACCTCTAAACAAGCTGTACTCTCACATATAAAGTGTTCAAAGGACCATCACTTCTATATATGGGCTGTGTTCCCCACTTCACAAGGATGATGTCAGTCCTCCTGGCGTTTTACAGGGCCGACGATGAAAAAGCTTTAAGATTAGCGCGGCAGTCGTTGTTGTGGGATCCCCGCTAGGTTCACTTCCCTGACCCCTGAGGCTCCCCTCCCCTACTGATCTCTCTCCTCTCTGAGGTCTGGTATCCGTGAGAAGCCCCCTCTTCAGCTGCACTCCAGCAGCCCCCCCCAACCGCTGAAAGGCCTTTCTCTCATTAGCATGCCCCTGGGGCTCCCCGGCCTGCTGTTGCCAAACAAACACAGCCAAGATTTTCCTCCTCGTCTCCCTCTCTGTCTGTTCCTCTGGTCATCTCTCGCCATCCATTTTCCTCTGTCTGTTATTTTTAACAACTTGTTTCTCACTAGATCAGCCTTTATGTTTTTGTATCAGCCTTTTGTTGTATTCTCTTATTACTCGTATCCCCCCTCCGGTTCTGGTTTCTCCCCTTATGGCTCTCTGGATCTCCCATTTTCTCATGCTGTTTCCTCTGTTGTCTGCGTCAGCCCAGAGGACACTCTGTCTCCCTGTTTTAGGAAGTGTTGATCTCGCCCTTTCTTTTCCTGTGTCCTTTTTATGTGAGTTAGAAGCCACCAGATGGAGGAAGGACAGCGGTCAGAGGTTGCTAATGTATGCTGCAGGAGCAGAGGGCATATGGTGCGAATCAGAAGATGAAGGGCTCAACCCCCGGTCGACACTGCAGCACACACACACACACACACACACACAGTCCTCCTTTCTGTAGTCAGATGGGATTTAGAAAAAGGTGATTGTATGGGGTTTTGTCCCAATCCATGGAGCAGAGAGACTGGTTTTCACCCAAAGCTAAAGCAGGGGTTTACTCACTTATAACAAGACAACCATTCTCACCAGGCAACTTTTCCAGATTACTATTCATGGTGCTACAAGGGTGTGGGGGTTGAGCTCAGGGCATGTGCAAGGATCTGTTTGTCATTAGTTGGGCAAGTTCATTTGTCTCAAACTGAGTCCCAAAACAGTCACTACGAAGGTAATAGATTCACGTTTGCCCGTGAAACTGGATCTTATATAATGTATGACTGGGGCATGTAAAGAAGCTCAACGAAATCCCTTCTGACGCGACCTCTGCATCTTGGAAAGGGACCGTGATAAATAGCAGAGCGGTGCCTTCGTGAGGCAGGACGAGGCGAGAGGCACGAACGTGGAGGAGAGAGCAAGAGCGAGGGAGAGAGAGAGAGAGAGAGAGAGAGAGAGCAGGGAGGAGAGGGAGCGAGAGAGGAGGGAGAGTAAGGGGGAGATAGGAAGAGAGAATTTGCTGAAAGAAAGCATTTTTGCTGGATGGGAGAAAAACAACCATGGAAACTCCATCAGAAGAAAACCAAGACCAGAGGCAGGACAAAAGAGGTACCAATGAGCGCTCACAAAGAGCCGGTTCAGTTCTTTTCACTGCTGTGTTTACTGGGGCTTTAACCTACTCCAGACTGCTTGGTTTCACTCTGCACAATAAATGGGAAGATTTTTCTCAGCAGGGACGCTTCTAATGTCAGAGCAGCCTCCTTGTGTCAGCGATCGTATGCACCCAAGTGTTGATGTTTCATTTGCAACCAGCGCCTCAGTGCAAACTGCTGCTGTTGATGCTGCTGCGCGTCATGTGTGTTTTGTCCGCGTTTCTTTGTGCATGTTTTGGGATCTGATTCGTTTAAGTCTGTGGGATGTTTACAGCAAACCTCGCTCCCGCAGCAGGAGGGGTGCTGCGGTGCCGCCGGTTGTTGCCATGCTAATGTCACTTTTGATGACAATGAGCCTGTTGCAGAATCAACAGCGGATCAATCAAACCTCAGGGCGCGTTTGAGTTGTTCTTTCAGTGGGGAGGGCTGATGATTAATGAGGTGGATGAGGGGAGGGCAAGGACAAAGATAAATGAACCAGACATTACCAGTCTCACAAATAGACAGCCGTGAGGGTCGTGTACACCAAAGCGAGAGAATGTCATTAACTTGCTCACCCCCTTCTTGTGGGAACCAGCGGGAATCATTGATTTTTGTCTTGCTTTTTATTTTGTACATCTATTCCCTTCATGTTAGGCCAATAGTAACAAGAGATTTGTCATTTTTGATCTGTCAGAAAATACGGAGAATGCCCATCACAGCCTCCCAGAGGCCGATTTAGCAATGTCCAACTGACAGATAAGAACCCAAAGGTAGTCATCTCTGAACCTTATTTTAATGGTCCTCTTCTATTGGATTTTAGTTAGTATGGGCAGTGGTGCATGCCCACAACATTCTGTTTATTTTCTGCAACTGCCAATTTCCCACCTACATGCCCAATTACAGTGCACCTCCAGCCGGTCAGGGGTCTCTGTTCAGCTTTAATTACTCCTGGCAAGATTTTCTCTTTTCAGTTTGTTTTACTTGCTGCATGTCCTACTTTTTCTGCATTTGCTGGACCTTTTATGGCTTCATTCGAGAGGAAGACAGTAGAGATCTCACAGGAAATGAGGAGAGAGCGAGATGGGGAATAACATGGAACAAAGATCCCCAGACGGACTCCAGTCTGGGATGTCGCAGTGACGTGATGGCGCCTTAAATCTTCTAAAGCCACCGTTGTGCCCCAACCTCCATCTTTTTTATGAGGAGCTGTTCTCGAGCTTGGAAACTCCGGGGCCAGGTGGGGAACCTATGGGCCTGTAAAGCCCTTTGACAGATTAAACGTGATATTGGCCCTATGAATGGACTCTGCTGTCTTATTACTTGAAACAAGCACACAAGTCAAGCTCAGAGATTCAACCCTGTCTCCAAATGCACATAAAGCATTATTAGCTGTTATGGCCGTCACTACCGCTTTTTGTCACTGAATACATCTCTCATCATCCTCCGCACACAGCCATGGGTGAGCTGCAGTCAGCAGCTATTAGCTGATGGGGTATAAGTTTCCGTTGTTAGATAAGTAAACAGTGAGACCACTTTTGAAGAATTTGCAGGCTCAGATCTCCCTCGTCCCTCGAGAGTGGCCATTATAGCCATTATGGCATTTTAAAGTATTGCTCCTCTCAGAGTGGAGAGTGTGGAAAATTAGACTGTTTCTCATTAATGGTGTTTTGGCAGCTCACCCCGATGGAGCAACAAACAACAATACTTAGCATTAGCTGTAAACAGACACATCTGTAAGCAATGAGCCTCAATGTTAGATTAAATCTGGATGGTGATTTTAATGGAGCTGGAAGCCAATTTGTTGTTCAGGATTCATAGATAAGATTTATCTCAAATTGAGTGCATTCAAGTGTGTTTCTTGGTGTGACTGGAGCTTGTCTATATAAGAATGCATAGTAAAAGAATTTTACTATGCATTCTTGTATGCAGTTCATTGCTTGTGTCTCTTGTGGACATCCAATTAAATCATGTTTTTCCATTTTTTCCCCTTTTGAGCAGTAAAAGGAGGATTTAGACATTTTTTCCACTCTCCACTTATGGTCCCAGCTGTTGGAAGATTTCAGCTTTGGGTCGACGACATTCCCTGCTCCCATGATGGCTGCTGTTGAAGGATGGAGGGTGGGTGTTGATGAAACAGGGCCAGCTGCAGAGGTTAATGTTAGTGATGAGTCCGAGCTCAAGCAAACTGTGGTGATGCAATGACCAGATTAACCTGTTTTGAAGGCATTGGGGTGAACATTTGCTGTTGAGAGCCTGTTTCCTGTTTACTTATTTTTGCAAAGTACCAACCATCCAACAGTGGTTGTGATGTAGCCTGTCCTCCTTTGCTAGAATACAATCTTTTTCCAGGTTTTCTGGAGCTGCTTTCGATGTAATTTGATGAAACAAACAATTTTGGTGATTAGACAAAAAAACTCTGAAAGCTGAGTTAAGGAACAGCCTTGTTTTCTTGGTTACTGTCTAGCTGTGCCTCTGTCTGTTTGTCTGTTTGCAGTTCTTTGTGCCAGCTAACCTACAACTCAATCTTGTTCTTGCTGAGCCATCTCATTCACACCCGAGTTGATTTGAGACGCTTTGAACAAACAGGATCCTCCTGTTGTGTGAAGCGGCTGCTGAGAGCTGTGTGCAGTGCTGGAGGGGCACACAGGATGGAGCTCAGCGGTGGGCTTGTCCTGGGCCTCAAGCCTGTGGGCCGGAAGAGAGGGGCCGTGGTTCACTGCCATTCTGAATGGCCCTGAGAGTCCAGTGTGATGGACAGTCAAGAGCTGCACACACTGGCTCTTTGTACTGCTGCTTCTTGGACTCTGCCTCTGTTTTTTTTTTTCATCAGTTTCTCTCGCACAGTGTTAAACATGCAGACGCACACACTCTTTTTCACACAAGCATCTTTTTCTGCCTATCTCCTCGTGATCCTGATGTGGCAAGTCTAGCCTGACATTGTCATTAAAAACAGTCACCGACTTGTCTGTGTTTCTCTCTCTCAAGCTGATTTTCATTCTGACTCCTCCTCCTCCTCCTCTCATTCACCTACTGCATCAATGAGATGGGTAGTGGAGAGTCTTGAAGTGATTGGAGGTCTATTAGTCAGGGAGCATGTGAAAGTCATCAAAGGGAACAGGCCCAACGTGATTTTCATTTATACTGCTCCGCTCAGAGGAACAAGCCAACAAAATCCATTTAGCAAGGCCTTGTTGTTTAGAGAGTCACCAGCTCCTGCTGTTATCGCCTGTGGAGGAGGATGATGTGAGCTAAAGTTTGCTCTGCAATATCCTGTACTCGATCAAATCCCACACAGTTCACTCGCAGAAAACAGTCTCGACATTTTTTGACATTTGGATAAATGCACTCTTGAGAGTTAGATGAGAAGATTGATACCTGTCCATAATCTGTGCAATAAATATTAAACCCATGGAGTCTTGTCGTCACCATGGGGAGACTCAAGGAAGTCGCTGTGCCTGGCCAAGAAGAGGTCTTGCACATGAAACATAAAACCAAAAATTGTTATAGTGTGTTTATTTGTGAGGTTTAGAAGTGCTGGAAGCTAGGTTTTGTTACATTTTAGACAGAGCCAGGCCAGATGTTTCCTTCGGCTTTCAGTCTACATGCTAAGTTAACTGGCAGCTAGCTGTAGCCAGCTACCATCAGTGGTATCAATCTTCTCATCTAACTCTAGACAAGGGAGTGAAAGAAAGTGAATTTCCTAAATTGCTGAACTATTCCTTTAATCCAGAAGTACAGGCCCAGCTCCCTAAAATAGAAATAAGAGACAAACAAATCTGGTGCCAAGAACCTATTCTGAAATATACAACCTCCTTTAACATCAGCAGATTAAATGAAAAGGACAATATTTCCTATATTCTATATTTACTTCAAAATTCCACCTCTGCTTTGAATCCATTTAGCAAACAAGTTCTGTGTTACTCGTCGCAGACCGCTGTCCTTGAGGTCCTTTGTGCAGTACTACTCAGAAGTATTGAGCTTTGATGTCACGTCTGTCTCCGCCGATGTCTACTACCTTCGCTAACGCTTTCACAGAGGCCCTTTTGTGAGCAGAGCAGTCTTCCTGCGGTTGCTAATAGCTGAACCACGGCAGTGGGTCTGTCCGTGTGCCAGTGTTGTTTCAGTCAGCCAGAGCAGCGTTGTACAAACCTGCCAACATGTCCAGTCCAGCTGTGAAAATACAGCCTTGGATTTATTGTGTTATTAAGCATAACACCCAGTAAGTGACACAAGGTTTCTCCATTGAGAGAGTGATGGCTAACCGACACCCTCAGACTGGATGGATAGACGGCCTCAAAAGCGTCCATTCCACTCCCATTGAGTGACACTAATCAAACAGACGGCTCATCGATGGGATTGGTGGCTTGGTGGATTTTTCTCTTTCTAACTGCACCAACTTAGACAACCATGGCAGATTCAAGCATGTCAACTTGACCTTCTCTGTGAAAGGCTGCAGGCGGGAGGCTGGTTGCAAAGTCAGTGCGATGTCTTGAAGCATTTAAAGCGTTTCAGCCTTCAGGTATAAACTGCCCAGAGACAGTTTTGTTTCTTATTGCTTTGGGCATCCATATCTGTGTAAGATTCTGGCAAATCATGCAGACTGACTGTCGCAGTGATGTTATGGCATCCTGGACCGTGCTAATCTAATGGGAATAGCGTTGTATTTCAGAGCTGGGTTTTCAAGAAAACGCTCACTTTTCATCCCCGGCATTTCATAACAGATTGCATCAAATTAGCTCCTAATAAAGCAGTGGGACTGTTGTCACTGGGCACAATTAGTACAAGAGCGTTACTAATAAGATAAACCATAACCACAGTGTTCATATGGACACTTGTCCTCTCTTCAGGAGGATACATTTTATTATCATGAAAGCTTGTTGTGTGGCTGGGAAAAGGCATCTACACAGCATCTAACTGAAAGAGCTTGTTGATGTAGTCTGCTTCTGGATCACAGCTAGCTGACAACATCCACTGCAAGAGCTGCTCTTCCTGCTTTTAAGATGGACTGTATTTACTTTGCAGCTGGGCTCAATATCCTGTGCTCCAGCTCCCAGCAGCCCACTCTCCCTCCCCCGCGTGCTTATCGGAGAAATGTGGGCTGCGGTGAGAAGTTAGCGGTTCTGCTATGGGCACACTCGTTGAGTTGTGGTTGACATGCTGCCATGGCAACTCTTGCTCACCCACCACGGGACAGAAATGTTTTCTATCTCCCTGTACTACTCAAACAGGCAGGACGTCTGCAAAATGCACTGGCCCGGCAGCAGTATATCCGCTTTAATATCCTTTTGTCCCTGCAAAGAGCACAAACACAGATGAACTTTCAGGATCCTCACCTCATCGAAGAAGCAAGCAAGTCAAAAACTTTGGGTTTTTTTTTTGTTTGATTTCTTCAACACAAACACAAAGTTGTGTGAACTGAGATGAGCATTAAGGTGTTATTCCTTTTCCTGCCACGTACGAGAAAATGCTGAAACAGCAAATATGTTTGGATGTCACTGATTCGAGAAGAAACTCATGCGGTACATGACTTGTTAGCCCCTGGATACAGTATTTCCTCTCAATTAGAGAATATTTTTAACATCCAGAATTATTCATAGACTACCTAAAATTGGTTTTGATGCTGTTGATATGAAACAGAATGTGCATGGGTTTTTTTTTATTAAAGCTTTTGTAAAGATGATTTTGGCTCTAAATGCCAACTGTCTCCCCCCTATTACATATGCCGGTAGCACTCGGGTAATCGCTATTACCGTTGCATGATTTGTCTGAACGTCGGTGGAGATCTTTCATGGCAAAGCTTCGTTTTCTGCAAAGGCTCCTTAAACCTGCAGCGGTGGATGTCTAAATACTTTAGCTGCAGACTGATATCAGGCATGTGTGAGAGCTTTAAAGCATAAACATCCACTGACCTGGATGTCCTACAACATCCTGCCAGACACATGTGGATCCGATTGGAGGCACGCTGAGGTCGGTTTCCATGCATCCACAGACAGCGCATTGGGGCGACTGGCTCCGTTTCACAAGGCATAAGAACACAGCGGATCAGACAGACCCATCTGGGTCACTTCATTCCCTCATCGAGAGCTGCCATTGATTTCCATTACAGCTTGGCAGCCTCCCATCATTCTGACCTGCTGGATGGCCATTAGTGCCCCTTAAGTGTAGTGATGAATTGTCAAATGAAACATTAAAGTCAGTGCGGACTGCAAAACCTCAGCGGCACACGGCAAGCTGTCCTGTTTCTGCTGGTGCTTTGCATCGCAGGAGAGGAAGGAAGCGCGGCGCGCCAAGCGTGACGACAGACGAGTTTTATGAAACTGATTTTTGAACAGCGATGTCTGCTCTGTCTGCATCGTTTCCTAATGAGTCCTGATCGTCCAATCCATGCTGGGATAGGCTCAAAGAATGATGGAATGATTCAATCACTAATTTCCCTGACATCACTTCCTGTCCTACGGTGAAACACTTATATGGAATTCGGGGCTGATGTTGACATTGAATTTCCTGGAATGGTTTCATGATGTCAAATGACATTCCTCACTGACAGATTATTTTCCTGTTTTTTGTTATTTTTCTACAGGTTGCTTTGAGTGCTGCATTAAATGTTTAGGCGGGGTGCCGTATGCGTCACTTGTGGCCACGATCCTCTGCTTCTCTGGCGTTGCCTTGTTCTGCGGATGCGGCCACGTGGCTCTCACCGGCACCGTGAACATCCTGGAGAACCACTTCTCCAAGGTCACCAGTGACCACGCCATGCTGACTGACGTGTAAGTGACCTCACGCTCGATACGTGTGCCACGCGGCTGCCTGGAATCCTAAAACAACTAGAACTAATGATTATGACATCCTGGTACACTCTGTGATTGTTGAAATCATTGTCTTTAATGTCACAGTCAGATCCATTACACATTACACCCACTGGAAAAAGTGTTGTTACGTAACTATCACAATAAAAAGAGGTCCAAACTTAAGATAGATAACACTTTTTAATCAGGGTGACTTTATGGAGGCTATTTTTAGCTGAGAACGTCTCTCGCGTTCGCCTTATCCTTGAGAACAGTCCTAATATGGATTTTTTTTTTTTTTTTTTACAGTGCAGGCATTAGTTCAGACAATAAAAGAGGAATGACAAGAGACAGAGCTGCACATATGTTTTATGTTGGCGTAGATTTGGAGTGCTCTGTTTAATTTAAGATGTCTGCAGGGGCAGTCTGTCTCTCGGTGGATGGTTTCCAGAGACGTGCATCACCTGTTGTCTCCACATTTTGGCTTAGCGTCTCTCCCTTCGTATCTTATAATAGCTAGTCCGCCACCTCAATCAGAACCATCTGTGTATAACTAATGAGTCGGTGCAGGTTATTGAGGTTTTTATGGACTGCATGCACAAAAAATGACAAATGATTGCAAATGGCCATTTTTTACAGCAAAGAAAGGTATGTCATGCATTTAGTTTACCTGACATTTTGAGTGGGTCCCTCCAGGTGTTACACTGGGAGGCTGAAAGCAGCCAGTTGTTGATTTGTGCTTTCTGTTTTTAACCCACCGCAGCTTTTATGGGCTCAACTTACGTGTGACATTGTTCTCTAACAGAATACAGCTGATGCAGTATGTCATCTACGGCATCGCCTCGTTTTTCTTCCTGTACGGGATCATTCTGCTAGCTGAGGGCTTCTACACAACCAGCGCAGTCAAGGAGCTGCACAGCGAGTTCAAGACCACCATCTGTGGACGCTGCATCAGTGGAATGGTATGTTAACACAACCTCCCCGCTGTGTTGTCCTCGTTTTTAAACACGAGAGTGGAACACATTGTTTTCATGCCATGTGATGAAAATATAAAGTACATGCAGAGATTAGGACGATGGCGTCCGTTATAGGAACAAAGTTTGAGAAGAGAAAAAGGATGAGGACGAGCGTAAACTGTGACCATTTTAGCACTGGTTTGCCTTCATGATTATGTGTCTGCTATCATTTTGCCTTCTCTGCGCCCTCAGTTCGTCTTCCTCACATACATCCTGGGTGTGGCCTGGCTCGGTGTGTTTGGGTTCTCTGCCGTGCCGGTCTTCCTCTTCTACAACATGTGGTCCACCTGTGCCGCCATGAGGTCTCCAATGGCAAACCTCACCAACATCGACTCCATCTGCGTGGACGTTCGTCAGTACGGTGAGAGAGCACAGCATTTTTCCGAGCGTGTTTTGTTTGGCATCAGGGTTGGACTGGGAAAGAAATTTAACCCCCGATTTATCTGCTGAGTGACTGGCTGGACAGCCCAGTCCCTGGAACACGCACGTGGTGCATTTAAAGAAACTGACAGGGCTGGTGATTTTTTTGACAGTCTACTGGCTCACAAGCAAAGTTTACTTGTGAGCCCTTGTTGCACTTGTTCTGATTGTGTTCAACCGCAGAGTTATTTATTCTTTCAAAGGCCTGAATAATTGATTTTGTACCTTTCTTGGGCTCAGGAGTGCTCATTATGATGAGTTATCTGAAGTTCATTTGTAAAATTCATGTAGCGCCCCTTTAAATATCAGTTTGTCACACATTTTAGCAAGGGAAAATAATTGAAGTGATTCAAACGTCAATCAATTTGTGCTTTGTACTCACGTGAAATCAACTGAGAAGACTTTTGTTCTACTCATTAGCAGCTGACAGGTTTGATTACTGTTCACATGCTAAAGTGGATTAGAGTGTGTATGATAAGTTGAAATTTCACGGCTTCAGGAATTATCCCATGGAACGCCACACCAGGGAAAGCCTGTGGAGCTACGCTAGGTGACATCTGCAACACAAGCGAGGTGAGACGCTGTCACCTGCTCATACACATTCATAAAAATGCCGTGCACACATGAGTAGTGCGTTATGAGGCACGCATTACATGTGAATTGAAGAATAACCGCACTTGTTCATTTTCTTCCAGTTCTACCTGTCCTATCACCTGTACATCGTAGCGTGCGCTGGGGCCGGAGCCACCGTGATCGCTCTGGTAAGTCTCCCTCCAGTCTCTCCATCCGTCTTCTTAGACCATCTTTGCACCAACAGATCATGTGTCAAGTGGTCCTCTTGGTATTCCCACATGGTTTATGTAACCATGCCAGGGACTAATACAGGCCTTTCCTCAGCTCCAGTTCCATTTGCTGTTTACCATCTGCTTGGATGCACATGGCCCTGTTTTTTTTATTCTAGGATGGATGGAAGAAGGTTGAGTTTGGGCTTTCTTATTTGGGTGACTTAAATGTGTCATTAAAAAAAATCATAGTCATGAGTTTGAATCAATATAATTTAATAGCTTTTTTTCAAAATTACACTTTGTGGTCTTTAACATTTTTCCCTTTGTTTCTTTTTTTACTTTTACTACTGGTAAATGATTGGTCACTTTACTAACTTGTGACAGTACTAGTGACAAGGTCACCGGCATGTTCTCTTACAACCTTTTCTGTTCTCTTCCACCAGCTGATCTACATGATGGCTACCACTTATAACTTTGCCGTTTTGAAGTTTAAGAGTCGAGAAGACTGCTGCACTAAGTTTTAAACTGTTTTAAGAGCACAGCACAGCGTTCGAAGCTGTACTGAGTAGAGGCAGTTGCCACTGACAACAAATGAACTAAAAGAAAAAAGCTGAGAATAGAAAAATCAACATCTCTCCATTAGTATTCACGTGAAGTGTAAATAGCTGATATGCTTCATTTGGCATTTGGTATGCTTGTCTGAGGACACCTGATGAAAGTTGTCTTCAGAGAGGGGTTGCTTTTTAGTCAGCTGGTTTGTTCTGCTTTCCTCGGCACTCACAGACATATGTCACCGTCAGTTTTTATAGAAACGTGCACAGCTAAGAAATCCACACCAGTTTTATTTATATTCCTGATGCATGAAGCTGATTTTGACCTGCACAAAGTCATCCACTGCTTGAGTATTTTCAAAAAAAAGAAACTGTGGTATTCAGCATGCAGCACGTGCACAAGGGGATGAGCATCGCATTTAACTGCTGAATGCAAATTTATGCGGTAACTCCTCGTAAAACACAAATGTAAGATTTTTGTGCAGGTTGTTACAAAATTTTAAAAAATGAAATCGAAATTAAACATGAGACCATCCTCAGGTCTGATCGAGGCCCAGACTGCACCGAGCCCTTAAGTACTATATATATAAATACAGTATAAATAGTGTGTACAGTATGACTATCAAATTGGTCCATGTGGACATCTGATGACAAATATTGAAGGTGTTCTCAGGCTTCATCTTTTTGATTGCCAGATGAGTAGTTTTGGTGCGGATGAATTGTAGCGATGCATTTGTAAAAAGGACTAGCTACAGCAGCAGAGTAGCAGTGGCCGAGTGCCTCGTCCTTCTCTTTCTTCGGTTTCTTTGCTCAGCCTTTAAACTTTGGTACCAACTCAAGAAACCACAAAGTGTTACACACATAAAAAAAATATTCAGTATTATTTCCTTTTGTCACGAGTTAGATTCTAAACTGAACTAAAAACCTTTCGTCAACTGCATTATGCGGATGAGTATTATGGTGACCATTATGTGTATTGTAGATTTCAAAGTAACTGCACATACCTAGCACAAAACACTATCAAGGGTTAGGCCAGTACCAGGGGTAAACTTCTTCATGAGGCCCTAAGCCTCACTTTAATTTCATGTATTTTCTAAAAGAAGAAATTCTCCTATTATAGAGTAGAGTAAATGTATTTTTTTTTCTACAAGAGCTGATGCTGGTATTGCCTCAGCTATGAAGTTGATGTTTTTGTTTCATACATTTTTCTTGATTCTCTCTCAAAGTGCCATTTAAAGAGCCATTTGTTTTTATCTTAACACTGAGCCTGCATGCTTACATTTTCCAGATTCTTTTTTGATCTGTTTATAGTTACTTATACTCCATATTTCATATATTTAATTTTCTCTTAAGTTTTTGAAGACTGTAGCTTTTACTTTCTATATAAAATAAACAATCTTTGTTTTAAAAAAAAATATCCCTACTTGGTCTATTTCTTATTAAACCTACAAAAGGAGTGTTTCAGAGAGAGAAAACTGAGATGCACTTGTAGCAGGGTCACAATCTCATGCTTTGCACTAACCTACAGCATTTTACAGCTGACTAAAGCTTGCATGAACAACTTGTGGCTCACTTCCTGTCCTCTACTCATCCTCACGCCTTCAAAATTGTTATTTCTATAGTATAGCGCGTAGTGAGATAGCAACACCAGTATTAGTAATGATTGTAACAGTAATGTTACAATAAGAGGTCACGTTAAAGCTTAACGTTTGTGTTTGTGTATGTCTATGATGTACGTACTGTAGCTCTGACTCCTGTAGCTTGCTTTGCATCTCTGACATGCTCACCGGCCATCCACCTCACCCTTCTCTTCCAGATCCACTTCCTCATGATTCTCTCAGCAAACTGGGCCTACCTTAAGGATGCCAGTCAAATGCATGCCTACCAAGACATCAAAATGAAGGAAGAGCGGGAGCTGCAGGACATCACCTCACGCTCAAAGGAATGCCTCAATTCCTACACATGAGGATATTACAAGCTCATAACTCATAGTCCACATAAACACACACACACTTACACACACACATGCACACATACAAAGACACACAGACACTGTTGCCCCTTTTGGACCAAGACCTTGCTCAGCTAAAATAACCTGCCAACTGCCCTGAAACTGTGCAGTACTAACCAGGCTCCTAACAAACTAATGCATCAGTGTTGCTTTCTGCACTAACTCACCAAGAAGTGTTTTCGAACTGCTATGTAAAGTTTCATTCATGCTGATTTTATTATTTTCTGTTTTTCTAGAGCAAAACAAAACTTGATATTCATGTCATCTCTTCATTTTTCTGAGCCCTTTTTTTATACCCTTTCGTTTTGCTGATGAAGCTTGAGACATTGCACTATTCTTATACAACACATAACAATGAGTTTGTTTTTACAGTCTTTGCTCTGTCTGTCTTCTGAACTGGTGGGGGCCAGGTTTTAACAAGGGAATGTATTACTCTTTTTTTTTTTCCCCTCTCTTTCAATCAAAAATGCAGATGATCCGCACACGAAAGGCCTTACATACAGTCTGAGTGCATTACTCTGTACTGCCACGAGACTATTACATGTCAAAAGGTCAAATATACAGTATCTGCCACGTTCTGTTGTAAAGGTGGTGGTTAGACCTCAATAGTAAAATATTTACCTGTATCTTTATCTCAATTAGTGATCATTTGATTGTTGAAGATTGGTTCAAGATTCGCATTTCGTTCTACAGCTACGTGAAAGTCGCAAAGAGCTTTCATGGCCTACATTAACACTACCTCAGGTGTGCACTAGAGCCTCTGGAGCTACAGTATTTACCTGGAACACTTCTCCCTTGTAAAACTATGGTTTGAAAATCCCAAATCAACCGCAAAAGGATGCCTCAAACACACATTATGTATTTAGGTACCTGCAAAGTCAACCAAGCACACACACAAACGTACACATCAGGAGCTCTTCGGCATCACAGCATCATAGTATTTCGATTTCATGGCAAATCCGGTAAGAACTCGCTTGCTTAATGTGGACTGCTGCCAATGATGAGATAGGAGGATATTCTGTGTATTTGTAATCTTAAAAAGTTTGGCCCATGTGTATCAATTTGGGGAATTAAAAAAAAAAAGATAAAGGCTTGCCAATGAAGATAGCTTTCTCTAGCTCGTTGTCTAATGTAACATCTGTACATGATGAAAATGTATTTGATTTGAAAATTGTATGAAACAAGCAGAACTATGACCCATGTGTATTGGTACTATGAAAAGAAACCCATTGATCTGAAGAGATCTTAAGGTGTGAATTGTAAATTTATTGCAAGTTAGGATTTTGTGTTTTGTTATCAATGAAGACAAAAACCACTTTTTCTTAATTTTCTATAATTGCATCATTTTTTTGGATGTGCACGTGTCATAATGCTGACATAATTACTCGTGTAATCTTTTATTTCTGTTAGTTGAGTTACAGGGATAACTTGATGTTTCTTTGTTGCTCTGCGGCAACAACACGTGATGTACAGTCATGTATGCTGACATCAGTAGTAGGCAGTGTTTGCCTGTTTCCTTTTATTTCCTAACTGATTACAACTTAATCAATTGTAATGTAGCGGATTAGTCATAGATGTTTTTTAGGTTCTTTTCTTCAAGTCAAAAGTGTATAAGTCCGATATTATTTTGTTGCCTGATAGTATACATGTATTTTCTATGAATGTCAAGGGCTTCCTCAAGAATGCTTAACTTTCAATTCAACCTTCAGATAACAGTTAGATACATCGGTCATTTATAAAACTCTATGGCAATCTAAATGGTAAATTTAGCCAAAGTGTCCATTCCATTGTGACCCTCCACCCAGTATTTTACACAATATGTGTGAGATATTGTAGCACGGAACCCCTCTGTTGTTCTTGGCAAGACCAATCGCTACAGGTTTACAGCACAGAGGCCGAGATGAGAGATGACAGATGTACGTGACGCATCTCATCTTTGCATACTGTGTTTCCTGTTGAATGAACCAAATAAACTATAGAATCAAGGCTACCTATCAATCATCAGAAGGACAACATTCCAGCATCCTGGCTGACTGGAAACCCCTTTATGACGTGACTCAACTGGCCTGTTGACTGTTTTTATGAAAATAAATAAATAAAATGAAATGTTTCTGCTTCGGCGTGCGTTTTTTTGCAGGATCAGAAACCTTGTTTGGTGTACAGCGAGTTTAAAAAAACAAAAACAAACTTAAGATAAAACCTTTGGATTTATTCATACATTTGCAGTCAATGTTAAAACACTATACATATTAAATAGGAAAATCTTAAAATACAAACAACAAATGCATCACCCGAACAGTACAAAACTAGGTGGCCTGTAATTCATCAGTTTATGACAGCGATCTTGGACAACCAGCTCACCAGAAATCATCATCTTCATCCTTCTGTGAAAATGCCGCAATGCTGGGAAATCAAGAGTTGAGTCAGTGAAAGCCTCAAAGGGACAGAAAAGAAACCAAAACTGAAAATAGTAAAGTATGTTTCAATTAGCTCATCCTTAAGGCAACATAATTCCAGTTGAAATAGCAACATTATAAAGACGAGGAGATGAGAAACGCACAAAAGAAGTTAAATGTTTCTGAAAGAGGATTATGTAGTCTTGTTTACAGTGCAGATGGTAAGTATTAGTACATTTTTGTTGTTCAGGCTCAGCACATTCAGTTTGAAGAAAAATACTGGATGATGCATTAAAGTGCCAAGTCTCAGCTTTAACTTCAGCAGGTTTATGTCAATATACTATAAAAAGAACTGAGAAGGCGGTAGTTACCTGTCCTCTTGTTCCTCAGAAAAACTCTTGGCCTCTGGGCTTGTGTGTCCTGCTTCTTCTCTTCCTGGGCTCTGAGGAGAAAAAAAAATATCTCAGTTTAAACACACAGGATCAATGCCACAAGTCTTATAAAAGCAAAGTTTGTCTAAGGCAGCTGGGTGCAACTCACCTGTGCATGCTGCTTCTCCCTTGCCTCCAGGACCATTTTCATATACTTCTCTAGTGGATTTTCAGCTCTAGGCTCCTCTCCATCATCTTTCTGCTCTTCATCTCTTCCTTTCTCAATCCCCATATCTTCTACTTCTTCTTCTTCTTCCTGTCCTGGTTGTTCCACCTCTTGCAAAAGCTGGTTAGATATAGATACTGTTAGTACTCATTCATCACACTGCTGGGTTTTTTCTCAGCAGACATTTTTAGAAGAAGTTGGTTCAAGATAATCTTTACCATCTCTTTCTCCAGTTTTTGGAGCTCTTGGAGCTCCCTCTCTCTGGCTTCCTCTTGCTCTCTTTGCCTTCGTTCCTGTCTTTCTTTTCGCTCCCTTTCCCACTTCTGTTCCTCATCCTCATCATCTTCTTTCCTTGCAGAGTCACCTGAGGTTTGTGGGACCTCTACAAAACGTAAGGATTGACATGAGTCAGATCAGCTGTCATGTAGCCCGTTTCCTTTTAATTATGCTTTGCAGGCTGAACAGTATGAGAGAGAACCATGAGAATGATGGTAATCTTTAGAAGATGAACAGGGTGTTTGACTTCAGCTTACAGTAGAAGGTTGCCCCACTTCTCATTTGGGGTCAACCAAGATTAGGGGTAAGTAATGGGGGGGGGGCTACAGACTCACCCGCCTGGACTTGCTGGTCTATTGGATCTTCTGGGAGGTCCTGTGGGTGGGGGACAGCGGGGCCGCCAGGGGCCTCCTCAGCAAGAGGGACGGCAGTGTCCAGGAGAAGCTCTGGAATGTGGCCCGGCTCTGGAGGGAGACATGCACAAAGAGATCTTTTATGCTGCACCATAATGCAACAGGGCCAGAGGACCGGCGCAGAATACATAATCAGCTGCCCTTCATCTTCACCATTGTGCGGGGCCACTGAAAGGACACTTTGGAGGCCAGTCACACACTCATTAAAAAGCAGCCACTCCAAAATCCAAAAACTCCATACCGGATATATACAACATTTTGTTGTTGGGATTTAGTCTAGTAAAAAAATAATGAAAATTGAAACTGAAAAAAACAAAGCAGTTTACTTACATCAATTTGTACCACAAAGGAAACAGAAAGAACACACGCAATAAAATATAATTTGTATGGAAAGATGCGGCTCACAGAAACTCATCACGCTGTCAAGTACTTCTGTACCAATCGCATCATCCATTGTCCCAGTTTATATCCGCCTCAATAAATCAATTTATTGGCAAAAATATGTCCTTTATTCCCCTTTGCCATTTTAGGTCACGCGCCAAACAATCGACAAACAACTCAGCGAGCGTCAAACTGGCAGAGGAGAACTGAGTCCGATTCTCAACCGCATTACCTGGGTGCGTTTGCTCGACTATGAGGAGTTGGGAGTTCAGGCGCTCTGAGGTGTTTGCGTGCATTTTTAAAAAAAGGCCGCTTTAAGGCGAACTTACGCCAGCAGTCAGCCCCAACAATTACTAGTCAAGGGTACCTGACAAACTCCCTGTCAGATCTTCAAGGTTTATCTTCTCGGGCTGTGGGGAAGACTCCGAGCTGGAGAAGACGGGCTGCACCTTTGGCGGACTGACGAGAGAAAAAAGATGAGTAAGACAAGGGCGTTGGTATTCACCGTGTCGGTGTGAAACCACACGAAAGCGATGCACCGTTCTTGCCGAAGCGTTGGCAGGTGGTACCTGGGCTGGCTGTCTCGCGCTGTGCTCTTGAGCTGGGGACTGCGGGGCGGGCTGAACTCAGAGGAGAAGTCACCTGAGGTCATCAACTCCTCGCGGGGGGCAGGAGGCTGCTGTCTGTCAGGTGACAGCTCAGGAAACGCCACTGGAGTGACAGCTGCCTCTGCCAGGGGCAAAAGAATTTCTTAGACAATACCATTAGGGGAGACAGGTAGAAAGGGTTTGTTTTCACAGGATGGAGCATTTTTGAAGGTACCTTCCCCAATGTCTCTTTGAAGCTTTTTCCCAGAGGAAGAGCGTGGCAAGGACGACAGAGATCTGTACGGAGCAGAGCTTTCATCCTGAGGGCATTCATCTCTTAGAAGCAGAGCTCCAGTCCAAGACTCGAGACCGTGCCTGGTGACAACTGCGGGCTGGGGTTGGTTTGGGGCTTCTAAGAAGCTCACTCTCGGCTGCGCAGGTGGTAAGGTGTTCCTGGTCTCATAGGATGCTGAGGACGGGGTTTGAGTTATTTGTGGAGACAGCGGTCTGCGTGAGAGCTTTGACTTGTGCGGGGAGCGAGTGCGAGAATGATGTTGATGTTGTCTCCTCGGGGGAGAGTGTGGGCGGTGTGAAGGATGCGGGCGCTGTGGGGACAGGGGCCTCGGCGGAAGCATGTGTGAGATGGTGGAGCGCACCGCCCTCTGCTGGTAGCTCCTGTAGGCTTCCTCCAGGGTCTCGGCCTCGTTCTGCAGCTCCTGGATCCGAGCCTTGGCTTCGGCCACCAGCTCCATGTCAGAGTCTGGGGAGTCAGTCCGAGGTGGCTCGCGGCCTCGCAGGGCCCCACCTGCTTCACAAACGTCATGGTAACCCACCCGGGCCCTCAGCGCCGC
Source organism: Psettodes erumei (assembly GCA_016785225.1). Lineage (NCBI taxonomy): Eukaryota > Metazoa > Chordata > Actinopteri > Pleuronectiformes > Psettodidae > Psettodes > Psettodes erumei. Next base: position 594,258 of record JAFBJZ010000360.1, read on the forward strand.
TCTGTCCACGTAGATGTCGGGAGGAACCAGCGCGTCGGCGCTGAACTCCAGCACCGAGCGATCGACAAGAGAGGGCTTGGGGTTACGCAGCACTTCATTTTCGAGAGCTGCCATGTTGGCATGGATCATAGAAAAGAAAGTGGAAGAAAAAGGGAAAGCAAACAAGAGGAGAGTTGAGCACTAATAAAGAAGACCAACCACCATAAAAGAGCACAGGATCTGAGAAAAAGGATTTTAGGCAATTTAACTTAAAATCCAATTGTTACTACTGTAATCTGTCTTTCTTTGTCTCTGGTTTTTACTAAAACTTGCAAAGGGATCATGCTCGAGGTCTTCAAAATGTTCTTATTTTCTCTTTTAAAAGATTTAATGGTCAGTAGAGTATCATGATCCAAAAGAGAAAGAAAGCCAGTTTACGAAAACCCGAAATACAGTAAACTACACAAGGTTTTGTGTTACCAACTGTAACATACAAACCTGAATGCATGCATGATTCAAAGTGACTAATCGCACTAAGATGTGGTGAACATGCACGTCCCGCAGCGTCAGCTCACAGGGTACCTTGTTGTGTTTGGCGCAGCCGCGTCTTGAGCTCTTCGACGTGGTCGGCCGTCCACTGTGACTTCTCCTCACACTCCCTCAGCTGAGCCTTGAGCTGAGCGCAGCGCTCCACCTGCGGGAAAAACCCGCAGGCGTCGGGACGGATCGTGCAAAAAAAGTCACCGCTCAAACACGCGAATGCAAGTCTCTGGAAATGCCCGATTCCAGGACGAATCAAATTTTCCAAGGTGTTGGTAAAAAAAAAAAAAAAAAGAGCCAAAACCCTCAGCTTCTCACACTCAGTGAGAGGATGTGATGTCACTGACCTCGCTCTGGAGCTGTGCCTGCAGCACCTGTTTGTGGTTGTCGAACTCTTCCTCGTCCAGTCTGCGAGCGCTCTGCAGCCTCCGAAGCTCCATCTGCAAGGCCAGCTGCTCTTTGGACGGCTTGCCCAGATCTGAGAGGAGGGGGGGGGTCAAAACGTCATCAAAAAATACGACCCGTTTCCCAGTGCCCCATCTTCTTCAGTGGGAAAACTGGGATGAAGAAAAGCATGTGCTTCTGCTTCAAGATGTCATTCTTTAAATGCTTTAGTCTGTGATTTGTGGCTGTAGGAGTCCAAGCAGCTTGAGAGCTCAGCACGTTGGACTTAACACCATGTAGCTTTTTTTTTTTAGTGGTCTCTTGGTGAACTGGTTTGGGGAAATGGAGGTGCCGTGAGGCTCCTCACCTGCTTGGAGAAGCCGGTTCTCCTCCTGGGCCTCATCCAGCTGTTTCTTCAGGAGCCGCAGCTGCCCCTGCAGCTCCGCTTTCTCCCTCTTCAAACTGGAGTAGTCGCTCGTGCTCTCCAGCTTCTCTCTTAGCAGCTCCTTCTGTTGATTCAGCAGGGAAATCTGCTGCTGCGCCGTGTCGAGCTCAGCCTAGAAAGCAGCAGAGGAGCAGTGAACGGGGCCGGCGGAATATGGCTTGAGATTTGATTTTAAAAAAATGACAGTGTGCTGTATGATTATTCCCGAAACACGTCCCACACTGAGCGAATTGAACATGTTCACCTGCAGCCGCCTCAGCTCTGAACACGCTCTGCTGTGCTCCTCTAGCTTGGCATCAATTCCAGGGGACTCCCTTTGGATGCGAGCACTTTCCACTGAGGGGGGAAAAAAAAGACTGTCGACATGATGTGAGGCAGGAGCGAGCTAGTCGCTAACGCTGCATTCGAATACTCACCTTTGTTTCGGTTCTCGTTCTCGGTCAGTTTTTCTGTTCTCTTGAGGAAATCCTCTTTCAGTTCAAGCTGATACCTAATTTCATAGATGGGGAATAAAGTGGATGATCGGGACCTCTTTTTTTGTTACAATGCAGTCATGGCTGCTTTCAGTGGGCCTATCAATCTGAAACCTACATCTGTGTAATCTGGGCTGAGAAAAAAAAATACCTGGAAAGTTCATTCTTCAGATTTTGGTCATACATGTCCTCCATAGTCTTCACAGCCGCTTCTCTCCTCCTCAGCAGCTCTTCGGCGGTCTTGACCTTCTCCTCGTGAATTTGACAAGTCCTGTTGTCGTACACGAACACAGTAACATGGCCCGTGAAGCAGCGGTCACACTGAGAGGGTCTTTACCGACACACAAATTGTTTTATCGAAAAGACCTCACTTTTCGAAAGCCTCCGTTCTCATCCTCAGCTCGTTTTCTCTGTTCCGCAGTGTTTCAATTTCCTTCAGCACCGATTGCCTCTGCATATACACGTTTTTTTCTTCAATCTAAAGAAAAGAGAAATACAAATAACAGCATTGATTAGACTGCCTCGGATTTAAGCAACTGGTAATTACGCCAGTGATGCCAAGGCGTAGTGATTTGCTACAAATGTATCTCTTGAGCGGAAACTAAAGACCAGCGTCGTATTGGCAGCCACCTACCTCTTGTTGTTTTTGCAACCGATCGATGGCATTTTTCTCCCGGTCCATCAAGGCCTTTGCCTTCATCTCATAAGTCCTCTCCAGCTCTTGTTTCAGCTTGTCAAATTCTTTGTGAAATTTGTTTTTTTCCTCCATCCTCACCTTGGCGATCTCAACATCTCGAAAATGTTGCATCTCGAGAACCAAAAGGAGGAAACACTCAGACATTGGCGATCACATATTCGCCGTTCTAGTATGGCAGTTGTATCTTTTCAGATGTTTGACTTGTATGGACAATTTCTGATTTACTAACCTTGTAGAAAAATATACCTACATACCTTTGTGTTCATTTCTGTTTGCGTCTGGGCTTCAATTTCTTTTCTATATGAAGCCAGTTTTGATTGGAGCGGAAACCACTTGTCCCCGCTGTAAGTGAAGTTCTCATATTCCTTGTCGATCATTTTCATCTTTCCAACTGTTGTGGAAGACAGAACGAATGAATAAAAAAAACTGCACAGTGGCAGCATAAGTGTGGAATATATTAAAAGACATCCATGCACTGTACCAAGAGACTCTCCATAACTGTCCATGCTTGTCGTTTGTGTGTCAGCATCATGACACGGGCTGCGAGTATAATGGTGTGTTAACTGTTTCAGAAGGTGGATCAGGAACCCCGCTACACAAAGATGAAGTATATATCAATGAAAGGAAGTGGGGTCAGAAGCAGCTTTATTAAAAAGGAGCAGAATACTGTACATACCTTTATCATTATTGTCTTTATTTGAAGACTGTCAACAAAATATATACATAAAGATTACAACACAGCTTATTTCTGCATATTTCGAGAAAAAAATGCTACATGATCAATTACATTACTACTTACCAGGGATCTGTACAGGGCTGATTCGGGACTAATTTTAAGAAGATGAAGAAGGTCTTCGTTTGTGAAAACCTGAGAAATGGATGAGAGACCAGAGACGACACTTGCAGTGATGTTCTTTACACTCAAAGCCACAGCGAATTACGCGGAATTCACGCTCACCTTTTCTTTGCACAGGCCGCTTTCAGGGTAGAACACAGAGAGGGTGTACTCGTACCCGGAGCTGCTCAGATGATCAGCCACTAGGCTGTTACAGGCCGAGACCAAGCGGGGTTCCGATTTCACAGGTACCGGCCGGGGTACTGGCTCTCCTCCAGTCAGAGGCGGGTGCTTTAACTCCTGGATGAGCTGATTTCGCAGCTGCGTCTGGAGAAGGAAAGGAAGGATGGAGTCCAAACTCGCGCTGAGCAGACAAGTCTTGGGCTGCGCGAACCAACAGCAACGGTACGATCGCGACTTACTTTGAGCGCATCAAGCACGCCTTTGTTTTTGAAAGTCTGGTAGAGCCTTTTCCTCAGCTCATCCGGGGACAGGGTATCTTCCGCGGTCGCGGACATAACTTTGCAGGTCCTGAGAGAAGTAATCTTACCTGCTGTTATACTGTTATTACACTGGGCACCAGCCTGACGACCAGAACGCGTCCCTCTCTCTCTCTCCGGGAGGTGCGCCCCCAATATTTAAATCCGCCAACGGTAAATTCTGCTCCGTGCTGACCCGCAATTATGACGTCATGAAAAGATAATAAATGTGTTTACTACTAAACTGGTATTTAAAAGTGATCACTCAATAATTGATAGTATTTGTATGCAATAAAAGGTTGGTGTCAAAAAAATAACAAACGACTGATAAATATATCTGGCTACTCGACAGTGTCGTCATCTTTTCGCGACTGCTGTTGCTGCTCCCCAGGAAGCGAAATTCACAGGTAAACAAAAGTCGAAGTATTTCTGATATACGCCACCCCTGTGGTGCACATTGCATTCTTGTGGTCCTCCAAGTCGTATTCTCTTTATCGTGGTGTCACGAGAATCACGTATAGACCTGAGGGATGCTACAGCTAACGTTAGCTTTCAAGCTGAAGGGTTTACGATCCCCTGGGTCCCGTTAACCCCGAGATTTGGAAGGATTTCGTTGTTTAACTTCTTCGTTTGGTGTCAGTTGCTTTCAGGGTCGCTTTGGTTTAGGTAGAAACTATGTCTGGAAGTTTCTACTTCGTCATGGTTGGTCATCATGACAACCCTGTATTCGAGATGGAGTTCTTACCAGCTGGGAAGCCTGAATCAAAGGTAAAGTGGCTTCATTGTAACAGCAACAATCATTTCAGTGCATCTTCTCTTTTACAGTAGCAGTGGAGAGGGAGGCTGTGATATCGTTATCCATTAAGATTTACCACAGGCTGGAGCTTAATGTCAGAATATAACCTATTATACGTGTGATCACAGTCAACTGTCTTCACTAACAGTAGCACAAAGCTTTTACAGCTGTTTAGCCTACAGGAAATAATCTCAATGAATTATCTTTCTTTAATATGTTTCTCTGGCTACAGGACGACCATCGTCACCTGAACCAGTTCATTGCGCATGCAGCCCTCGATTTGGTGGATGAAAACATGTGGCTGTCCAACAACATGTACTTGAAAACTGTGGACAAGTTCAACGAGTGGTTCGTTTCTGCCTTTGTCACTGCAGGACATATCCTTTTTTTCGTCCATTTTTATTCACTGATGTATGCATTTATGAAGAATATATACGATTCTTTTATTAACAGTGGTTGTTGCAGTCACAAAATTAAAAAAAGAAATATAGCCATTGTTTCAAACATTGTATTTTTTCTGGCCTTTTATAAACCACTGTCACCTGTTAGTTTCCAGTACAACATAATTCTTCTTTTAGGAGTAATTCACATTGTCATTCTTTGTAGTCAGATCCAAGTTATGCATTGGTATTGCTTTATTTTCTTTAATTATTTGCCATACATATAAGATTCATCATGCTGCATGATGTGCGACAAGAAGATGGAATCAAAAACTTTTTTAATGACGTATATGATTTATACATTAAGGTAAGTACTTTTCAACATAATGAGAATAACTTTGCACTCAGCAACATCGAGTCGAATTTTATCTTCAGTGTTTTGAGTTAAGCATTTACTCTGTCTTCCAGTTTGCAATGAATCCATTCTATGAAATCAATGCACCAATCCGATCGACAGCTTTTGAGAGGAAAGTCCAGTTTCTTGGAAAGAAACATCTTCTCAGTTAATCATGTCACGTGCACAGGGGTTTGAATGTGTTTTCGTCTTTTTTTGTACATATACCTGACACGCTTGTTTGATGTCTGTATGGTTGTCGTTTTCTGTTCGACAAATGTCTATAAAGCATTTTCTTGTCTGCAGTTTTAAAATTGGATGTTTGTTTCTTGATTTTGTGT